>CM043117.1:68104359-68781552 GCA_023701765.1 Hylyphantes graminicola | reverse complement strand
GATTACACTTGATATTAAAAATTTTATGGGAGTCCTGTCACACAAACGTTTTACACTGTACAAATTACAATATGATTTACAAGCAAAATTTTAATTTCATTTGTAGTATTTGGATTTTTTAAACATAAGCAATAAATAACTATAAGTAAAAAGTATAGTTTTCCTATGTCATAAAATAAGTGAATTTGCGTAAAAATTACTTAATGATTTACTTAACTTTCCATTTTTTTAAATTTTTTTTTTGTGCTGGAGAGCTCAGTCGGTTAAGACTTTCAGCTTGCATGCAGAAAGTCCCAGTTTCGAGTCTGTTGGGCATCGCACAAAAATAAGCTACCATCATATACGGCCCGTGCAACACACAACCTATCCGATGAAATAATATCTCGTATAGAGGCAACAAATTGCACATTAAAATATGCGCCAAAGTCCAAATTCCTGCGTACGATGTCTCGCTCTTAACGTGTTTGTTTTGGTGTTGTCACTTGACAGTTAGTTATAAATCATAACGCCCTTCGCCAATAACACCGTGTACGCGACTATGTGTTGCAACACGATAATTTCACTAACTTAACTTTATGAAATTTGGTTCATAATTTTTGTTTGTTAAAACTTTTCCAAACTACTTTTGTAGCATTTATTTTCGAGAAAATACCTTATATATATATTTAGGGATGTAATATTAACGAGATATTTAAATTTTGTCAAACTTGTGATCTCATATATTCAACGAAGTATAAATTCAAAACAAACTTTGAATATTAATTCTTATTATTGATAACAAGTTCAAAAATAATGAATAAAAATTGCAGAATTTAAGAAATTAAAATAAATGACTATGAGTAGGACAAGTTAATCGCTAATGAAGGCAATTTACACGAAAAACAATCTTTAGTCACATTTTTTACTTATAATTGGTACTTATTTAACGACGAAAAAATAACTCATTTGCAGAATAATTTTCTTATTTTCTTACGAATATTTTTCTTGCAGTCAAAAACCAGTCGTGTTTTCAGAAATTATGTATAAATCGTCTTAAAAATGGAACAACGACAAACGAGACTTTTTTTATGGAATTTGTACACACTTTAAATCTTGTATGGATTAAGTAGTTTCCCTTTTTTAATTTTTCTTTGAAGTTGTTTGTAAGATAATTTATATTTTAAATGCTCAATTTTAGAAAAAAAAATTGGCTTGTTTCACTTGACGTAAATCATTTCTGCTTTCATTCCTGGAATTTATAGACGTTTTCGGAGATTGGGGGTTAGACAACCCCAGTAGCATCGAATATTGGCCCAATATTGGTATGACGTTGGCCAATATTGGTTATCTTGGGCAAATATAGCAAGTTTTACAACATTCAGCCAATATTGGCCCAATATACGAAACCAATATTTCGAAAGTTAAAATTTGCCAAGATAGGACCAATATTGAGGATATATTGGTTGGCATATACCTAGGGGGCGCTCGCGTTTGTCATATTTTTCCTTGGTGAGATTAAGAAGAAGAAGAACAGCCAAACGGCCCCCTCGGTGGCCGAGAGGTGTAATCGACGAGCCTCACACCAAGAAGGTTCTTGGTTCTGTCCTTGTCCTAGCCATACTATAGACGTATTCGTGCTGGTAGAAAAATTCCTCTAAAATTCAGCGGGGTGCCCGAGTACACTGCGATATACGTGCTCGTTAAGTCTGTGGAGTCGAAAGTCCCGACGGTGTTAGCGTACGATGTCGCTCGAAGCATAGAATTCGAATTTGTAAAGTAGGAGGTTCCTTTTTAAAATTGACCCCTAACCCCCAGGGGTCACTCACCAAAAATAATGGGATACGTGTTCGCCGATTTTTCCATCTACCCAACCGTTTCGAAAAAAGTCGTCGAATAATATTGGTCCTATAATGGTAGTCAATATTGGTTATATGTTTTTGGATAATATTGGTCCTATAATGACAGCCAATAATGGCCAATTATGGCAAAATGTTTCCTCCCAATGCTGGGACAATAAGGGTTAGAATATTGGCTCGACATTGTAACCAATATTGGGCCCATATTCGATGCTACTGGGGAAGTTCCGCCCACTAAATCAGCTTACCAATCGGGACCTTATTTTAATTTTTGTGGAACTGTTGACACTCAAGATGAAAAACATGCCTATTACATTTTTTCTCCGTTTCATTTCGTGTTACCAAGTTCCATGAAACAAGTATGAAATGTTTCTTAATACATTTTCTAAAGGCATCGAAGAATATTTCAGTGCTTAAATTGTGTAATTTTAGTATATTCGTTTGCGATACTTTCCGATAGTTGCAATAAGAAACTGAAATTGTTTTCCGAATAAAACAAAGCATATTAACCCTAAGGGAGAAAGGTACATATTCTGTTCTAACAACAAGTGTTTTTACTTTTAATTACTACGATTAATTAAATTAACATCAGATATCAATCATACGATATGCTGTTATAAAAAGTTTGTGATTTTAAAGCTTGTATTATTAAGAAAAATTTCACGATATATTCGGAATTCTGTTGAATCATTTTTTCAGGTTTTTGAGAAAAGGTTCAACCTTATACCAAAAATATGGTGAAACATTTCACTAAGCAGCCATTGCAGCTACTAGGAACGATATTTTTGGAGAATCCCAGCGTTAAATTTCAAATAAAATAACCACTATCCAATCCTTATTATATGAGTTGTGAATAACTTAAAATGTTTGTAATAAGTCATAAAGTATTGTAATTTAAAGCGAACAACAGCAGTAAGCAAAGATTACAGCCAAAGTGAATGTATAGTATATATGTTGCATATATGCCCTATTCTATGCTAAAGATAAGAGTAAATAAATCACTCCATGCCTCATTCGTAACTGATAACAAACACCGAGGTGGGAAGATCTTTCCTGAGTTGTAAGTTTAGCATTTAAATGCTTCATTTTCCGTTAAGAAATTTTACTTAATCATCTTTCCATAACTCTCTCAGGAACTTTATCAAGTAAAAGTTCCAGAAATGGAATTGTAGTGATTCCAGCGTTTTACTATTTCAAGCATAATTAATAACCTTAAAATAACTGGCTTTGGCTGAAATTTCATAATTTCGGCAAATGGCGGAGTGGACACCTACATCTTACGTCACCTGTCATGCTAACTTGAAGTTGTTAAGTTAATGTGAGCCAAAGCCTATTGAACATAATCAGAAAAAAAATTGCATTCAAACAGACAAACTTGTATCCAACCAAGTGGAACACAAGTTTTGTGTAAAAATGACACCATTACATTATTATGTTGTTTCAGTACAAATATATTGTGTTGATGACATACGAACAAAGGCCCTCGCCAGATAAGACGGTGAAAAATGCCCCCATTCCAATCGGGCTAATTTTTTTTCTGAAAATACCTCATAGTATGGACAACTTCTCAGCCAAGTTTCAGCTCCAAAAATATGACGCATTTTTGAGTAAAAAATTAAAGTTTTTTTTCTTTTTAAATTGATTATTCCCTGAATATATTTGATAAATCCAAAAAACTACTCATGAGTTTTTAGATATCATTGAGTAGTATTCTCAGAAAAATCCGCTCATAAATCTGATCGAGCGATCATTCTTGAAAATGCAATTTTATTTTTCAAAAAAAAATTTCATGCCAAAATCGTTTGGTCACAACTTAGGATTTTGTCTCTACATATTCCTCTATTATCAATCTATAATATATATTTTTTTTCAGATTTTTAAAATTATTGGACGATAGTTTAAAAAAATAATTCTTAAAGCCTGATTTTTTTGCTCTAAAATCCATAGATTTAGAAATAGCATGCCCACCGATTGCGCAATCCCGTACAACGCAATGATGCGTGATGAATCCACATTTCGTCGTTTTCGCAATGCATCACGGGATACTGATTCACAAAAATGGCTTTTCCGAAGAGTTACATACAATAAAAACTGCATTTTTAACTTGCTCCTTTTGTGAATATATACCTCATGCCTTACAGAAATTATCAATACGCATGCAGCTATAAAATTATGCTAGCGAAACTTGTAAAAAGTTTTAATTAGTTAATATTGAATATATATCTTTTATTAGTCGAATTATCTCATGGTGCCATCTGGTGGCGTATGCATGCCATGTGCAAGAGCTTGCGAACTGCCTTATGGATAATGGTTAACAAATGGCTTCACCTTTCCCCTAGAGGCAGATCTGCTACTTTCTAAATCTATGCTAAATTCTTTAGTCCGAAAGAAATTCTCCCAGATTGAATTTCCCCGCCTTTGTTAGGAGTGCCATCTGCCGAGTAAGTAGTGCGAAAAGTCAGGTTTTAAGAATATTTTATTTTTTTTAAACTATCGTCCAATAATTTTAAAAATCTGAAAAAAATATATATATAGATTGATAATAGAGGAATATGTAGAGACAAAATCCTAAGTTGTGACCAAACGATTTTGGCATGAAATTTTTTTTTGAAAAATAAAAATGCATTTTTAAGAATGATCGCTCGATCAGATTTATGAGCGGATTTTTCTGAGAATACTACTCAATAATATCTAAAAACTCATGAGTAGTTTTTTGGATTTATCAAATATATTCAGGGAATAATCAATTTAAAAAGAAAAAAAACTTTAATTTTTTACTCAAAAATGCGTCACATTTTTGAGCTGAAACTTGGCTGAGAAGTTGTCCAAACTATGAGGTATTTTCAGAAAAAAAATTAGCCCGATTGGAATGGGGGCATTTTTCACCGTCTTATCTGGCGAGGGCCTTTATGTTGTTCCAAAGCAACTGGTGATCGTGAGAAAAAACGATTATTTTATGCATGCGAGATTGACAATACTACAGTAAAATCTTCTGTTTTCTAAAATATATATATCGAAATTATGGCCTTCATTTTAAAGTACTCAAATATAGATTGTTTAAGCTTTAGTATAGCTACCTATCCAAAACTTTAAGAAGAGCTGAGCTACATTTCGGAATACATACTCGCTGAGCCTTCAACACAATTTTTGTAGCAATCACTCATTATTATTGGATTTCCATACAATTATTGTATTACTTCAACATAACTTGCAATAACTGCGGGAAAAACACATTTTTTCGTATTGAAAGTCAACGCAAGTTTTTGTGTGTGCCTACTCTAATAGAGCTCATATCAATGATTCTAGCCTTGACTTATCGAGCTAATTTACACCACTTTAGCCCTTCCCAAAAGCAATTGCCTTACTTGCATAATAAAATATTAATATATCCTACATCGATAAACGTATTATGGATGTATATGTAACCACGGTTGCTTTTATTGGCCACGTTTAATCTGCTGAGCAGGTAAACTGCAGAATCGGCAACACAGTGTTGGGCAATTTTTACTTTATTACTTGATATCTATATAGTAAAAAAAAAAGGTCTGTGTGTTTAGCTGTAGATCGAGAAAGACATACTTATGACTAATGGGAATAATTCTTATGACGTCGCGTTCTTTAAAATGATATTTTATTGGTTGTTTCGTTTTCTTTGAAAAAGTGTTAAAACAGCTGATTGGTTAGAAAAAGGTCACGCGATCCGAAGAAGCCTCTTCCATGCAAAATTATAATTTCTGTAGTTGCTAACTACAGTGTAAGTCACGTCTGTAAAATGTGATTTTCACTGCAACTTTTCATAAAATGAAAAAATTGCTTAATAGCTAATCTAAATTTATTTAAACTAGATAATGTAACGAACTTTATTTTATTTGATTTATTTTCAAATTTAAAAGCTTGTAAGCTCCTATTAAATTGTGAATTATACTACAGTTACATGGGATTTACCTTATACTGACCTCAGACATTCGAAAGAATTTTTTTATATAAATTTCCTTTAATTCGTACGTCTGCACCCGATGCTTAGTTTTTCATATTTGATTTTGATTTTTTTTTAATAATATATTTATATTTAAAACACATGAACAGCAACAAAACAGTTACTATGCAGTCATTTTCATGGCGTTAACATTCGACTTCTAAAACGAAACAAAAAAAATTATATTGAGTTAACTGGGTAAGGCGGGACTATACAGTTAGTGAAATGTAAGGTGATGGGGGTACTGTTTTTAAAACAAGTGGGGGTTATGAACATTTTCCGTCTGAAATCACTCTTCGGCTCAAAGTAAAAGAGCCACACTCTTAAAACAAAAGAGTGAAATCCACTCCTGTGGGAGAAGTGCATTTTCGACACTGGAAAGGAGTGAATATTACTCAGACTGAGTTAAAATCACTCGTTTGGAGTGATCCTGTAGGAGGTTTAACAAACAAAGGATCCACTCATATATATTGAACGTGCATCTTCGACACTGGAGGAGTGAAAATTAACGTTTGTTTTAAGAGTGTACGGAATTCAAACTTGGTACACGAGTTGTTAGTACCTGCCGAAGGTCATTAAATAATTTCAGTGAAAATCACGAATTCGAAAAGTTGGCTGCCATGGAACTTTTTGGGTTTTAACGATTTTTTCTGAAAAACGAAAAAAGGCTACAGACTTCAAAATTGATACAAGAGTTCACACGTATATGCGGCATCATAATAAGGTTTGTGATAAAATTCGCTTTTGTGCAAAGTTTAGCTGCCATAGAACTTTCTAGGCTTTAAAGTTATTGAAATGACCTCATTGAGGGTGCACAATTACCTTTACATATATGGATTCATGGTAATTGAAAGTCGTGTCTTGTTATATTCTACCCATTATTCTCACACCAAAAAATCAATCTTTGTAATACTTTCTTATTTGTTCTGTAATTGAGTTCGTTGAACAATGACTCCAAGGTAGGCGAATACATCTCATTAAAAAAAAAGAGTGAATCCACTCCAGGTTGGATGTGCATTTTTTTTCGACAAAAAAATGGCATGCATATTAATCAGAACTGAGTTAAAATCACTTCGTTTGGAGTGATCCTGTCGGAGGGTTTACCACAAAAGGATCCACTCCAAAAGGAGAAGTGATTTTCCAGTCTGGAGGAGTGAAATCCACTCTGACTGAGTTAAATTTAGGAGTTGTTTGTTTTAAGAGTGTACACTCGTAAAAAAAAAAAAAAAAACAATAAGAGTTCCAGTTGGAGAAGTGCCATTTTCGACACATAAAGCAGGCAGATTAATCAACTGAAAAAAATCATTCGTTGAGTAGCCTGTCAGTTAACACACATAACCACTCCAAAAGAAATGCATTGTCCAGTCTGAGATTAAAATCCACTCCGACTGAGTTTAAATTTTTCTGTGTGTTTTGTAAGATGTACCAAAATTATAAAATTTTTACTATTACTTTATGCTTTTCCAATTTTGGCAGCGATCTCAGATATAATGAATATACTATTTAGGCATTTGTTTTTATTTGAATATAATTTATGTATTTTAAACGGTGTTTTTCTACTAAAAAAGAGGCTTGCGCTAACAAGTCTACCACATTGAATTTTCATCCTATAAACGTTAATTATGTGTTAAATTCTTCCTTTTGAACTGATGGATGCAATGACCCTCTAGAGTTACATACAAATTACAAGAAAGGAAGTTATTAAGAAAAATGTTATAAATTAACCACACAAAAAAGATTTTTTTCGATTAACTTACACTTGTACATTTTTTGAAAAAAAAAACTTGCATATTTACAATGTCAGAGGTTCATGGCACAGATATATATTGAAATAGTGTCTGTGAAAAATTTCAGGTAAATTAACGTAAAACTTTTTATTCTAGAAGTGTTGGCGTAAACCCCCTTTTTTTAGTTGAAAAACACCGTTTAAAATAAATCAATTATATTTAAATAAAAAAAATTGCCCAAAAAGCACTGTTCATTATAATTGAAATCACTATGCCAAATTTGGAAAAGATTAAAGTAATAGTAAAAATTTTAGAATTTTGGGTACTCGCCTACCTTAAATCATTTCTGTAGATACTGCAGTTTGCCCTGCGTATGGGCTGTTATAAGCTTGTAAGTAGCTCCATGGTTACCCAAGCTCTAGTAAGTATAGTACCTACTTCTGCTCTAAATATCATATAACTGAACTTAAGATGTGTGTGTGTATATTGCGCTTTACCACGCTAGGTGTTTTTTGATGCCAAACAAGTATCTAGGCAACAAATTGCTGTTCTATTAAGTAAACCAATAGATTGGGACAGCTTATAAGTTCATGTAAATGATAAAAGTTTTTAAACTCATCAAAACTACTGTCGAAATTAGGTTTTTAATAATTGGTTTCGCATTATTAGATGCGTCAAATTTGTAAAATATTAATGCTTGCTTTAGTATTTCTTTTAATACTTTTTGCGTAGTAAGATCTTTTTTAAACATACTGGTGAAAAAAGTTTTCTTTTTCACAGCTCAAAAATTATTATTATTTGTGTTCTATTAAGTAAACCAACAACTTGGGATACTTTGTAAGCTCATGTAAATGATAAAAGTTTTTAAACTCATCAAAACTAATGTTATAATTAGATCTTAAAGAATTGGTTTCGCATTATTATATGTGTTGAATTTGTCAAACATAATGCTTATAATTATATTTATCTTAATAATTTTTGCGTAGTAAGATATTTTGTAATCATACTAATGAAAAAAGTTTTCTTTTTTACAGTTCAAAAGTTATTATTATTTTTGTTCGATTAAGTAAACTAATAACTTTTGACCCTTCAAAAGTTCATGTTAACGATAAAAGTCTTTAAACTCGTCACAACTCCTGCGAAATTAGATTTAATAATTGGTTTTACATTATTAGATGCGTTAAATTTGTCAAATATTAATGTTTATATCAAAACAAATTTTACTTTTTGCGTTGTAATATCTTTTATAATCCTGCAAATGAAAGTTTCCTTTTTCACAATTCAAAATATACTTTCATTTGTTAAAAAATAATTTTATAACAATAATTTTATGGCAGCATTTAATTTATCTTTGAAGTGGTGGAGAAACTGCCTTATATTGAAAAATTTAAGGAATCTCAATAAAAATCAATCTAAGCTTGCATTTTTTTTTATAAATTTGGAAATTTTAAACCATTAAGCACCGATTTTGTTCCCACTGGTAAAACTTTGTTTAAAATTTCAAAAAATTGAGAAATTTTATAATTTCAACCCTGTCGGTAAAAAGTCTCCTAGTTTGGGAATTTACAGTACCTCATGCTAAGTACAATTTCCCAATTATCTCTATCTTTCAGTTTGCCTTCTGCACTTTATTGATTTTTGAGGTGAAAACAAAACACACTTGCCCCCCCCCCCCCCCACGACATTTTCTAAATTTTCAAAACCTACATTTTTTATCGTGTATTTTTATAAAACGTAGTAAATATACTTTCTTACTATAACACTTATTTTGTTAAAAGTGTATGCAAGCGAAAAATTGCAAAAATAGTACTGACGCATACAAGAGATCCCAAATATCATCTATGATAAAGATATATTTTTCTAAGCAATTCTTTTCTTTCCAACAACACCGTTCTTAGAGGCCTTTATTTGATTTGAATATTTTGTCTGCTCCTTATTTATTTTCATGTTGTGAACAAAATAATATAAAAAAAATTCTAAAAGCTATTTTATCATAATTAATTTACACTTGTTATAACATATCTTGAACCTATATACTTTTCGATAGATGAAATGTGGACTTACAAAATGGAAAAATTACTGCCGACACATACAAAAAGAAACCAAATATCCTTAAGGCTGCTCATCACCCCATACCCATTCCTCCTTCGATCGGGCTTGCTAATGGTAAGTCTATGGGGAAAAAATGGTTTTCGTTCAAAAAAGAAAGCAATGAAATTATAGGAATATTTTGATGCGGGTTTTTTTAATTCATAAAACTCCTATAAGGTTGTGCTTATAGAGGTTATTTTTTAAAAAAACGTTATTCAATTTCTTTTAATCTAAATTTTTTTCTATTAAAAAAAGGTAAATAACGTTTTTTAAAAGATAACATCTAAAAGCACAACTTTATTAGAGTTTTATGAATTTAAAAAAAACGCATCGAAATATTCCTATAATTTCATTGCTTATTTTCGGAACAAAAACCATTTTCCCCATAATTTGTGACCTGCTTCTTTATTGATTTTCCTGTTCTAAAGAAATTAATATAAGATATTTTATCATCACTTTCTTAAATATTTGATCATAGGTTATTAGCGCTTTTTATCCTACATTTTTAACCGATATACTTTTCAATGCATTAAAAGTGAACATAAAAATGAAATAAATAGTGTTGGCCCATACAAAAAATTTCAGACTGTCTCCAACGAATGAGCGTATAAGTTTACATAAAATTACCTAATTCTTACTTAAATAAAGCTTCGAATAAGTTTTAATACCATCCTTCAATCTCTTATATTGCTTTAAATTTATTTTCTGCTCTTTATCAATTTTCATATTGTAAACAAATAATTATAAGAAATTAATGAACAATTCTAAACTATTCGATCACAGTTGATATGTACTCATTATCATACATTTTTAACAAATATACTTTTTAATACATTATACTTGCACGCAAGAAATGAAAAATGACCAAATGTACACACAATACAAAAATCATATCTTTCTCCGACAAATAAAAGTTAAGTTTACATAAAATTTATTAATTCTTATTCACAAACGAAGCTTTATTTAAGTCTAAAGACGATTGTACTTTAATCTATTTCATCATTTTGAATCCCTAATCTTAATTTAATGTCATGTAACTAGCAAATTGATATAAGAAACTTTCTAAAGACTTTCATCATATATTGTTATAAGAAATACTTTTCAATATTTTAAAGATGGACGTAAGAAAAGAAAATAGTGCTGACCTATGCTAAAAACTTCCAACTACCCCCAAAGAATGAACGTATAAATGTAAAAAAAATACCTAATTCTTATACAAATAAAGCTGTAGATAAGTATAAGACTTTTCGTCAAGTTCTTTATTGTTTTGAATCTGCTATTTATTGATTTTCATATTGTAAACAAAATACTAAAATGAGCTTGGAATATTTTAGCATACAACTTTCTAAAAACTTTTATACTCATTGATCTTAGTTAATTTATACTTATTTTCACTTTTTAGCAGATATACTTTTCAATGTTCCAAAGGTGCAAGTAACAAATGAAGAAAATAGTTCTGACCCATACAACAATTTTCCATCTATTCTCAACGAATGAACTATAAGTTTACTATAAAAATACTTATTTTATACAAATAAAGCTCTAGATAAATCTAGACTGTTCTTCAATCTCTATCATTGCTTAGAATCTGCTATTTATTGATTTTCATATTGCAAACAAAATAAAATGAACTTTGAAAAAATAGTATAAAAATTGCTAAACTCTTTAGTCAAAGTTAATTAACACTTACTTTAACATTTTTTAAACAGATATACTTTTCAATGTACCAAAAGTACACGTAAAAAATGAAGAAAATAGTGCTGACCTATACAAAAAGTTCCTATCTATCCCCAACGAATGAACTATAAGTTTACAATAAAAAAATACTTATATTTTATACAAATAAAGCTTTAGATAAATCTAGACTGTTCTTCCATCTCCTTCATTGCTTTGAATCTGCCCTTTATTGATTTTCATATTGTAAACAAAATAAAATGAACTTCGAAAAATAGTATAAAACTTTCAAAAAAAAATTCTAAAACCTTTAATCATAGTTCATTTACCCTTATTAATCACCTTTTTTAAAAGATAAACTTTTCGATGTACCAATGATGCACGTAACAAATGAAGAAAAAAGTGCGACCTATACAAAAAATTTCCATCTATTTTCAACAGATTAACTATAAGTTTACAAAAAAAATGCTTAATTTTTATACAAATAAAGCTTTAGATAAATCTAGACTTCTCTTCCATCTCTTTCATTGTTTTGAATCTGCTCTTTATTGATTTTCATATTGTAAACAAAATGAAATGTTCGTTGAAAATTTAGCATGAAACTTTCGAAAAAAACTTTCCAAACTCTTTAATCATAGTTAATTTACACTTATTACCAAATTTTTTAACACATATACGTTTCAATGTAACACGTAAGAAATGAAGAGAATAGTGCTGACCCTTACAAAAAATTCCCATCTATTCTCAACAAATTAACTAAGTTTACATAAAAAAAATACCTAATTTTTATTTTTAAAAAATAAAGCTTAAGATAAGACTAAAGACCTTTCTACAATCTCTCTTTCATTGTTTTGAAAATGCTCGTTATTGATTTTCATATTGTAAACAAAATGAAATGTTCGTTGAAAATTTCGCATGAAACTTTCGAAAAAAACTTTCCAAACTCTTTAATCATAACTTATTACCAAATTTTTTAACACATATACTTTTCAATGTAACACGTAAGAAATGAAGAGAATAGTGCTGACCCTTACAAAAAATTCCTATCTATCCTCAACAAATTAACTTAGTTTACATAAAAAATACCTAATTTTTATAATAAATAAAGCTTAAGATAAGACTAAAGACCTTTCTACAATCTCTCTTTCATTGTTTTGAAATTGCTCGTTATTGATTTTCATATTGTAAACAAAATGAAATTTTCGTTGAAAATTTCGCATGAAACTTTCGAAAAAAACTTTCCAAACTCTTTAATCATAATTAATTTACACTTATTACCAAATTTTTTAACACATATACGTTTCAATGTAACACGTAAGAAATGAAGAGAATAGTGCTGACCCATGCAAAAAAATTCCAACTATCCTCAGCAAATTAACTATAAGTTTACATGAAAAAATACCCAATTTTTATAAAAATAAAGCTTAAGATAAGACTAAGGACCTTTCTGCAATCTCTCTTTCATTGTTTTGAATTTGCTCTTTATTGATTTTCAAATTGTAAACAAAATAAAATGAACTTCGAAAAATTTTTGGATGAATTTTTGAAAATTGAAAAATTAGATGAAACTTTTCTCAAAAAAAAACCTTTCTAAATGACTCTTTGATCAGAATTAATTTACACTTATTACAACATTTTTTTTTTAACAGATATACTTTCCAATGTACCACGTAAGAAATGAAGAAAATAGTGCTGACCCATACAAAAACGATCCGGAGTATATGTTTACACTTAATCCCATCAAAATGTATATAATTTTTTAAAAATAAACAAAGCTTATCTTACCTCCTTTAAAAACAAAGCTGCAAATGGGGGGTCGTTTCCGGGGACATCCGTAAGGGGGTGGTGCGGGGGGAGGGGGTACAACAAATCCGTGTTTTCCTTCAGACGATCCGAGGGAGGCACGTCCGCTCTTGAGATCGTTCACTGTGACTGTGTGTCCATCTTCCCCTTGCGCGGCTGCGGAACACGAAGTTGGTAGCTGTAGAGAAGTCGGTAGGGATGGAAAACTGTTTTTTGAAAAACCGGTTTTTTAAGGAGAGTCGGATGGTTCTATCTCGCCCATGTTCATTTTGCCAACTTTTGGAAAATTTGTCTCTGGAACTATACGAGATGTCATTATGATTTTTTTATAGTCTGTTCCTTACTTATAGCTCTTTGATTTAAACTGAGGATATTTCAGAGTGATTTTCTTTAAAAAATATGCATTAAAAAACCCCAAAAAATCTATTTAAAGTTAAATATATATTTTTTAGCTGAGATATTTAAAATTCCCCAGTTTTAAATATCTTTGAGCTACTAATGGGAAAGAAATAATAAAACATGTTGATATATTTTAAAATTCCTGAAAAAATTTACATAACTGTTGAAAAATCTTACATTTCAGGAAACGCAAAAGGAAAGTAAGGTAGGTAAGAACATATAAAAGATATTCTGAAAAATGCTCATAAAAAGAAAACCACTAAACAAAAATCGATGATCTTGGACAAAAATTAAAGCTATAGAATAAGTAGTTTAAAAATAAAAGAAAAACAGAAAATCATATTTTTGACCCAAACCCCCACTCCGACTCACCTTAAGGCTGTTCATCCATCAAACAAAAATCGATGATCTGGACAAAAAATTAAAGCTATAGTAAGTAGTTTTTAAAAAAAAAAAAAAAAACAAATCATATTTTTTTTTACCAACCCCACGATCCACCGATCACTTGTGGTGTCCCCCAGACCCGGTCCTCCTTCGACCGGGCTTGCTAATGGTAAGTCTATGGGGGAAAAATGGTTTTTGTTCCAAAAAAAAGCAAAGAAATTATAGGAATATTTTGAAGCGGTTTTTTTTTAATTCATAAAAATCCAATAAAGTAGTGCTGTATAAGGTTATTTTTTTAAAAAAGTTATTTCCTTTTTTTTAATCTAAATTTTTTTCTATTAAAAAAAGGCAAGTAACGTTTTTTAAAAAAATAACCTTATAAAGCACTACTTTATTGGATTTTTATGAATTTAAAAAAAACCGCTTCAAAATATTTCTATAATTTCTTTGCTTTTTTTTGGAACAAAAACCATTTTTCCCCCATAGACTTACCATTAGCAAGCCCGGTCGAAGGAGGGCCGGGTCTGGGGGTGATGAACAGCCTTAAGGGTCAGTTAAACCTGGTCGGTTTTATCACCGTTGTACAAAACCGGTTTTTTCTCAAAAACCGCCATCCCTAGAAGTCGGAGGGGGGTAGTACGGAGGAGGGAGGCACTAATAGTAGCGCCATCTTGTGGGCGGATACTGTAGCTCTCTCGAAAAGATCGATTGCTGAATGGGGGGGTGGGGGGGGGTTGGTGTTCGATCGGAAAAGGAGAATTTGGAAAAACATTGTGGACGAAATCGGTCGTGGATGATGGGATGGGTACGCGCGTTCTTAGATGCGGGGGCGTTTTGATTTTGGGATGTTTTGGAAAGTTAAAGGGGGGGGGACTAGAGGGGTGAGGGGGGGCTGGAGAGTACCAATGTACTTGACTTGCACCAATATGCACAGAGTCACTCTTCATATCGCACTGTACGCGGGTAATGATACCTATCACAAAAATACTAGTTTTTCAGAAAAATCGTCTGAAGTTTATTTTTTTAGATTGCATTGCATTCTAGAAAAAATAACGGTTCGCTTACTGCATTCCAACTGTTGTACCGATTGATTTAATTTGTGCTTTAATCGCTAGATATTTAAACTTTGAATATAAAAGCATTTACAACTCAAAAAGTAATATTCGTGCGATAGGTCACTTTTCCGCTAACAGTGCGATATTTACTTATACCCAAATATGCAAAGAGTCATAACCATGGCCTGCTCTTCCATAAGGCCTGTTAGGCCAGGGCCTAGGGCCCCCAAATTTTAGGGGGCCCTGAATTTCAGTTTCTATTATGTCAAATGCTGTAAATCCCCAAAACATCAGTAAACTAAAAAAAATCGGATACTTCACTCTGTTTTTTGCTCAGTTTTAAGTGAGTAATTGACCTAACGTTATTGTTTCGATCGATGTTTGTAAGGAAGCCTATAAAATTGTAGCACAAATTTTATACATGGGTCATATAGCACCATCATTATTGGAAATCAACCATAAAATTTTCCGTAAAGGGGCCCCCAAAATAGGTTGTGCCTATAGTCTGAGATTTCTTAGAGCAGGCCCTGGTCATAACGACATGTGGTGTTTGGAAAGTCGGTGAACGCTTCCGTTTACCACCTCAGACAATTTAGTGCCCTCTAGACCATTCGATCGGCAAGGGAGGAGAATTCAGAAAAACATTCTTGTATCATCTTGGGTATCACCAAGATTGACCCGACTCTTTTTAAGAAATAGGACCAATTTCGAGTGACTCTAATACTGAGTAATTATTAGAGTGAACCCAGATCATTAGCAAGAACGTCCCCAAACTAGACCACGGCGTATCACTAGTGGCCTAGAGGGCACTAAATTGTGTCAGTGGATAATTCGAAAAACATTCCGAACGAAATCAGTCGTGGATGATAAGATGGGCTCGCAAGCGTTCTCGAATGTATTTGGTTGTTCTGATTTTGTGGTATGGTTTGAGATGTTTTGGAAAGTTAGGGGTCAGTATTCGAGTATCGAGTAAAATAGTACCAAGTATGCTTGGGAACTAAACACTGGGGATTGCGCGTGATTCTGACCACCTTTCCGGGATATAAGCGTAGCACCCCAGAGCCCTTGGTCTCGTAAGCAGGAATGGGCACGGCAGGCCTTGGCCCACTAACGGGCTGTTGTGCTGAGGAGGGGGGGTGGAGGGGGGCGTTTAATCTTAATCATGCGAGTATCATCACAATTGACACGACTCTTTACATTAGTAGAGACAGTTTATAGTTATTCTAATAAGCAAAGATTAAAGTCTCTTTAGATCACACATTACCCAAACCGTCACCAAACTAAATGCAGAGTGTAACACATTGATATGAAATGTAAATAACTAAAATACAAACGTATTTCACTGAATACTATTTATTTATGTAATATTTATTTTTAGTTTTTATTGAAAAAATATCGTCATTGGTTGATTCTGATTTTTTAAGTAAAATATGAATTTAAAAATCCTAAACAATCAGTTTAAAAAGACATGTTTTTAAATATTTTTCCTAAACAACAGCCAAAATCACATGAATAAACGTAACTTGTTGAATACAAGATAATGGTTTTAAGTTCTGGGCTTATTTCGACCAAATAAGAATGTTTCAGATGATGTGATGCTCTTGTTTTCATTTGTATCCGAACTGGATTTCATTCTTTGCTTCTGTTTCACTCTCGGAATTACCAATATATATTCAAAGAAGTTTTCTTTCTATGCCAGCTTTCTTCTTATGCCAGCTTTGAACAACCAACAGCACAGCAAGAAGTTGGTATTTTAGAAATTTAATAAGTAAAATATTCTGAGAAAATCATTTTCGTATACCAAACAAATAGTAATTCCTGTGAACAAAGAGTACAAGGGAAAAAACACTTGATTTCGTAGAAGGCTTTCCTCAATAGGCCATTTTGGCAATGATAGCGAGAAATCGCCTAAACTTATATAGAGAAACCAGTTACTCGCTTTGTTTTTCTGTCGCGGCAACCCTGTTTCACGCCAGAGATCAGTAGACACGAGTAACACGCAAATAAAGAACAGAAAGAAAAATCAGTTTCCTGTCGCCAATGTCCACCAAGCAGACACATAAGGTAAGACTCCTAAAAAATCAAGTGGTTCTTCCCGTGTACTCTTCAAATGACAACAAACGGTTGGAGCTGTTGCCATCCACGACGTGAAACAACCCCGTTACAAAATTCTAGAAATTCAGTTTAAAAATCTATATTTTTAATGTTTTTGATAAACAATGGCGTACATCCAAAAATCTCGTGAATGAACGTAACTTGTTAAAGACATGATATTGGCTTTTTGCTCTTATTTCGACCGAATGATAATATTTCAGATGATATAACGCTCTTGTTTTCATTTGTATGCGAACTGGATGTTGTTTTGGTTTCTTGTACAGCTATTTCATTGGTTGCTTCGGTTTCACTCTCAAAATGATTTATAAATAGGAAAAGAAATCCTTCTATACAATAAATAAATAAATCTTTTGGTAGAGATTGAACTTTCTACTTTTATTTAATTTAAGTGCACTAATATTTTATTATCTTTTATAGAATTTAACATCAACGTGCAAGAGAAGTTTCATGCAGTTCATTTAAATTATAGAAAAATATTTCCTTCCCAATGTTTGAAATAAGAGGTAATTTCTAGAAAATAAACTAACTATTTAAGCAAACAAATAACATTTACAAAAAAAAATAGGGAGTTGTTTAAAAAATCTTAAACTATTTTATGGAATAAAAGCTATGACGTGTTTAACACTAAGTATTTGCTAACTACATAGTAGTTTTGAAATTAGATTATAATTATTTTTAAAAAAGCGGGGGGAAAATCTTTTCAAGTGGATAATGAATCAATTACATGAAAAAAATATTTCCAATAACGATATCATGAAATGATTGTTCTTGCATTAGAGTTAATTAAAAAAAATTACAATATTTAAATTTTCTAGGTAATTCATAACTGTAATTTTAATGCCCATTAACTTCAGACATTATTTGAGTTAGCATTCGAAACACGATAATTATAGTTATAATTTTGATTCTAAAACTCCAGCAAACTTTCAAAATGTCTTAATTAAACGAACGCTAACATCCACAGAGATAATTCTAAACATTAGTCTCAAAATATGACGCTGTCTCGCATTTCACAAGCGCCATTTCTGGGCAGAATTATAGGAACAAACCTCGTTCCAGAACATTCCTGATATCATTTCGAATCGAATCATTTCTTGCCAAACGATCCCATTTCAGAAAACAAATCGCATCTCGCCCGCAAAACACCTGCAGACGATAGGAGGTCATAATCGTTTGGACGTTCCATTCCTCGTTCTAACCTTAGCGTGAGGGGAGAGCTCGTTCTACCTCGAACTAGAACTAGAACTTTTTTTTTTTTTTTTTTTTTTTTGTACTCGGTTTTCAGTAATGTGGCAAGAATTCGGTCGAACTAAGTCTAGAAAATAAAGCCATTATCATGTGTTTAACAAGTTATCATGTGTTTAACAAGTTACGTTCATTCACAGGATTTTTTTTTTTTCATGTACGCTGCTGTTAATCAAAAAAAAAAAAAATTTTAACAGAACTTTAAGAATTTTGAAATAGAATTGTTTCAAGTCGTGGATGGAAACAACTCCAATGGTTTGTTGTCCTTTCTTGCCAGGAATTACTTATGCTTTGGCATTCGAAAATGAGTTTTCGAAAAATATTTTACTTATTAATTTTTATAAATGCCAACTTCTTGCGCTGTTAGTTATGCAGTTACTCAAAACTTTTGTTAAAAAAAGATTTTTTTGTTTGTTTGTTTGTTTGTTTGTTTGTTTGTTTGTTTGTTTGTTTGTTTGTTTGTTTGTTTGTTTGTTTGTTTGTTTGTTTATTTATTTATTTATTTATTTATTTATTTATTTATTTATTTATTTATTTATATTTATTTATTTTTTTTTTTATTTATTTATTATTTATTTATCTTTCCAAGCCACTCAAGAAAATTAGTATGCTTTTATTACGCGTAGTAATTTAAAGATTTGTATTGCTTTCAGTTTTTCAAAAGTAGCACAGTTTTCAGTATATCTAAATTATAATAACTAAGACTTAGTCTAAAAAATACCCCAGCACACTAATACTTTCTGAACAGTGTTAAAATAAGATTTCTTGGAAATCCTTCCTGCATGTAAGCTTTACTGCTCAAAGTGTCTCTTAATAAAGGAACTCGTTTTACAGGCACGCGGTTTAGAGAGAAAAAAAACTTCACCCCCTTAGCCTTAAGTTCTAACGAGAGGGCAAGTTGTTATTTATATTTAAATTGTAAATATGTTCATTAAACAATTTCAGAATAAAATTTCGTATTAAAAATATGTATTAGTCTATATTTATAACAGTACATGTGTTCTGCTTAATGTTAATAAAATTAGATCTTGAATTTTAAACGTTAATGGAACAATTCATTTGAAAAAAAAATCTTACCGATGGCAATAGTAATTAACTAATGAACATTTAATTGTTATTGATTAATGAATATTTAATTGTTTTTAATTAATGAATTAATCTTCGAACTTCAAATATATTTAGCAAACGATAAAGACTAATTAACAGATCTGAGAAAGAGGAATAATGAAAATAGTTAATTTTGGCGAGTAAAAGTTTGAATTAGAACTAGCTAAAGGCAATGTTTGGCGAATTTCTTCCTCAGATGCTAAAATAGTGTATTTGCTTTTGAGCACTAATGTTGTGTGGAAGCGATATAAGTTTCAGATTATGTTACAAACCTACTTTTTATTATTAAAATACTTTTTGTAAAATTAAACCACTCTTTTATTTTTATTTAGTTCTCAAATATCACCGTACTAAAATTTGAATGCACTATTTTCTAAAATCAAAACCAATTCGAACCGTACCTTTTTCAATATGAAAGTGACAGTATTATATACAGTCCTGATGGTATACTGTATGTTATTTAGATGCATTTTATATTAATGTTTGAAAAAATATATTATGTAGAATAAAAATCTTGTTTTTCGATTAATTTCTATGTAATAAGTTTAAATTGAGGAAGTATTTCAAAAGACATTGTTTGAAAAAAAAAAGAATAGAAAGCAATTTCGTGAGGTAATTCGATTCAATTCTATTCCAATTCATTTGCGGTGATTTAATTAACGACGTACTCGACGTTTTAACGAAGTTCTTTGTTCAGCATCTTTTCAAAAAAAGTTTTAATGCATATTAATTCCTAAATCTAAAATGGGGTCAGGTCCATTGCGGAATTTCCCACTACCATACTTTCTTTTAGTATCTTTGTGAAAGGAGAAGAGTATAAGGAAATTTTTCTGATTTGGTTTAGCCCTTTTATACGCTTAACGATATATGTAACGTATTGATCTAAGAACGATTTTTCTTTTAAACCATTGCATTATTTCGATGCTAATGAAACCGAATACAAGATGCGGATTGCGTGATTTTCTAAACGATTCGATTCCTGTCATCAAATCTTCAAATACAGGGTGAGGCAAACAAAAAGTGGCCCCGGTCTAGAGATAGGAATACGTTGAAATGATTGGCGAGAAAAACTCTTGAAGCCGCCTGAAACCTGTTTTTGCATTCGTTGGATCGGACTAGCTTCACATTAGAGCTACTCATAGACCAGTGGCGAGTTCAGATCTTAGTTCGTACTGTATGAAGACGTCCCGCAATGCAAATTTTGTGTCTTGCAATCATTTGACAATGTTTGGTATTACCAAAAACAAAAAGGTCCGATTCTCTAGGATAAATAACGACCAAAACAATCAAATAATCACTAGAGGGAAATTTTCTTAATCAGCTCTACAAACCTTGTTTATATTTCATTTCAATTAGCTTCTAAAATCGTGTCGTAGTTGCCAGCAAATAAGTCGCCAAACATTTGTTTGGGCTTAATATTGAAGCGATCAATAGCTTCAGTTAGCAAACCTGTTTTTGTATTGGTTTTAGACTTGGCAACATTTCTGTCGTATTCTTATCTCTAGACCGGGACCACTTTTGTTTGTCTCACCCTGTATATATGTAAAACTAGCAGTATGGTCCCGCCTTACTGGGAACCCGTTAACTTCGCATTGCTTCCTTTTAGAGGCATGCTTACTTGTGAAAATACACTCAAAATCAAAACAAAATTAAATTCGTGTTGGCGCATGCGAACTTAAAAAAGCAAACACTAATAGAGGATGAAGCAGCCTTAGGACGAGCGCATATCTCAACCAAACTCAATCAAACTAATAGAGGATGGCGGCAAGCCCCCGTTTCGGCCTGGTCCATATATTTTCAAGCCCTGTTATGGTCCCGCAATCCCACGCGTGGATGACGTTTTTTTAAAACTAATTATATTAATTAAAAATCACAACCAAATATGAAAAAACTAAGCCTCAGGTGCACACGTAGGTATTAAAAAAAATCTATATTAAAAATTTCGAATTTTTTAGAGCAGTCTAAGTAGGTCTTTTGTGATCCACAGACATACACACAGACAGACAGACTCTTTCTTTTATTATTATAGATAAGTCGACAGATAAAATTTAGTCTTTTATTGAATTAGTTACACATCGAGAGATGATAGAGTTATCATCTAAAGTCGACGATAGATGAGGACGGAATGCCTCAAAAATGGCGAGGAATGTGCAGCGTTCCCGGACTGACCAATCAGAAATTAAGAATTTGTTATAAGAAAGGTTTTAAAAGATCAAAATGTAGGCGTATGACTTGGGAAAGTTCTGTGGGAAACGATTATTAGGCGACTGTTTGGGTCACGACAGGGTGCGGTTTGGATGTTAAAGTGACTCAGGACAGTTCTGTGGGAAACGATTATTAGGCGACTGTTTGTGTGTTACGACAGCGTGCGGTTTGGATGTTAAAGAAGTGATATTAAGGATATGTGAAAAGGTAATTTAAGTAGTTAAGTTTAATTGAAGTTAAAAATATACGTTTTTGTGGGTCAGGATATGCCGTACATCTTAGTGATTTTTTTTTTAAAAAAATGCATTGAAGGCATAGTTAAGAAGAAGATGGAGATGTTGGAGCGAAAAAAGAGTGAAACCAGCAGAAATTCACCAAGCAACCCTATAAGCCTAAACAAACCTCCCACTCAACGTTAGTTCAGTGTAAAACGCGTCATTTTATGCTTTTTATGATTAAATATTAAAAAAATACATTGTTTGCGCAGTTGTAGGCCATAGCACAAGATCCATATTAACACCCATGAAGTTAGTAATTTCCTTTGCATTTTGGAAAACTACGTTGTACTTAAAGTAGAGATGTTTTATTAGATTATCAAAAGTCACTAAGTACGTATATGAATAATACAGAAGCGGAAGAACCCCTTCGCCGACAGGGAATCTGTCTGCATCAGGTGTATCTGGCGAAAGCGAGTCATCGTCATAAACTGGTGTAAAGAAACCATTTTTGCCTTGGTTCTTATCACGCGACCCACATGTTTACTATCTCTAAGATCGAGATTCACGCCAGCCACTAGTCTGACGCTTGAACCGAGGAAGAAGAACTGAGGGAGAAACATGTTTCCGATCGCCACTACTCGCCAAGCAGACCGCAATAAGGAATTTCAGTCGATGAAAGGGGGTTTCTCCTGCACTCTTCATATGTAATAAGCCAATACAAACACCCATGTAGGATAGCGCCAAATACTTCACCAAGAGCATTTGTTTGGGCTGACAGCAAAGCGATTGGTGGCTTCTCTTGACAAAGCGGGTTTTGTATTGTTTTTCTTTTACGGCAGCATCTTAAGGGGGAATGAGCGTGCAGGACCGGGGTTCTCCAAACTCAAGTGCCTCAATGTTAATCCAATGGAGAAAAATTATTCAAAATTTCAACAACAAAAAATTGAACTTATGAATTTCAAAAAGTGGGATTGCCGGGACCTGTAAGTCAGCTACAATGAAACATAAAAAAAATCCGTTTGTAAAAATATTCAAAACAGCCGGAGAAATGGGATAGAAAAAATATTTTTTTTCTTCATTGGAATAACCCTTTAAGTCCCAGTGATGCCATGTGGCATCATCGTGTTTCTGATCATAATTTTTAAAAAATAATAATAGGGATGACATCTATTGAGGATTAATAAAAAATATTTTTTAATAGAAAAAGTTTGAAGAATCGAATGTTGTGCTTTTTGATATCATAAATTGCTATAGCTATCATAAAAAAAATTCTAAAATGACCATGCCAAATTGTAATTCGGACTGAAAAGGTTAACACTGATGCACTTTGCTTTGGATACCCACGATCCAGCTCTCCTATTCCCCCTTGACTCTATGAATGAAGGCCATGGATTTTTACTTGTCGATTTTCATGCGTACCCATTGAACCATAAAAATGATTTATTGAGTTGTAAATTACCTTTTGTGGCACATGAACACGATTTCAGCTGTTTTCTGAAGTGAATATTTACATTTGCTTTTGTAAGTGGTTTTTACGTCTTTATCCTTAGCAAAACTAAGTTTTATGGGGAATGATATTTATAAATACAGTAGACGCCGCTTAATGTGATCACATCGGGATCAACGTGATTTGATAACAATAACCAATTGATTACAATACACGAAAAAAGTTTTAACTAAAAAATGATTTTCTTACTTGCGTATTAAAATAAAAATTAATTTTAAATTAGTATTTGTTGCTGTAAAACTCTATAGTATTTAATAGAAATACTGACATAAGGGCCCTACCTTGTTAAGGTAGGCAAGTGGCCCTCATTGTGTTCCGTATGTGTTGTATTAGCACAGTGCTATGGAATTTTACAATGCTTGACCAAAAATGGCAAAATCCCCCCCCCCCCTCTAACACGTGTTTAATAGATAATATAACGATACAAGATAATACGATTTAAACAAAAAAAGTTTTCCTTCTTGTTTTATTGATTTCAGGAAAATAAAATTTACATATAAACTGTTAACAATAAACGAACATTTGATTACAATAAACGATGGTTTTTCAATGTATTTTGATATAAGCGGACGGGTCTAAGTGATTTTGATAACATTAAACGATTGATAACATTAACCGTGATCACATTAAGCGGCGTCTACAGTAATAATAAATCCTCGCAAAGTTATAGCTGTTTGGTTATAACTATAAAGATCCGGAATAGTAAAAATAAATCATAATTCATCTAATAAAAACTAAACATCTTCTACTTCTAGAATGGACGATTCGAACAGGACGGATTATGGTTTATTTGTGTGGTAGAAGGCAATGATTGACGTACCCTGTAACGTCATTGCAAGAGTGGCCGTTCAAATTTTCACGAATTAGCTGCCGGGTTATTTGCATGCAGGGTATAGTAAAACACTGTTTGATGTAGGTGTGACGTCAACGTAGGCGTGGCCGTTCCAATTGTCCATTCAACATGAGCGACTTAAATATCATTTACTAATTATTAAATGTTTCAAGGTTGTCATCAAGAAACAGAGGTAGTAACAAGTGAAAATAGTGAACATTTGGAAAAGAAATAACAGGGTTCTTACTCCATTTTTATAAAAAAAAAAAAGTACTTTTTAAGGACCTTATTAAAAAAGTTTTAGAGAGTAATCGGAAGCTTAAATTTCCTGTGCAGTTAAGATAATGCAAAAAAAAAAAATCAAGAAAATACAAAAAAAAATAGTGTCTTGCTAAGAAAGATGTAGTAACAGAAAAAAAAAGGGGATTTGTGCTTTATATTATTTATCAACAACAGGTGAGAAATAAAATTCAAAACCTATAAAATACTACATTAAAAAACATGCAGGGGAAATTTCAGTTATATATAGACAATTGTCAATAATGGTCGTATTCAGAAACAAGAATCCTGAAAATAAACAGCCCAGAAGAGAGGTAGAGTTGAGTTGTTTCGCCATGAAGTTGCTTGCAAAGAAGGTGGTTTAGTTAGTTTACCCAGCAGAGCATCAAAGCTACAAGCGAGATACTAAGCCGCAAGAAAAAACTAGTAATTACGCAATATTTGACGAAAATTTCACCAATTCTACCGTTTCTAGGAAAAAATAAGCACTTTTTAAGGACTTGGGTTTAAAAATAAAAAATAAGAATAAAGTAAAAAAATAAGTACTTTTTAAGGGCCTTATAAACGAATGTAAAAAAATAAGTACTTTCTAAGGTTTTTAAGCACCCTACGAACTATGAATAAGTGACCAAAGAGTGACTAAAATAAAGAACTCATCGGCAAAATATTGAATCATTGAACTATTATTTAATACTCTAAAGTTTGAAATTCTGAATCCCCAAACCTAAATACTGAACATGGAACTTTGCAATTAACATCAAAAATCACTCTAACATTTTCATGATGAGTAACCAGCTAAAATAGTCTCCGCTCTATAGTTTAAAGTTTCTATTATTTTAGTCAATCTAATGTAATTTTTTTTTCAAAAAAAGGCATTTTTAGTCAAACTAATAAATGTCTTCTTTTAAAAACTGTAGAATAACACATTCAGATATTCTTTTAAATTGGGAACTACTACAGCATATAGCTAAAAAGGATATGTCAATAAGCGTAAAAATAAAAGCACACAAAAAATACTAAAACACAACTCCAATTAAGTAATTTTATTATAAAATACTATCACGTGCAACCATGTAATATTACAACTCTCGACTATTTGAAAAATGAAAACGAGTTTTTTCTACAATTGTCAAAATAAATAGCAAGAATCTTCTCTGACTACTGATTCTTTTCATCCTTTAGCAAAGCTGAGGTAATGTCTATCTTTTTCAGTTCTTCTATGAGATCACCACTCTGGTGCATTTTCATTAGGATATCACATCCGCCAACGAATTCGCCGTTCATATAAACCTGGGGAATAGTGGGCCAGCTGGAAAACTCCTTGATACCTAAAAAAGGAAAAGAAGTGACAAAATTAAGAAAATTTTCAAAAACAATTTGGGTTTATGCTCTTGCTAACTGGCGTACAAAATTGGGGACATTTTTTAAAACCTCCCCACAATCAATTAACATGTTACATAATTAGTTCTGAAATTGACCTGGTCCGGTAAAAAAAGATCCAAATATCAGTTTTCAGCCTTTGATTACAGGTATCAGTCATTTATTTCCAAAAAAAAATTAAGCAGAACGAGGGTCAATACGATATTAGATTTCTTTAAATAATTATTTTACATTTCTTTTCAAACTTTTTAATTTAAAAAGTTCTTTCAGTAGTTAATTTTAAAGGCATTTTGCATTAAAAACAATGTGTTAAAATAATATGTTAACTACAAACAGTGATGTGGCTTTTTTGTTGCATTTATAGCACAATAAAAGTATTTTTAGAATTTTTAGGCATGTTCTAAAGTAAGTATTAAATCTATTTTTTTTTAAATTTCTTTGAAAAACATACTTTTTAGTATATATTTGTATGAAAAATATTCTTATATTAAGAATATATGCGTGAATGATTTTGCTTGGGTCTTAAGTGGTTATATTTGAATGGGGTTGTTTCATGTCATAGATAGCAACAGCTCCATCAGTTTGTTGTTATTTGTTTCCTGAAATTACTTTTTAGTATTCAAAAATGAGATTTCAAGAATATTTTACTTAATTTTTTTAATGCCAACTTCTTACAGTGCTGTTAGTTGTTCAAAACATTTGTACAGGAAAGCTTGCAGAGTAAAAGTATTGAAAGCTGACATCTATAGTGGTCATTTTGAGAGTTAAAACCGAAGCAACCAATGAAATCTATTTGGATAAAAAAGAAAACAATAGTGTTAAATCATCTTAAACATTCCGATTATTGATGCAAGAAGAAAAATCTGGAGAGTTCCCATTTTTTTACAACCAATTGCCTAATGTAGCATGCAAGTTCATGAAAGAATTGCTATGGAATTGAACATTCGCAATGGAGAATTTGTGTCTCCTTACACATTTTGGAGAGAGTTGAAAATGAAAAAATGGTTTTCGAAAATTGGTCGGTTTATCAGTCGGTCTGAAGCCACCTTACAGCTCAAACTCAAATAACTACAGATTTCAAATATGGAATGCGAGTTCCTAGTATCTATCGAACATCATAATGAGGTTCCATAGATTCAAGAAAATTGTACTTTCCTAAAGGGATAGCTGCCATACAACTATTTTGATTTTAAATGCATTGTTACACTTGCCATGAGGGGAGGGGGGGGGAGGGACCAAACCCTTGAGAGGCTGGCCTTCTGCCCATGACTGGGACCTTACAAGAAAGAGCAGACTTCTTCCTGAGAGACCTACAGACTTTAACTGAGAATAATGGAGTGGCCTTCACGCCCTTGAGTGACCCTACCAGGAGTATAAAACTCCAGACATACTTCGCCTTCTCTGCCCAGGCACACCCCATCGTTACTTTGAGGCAGTCTGCAAGACTTGAAATTTGACTTTTGGACCCTTGCTTGCCTTGGACACCGAGCCATTTGCTCATAACAAGAAGAAAGAAAGTAAGACATTGTTGAAAACCGAAAAGAGATACAGATTTCAAACAAAAAATACATATCAGTTCTCAGTACTTGTCAGACATTATAAAAATTGAAGGACATGAAATTACATTGAAATGTGGGTATTGAGTGGTAATCGAAAGTGTGGTGTTACACACCACTAATTTTTGTTTTGGAATTGAAATAACAATTGCTTTAGCCTGACTGATGTCTGAAGAGGAGGGGGCAGTAAAATCCTAGAACAGCCCACCTCTTGGCGACTTGTCGAAAATCTCGCCAAATTAAAATTCTTTGAATTTTAAGATTAGGAAAAAATAAATTTTACCTTTACTGTGACATGGTTGTCACCTTGGCAATGTTATTGCCGATTGCTTGGCGAAATTCTAAAATTCGCCAAGAGGTGGGCTTTTATTGGATAAGCCTGAGGAGGAGGCATACACCCTAGTCAGTCTATTTACTATGCCAGCCTCGAACAGACCGTCTCCCCCCCCCCCCCCCCTTCCCTTTTCTAAATCTAACGCGTTTGAAGTTCTGTTGTGATATTAACAATCTGAACAGTTCAAACCCAAGTAGGGTGGAGGAAAAACACGCTCTCGCCGTTTCGAAGAAAACCCCATGCGAGGATGGGGGAGAGATAATGCTTTCAAGGCTCGCATTCTGGATAGACCTGCTATAGTTGGTACATACGTCAGATGTTACCTTACTCCGGAAGTTTTTGCTACAAACGTAAGTCACCAAACCGAAACCATCCTTTACAACATACCTTGCCTGATTTTATCATCTGCTAGGACATCCACACTTTGGAACTCTACGCCGTGCATCCTCAGAATCTGGACAACAGCATTACTGAACCCACAGCGTGGATTTTCAGGGACTCCTTTCATAAAGACGACTACTTTGTCTTTCTTCACCAAAGACTGGATGCTTTCTTGAGTCGCAGCACAAAAACTACGAAAATTAGATGAAATAAGAGTTTTTACTAAGGAATTTTTATTGCAGATAAAGTTTCTAAGTGCCATATTTAATCAATTTAAAGGGACAAAATTCAATGTGATAATGTTTGTTTATAAACAACTTTCCGTAGTCAAAGTTGAAGTTATACCAGTTATGTGTTATTTCCTTAGTTAAAATATCTTAATTAATATTTTCTCTCTAAAAATTTTTAAAATTTATAAATGATGATTTCAAAAGCGTGAATTAAATTTAGTATAATTTAATACTGTTTTGTAATTTAAGTGCGAAGCAAGTTGATCAACCAACTCAAAGCTTCAAAATATTTGAATCTGGCAACAACTTTTGTGTTTGAAAAAAAATCGTTTATTTGCTTTTTCTGCAAGTTGGTGTCAACTGACATTTATTATAAAAAATTGCCTTGTTTCACTTTCATTCCCCTTTATTATCTCCTCCATTACTGCATTCTATTTTATACCAACTAAGTCAAGTAGCATAAAATGGCCTCCCAGAACGTCGACCCCCGTTTCCCAACCACGTCCGTTGATACGTCAAAAAACTCCTCCGACCCCGCCAAACACGAGGCCGGCTCCCACTCCGTGAAAAAACGGCTCCAGCAAGAGTTGATGAAGCTGATGACCTCCGGCGATAAAGGGATCTCCGCCTTCCCCTGCGACGAGCACATCTTCAACTGGATCGGCACCATCAACGGCCCGACGGGGACCGTCTACGAGGGCCTGACGTACAAGCTGAAGCTGGACTTCCCCAGCAACTACCCTTACTCGGCGCCCACCGTCACGTTCACGACGCCGTGCTTCCACCCCAACGTCGACGACCACGGCAACATCTGCCTGGACATCCTGAAGGAGAAGTGGACCGCGTCGTACGATGTCCGGACTATCCTTCTGAGTCTGCAGTCCCTGTTGGGCGAGCCCAATGTATCGAGCCCGTTGAACATCCAGGCGGCCCAGCTGTGGAAGGAGCAGGAGAAGTACAAGGCCCTGCTGCACAAGAGATACGAGAACGACCAGCAGAAGCGACAGAAGTCTTAAAGGGGTACAGCTGAGATACAGGGGACAGTCTGCTTATTGGTGACTTTTGGCAATGTGCAGGGTTCTCACTCGCCTTGGAAAACGTTAAGAAGGACCGTTCATTTCCTCCAAACTACCTACTAAACCGGTCTTAATTATAGTGAAACTTAATTATAGTGATTCACGAAACACTCCTAGTTAATCTTATTTTATGATACAATGGCCGGTCTTAATGCAGGCCTGAAAACTATACAGTAGGGTTGTTATATATTGCTTTGTGTGAAAAAGTGAAAGGTTTATCGCATTTCAGCATCTTCATTGCTTGTCAATGTAACGCAAATCAAGGCCGGCCATTATACCATAGCTGTTCACTTCGATTTGTTAAAAAAATAAGTGGTAAAACGCTATTCCTAAAACTATATTTTCTCATGTAGCTAACACTTGAAATTCATTATAGATGGGGACTTTCGATAACTTTATATCAACTGTCTGAATACCCATTACCCCTAAATTGTTTTGTTTCTAACCTGACCTTGAAAAAGATCCTAAATTTCCTCCAAACTATGAAATATGTATTTACTTCTGCAACAATAATTTAAATTCTGAAAGTATCTATTGTATTCGTTCAAAAATAAGTAATCAACCAAAACTGCATCCACCCAAGAAACTTATTTTATATATTCTACATATTTAATCAATACGTGGAATTTTTTATAATTCATGACTTCTGTTATTTCTGTACTCTGAATACTTGTATATTGCTCATACTTTTTATTTTACTTGACCTTGGAAAAAGTCCTAAAAAATTTCTAAAAATGTTGAGTGGTAACCCTGTGTAACGGTGATGTTGCTCTACTAAATTTAATGAAGATTTTGATAATCGCCTGATTGAGACCATCCCTTGTATTGAAGCTGTTCCCAAGCGGGAGGGATTTATTTAAGATTCTATATTATATTTTTTAATTTGTTGCATGGGTTTCTTTGAACATTTTATTGCGTCTTTTATTTTGCAATGTGTAAATGGCTTGTAAAATTGTTTGTTATTAATCATATAAATCTCATTTGTGATGTGTAATATGTATAGGGAGTTTTAATATATTTTGCATTGTAGACATGAATTTTTTCTATGTTCAGATTGATATGCTTTTACAGATCGGTGTGTAGATATCTTTTTATTTTCCTTGTGGGTTTAAATTATTAGTGTTACAAGCTGTCATTTTTGATTCCATACGATAAAATGTTATGATTATGTAGCTATTAGACTGGATAACATTTGTATGGGCCATGGAAATAAATGTAAATTGATCATCATGAAAGGTATAATGGTTCTTTCATTTTTGGTGTTTGGTCTTTTTCTGTTTATTTTTCTTGATGATTTATAGAACATCCCACTGTTTAAACCTTTCAGTCCCAGGGTAGAAATTTACTGTATGGTAACCATTGACGAACTTTCCAAAATCGCGCCAAAAGTCCTTATTCTGGCAACTTTCCATAACAGAAACCCAACCGAAATGAGCAAAATAACGGTCAGATAGAGTTGCCGGAATAATTCATCGTTAGACAAGTTGCCACAAAAACTATTTATCGCCAAATCTAAAAAAGCGTGCCAATAGTTACTGTACAGTAAAGGTGATCCCAGTAACCCTAGGTGATCCGAGTCCCAGTGATACCATTTGATGAATTTTAAAAAAATAACGGTTGACATCTGTTGGGGTTAATAAAAAATACTATTAAATTGAAAAATGTTTGAAGAATCGGATCATGTGCTTTTTTTATATCATAAATGGCTATATGTGTTCAGAAAAAAATTACTAAAATTATGGTGCTAAATTGTCATTGGGACTGAAAGGGTTAATCCTCTGAGGTATACAGACGTATAATACTGTCACCTGACTCTCAAGTTTTCCAGCAGAACACATAATTTTAATAAATTTAGTAATTATATTACATTTTGAAGCATGTCTGAGCCATTTATAACCATCTACTACAGAAGTATATATATTTTTTAACTGAAATTTTCAGTTACATATTTTAATTTGAAATATCATGCAGTGAAAAATTGTGTTTTTTGTTTCAGTGAACAACTTTAACAATAACAAGTTTCCCCTTTTTCAAGAACTTTAAGATTAGTAAATTTTATATGCTTTACAAGTTCTGCTTTCACCTTTTTATCACACGTTCTTCTACTAAGCTGCTCTTCAATTGTGTTTTTGAACATGGGAGAGATAATGGTGTGTAAAAATTGATATGTGTAGAAAGTCGTGAGAAGGACAGAAAAAAACTTCCTAAGAAATAGTAAGTCATGTCAAAATAGATGAATGTTTTCAATAGATTCAAGCCACTAATGTACACTAGAAAGACTTATATTTTTTATTTATTTTCTAAAATTAAAGTACATAATAGGAATTTTAATTAATTTTATTCCACATGCTTAACTTTATTTTAACTATTCAAAAATTCGTTATTTCAACGAGTAAAAAAAATATTTACGGGGAGTGGGGGGAAAGTCCCACCTTTGGGCATTATATCCGTTATTCATCCAACTTGGGTTTTTTTTCCAGTTGATTAACAATATTCTATTTCGATGAGCTGAAACAAATATAAGTCGTCTTTTTACAATAAAAGCAATGTGTAAGAAAAAAGTTCCATCTAGAGGATTGGTTGGTTTGACATATATTTTCAGGCTTGTGTGCTTGGTCGCAAGGACCCGCTTATAAACCATCGTCAAGTAGGACAACACAAGACACACACAACATATATGACAGATGTTGCCATCTGTCGCCACCTCCACAATTTAGACATGTCCCTGAAGGGGAGGGAAATTTTCTCCAGGAACCTGTACCCATGGTGAACTGCGCAATGACCGACCACAGGACTTTCGGACCCAACAGATTTTACGAGCACGTACTCCGCGTATACTCGGTAAGTCTTCAGTGGCAACCGGGGCCCGAACTCTCAACCTTCCGATTGCAAGCCCGGGGTCCGGACCACTAGGCTCCTTACAGCCCTCCATCTAGAGGAGACCTTCCGTTTAAATTTAAATGAATGCCCTAGTTGCTAGAAGATTTTAGTGTTTTATTTATCATCTGCTTTATGTCTTAGGTTATGAGTGTCAACAAAAATGAAAATAAAATCTTTCGCCTGCCCCGATTGGTCAATCAATGGCACGTAGACATTTCCGATCAAATTTTGCCTACCAAGTAAATGTTATTCTTGAAAATGTCATAGCCCTCTTTTAAATACAGCTAAAATACTTTGCGCAGACTGGCAACACTAGCGTTTACAAAACATCAACAAACTTGTTTGCGATCTGGCGTCTATTTTAAACTGTTTTAAATTTAAATAATTAAAAAAAGTTACTTTATAATTATAAAATTATTGTAAATCACTGAATATTATGTCTGAGTGCTGTATAAAGTTTGCTGAGCCAGTTTCAAGGGGGACAATAAGCCAATTAGTGATTGAGTATATGAAATACATACTTTATTATCGCGGACAATTTCCATTGCCACTAGATCAATTGATATTAGCTATTGAAAAAGGTGACAAATCTGCACCACAAGCAGCAATCGATGAACATCCTGTTTATTACGATGAGGTATGAATTTGTTTTCAATATTAGATCATTTTAATTGTATTTGTTTAGTTAGTTAATATTGTTAGATTTACGAGTCTACTACCCACATCTATTTTTATTAATTTAAAGTGTACCGTACCTTTTTTTTATTGAAGTTCAATTAATATGTCCATTATAAATACCAAATATTCGATCTAGACAAAGATAAATGGTCCACATACAGGATGTTTTTTTTTTTTTTTAAATAATAATCCCATCTATGTAATATTAAAAGGTTATTGTTTTTGTTTTTTAAATCACCACACAGATGTGTTAACTTTAAAATCCATATTTACTGGTAAACGGGTATGGGTTAAACATAAGAGCACACAAAAAATTATTAACAGACCACGTCTACTATACTGAAAATGAAACAGCAAGAGCAAGTCTGTTCAGATTTTTATTTTTGTTTGATTCTCGTAATTTACACTCTTTAAACCAGAACGGAAGTGTTGCTTACAGGGCCTGATTTAAAGATTTGCCGCTTGCAGGCTACGATCGATTTACCGCCCTTGTCGCAATATTTCCTCTGGAGGGAAAGGTAGCTGGTTAGCTACAAAATAAGGTGATATGTACTATTTAAAATCGACACACATATTTAATCGTCTATGTATTTTTACGCGCTAAATTCGAAAGCAAAATAGGCAAAATTTTTAAACTGTTGTACTATTTTTCTTTCAACATCAAAATCCGAGAGGAGGAGGTGCAATTGCCCTCGCTATGTTTGTTGCGAAATATTAGTGCTAAATATATGTTTACGGTTTAAGCATTCATGTAAATTACCTGTTTTCTTTCTTAAAATATTTGTATCTTTATAATAGTTTTTTAATGAGGTCCCTTTAATTGGTCGTAAAATGTGCCGCCTCCGAAAATTCACTGCTCTAAGCTACAGCCAACTTAGCCTATTTAGAAATCCAGCCTTGGTTGCTTATGTGTGCGTGTGAAATCATTAGAAGGATCAAAAACCGCAACTGCCCCCAAAACATATATCACGCATTTTTATTGTTTCGAACTAGTAGTGCTTATATATTTCATATGATTAGCAGCTTTAGCACAGGCATTGGTTTATATTATCTTTCTTAAATTTTCTTTTCCCTTTTTTTGTATTTGTGGTGGTAAAGATTGTACATTTTCATTTCCAGAGTTCCAGACCCAACATAAGCAAAGACAGGACCAAGCGCATCTTCGAAGACACCATCAACTCCTTCGACAACTTCTTCAACCAACTCTCCAGCCTCCTACAGAGCAAAGACGTCCTAGAGGTAGTCATGAACCTCGGTCCAAACATGATGAACCCGAAGGAGCTCCATCGCATCACCCTTCCAACCAAACCATGCTCCGACTCCGACTGCCTCGACAATCCGGCTCCGTTCCATCGATGCCGGCTCCAGTTCTTCAAGACAATCATGCACGAGAATCTGCTATCCGATTTCGGCTCCGATTCTCTCCTTCCGATCAGTGTTCTGCTTTTGCTGAGGACAGGAACGGAGGTAATGGATTTTATGGAACAGAAAAGGTTCTACGCTCCACCGAAGAAGGGGAATCAGGTGAAATTGCGGTTCGACGACAGTTGTGGTCATTTGGTTGTTGATGAAGATTCGACTGAAAGTACTTCCGCTGGGCTTTGGGTCAAGCTGAAACATGATCTCAAGGGCTTCAAGGCATACAAATCTTTCTCAAACTGCTCTTGATGATAGTTAATATAAGAGTTATAATGTAGGTAATAATTGTGTATAGATATAAAAAATGTATGAAAGTTTTATCTAATCTATTCCTTCAATCAACTATTTCAATATTAATGTAATATTTCAAATTTTCTAAGTATCAAAGCTAATTTTTTTAATTCACATTCCAACTTTTCTTTCACGTGTTTCAATTAACCCTTTCAGTCGGTCCCAGTGATGCCATTTGGCATCATTGGGACTGAATTCATTTTGGACAGACAATTCGTTTCGACCATCAATTGGCTGGGACCGACTTTCATTTTTAAAAAATGATCGGACTGACATCTATTGGAATTAATAAAAAATATTTTCTAATAGAAATAGTTTGAAGAATCGAATGATGTGCTCATGGACATCATAAATGGCAGACGATCAGGAAACAAATTCTAAAATGATGCCAAACTGTCTTTGGGACTGAAAGGGTTAAAAATACTTGCTATTTATAGATCATGGCAAATTTTGTCTGATGAGCCACATATGTCAAACTCAAATCATTCCTAAAGGAGTTGTCAATCATTTTCACTGTAATATTGTATTTTAACTTACTGTTGGTCCGATTATCTAATGATGAATTTCAAGAGAAACTTCAGTGTGTTCCCATAAAGTGATTACAGTAAGAATAACCCTTCGCTATATTGCGCCCTGTATCATGTCTCCCAATTTAACCTCCCCCCTTTTTTTTTATCAATATGTACTTTCCTTAAAATCGATTCTAATATTGGTGGATAAATTCATCTAATATTGTTGAGATGCAGTGAGATGATTATAGTACGAACAAGTCCTTTCCAAATTTTTGATTCTTCTTTTAGAGATTGTTTTATCTTTCAAATACATATACTGAGCTTTAGTTGAAAAACTGTTTTGAGCATAAGTACATCATAAGTATAGTATTTATCAAGTCGCTTTTTTAATTGCACATTCTGTTTTATGGTGTTTGTTCGTTTGTCTTCTGGAAAGCATGATATAACGAGGGGTTGCTGTATTTTGAACAGCTATAATAATGACTTCTTCTCGATTTGGATATTTGTGTTACGCAACTAAATTACCAAAATGTGGTAAACATTCTACTTCGTATTTCATACTACTCATTATTCATAGCAACCTCGCATCAAATTTTCAAGACGCTGTACCAACCGGCTATATCATAAATGACATAGTAAAACATCCTCATCCGTAATTTTACATGTTAAATTTGTATGTTTGTTTTTTAAAAATGCTATTTTTGATACTTACTGAATAATAAATCATATTCTTCATTCAGGTGTGTATGTAATTATTTCCCAGCGAGTATCCCAGTCAGGCCCTGGCTTTTCCAAATGAATATAATGTGCCATGTGAAAATATTAATTTCTGTAAAATTAACTAATGAAAACCAAATAATTTTCACAAGGTACAAGAATCGTCATAACAGCGAACTAAAACATCCTTGAAGTCGATTATTGGTTTTTAATTTTTATTCTATGAGGGACGCCAAATTATTTTATAGGGAGCCCCAACACTATTTAAAATGTTTCAGACAGAACAAGTTAGAGGAAAAAAATTCCTCAATGCCTAGAAGGGTTGATTAGCAAATGCTTGTTCCTTAAATAAGACTAATCACATCTTTAGCCTGTATGTTCATTTTTTAAATATTCAATTCATAATGACTACACTACAGAATGAACTATTGAGTACACATTAATTTTAACTACTGCATGAATAGCTGAGGTGAGATTTTATAACTTCTGCAATATATTATATCCAAGCAATCAACATAATTATTGATATTAATTTTTTTTTTTTTGAAGCAAGATCATAGAGCTAGAGCCACTACAAAATGTTGAAAATCACAACTTCAAAAGGCCCTACGGCCTACACCTAACGTATTGACTTGATTTTAGTACAGAAGCTCCTCAATTATCCAACCTACTATCTGGCACTGTTAACCGACCATCTTGAAGGCAACATAACAAATATAGTCAGTCATTCTCAAAAGACATCAGTCTCTGAAACCTACGGCGATTCTAACATGAGAATCTACGATGGTACAGAAATCTGAAATGGAATTCTGTGCTGTTTCCGAGACAGCAAAATTTTAATGTTTATGATTTTGGTAAAATTCAATGATCTGAAACTAAATTAATCCTAAAATTCTATTTTAAATTCAAAACTTAATGCTAAAAATAGTTTAAGTTAGCTCGTGGATTTCAGACATTTGACAGATTTGAGGTCCTTGGGCTTGCGGTGCCACTATTGAAAATTCTCCATCGCTGTGCAGAATTTTCGATTACCTGACCTACCCAATTACTTGGGATAATCGATGTTGCACTATATTTAAAATTCCCAAATACACACCATGTCTAAGACAACACACACACAAAAAAACCACTACAGCTTTCAAATAAATGTACACGTTTAATTCTCTACAACAGGTTTATTTAGATCATCTTTCTGAGGAGGGGGTTGATCTTGTCCTCCCTATTTCCAAAGTCCCCGCCCTCCACAAAGTGAATGGTCTTCTTCCTCCAGCCACCCTTGGGGTTGTTCAGCTTGAAGTGCCACAAGAAGTTGGTTACTTTCTTGAAGTTGGGCCCGCAGGTGTAGATCTCGTGGATGATGTCTTCGATACAGATGATGCCGTACTTGCCTGCAGAGGAACAACAAAAAAATTAAATTAAGGGGGTTCAGTATGTTGTATATCGGTAATGTTAAATTGGCCAATTTCAATGTACCTTTTCACAATAACTACTGATCAGATCATCTTAAAATTTTCTCTGTGTGCTGTATTAACCTTATATATTAATCTGAGGTTAAAAGTTTTTTTTTAATAACTGTTAGATTTTTTTTTAATAAAATAAGTTGTAAAGTACCCAAAAAATCATGAAATTTCTCACTTTTTTGCACCATAACATTTTTTTTCACTTTAGTTTTATTAAAATTCATAACCTCAGATTAATCTATACTATGTATTACATTATATAAAAAAAGTTTACAAGAAAAAATAGCATAGTTTTTGAGAAAAGGTACATCGAAGTTCAAAAAATCAAGTTCTGAGAAAAACGCCTTTAAAGATTTTATTGTTAACCCATTTCCTTACGAAGCCATGACATTAAAATGGCTTTTTATGTCAAAAATAGTTTTCCAATCATCTTGATACTTTGTGACATTATTAATAAAGGTTGTAATAGTATTTTAAGCCAATAATTTTTGTTTTGATTTTTTCACCGATTTGAGGGTATTGAACTCCCTTAAAGAATTACATCTCAGAATCGACAGGGAGGCACAAAAAGTGGCTTCAGCATGGATAGGTGCAAATGCAAGGAGATACTTGGGTAAGAAAAAACTATTGAAGCACCCAAAAGCCACCAAGTTGAATTCATAAATTACTCTAGCATTCAATGGTTTCACTTAGCAAACATGTTCTTTCATTGGTTATAGAAACTGTGTAAATGCATTTTGATCAAATAACCGCACAGGTAAAGATGACATACACCGTGCCAACCTAACAAAGGCAGAAGGAAAAGCAAGATTGGTCTGTTAGTTGGATACAAAATGATCTGAATACAATTTAACCAAAATACACTTTTCATTCTGATAAAATTGCCAAATTTTCTCAAATAATATTGAAATCTGTTACACCTTAAATGAAATTAATGTTTTAAACATTTTCAGGGCTCCCATAAAGTCTCATCTTAAGAAATAGTAGCAATAGTCTCCTCAAATGTGAAAAATAGTCTCCCAAATAGTCGCCTCGAATATGCAAAATAGCTCCTCAAATACGTAAAATAGTCTTCAAATTAAAAAAAAAATCCCTTCCAAATACAAAGTACATAGTAAAATGATGTTCATGACCATAAATAGATAAAAGCTGAAGTTATGTCAATTACCTAAAATAACTAACTTTGAAAACAGGATTTACATTTAAAAAAATCTCACACGGTTTTGAATCATAATCACGTTAATTTTTCTACAAAAACACAATACAAAGAAAGCACTATGATATCCGTAGTTCACATACAAAATAAAAATATTTGTTCTTTTCTCTTTAATTTTTTCAGTCCCAGTGATGCCATTTGACATCATGTTTCTGATCATAATTCACAAAAAAATAATAGAGCTGACATTAATTAGATTATTTAAAATATTTTCTAATAGAAAAAAGTTTGAAGAATCGAATAATGTTTTTGATATCATAAATGGCTATAGACGATCAGAAAAAAATTTCTAAAATGAAGATGCCAAATAGTCACTGGGACTGAAAGGGTTAAAACAATTACATGATTCATGCACTTGTTAGAGAAAAACACTAAAGCACTTTTTCAGTTCTGTTATGGGGCATTTCAGAAAAATTTAAAGGACTAGAAGTTACTAACACCATAAAACCTGAATATAATATAAGCATATTGCCGATTTTCTTGTATAAACAGACTCTATTTTCTATAAACAAAAACCCATCTAAAACTAGTAAACCAAATATGGGCTGAAGTATGAATCACTACAAAAAATTTTTTACAGCATCTAGCAACGTTGGATGGAAAAAAAAAACGTAAAAAATTGGAAATAGTCGCCAAAAAGTCGCCCTAATCTTTGAAAATAGTCGCTTTTGGCACTTTTTTGCTTAAAATAGTAGCCATAGTCGCCCAACCTAGAAAATAGTCTGAATAGTCTCCTTTATAGTCGCCTATGGGAGCCCTGCATTTTCTGGATGGATTCACAAATAATTTATGGAACACTTTCGTTGGCAAGGAGTGTAGCGTTCAATGGCTTCACTTGACAAACAAGTTCTTTAATCAGTTGGTTTAGTCGTCTCGTCACTAGACTAAAGCTGCACATGGACTATTGTCGAGTTCACATCTTAGGAGAAACTGCGTAAATGCACTTTGATCAAATAACTGCACAGGTGGAAGATGACAGTGACCAGCAAATAATTCAACACGCAGCTGTTAGGGCTTTATATTGAAGTGATCAACTGCTTCACATGGAAAACCCGTTTCAACAGCAAGAACAGCAACACCCGTTTCAACAGCAGTTTGAATTGGCAGCATTTTCTGTCTTAATCCTTACTCCTAAGCTGGACAACTTATTTGGGCCACCCTGTATATCTGGGTTTGATGCATTGGAACCGATTGGTTAAAAACCTTAGCCTTTGGCAACCAATGTTAAATAAAATTAGAGAACATAATATTGATACAGACTTCAAAAACATGTAGGTTTATATAGAACTAAAACAGGTTTAATATCTTTTAACTAAATTCAGATTTGTGCACAAAAGGAATTGTAAAGTTTTTGCAAGATATGATCGCATGATGCCTCGAAATGTTAGGTCTAACAAAACCAGAGCTATGTTGTTTTACATTTTAGTTAATAGCAAGATTTAGTTTTGGGATCAGGGAGGATTGGTCAACTCAATGTGAGTGCCTTGTTAACATTTTCTTTATCTAGTTAGTGGGGTAACAGAAATACAGAAGTAAAGTCTCCCTTAGATCAGGGACAGAACATTTAATAAAGTCTTTTGGTATTTCAATACTTATCGTCTATGCTTTAATGTTAAAGCATTATAAACTTACCTAATTTACTTTCAATAATAGCATTGTCTGTAAGGGCAACCCTCTTGTGATTCACTCGACCGAATCCTCGCTTGTATACAAGCTCTTTTACCGTCTTCAGATTAGGATATCTGTAAATAGAGAAAGTTAATTAAAAATATTATTTACATTTAAATAATTCATACGTTAATATATTCAACACATTTAATAAGTACCTATCATTCAGCAGTATTCTTAGGATACAATTGAAGAAATCAGTCAGGAAAACTAAAATATTAAATTAACGGAAAGAGCAGGGAGGTTTACTGGTTGAAATACTACTGAACCAGAGCTATACAGACTATTGTTAAAAGCATCTTAATTTAAAATCAAGGGATAATCAGACACCCGAGTGGCCACTCAATGCAACTTTTTCAGGCGACATCAAGACCTAGACTGTTTGAACATTTTGGCCACACAGACCTTTTAAAAGCCAGCAATTATTCCAGAAATGCCGGGGGTTGAAACAGACCTCAACGATTATTATGGGAACCTATGCAGCAGTACTGTCATTCATAAAAAGTACACAAATTAATAAATTTAAGTGGTAGAAAAATGGATTATATCCAAAATACTTACCCCCATGCAATATAGGGCTCGGCAATCCTTAACATGTTGACTGTAGCTTTATTCAGCTTCACAAACATTGCATTGTTAATTTGCTTTAATCTAAACAGCTGGAGCACCTTACGTGGCTTGGGGCTCACACCATTAACACTAAGGACAAAGAAATTAACATTAAACAAAATTCATTTAAACAACATTAACTAAAAACCCTGATTCAATCAGTCAATAGAGAGCTATGAATAATAGACTGTAAAATAAACACAAATCAGTCATCAGGCCAAATACTAGTAAAGCTGTTAAATACATAGTTATAATGATATTGTTACTTTACTTTTACAAGTTTTAATCTATTTTATAACAAATTACTGTGCAGAAGTGTAAAACTAAACCTTAAAAAAGAAGTGAAATGGATAAGCCTTTTCACCAAGAGGACATACACTGTGTATATTGTCCACTATACGGCCTTGGTAGCCTGGTCTATAGGCTCTAACTCAAGAAATTAAGCTTGTGAGTTAAGGGGTTAACTTAAGAGCCATAGAAAATGAAAATTTAACCATGTTTCGAGAAAATAAAGTTAATTTTAATAAATACTAAGACTTCAGAAGAGATTAAAACACAATGAGTTTTTAACAGATTTAAAGGCTCTTAGAATACTGTATTAAGTCAAATTACTTAATCAGTTTACATTCAAACCATTTAAAAATCTAATTAACAAGTATTAAATATAAATGTTACTAAAAATGCACTCAGATGTAAAAATTCATTGCACAAAGAGATTTTTAAAAAAATCATTTTTGATTAATTTAAATTAAACAGAAAATACATACCCTCTAATTCTAGTCACAATAGCCACCTTGGGTTGGTCAGGAACATAGAAGTTACCCTTATTCCTGGCCATACGCTTCAGCCTAATTTCATCCCTTTCCTTTCGTCTGTACTCCTTTACATAGCTCTCAGCACGCCTGAAGATCAATCGTTTCTTTTCCTGACGAACCTATAACCACAAATGTTATATATAAAACTTCGTTATCACCAAATAATTACAACATGAAATGTAATAATGTATATAAAAATATCTCTTTAAAATCTGGACCTCAGACCTTTGATCTCTTTCATTTGATCTCAGACAGGGATAACAAATTCATCATTGGTACAGACATTGTTTCAAAGAGTTTTATACATGAAATTGATATTTTAACAATTTACCAAGTACATAGCATGAAAGTTTAGTCAGTCTTAAACAGTACATATACATCACAAAACTTTTATTTTAAAAAAAGTCAGAAAAGGAGGCTAAACCCCAGTATACAGTCTAGAGGAGTAGTTACTCATTTTAACAAGGTTTGAAAATATGAAATTATACAAGATACTAAAAACCTACAACTCATTCAATTGTACTTTACAGCTAAAAAGGTATTTCTCAGTCAGGAGTGGTACAGTTACACATCATCGCAAGGTTTGAAAGAATGAAGAATCCATAAAAGAAACTAAATAAAATTGTGTGACCATGCTTCAGAGCTAAAAAGGTATCCCTCAGTATTCATCAGTCTGGAGCGGTACAGTTACTCATCATAGCAAGGTTTGAAAGAATGGGGAATCATGTTCATGTCGGAAACTAAATAAATATTACAATTTGCTTCAGAGCTAAAAAGGTATCCCTCAGTATTCATCAGTCTGGAGCGGTACAGTTACTCATCATAGCAAGGTTCGAAAGAATGGAAAAGAATCCATGGAAGAAACTAAATAAAATTGTGCGATCATGCTTCAGAGCTAAAAAGGTATCCCTCAGTATTCATCGGTCTGGAGCGGTACAGTTACTCATCATAGAAAGGTTTGAAAGAATGGGAAATCATGTTCATGTCGGAAACTAAATAAATATTACAATTTGCTTCAGAGCTAAAAAGGTATCCCTCAGTATTCATCAGTCTGGAGCGGTACAGTTACTCATCATAGCAAAGGTATGAAAGAATGGAAAAGAATCCATGGAAGGAACTAAATAAAATTGTGTGACCATGCTTCAGAGCTAAAAAGGTATCCCTCAGTATTCATCAGTCTGGAGCGGTACAGTTACTCATCATAGCAAGGTTCGAAAGAATGGAACAAATCCATGGAAGAAACTACATAAAATTGTGTGACCATGCTTCAGAGCTAAAAAGGCGTCCCTCAGTATTCATCAGTCTGGAGCGGTACAGTTACTCATCATAACAAGGTTTGAAAGAATGGGGAATCTTGTAGGAAACTAAATAAATATTACAATTTGCTTCAGAGCTAAAAAGGTATCCCTCAGTATTCATCAGTCTGGAGCGGTACAGTTACTCATCATAGCAAGGTTTGAAACAATGGGGAATCTTGTAGGAAACTTAATAAATATTACAATTTGCTTCAGAGCTAAAAAGGTATCCCTCAGTATTCATCAGTCTGGAGCGGTACAGTTACTCATCATAGCAAGGTTTGAAAGAATGAAGAATCCATAAAAGAAACTAAATAAAATTGTGTGACCATGCTTCAGAGCTAAAAAGGTATCCCTCAGTATTCATCAGTCTGGAGCGGTACAGTTACTCATCATAGCAAGGTTTGAAAGAATGAAGAATCCATAAAAGAAACTAAATAAAATTGTGTGACCATGCTTCAGAGCTAAAAAGGTATCCCTCAGTATTCATCAGTCTGGAGCGGTACAGTTACTCATCATAGCAAGGTTTGAAAGAATGAAGAATCCATAAAAGAAACTAAATAAAATTGTGTGACCATGCTTCAGAGCTAAAAAGGTATCCCTCAGTATTCATCAGTCTGGAGCGGTACAGTTACTCATCATAGCAAGGTTTGAAAGAATGGGGAATCTTGTAGGAAACTTAATAAATATTACAATTTGCTTCAGAGCTAAAAAGGTATCCCTCAGTATTCATCAGTCTGGAGCGGTACAGTTACTCATCATAACAAGGTTTGAAAGAATGGGGAATCTTGTAGGAAACTAAATATTACAATTTGCTTCAGAGCTAAAAAGGTATCCCTCAGTATTCTTCAGTCTGGAGCGGTACAGTTACTCATCATAGCAAGGTTTGAAAGAATGAAGAATCCATAAAAGAAACTAAATAAAATTGTGTGACCATGCTTCAGAGCTAAAAAGGTATCCCTCAGTATTCATCAGTCTGGAGCGGTACAGTTACTCATCATAGCAAGGTTTGAAAGAATGGAGAAGAATACAAGAAGAAACTAAATAAAATTGTGCGATCATGCTTCAGAGCTAAAAAGGTATCCCTCAGTATTCATCAGTCTGGAGCGGTACAGTTACTCATCATAGCAAGGTTCGAAAGAATGGAAAAGAATCCATGGAAGAAACTAAATAAAATTTTGCGATCATGCTTCAGAGCTAAAAAGGTATCCCTCAGTATTCATCGGTCCGGAGCGGTACAGTTACTCATCATAGAAAGGTTTGAAAAATGATCAATTTGGAAATAACTATAAATTAATACAAATTTGCTTCAGAGCTTAAAAGGTATCCCTCAGTAAACATCAGTCTGGAGCGGTACAGTAACTCATCATAGCAAATTGTATTAACTATTAAACCAGATTAACAGAGAGCATAAAAAGTTTTGGTAAGGTTTGCCCTTGCCATGCAAATTATCATTCATCTGACTCTGGTTGGCAATTAAATCTCCAATAAGGTGCTCAACCAAAACAATAACAGACCTAGAAAAATACTTCATTGCATTTTGATTACATAAAGTTTGTAACAAGTTACCTTTTTCTGGGTTGTTTTATAGGCAAGTTTTTTAGCTTTTATTTCTGCCTGTCTCTTCCTCTTTTTTAGCAAGGTTTCGGGAACCTGGGGGATTTTCTTCTTTGGCGAACTAGAATAAAAGCAACATGTAAAAAAAAATACACCATATGAACACAATCCATGACCATGTGTTTTTCTTTGCTTGGACCAAAAGACACAAGTGTTCAAAATTAGGTAGGTAGGTATGAATTTTCGTCACACTAGAGCCACACGAGGGCTATTGGCGACGGGCAGGGTGTTTTGCACCTTGGACCCCTAAAAAAAGGGACTTAGGGAAATAAAGTTTAAAAAAAAGGGACCTAAGGGACCACTTAAAAAAATCAACAAGTGCTTAAGACATGTTGGAAATGAGAAAATTGTTAATTAAGGAAAAACCCAAGTTCTTCTTTTTAAACCTGACTAAAAGAAACACAAGAAAAACAGAAGACCGTGAAGAACATTATTAGTGTATTAAACTATTTTAACTTGCATGGTAACTTATTGTCATGCTAATGATGAGCAACTTATAAGATAGTATACTAACAAGTTTTTTCAGCATGAATACAAGGTTAGGAGAAGAAACATCAATTTGCCTTAGATCTTGATGAAGCAATTTCACAATTTGCATTGGGGCTGGGGAGCCCAGTCAGTTAGGCACTTGCCTAGCATGCGAAAGGTCCCAGGTTCGGGTCCAGGCATCCCCACAGTAACTGCCGACCTATAAATGGTCCATGCAGCCGAAAATGTCCGACGAATAACAACTGTGCAGAGGAAGTACACATTAAATATCTTCCAAAGTCCCAACGCTGTGTACGATGTCACCCTTGACGGTTGCGATGGGTGCCTATTCAGGTGTCAGCTTGTCACTTGAATGTCGTTTTAAAATGCGACGCCCATCGCCAATGGCCCTCGACGATAATTCCTACCTAATCTAACAATTTGCAATACAAGTCATTAGGAGCGGAAATTTTTTTCAGTGACGCAGCTAATGAATTAAAAATTCCAAGTTCAAATCTAATATCTAAAAAAAAGAAGAAATGAAAGCAAAGAAAGTAGCTGACAAAGTGTTGGATGAAGCCACAAAAAGGTTGGAGAGTGCCATAAAACGGAAGAATTTTGAAGAAATGACTCTTGCTCAGGGAATGATGCACCAGGCATATTATCCCGACAGTCCTTGAAGTCTTGTCCGAATGTTAAAACGTTGTCAGAAGTAGAGAAGCCTCTTTTAACAGATGCACTACCATGAAACATTGATAGCATGGCTTTTACTACTTTAGACACAGCAGGATATTTAATACAATTGTTTGAATTTCGTAAAGCATAAATTTGTGACCAATATTAGTCAATTGGAACACAGACTTCAGATATTTCTTCAAATTTAAGAAGTTTTTATTCATCTAAAAGGCGACAAATGTCTACGCAAAAGATTTCTCCAACTGAAAACAACGAATATGCCCAATCCTTATTTCTGAGTGACAAAGAATTTCGAAAAAAAAAAAAAAAAATGCTGCACGCTAGTCACATGGTAATTATTTTTTTTTAAAAAGGGACTTAAGGTACCAAATGTGAAAAAAAGGGACTAAAAGGGACCGAAAATAAAAGGGACTAAGGGACCAACTCTAAACGCCCTGGACGGGCCTCGTAATGTAGAACCACAATCAAGCGACGAGCCAACACCTGAATAGGCACCCAAAGCAACCGCTACAGGCGACATCATAATCAATGGGTTCACCTTTACTGTACGGTAACTATTGGCGCGATTTTCAGATTTGGCGATAAATAGTTTTTTGTGGGAACCTGTCTGACTTCGAACGAAACCCATAACGGTAAGATAGGGTTGCAGAATAACGTTCGTTGCGAAGAGAGCATGACATCAAAAGTCGCCAGAATACGGACTTTTGGCGCGTTTTCGGAAAGTTCGCCAATAGTTACCGTACAGTAATTTTCTACCCGCTTCGCAAGCTAGGCTACCCCAACCCCTGTGTCCAATATTAAAAGGACTTATGTTCATGTGCTGTGTCCTTGTAATAATGGTAAAATGTTTCATTATTTGAAAACTGAGTTAATGTTTTAGAGCACTAACATAACTATCATTATATTATTGAGCATCAACACAATTCAATACACGACAGTGAAATAGGTTAGGTTTCAATTATCGTCGCACTAGAGCTACACGAGGGCTATAGGCGACGACAGTGAAATAAGGATTCGACCAAAACTAGCATAGAACTATTAGTTCAAATCATAGCTATTCACATACTTAGATTTATTCCAAACAATAATGGATAAAAGTCACAGAAGGTAAACAATATACTTTTGATGTAGCTTGGCTACATACTTTAAGATTACGCAAGTTATGATGCTTTGTAAATGGTAACTACCTAAAATTTATGATTATACAATCAAATTGAACTTTACCTCATTGAGCAAAACTGATTGGTCGGAATCGGAATGAATTGTACGAAAGTACACTATAACACTGGCGGAACAACAGAAAAGTAATAACTGACTTAAAAAATGATATAAATTAGAATTTGCACAGACATAAGGCTTATTGTACGTTACAACACATATTAAGATTCTTATTAACAGTGCAACGTGCACCAAGCAACACCTATGTCTATCGTAAACATATGCGTCAAATATACATGTAGTTTGAGAGAGTGATATAAAAATAACACAATTTTAAAACATTCATAATGATATATTAAAAATTCATAAAGATTAAAAGAGATTACATACTCGGTTTCCATTTTCTTTGCCTTGTCAGCCATCGCGGAGAAAAATTTTACCGATTCTCGAGTCAGAATTCAGAAAGAAAACAGTTAACTAGTTACGGTTACAGTTAAAAGTCGTGTAAGACCGTAGAAATATTCTTCTGGTGGTTTGGTTTGAAGTGTTTCACAATGTGCCTGCCTGTTTAACTAAGCTTTAAATACTTAAAATGTCCTTATTTTTGTGTATGTCCTGCAAACTGTAATGTATTTCAAACATGGAAAAATATATCGTAAAACAGAATTTTAAGAAATTGACAGTTATTGTCCAAATGTCTTCAATTTATATATTTTTGACAAAAAGTACCCAACTTACCATTTTTAAAAAACTTTTTATATTCTTGTTTTATACACAAGTTATACAAATAGTTTTTAATAAATACATTTGAATGAAATGAAATTCTTTCTCGAGACTCCATGTGGGTAGGTTTGAATTATCGTAGCACAAAAGCTAAACGAAGGCTATTGGCGACGGGCTTCGTAATTTAGAACCACATTCAAGTGACGAGCCTACATCTGAATAGGCACCCAACGCAACAGTTAAGGGCGACATCGTGAGCAGCGTTTGTACTTAGGAGCATATATAACGTGCATTGCCTCTACAGGTGGTATTATTCGTAGGAATTTTTTTTTTGGCTGCAAGCTCCATATATAGGTTGGAAATTTTATGGCTGCAAGGGCAATTTATAGGTCGGCAGTTACTTTGGCGGTGTCTGGACCCGAACATGGGACCTTCCGCTTGCTAGGAGAGTGCCTAACCGACTATGGGCTTCCCAGCAGCTAGATGAAATGAGAGCTAGAAAGAACTACGTTCCCTAAAACAAACCAATTGATTTCACATTTCCCAAATTTCTATGGGAAATTAAAAAAAAATCGTTTTAACTATTAAGCATTGCATGCGAGTAGTAAATTTCAATTTTACGATCTAGTGTTTCATATCAAATGAGTTTTACAAATACTTCAGCCTGGAATAATGTTAAATAACAGCTTAATGGTATGTGTTTTTAGTGAACTATAAAAGTTAAAGCATACAGCTTTAATTTCAGATTTGATAGTATTTGAAACATTTCTTGATATATACAGGAACATTTAAACAACATCATACCATAAACACCAAACTTTATTAAAATTATTTCCTACATCACCCATTACATTTACAGTTTTGTACACAACAAAAATAAAATGTTGAAATTATAACAATACGAAATAAATTTGGTATCAAATTGTGTTGTAAAGTTTATTAAAACTAAATTTTCTAGTTTATAATTGAAGGGCTTAGTGGACGAATGTGCAAAGTGACAAAAAGGTGAAAGCGAGAACATGAGCTTTAAGCAGTGCTGTATTCGTAAAATTTGCACAGGGTATACTGTGCAAAAAAAAAAAAAATGAGAGGGTATACTCTTAATACGAGTTGGCACTTGGTAATAAAATTTACAAATATGCATAAACTGTAATTGAAGATGCAGAAAAAAACTTGGTTTAAGCTGCACATAAAATAAACTTATCATTTAAATCTTTCTCTTAACTAAATTAGAAGGAAAAGGAAAGGTAAATAACATAGAAATGTGAAAAATTAGCAAATTATATATTTTTCCGAAAAAATATCAAAAACAACAGAACAAGATTCCTTTTCTTCATTGCTTTTGATTAGACAACGGGCTGAATTTATTATTTTTTAAAAACTAAAATAAATTGTCAAACTCATAAAAAAATTAAACGGGTACATGCTAATTTGGAACATAATCACAGAGTATACTCTATTTTTTCAAAAAAGACCACAGGGTATACTCCGTATACCGCTGTATACCCCCCCCCCCCCAATACAGCCCTGGCTTTAAAGTTTTTTCTCTGAACTCAAAAGGGTTAAAAACGGTATTTGCAAACTGCAAAAAATAAACTAAACTTTCATTGACACAAAAACCATATATTTTTTTTCAAAATATCACTTAGCACGTTCTTCCACAAAACTCTTCAATTATTAGATTTTTCCGATTACATTTGGCTTTATTAATGACTGCTTCTTTGTATCTCAAAATTTTCCAAAATTACCAAAACTACTCAGTATTTTAAAAATACTGTTAATACTGCTTACTCATCATATCACTAATTTATATGTTTGGGTTTCTATCATGACTAGATAGATACACATAAAAGATCGCCAGTTAAAATTTTTATCCCATTAATGAAGTAACTGCAAAAAACTAATACGGCTATACATTTTAAGCACAAAAAAAATCATTAGGGATCAAACAAACAAAAAATTTATATGTTATACATTTACATTCTACATATAGCATGCTTCAATTCCAAGCAACATTTATGATAGTAAATGTTTCAAGTTTTAATAGTTTACTAAATAAATTGTTACAAGCTTCACAATATATGGAACAGATAGATAATATTTAAATAACTATTCTACCATTAAATAAATTTTAAAAGTTTTTAATATTTAAAAAAAAGTCAACCTAAAACCAATTCCCACAATTCTCTCTTTTTAAGTAATACTACCCCACTTTTGATATAAAAGAAATTTTCTATGTTAAATTTTTGAAGCTTGTATATATTGTAAACTCACAATATAAATATTTATGGTGCAGATTTTGAATAATATATTGTTTTAAATTACATTAGATATGTAAGCATTTTTAAGTAGATTATTATTGGAAGACTTTAATTTTTTTGAATATAGACAAAAAAATCCTAATACACAGTGACCAGTTTTCAAAAACAATTAGTGAACCTTGAAAACAATAGCATTACAAAAATTAAAATTTAAAAAATTACAGTTTACAGACTAAATTAATGAAAAATAAATAAAAAATTATTTTCTACATTGCATATTAAATGAAGGATTTTAAAAATAGATATTTTTAGATTTGAATTTCTAGATTATTAATAAAGTAAACACTTTTTGTTCTTACATATGCATAGTTACTAAATACTAAAGAAGGCAAAACTCCAATTCTTCAAAAACTAGAACTGACTCGTTATTCTGCATTTTGACACAATAAATATGATAAAAAGAACACGAAAATGGTAACTGGACACTGATCAACATGACTGAGAGGTAAAAAGGAATGTGTCTATATAACTGAACACACTATATACTGCAGGAATATTACAAATAGTAACGGTAATTATACCTGCCATCATTCTGTACTCATTTCAATACATCTACAATGCACATGCACAATCATAAGAACTAAAAATAGTTTTTTTTAATTAATACAGTGGAGGTTTTATAATTTGCAGTAGATAGTAGTATAATTGCAAAAAACGAAAAACAAATTATAGTAGACACCATCTTAACTGGCTCAAATGAGATCAAGGGTAAACAATTGATGAAGAATGGATGCGCTGGACCAGTGGTCTCCAAACTCAAGTGCCTCAATGTTAATTCAATGGGAAAAAAATAGTTTCTCTGCCAAATTTCTCCGGCTGTATTGGATAATTTTGCAAGCTGCTTTTTTTTTAAATAATAAATGTAGATAACTTACAGGTATCTATAATCCCAATTTTTTAAATAGCTTCAAATACTTTTTGTAAATAATAAATGGCACAGTTGGCACAAGTAAGTCAGCTACATTTATCACATAAGAAAATGGGTTTGGAAAAATATTCAATACAGCCGAAGAAATGTTTAAGAGAAAATATTTTTTTTATCCATTGGATTAATACTGATGTACTTTGCTTTGGAGACCAGCGATCCACGCGCCCATTCCCCCTTAAGCAGAAATCCAGTTAAACCAGAGAAGTAACATAAATTAAGGTATAGATTATATACTTTTGATTGCACACTTCCACGTTGATGATATTTACATTATAACAAATGCACAAACAAATAAAGCATAATTTTATTCTATGCATTAAAGTTATATAAGTCACACATCACTGAAAGAACCAGAAGCCTTAAATTTTTTAGCTTTGAAGTTCGACAACTTGGCACCTAGCTGTAAAATTTTTTTTATCAGCATCATATGGGAATGAACAACAAAACCTGTGGTCCTTTATCAATTTTTTTTAGTTTTTAGGCTTTAAATTATTAAAAAAAATTATTCTGCTTAAAACATAGATACATACAATTCAACTGAGTCCAGTTAAGAGGCAGCCCACTGTAATAATAAAAGAAATTTTAATCTCATTTAGAAAAAAGTTAAAGTAATAAACTGACTTCTATTGATGCAAAAAACAAAGAGATCTCAAACACCCAAACCCATGCAACACGTAAGTTGGCAGGTATTTTACAAACACTAAAACTAATGTCAATAAATAAAAAATCTCCCGAGCCATCTTTCAAGTCCAAGGGAAGAAATTAACATGGAGAAAGGTCCCGATAAAGAAATAGGCCAAGAAATAACAGAATATCATTTTCCCAGCAACTGGCGACCGGACAAAGGTTTTCTTGAGGAGCTGGAAACTTCCGGGCAGCCAGTTTTGGTAGGAGTGCTCTTTCTGGAGCTTGAACCGAGACCGGTCGGTGGTTGGTAAGAGGGCCATGGCTGCCACCCAGTATATAATAGGGCTGGATGAACAGAGCATTCTTGTAAGGACCTAGAATTAGTAATATATTTGAATTAATTCATAATAAATTATAATTTATATAGCACAATTAAATTTTATTCCCCATAATGAAGTACATATTATTCATCACGAATTAAAATCAATTCATCTTGAATTATATATTATTCAACATATATTATAATTAATTCATTGTGAATTAAAATGTATTCATTTTGAATTGTAAATTATTCATTAAATATTTTAATTAATTCATCATGAAGTTTAAATAATTTATCATTAATTAAAATTTATTAATAGTGGATTTTAATTTATTCATATTATATTAAAGCATATTCATTGTATATTAGAATTAATTTAATAGTGAAAAAAAATTATTGGCCCAGCTTCTAGTTCTGGTATTGTATCCATATTATAAAATCATAGAAATTTATGCATCAATAGACATTTATATTTTTTTTTGCACTTTCAAGGACCCATTTTTATACAAAGGGGCTTTAGACTATGATCAGTTTTGAGAGAAAAACTGTGCACCATTGGTCAATCAATTAAAAAATAATTTTTGAGTATGTATAATCTTTATTGGAATTTAGAATTCAATGTGGAGGAAAGTAGTTTGACTTTCAAATATTAAGAAAAATACAATAAAATTTAATAGAATTTGTCTTACTAAAAATGTGTACTAAATGTAGGTAAACTATGGTACGTAATATATGGTATTGGGAAAAATTACACAGTTCGACAAAAAAAATGCAAGTGTTTGTCCCGAAGCTACTTTGGCGATTTTTTGCTTCTTTGGTGGTCCAATAATAGAGAAATAACATTTTTAGCCCAAGTTTAATAGGGGGATTCGTCAGAGATCAAAAAACTGATTTTTTAACGTTTTTTCATAAAAAACGCCTTTTTTGACGTTTTTTTTGGCTACAAACAACCTGCAACTGGTTCTTACCTCTATATGGGTGTTAAGTGAGTACCGATAGGCCATTTTGGAACTCTAACACCGCTCCAAAACTGTCCACATTAGCGATTACTGCCCAAAACGCCATTTTTTAAGGTTATTTCATGTTTTTTAACCTTGGCTACTTATTGGCTACAAACAACCAGTAAACCTTCCTGCAACTGGTTCAATTACCTCTATGGGTGTTAAGTGAGTACCGATGGGCCATTTTGGAACTCAAACACCGCTTCAAAACTGTCTAAATTAGCGATTTCTGGCCCAAAACGCCCTTTTTTGATGTTATTTCATGTTTTTTCGCGTATGGAGCTATAATTACGTATCTGGATCTGCTTTCGTGATAAATAAAAATTAAATTATGAACAAAAAATAAAATGAAAACATTTATACGCTATATAACAGCCCGAGCATTGTCAGAATAGGCAATTTACTTGGCCAAAAGTGCTATTTTTTGCTAGTATTTCACGTTTTATCGCGTATATTTGGCTTCGCACTAAATGAAAATATACCGATGTCTGTCTGTAGCTACTCAGTGAACACCGACTGACTTTTCTGACACTTCTCAATACATAAGCATCGCACATTTGGTTAAAATAGGTGATTTTCTAGCCAAAAGTTGCATGTTTTGTTTTAGCCGACAGTCATTGTGCGGGCAAAAAGAGTTGAGGGTGTGGGCACTTTAGTCATTGACTGTATGTATCTAACACCAGGAAATCTGGTACGTGTTATTGAGAGAAAGAAATTACTGTTTGGGGTGACTTTTATTTTATTCTTATTTTATTGTGGAGTATCTACATTTATACCCACATCCAGCACAACCAGCCTGCATTTTGCCTCACAGCAAAAGCAGAAAACTCTTAATCTTTTCAGTTTTACGACATTTCGACTTAAGCCAACATTTTGAATTAGGTGAACTCTTAGCTGGTTGTGCGATGCTTATGTATTGCCAAACCAAATGTGCGATGCTTATGTATTGCAGAAGTGTCAGAAAAGTCAGTCGGTGTTCAGTGAGTAGCTACAGACAGACATCGGTATATTTTCATTTAGTGCGAAGCCAAATATACGCGATAAAACGTGAAATACTAGCGAAAAATAGAGCTTTTGGCCAAGTAAATTGCCTATTCTGACAATGCTCGGGCTCTTATATAGCGTATAAATGTTTTCGTTTTATTTTTTGTACATAATTTAATTTTTATTTATCACGAAAGCAGATCCAAATACGTAATTATAGCTCCATACGCGAAAAAACATGAAATAACATCAAAAAAGGGCGTTTTGGGACAGAAATCGCTAATTTAGACAGTTTTGAAGCGGTATTTGAGTTCCAAAATGGCCCATCGGTACTCACTTAACACCCATAGAGGTAATTGAACCAGTTGCAGGAAGGTTTACTGGTTGTTTGTAGCCAATAAGTAGCCACGCTAAAAAACATGAAATAACCTTAAAAAATGGCGTTTTGGGCCAGTAATCGCTAATTTGGACAGTTTTGGAGCGGTGTTAAAGTTCCAAAATGGCCTATCGGTACTCACTTAACACCCATATAGAGGAAAGAACCAGTTGCAGGTTGTTTGTAGCCAAAAAAAACGTCAAAAAAGGCGTTTTTTTATGAAAAAACGTTAAAAAATCAGTTTTTTGATCTCTGATGAATCCCCCTATTAAACTTGGGCTAAAAATGTTATTTCTCTATTATTGGACCACCAAAGAAACAAAAAATCCCCAAAGTAGCTTCGGGACAAACACTTGCATTTTTTTGTCGAACTGTGTTATTGAATACTAATAAAATATTAACGAAACCTTAATATTTGTATCAATGTGCATTATTGTTCTTACCAAGCACATATAACTAAATAAATGCTTTACTCATTTGCAACATTTAAACAAATAAAAATACATGTTTTTTGAAAATAATTAACTTTGAATCACCTGAATATGAATAAATAGTGAACTGAAAATAGTTGCTGCAAGTACATGCACAAAATATGGGAAACACTTTGGATTGCTGTAGACATCACATCCATCATAGAGACTACGATTTTTAAGTCCCAAATGCCAAAGCTCCCTACGATTTCTAAAAAAGTACTTGGCACTTGACACCAAAATTATAATTAAAATAGGAGTGGCCAGTAGAAAATTTGGAATTTGTTTAAAAGTGTAGTAGTTCAAGAAACCGACATTCCAGTATCGGGACTGGATGTAAGAATAAGACAACGGAAAAGTCCAGAAACACCACTTGCTGGATTCTGAGGGTATTTTTAGGTCGTTTCTCGTCACATAATCAACAACAATCTCTGGAAGAACGGGTTCGGTCAGAACAGAAGTACAGTACAGGAGATAGCTGTACACTTGATAGCCAATGAATGGAAGACTGTACATAAGCAAGTAGCCAATCACCTTGAGAACTGTTATAAGGTACAAGGCGTAGTTTTGCCTCGGAGTCACCCTATGCACGTTGATGGGTGCGTTCACGAGCTGCCCTAGGAAGTGGTACACGAAATAACCGGCCGAAAGTATGCCGTTGGACCTCACGCCAGTACTGACGGACAGACTGACCAGGGCAAGATGGACGCTGCCCACTTCCAGCGCCCACATACCACTGAAGGTCAGGAGACAGAACAGACTCTCGGAATACAAAGCCGAAAAAAATATGGATGCAGGATTGAAGCAGAACAGAAGCGAGCTCGTCAAAGCGAACAGTTCCGACTGGAAAACGGAGAGAGTGAGGTTGTATAAAGCCACTGCGGCGAACGAAGCCAAGAGGAGGTTAATCACGACTCCTGACACAATGCTCCAGTTGAGAGGGCTCAGGTCTAAGGGGATAATGGAGATAAGACCCGAGAAGTCCCGCAGTAACTTTGGGAACAGCGGGAAGAAGGCCAGGGTGTTTTCATGGGTGTAGCCGTAAAGGGAAACGTGGAGGAAGTATTGGGCATCCCATCGAGTGAATCCGTCAAATAGGTAGGATGCGAGCCAGTTGGTGGCGCCGAATTCTCTTTCGTACGGCAAGCGGAAGGCATCAGCATTGTGGTCTGGAACACACTGGTTGAAGATAACCTAAAAAACAAGAGTAATTTTATTATCAGAGATTGATCATTAACCTAATTGTCACATAACATAATCTCGGTACTTTACACATAATCATTGTATATTTTTTTATAGCTCTAACCATTACGACTATATCTAACATTTCTGTTCGCATAAGTTTTATAAAATTTAAGCTAGCATTTCTTACGAACTTGATATTTTGCTATGTCCTTAATGATTTTGAAGCTAATTGTCTGCGACTTTTATCAGTATAATGCGTTTGTTTTTATGCTAAATTATTGTGTGTGTTTTTGTATTCTAATTGTTTTTTTCAATGTGCATTGTATTTAGACTTGTTCTTTAATGTGCATTTAAAACTGAATAAATAAAATAAATTAATATAGCTTCTGTGCATTGCTCCAGTTACTTCAATAAGTATAGCGATGATATAAAGGCTGGTCTGTATATTGGCTACTTTTGGTTAGCTTGAAAATTTAACGTAGGCTTGCTAATCTATTGAGTTGTATGAAATGTGAAGTCAAATTTGTACCATATTTTGATATTTCCTTGCTTGGTAACATAAAACAAATCTCCAAATAAACACTGGCCATTATACAATAGCTGTTCCCTTTAATAAGTTTTCGTCAATTTGTAGATAACACTCCAGAGTTGGTGAAATGTATTGAGTTTATATATGTAATTAAGATTTCTTTTCTCATAGAGGGCTTGCTTCTAGTTTACTTCTTAGTAGATGGCACTGCTATTTTTAACATTCCTACTGTTTAAAAATCCTGTTATTTTCAGTCAATAGGATACAGGTTATGATCATTACATGAATAGTGAAATTGTTAATCGAAAGAAATTCAGCATGATGTATTAGGTCAGGAAAAGATTTTGATTTGGTTTGAAATTTATCAAACTTTGTCCAGATAAACTACAAGGTAAGTCATTTAAAATGTTAATTACTTATGGCAATTGAGGTATAGCTAGATTTTGCTGTGGTAAAAAGTATGACCATTCGAATACTTTTCCTAGAACTATTGAAAGAAGCTTATTTCAAATAGTGAAAACAGGATAAACTACTGCTCAAAAGCCGACAGCAAAATAAAATTCTATGATTTTCATTTAATGATTGCAGAATTACACGAAAAAAGGTGCAAAAAAAAAAAAAAAGTGCTATCTTAGAGATTCTTCCTTATCAAGTGTTTCAAAGAAAAAAAAAGCGTTGGTTTAATTGACCCAAACGTCTATTTATTTTTAAGAATAACACATAATAATATTTAAAAATATCTATCTTTTGTGTTTAAGGAAAAACAGAACTAGTTCAATACAAGAACTAAGTTTTAGGTTGTATGAATCTTTTTTGATATTCACAAAGAAATGCAGTAAACATATGTTAATTGTGAGGGAATATAAACCGAAGGATTTTTTACTACTTAAATTGAAATTTATTGTATTTTACCTGAAGTATAATTACGAAAAATCTAATAAATAACGAAAATTTGAACACTCGACTAGCGCTCATTGTTGTGCTGCCATCTCTGAAAATTATAAAGAAAATAATAAAAATTTGCACTGAAATCTTCGATTTTTCTACCATATGTAAATTTTTTGTAAATTAAATAATTGCAAATAAAACTAGAATTGTTGCACTTAAGATAAATTGTTAGTTGCAAGGAGATTGGAGAGAGTCGGAAAAATTAATAGAGTGTTGACCCTTAATTTAGATTTGACCATGTGGCATCATTAATGCCAACTTCAACTTCACTTCTGCAGCAGAATCTTTGTTATTGTATTGTGTGTAGTTTCTGAATTTTCAGTTTAATAGGTATAAAAACTGATTTCTTGTAAACTTTTTATATATGCTAGCAAAATAAAAAAAGTACTTAAAACTTATTTTAAATAGCTCCTCCTTATAACCTTCAACTTTAGGAAATCTCATTGACACCATTATTCCCATCCCATTATTTGCTCCCAAATCATTGTTTTTAATTCATATTTTCAGCTTTTGGAAAGAAATTAAATCAGTATGTCGTCCCACTCCTCGTCCCATTCTCATCATCACAAACGTCACCACAATCGTCACCACCACTACCGAGACGAATCCCCCGACAGAGAGGACAGCAATAGCAGCAACAGTACGGGGATAATCAACATAATCACCTCCAAAAAGCAAGGCATTAACACCTTTGCGAACGACGGCAGCTTCATGGAATTGTTCAAGAAAAAGATGGAGGAAGAGGCTAAGGCCGAGGCTACTGGGAGCGGAACTTCCGAAGGGGAAGGGAGCAAAACTGCAGACGATAAGTTGAAGTTGCCAGCAAGTTCAGTAAGTTAACACTTTTATTCGAGAAGATGAGGTATTTTTAACTTTATAGCTCCATACATTTGATTTAAAAAAATAGCACATTTCATTTTGTTTCTTACCCCCTTAGCATTAATTTGTGTAATTTGCTAATAAACCTGTATCATACCCCTAGAAATTCCCTTCTCAGTGTCCTTAGTAACTTAATGAATGACCAGCAAATCATAGTTGCAGAACATTAATCTTGAGTTTTTATCAATTTTATGCTTTTCGACCTATATTTAGGGTTTATAAGACATGAAGAGTACGGGAAGAACCGCTTGATTTATTAGGAGTTCTCCCGTAATTATGCCTGCTTGCAGAAATTGCGGACAGGAAATCAGTTTCTCTCTTTCTTCTTCTCTAGGTCCGAGATTCGGAATCGTGCATCACATGAATCTCGGTAGATAAAAACTGGTTTCCTTACACGAGTTTAGGCGATTATTGGCTATCATCACCAAAAAGGCCTGATGAGGAAAGTTTTCTACGAAATTAAGTAGTTTTTCCCCTGTACTCTTCATATCTCATCCTGGTTTGTATTGAGGAAAGGGTCATTCCATGTCAAATCAACCAATGGTCTGAACCTTGACCTCTCCGATTTTCCTAATTTTTGGTTTATAGTTAGTACTAATAGAGCTAATGAAAAATCCAAAATTTTAAATTTTTAAAAAAATTATTTTTTAAGTTATGGACTTTCAAAAAGTCAAAAATTGCAAAAATTTGAAAAACTTTGATACCTTTCAACAGCTGTAAAACAAAATCTTGTTGACATATGGATCTTCAATTCATGCCATTCTCTTCATATTTATATGCTCTTTAAATTGATGTGCTACATGGTTATTGTTGAAAAATTTTAAATTTTTGGTGCAAATTTTAAAAATTTAAATTTAAATAACAAAAAACATGTACCCTTCAATTTTTTTGAAAAAAATATATGTTATGAAGACATTCATTGACTATCTATATGCCAATTTTCAGGATGGGGCAACAAGGGGTTCATACAAAAATAAATTTTTTTCCGAAACAATTTAGAAAATTTCTTTATGCTTAGATAATTAAAAAATTAACAAAATGAGTTCAATTTGACTGAGAAGTATGTGTAGTATCTCATTTTAAAGGAAATTTTGTAAACTTTAATTTGAAACAAAATTTTAAGCATTAATTTTTTTTAAAAAATTTAGAATTTTAAAATTTTGAAAATTAAATTTTTTCTCTGAAAAAGTATGTGTTACATATCAAATTAACGGGAATTATAAGTGCTTTATATTAGTGTATAACACTTACATGTTTACAAAACCAAATTAAATATGTCAAGAATTTTAAAATTTAATTTTTTTAAGTTTTTGCCAAATTTATTTTTTTTAAACATGCATGTGTTACACATCAAATTAAAGCACTTAAAATTCCCTTTGATTTGATTTTTAACACATGCATTTTCAAAGAATTTTTTTTTAATTTGTCAAAAATGTAAAACTTTAAAATTACTCTTTTTATTAAATAAAATTTTATTTCAAATCAAATTCCATAAAATTTGCTTTAAAATGAGATAATAAAATCCCTCTCAGTCAAATTGAACTCATTTTGTAAATTTTTGAATATCCAAACATAAAGAATTTAAAAAAATAAATTTTTTTGGAAAATATTTTTTTTTGTATGAAGCTATTGTCTCTTCATTCTAAAAATTAAATTGGCATATAGATAGCAATAGATTAAAAGAGTTTTGCAATATACCTTTTGAAATGAAAATTTATTTACTTCAATTTGACTTAAAAATCCAATTGTTTAAAAATTATCATAAAATTTCATTTTCATTGACAAATTTTTCTCTGAACATACAAGTGTTTTATGTTCAATTAAAGTATGTAAATTGATTAAGTAAAATTTTAAAAAATTGCATGGCATAACTAAAATTTAGTATTGTTTACTAATATTTAAAAATATACAATTTTTAAACTTTTTATGGCCTTTTAAATTACATGTAACACAGTAGTCATTTTTATAAATGTATTTGTTCAAAATTTTCAAAAAAGTATTCTAAAAACAATTTATAATAAAAATATATGCAATATATGATGGGACTTGTACTACTCTTAAAATTTACATTGTTGCACTAATATTCATAAAATTACTGGAATTGGGCATTACAAATACGCACTGTCACATGATAACTATTTATTTTTTGGCTTTTAATAAATATCTTTCCAAAGCAAGAGATGAGAGGTTTAATTCCGACTTAGTTAGGACATACACCCTGCCAGTTGTAGTAGTTGGTTCAACTTTTTGTAACAAAGTACTACCTGGGACAGTTAAAATATCATTCGGGTTAGGGTAAAAAAATGAGTTGGCTGGTCCTTTTGGATGTAGGAAACTTATTCTGAATTCACTTCCAATCTTTTCAAGAATGCAAGCAAGCCACCAATGCTTGTCATATTGCACTGTTACAAATCCTGAAGTAATTTCTTTAAGATCAGTGGGTGTAATGTAATCTATAGTGGTTACAGTTTCTGTGCTTGTGTCAGTGCTTGATGAAAGAGGTTTAGTAAGGAGCTTATTTTCAGTCACTGGTATGTACGCATGCAATTTCTGAGTGCCCACTATTGCTTTAGCTTCAATGAATGGAGATGCAAGTTCCTTTTCTACTTCTATATATTGTTCAATATTACAGTACTCGAAATCTATGTTTGAAATGTTTTCAACAGCAAATTTAAAAAGATCTTCAGGTGTTAAAATTTGATCTTTAAAGGGTCTTTGCAGACTGGCTCTTGCAGCTAATCGTTTGACGGTTCCTCCCAATCCATCACACGCACTCTTGCCATGGGAAGTGGCAAAAAAGTGCCACTCAGCTTCTACGCCAAAGTCAGGCTTGTGAAGACATAGATTTAAAAAGTTTTCCCGATTCTTGTATTGAGATGCTCTTCCATCAGAAAAATAAATTATTTTCTTCAATTCAAAAGGTAGCTTTTTTTTCAAAATAGAAATTAATTTTCTTTGGAATACGTAAAAAGCTAACGTGTTGTGTTCCAAACAGTCAGAAATAAACACATACTGCAAATACTTCACTGTCCCTTGCCATTTATAATAAATAATGAAGGGGTGAAGTGTAGCTTGTGTGTTTGACCAATGATATGATTGTACTTCATCTTGCAAAATGAAAGAATAGTTCTCAGCAAAATCACAGTAATTAAAACTTCATTTTCAGATAAGTTTTCTTTAAACTGAGAATAGCTTTCTTTTTGTCTGCTGGCAATAAATGAGTGTTTTAAGTTTTAAAAGATTTTCTAAAAATTCATCTATAAATTCATCTGCGTTTTTAGTGAAGGTCTCCATTGTACATCTGTCTGTAGAAGTCCACTGTTTGTAGGTAAGTTCCTCAATTGATTCAGCCTCAAAAGTTTTGATCATTGATTCTCTTAATATCGTTGTACCACAACATTCTGGGCATTGGTTCATGTAGCACTTTTCTGAAGGAGGGTTACACATTATCTGTGCTAGATATTACATTACATACTAGATACACATTATCTGTCATGATATGTCTTCAGTGGGGTTTCAATTCCTATTAAGTCATATTCTGAAGGCCAACGCCATTTATCATCAGTTTCATGTTTTGGTGAAGGGTACACACGCAGACTGTATGTGTACCACTTTTCCCAGCCAATATGCAGTTTTTGGGTCGTAATTCACAAAACTTTGAAAATCCGATGCGAAATCCGATGAAAAATTAAATTTTTCTCATTGAACATGCATGTGTTATACAGCAAATCAAATTGAATTGTAAGTGCTTTAATTCGATGCATAACACATGCTCGTTTAAAAAAGTTAAATAAATTTGACAAAAACTTAAAAAAATTAAATTTTAAAATTCTTGACATATTTAATTTGGTTTTGTAAACATATAAGTGAAATACACTAATATAAAGCACTTAAAATTCCCTTTAATTTGATATGTAACACATACTTTTTAAGAGAAAAAATTTAATTTTCAAAATTTTAAAATTCTAAATTTTTTAAAAAAAATTAATGCTTAAAATTTTGTTTCAAATTAAAGTTTACAAAATTTCCTTTAAAATGAGATACTACACATACTTCTCAGTCAAATTGAACTCATTTTGTTAATTTTTTAATTATCTAAACATAAAGAAATTTTCTAAATAGTTTCGGAAGAAAATTTATTTTTGTACGAACCCCTTGTTGCCCCATCCTGAAAATTGGCATATAGATAGTCAATGAATGCCTTCATAACATATATTTTTTTCAAAAAAATTGAAGGGTACATGTTTTTTGTTATTTAAATTTAAATTTTTTAAATTTGCACCAAAAATTTAAAATTTTACAACAATGACCATGTAGCACATCAATTTAAAGAGCATATTAATATGAAGAGAATGGCATAAATTGTAGATCCATAAGTCAACAAGATTTTGTTTTACAGCTGTTGAAAGGTATCAAAGTTTTTCAAATTTTTGCAATTTTTGACTTTTTGAAAGTCCATAACTTAAAAAATAATTTTTTTTAAAATTTAAAAATTTGGATTTTTCATTAGCTCTATTAGTACTAACTATAAACCAAAAATCAGAAAAATCGGAGAGGTCAAGGTTCAAAAACGTATTTTTATTGGTTGATTTGACATGGAATGACCCGAAAGATATATATAGATAATATTCTGCAGTTAAAATGTGTAGATTTGTGTACTATTGATCAGAAAATGTTTAAATTACACATAGATTGTCTTCCAAAACTTACATGGGAAGATATTTAATTTTCTCCCGAGGCCTTTCGACGAAATCCAAAGGCAAAAGGAGATGATTTCCACTTGCCTCTATTATACTTTTTACTTCAATTTATAATATCACAAAATTTAACCATTACAAGTATATCTCTAAGACATCCGATAATGTAGTACAGTGTAATAATTTTTTTTATAGAGGTTTCCAAACTGCTCTATGGTTGTCTGAGGAGCTTTTTGTTCCTCATTTAGGCACTGAAGTATTGAATGATTTAAAAAAAATAAGAGCAAGGCTGCAGCTATGATATAATGGTCGGTTTGTTCATTGGATACTTTTTGCGAGCTTTAAAATTTAATGTATGGTGGCCATACCTATTGAGTTGTATAAATATTAAGAGGAATGATTACCATGTTTGGGCATTTCCATTGTACTTGGCAACGTAATGCAAATCAAGACTAGCCATTATATCCTAGCTGATTTGGAAAAAAGTTGTAAAGTTTATTTCTAATATAATTGTTTTCATTTTGCATTAGGAATCGTGGATAGTCTTATTTCTCCAAGATTTCAGTGTTAATCAAGTTTGGAACTCTCTGTTGTTATATCTGCTGTGGGAAGGTAAACTGCAGGATCCAAACTAATGTTTAGGGCCAAGTACTCAATAACTCTAACAGGGTGGTGACAGAACCTGTATATCGGGTAAATTCATGATTTTTAAAAATCCGGGAACATTTCCAAAGGTGCCATTGGCGTCAAACATAAGCTTAATTGCCAATTTCTCACTATTATTAATCTAATCCGAGGTTGACTGGCGCCAAGTCAACAATCCCCATAGCAACCGGTGAAAAAAGGATAAAAAAAGTTTCACCCTGCTTCGGCTTTCTTCTGAGTAGATGAGTTATTGCTTCTTAATCCTTTTCTGTTTTAATTGCCTTATGAATGTTGTACTGGATGAAGCACGTAAACTTTGATTTATTTTGGTAACGTAATCATATTTTTCCACCATTTCTAAATAACTTATAAAATTGCTGCTAATCATGGGAAAATGTTGCATTTACTTAGATAGTCAGCTATTTTTTTTACGGATTCTGTAGCCACCCTCTATAGTCTGTCTATTTACTATGCAAGCCTCGAAAAGACATTCTTCCTCCATCCCTTTGCTTGGTTTTCTAGGAAACTGGGGGAGCATCGCTTTTCTAAACCTAACTTGTTTGAGTTTCTGTTGCTTGTGAGGTTAACAATCTAGTTCAAACTCAAGTAGGGTGGGGAAAGAACACGCTCACGCCCTTTCAAGGAAAGCCATATGCGGGGATAAAATGCTTTTGAGGCTCGCAATTCAGATAGACAAGGTGTAACCTATTAAAATGCATATTAGAAGACTTATTATTTTGGAGCAAAAATGGTCCTATTAATTGTTAATTGGTTATTGCCGTTTACCTACCCACGGGCCAATGAGTTGTTTTTGTGACAATAAGTGAACGTGTGTGTGCTGCTATGAATTAACCTTTCAGCTGATAACAGCGTATTAGGCTGATTTCTCGAAGGAGTTCTGCCGTTCTGATGCATTGGCTAATGGTGGAAGTGCTTTATTTGTTCTCAGGTTAAGAGACGGGGGAATAAAATCCTCAAGACCGGGTTGGTTAAGAAGCAGAAGTTGGCTGAAGCTGGAGACGTAAGTGAACAATGATCTTTTTAACCCTCTGTGGGATACAGACATATAAACCTGTCACCTGACTTTGACTGTCAGGTTATCCAGCACCACACATAGTTTTTATAAATTTAGTAATTTTACTAAATTTTAAAATTTGAACTATAGAAGAGCCATTTATGGCCACACAGAAACATAATTTAAAAATTAAATTTTTGATTGGTTAAAATTTTTAATTTACATTTCATACAAATAACCTCGCTTGCTTACAATATAGATAATCCCAATTTAATGGCAGTTTAGAACTACATAGAATGTCTGTCGGTGTTAGCTGTAAAATACTTAGAATTTGGAGAAAAAAAAATTTCCATGTCAATTTAATAGTAGTTGCCCGTGGGAATTCAAAAAAAATCATTGAGTGTTTAATAATTTTGTGTTTCTTAGAGAACTGGATTTTATTAAATGTTGTAAGTATGCAGTGCATTATTACTGTACTAAGTATTATTTAAAAGGAATTACAAAGCTTTACAGATTTGAAATTCTTGTAAGTATGCAAGTTAGTGAGATTAAATGATTATTTGCTAAAAAATTAGCTTTTACATTATCCCCATGTTAGCTAATGCTGTAGCTTCTGTTTAGTTGAATATAATATATGCAGCTACATTTTAATTCAATAAATGTCTACTGTTTAGTCAAAAAAATGAGTTAAATTGAATACAAGCATTGTTTCCCCCCTACATTAGCTCATCAGTTTTATCATTCAATAGCACATCCAAATAAAATTACAACATGTTTTCCATCAAGTATAGACTGCTTTTGTCTCAGATGAATATATAGATGGACATGATAACGATCATCAGATGAAAGTCTAAAAAAATTATTGTATTAAATTTATTATCATTTATGCGATGTTTAAATTATTCAATATGCGATATTTATTAAATTCAGTGGTTGATTCGATTGAACAAAACTTAGTTTTCTCAAACATATATTATTATTTGGAATTAAAATGTTTATTTCTATTCAGGAACCTCCACCTTCAAACGATGCATGGTCACGATACATGGCAGAAGTGAAGAAATATCGACAACAAGCTTGTGACGAGGATGGAAAAACTCGTCCTCTAGTGAAATAAATTCAAACATAACCTCAATTCAATTTATGTATATATTTTTTACTTTAACACATGTGACTATCATAGTGGCTGTAGTCGATTGTTTCACCTCTATTTAATTGTTGTCTGTGTTTTTTGTTATCTGATTTGTAGAATAAATGTCTTCTTTAAACTTTTTTTTGTCTTTTGGAATTAGATAAATTCAAGCTATTTAGCCAATAAGTTAAGCATTATCAAGATCAAATCTAGAGAATTTATGACATGAAAAATAACTTAAAATGGCAATTTTTTCTGGTTTAAAATTTCTATCTATACTCCTAGCCAACCTAACTTGGGTAAAAACAAAAAGTGAAAAGGCAGAGGGAAAGCACTTTGGTCCGTTTGTTGGAAAACCTTGTAAGGTAATATTTACATACAAAATGATCTGAATACAACTTAGTCAAAATACACTTTTTATGATAAAATTGCAAAATTTTCTCAATAATATTCAAATCTGTTAGACCTTCAACGAAATTAATATTTTGATTACATGTTTTATGGAACTCTTTAATAGCTAAAATTAGCAGTTTTGTTATAATTGCTTTACATTCCAAAAGGGCAAAAATGTATGTTTTCTCACTACATAAATTTTAAATTAAAAAAAATTAAAGTAGTTTTCACATTTTTTTTCTGTTGAAAGTATGATCTTAAAAGCATTTCTAAATGAAAAAAGTTCATAATGAATAAAGATTTTTTTATTTATAACATTTTAAAATTTAAGGTTAATAATGCAAGGCTGGTTAAGGTAATCTGAAAGTATGAAATTAATTTAGGTATAAAAAACTCATATATTTATACGCTTTATTCAAACTATTTACAAAACATAAAAGTACACTTTATATTGTCCTCAAAAATTCATTGTATCTGTCAACAGATGTCTTTGCACACTTTTCACAAAACTCCACATCGGTTGTGGTAGCTATATCATACAGCGAGACATACAGTGGTTCTGCAGGGTTGTACTGGGCTCTGTTGAGGTGGACTAAGTACAGATGCCTCTGTTTTAAGAGGAAACCTCTCTTTAAAAATATCTCCGGAAATTCAAGGATCCTTTCGTGGGAAATTCCCATCTGATTGTGGATGATATCGAAACGTTCTCTCAATTGAAGTGCACCTGTAAAATGAAAATAGTATACTTGAGAAATGTTGCATTCACTCAGATATTAGTAGTTTCAATTGAAAAATAATTGAAGAGCTTAGTGAAAGAATACTCTGTGTGACGAAAATGGGAAAATGAGCTATATATTTTTTGGTTGGCACTCCATTAAAAAAAAGGCACTTGCAAATTCTGAAAAATGTATTTAAATTTTATGGAAAGAGAATTTTGTTATTTTTAAAAGGGATGTGCTCATTGACACAAAAAATCTGAATTTTTTTTTAAAAAAATTTACGCAGCACGTTCTTCCAATAAAGTCTTCAATTACGTCCTAAAGTAATTTAGGAACATAGTTGTAAAAATGACTTAACTAGCATATTTTCAGATACTATAACTTCTTTCTAAACAGGCCTTAGTTTAACTGGATCCTACACTTTAAACAGCCAAATAATTTCATTCTTAAAGTGTAAAAAAACAGCTAAAAACTATTTATAGTTGAAACTAATTACAGTAATAAATGACACATTGTTTTAGAAAAAATGAGTACCAGTTGTGTAATTATTGTTAATATTCTTATATTGTATAAAATAGACATTTCTGCATTTCAAAAGCTGATAGGTATATCCACATTTTTATCAATAAAGAACTAGTTTCAATATGAGCATCGAAATAGGTAGCAAGAGCCGCTGCCAAGTGACGTCACTAGCATGAAACAGCTCTAACTTCCTGGGTTTGCCTAGTCTGCAAATTACAAGTAGTCAATAGCAGCCCATGAGAAATATTTAAAAAAAATTCAGAATTTTTAAGATAATAAAAGATGACCTCAATTGTTGTCCATGAAATATTAATATTTCAAATGTTTTATAATGTTGTATTTTTAACTTAAAAGTGTAATTTTCAAGCTAGATTATATTTTATATCCCTGCATCGGAAATACAGAATGTATTTTTCATGTTTGGAGATGTAATCCCGTGGTTGATGAGGTACACATTTATAGATAAAAAAAATACCAAAGTCATAAACAGAAAAAAATTTGCATTTCTTACCAATCATAAATGCTTTTGGTTTTGCCATTAAAATATTTTTCATTTCCTGAATTGAGTATCCAAACTCTTCTTTATAAATGAATAATTTTTCCTAAAAAAAAATATGAAACATTAAATGCACTCAAAATGTTTTAAAGTTACATGTATCTATTTTAATCTTGAAAATTTGTATTATCACAATATTGTAGGTAAAAAGTATTTCTTATGAAAATACTAACTATATCTTTACTACTTTTAAAATGAATATAATCTATCAATGACTACAGTAAAATAACATTTTGAAATCCTGTTTCCTTAATAAAATATTCAGTTAAAATTTATCAATGGTTATTTGTTATTTACCATTTTCAAAAGTGGTATTCGCTAGTTTTAAAATTTCATCTAAATTTAGCATTAGTTTTTATATAATTTAAAATCGGTTTATTGCAATGACATAATTTAAAAAATACAGGTAAAATTTTTGATTGAATAACTATGTATCCAATTGAGTCCTTTTATTAATTCAACTTTTTAAATCAAGCACAAAATCTTGTATTGCTGAAAATTGTACTGGTAGAGTATCAATCATTTATTTTAATTTTATAGTTTAATTCTAATTTCTAATCATTCTACAAATTTATAGATTATATTCCATTTGCTATACTGAAGGACACATTTCTAAAATCACTATTAAACTCTGATTAGGTTAAATTAAATTCTGAGGCCTTTGCCACAGGCAACAGTTTTGGTGATGTACAAACCATCCTTTTGGTAATGGCCCCCTTACTTGTACCATTCAAACTCCAATTATTAATCAAATAGAGACAATGTCGAATGATGCTGTTGCAGCATTGTATAATAACAACAATTTTGGTGCCCATTTTAGAATCTCTTAAGTGTAGTTTTCACTATGGCGTACAATACCAAACAAGCTGTAGAAGAAGAAGGAAGTTTCTTTAGGTTTATGTAAGAAAAGTTCTTTAATGTCAAGAAAAATTATTAAGAATTGAAGAAATTTTATTGCAATGATAGAAACATTTATAGTCTGGTTTTTTTTTACTATGCGAGACTCAAAATAACTTTCTTTCACCATCTTCACTTGGTTTTCTAGGAATCGAGGGGGGGGGGGGGGTCACCTTTCTAAAACACACCTAACGTGTTTGAGATTCTGTTGTGAGGTTAATACATCTGGACAGATCAAACCCAAGTACGGTGGAGGGAACACAAGCTCACACCATTTCGAAGAAAACCACATGCAGGGATGGGGGAGGAAAATGTTTTCGAGGGAGGCTCAAATTCTGGATAGACAAGGTATAGATTATCAGATTGCAAAATCTGACTGATTAAAGTTAACCTTCCGAGGGATACAACGTAGGAACCGGTCACCTGTGACTGTCAGTTTTTCCAACAGCACACATAATTTTTCTAAAACTATAAATTTAATAATTTTACTAATTTTTAAATTTAAATAAGGATTAGCTATATATAACCATCTTTTTAAAAAAAATTAAGAAATTAAAGTTTCAGTTAAATTTTTTAATTTAAATCTCTTGCAGTGAAAACAAGTTAACACTTCAGCCAATTTACTTATCTCTCAAAGGATTAGTGTCTAAAAAATTATTAATGATTGAAGTTTTATTGCAATGATTAGATTATCAAACTGCGAAAGCTGACCAATTAACATCAGTAAGACATCAATAAGATAATGTTTACAAACAATTTACGCGAAATAAACTCACCCTTAGCTTACTGGAAGCAAACGAAATCAACTTCGGAGCCTTGGTCGCCAAAAACCTCACCTCATCCCCGCTGAGCGAGAACTGTTTCTGGAAAAACCCTAAACGAGAATCCACAAAAACAGTATCCAAACTCAGAAACAGAGGATTATTGGTCAGAATACGGGCAATACCCTCCTTCGTGAACCTCTTACTAGCCAGATAATTGACCCGAATCTGCATGTTTTCAATGGTCTCCTTAAACAGGAACGGATTTCGGGTTATTACCCTCCCAATCTCATCCGCATTGACGCCATTATCATGAAGGAACTGAATATGGTGTCGCATGTGTTGATCGAAGTCCAAAGTTACTATGTACTTTGCCCGGTCTGGTCTCTTCTCGATTTCTGAAAGGTCCACCCCTAGCCGAACTAAATTCTGTAAGGATTCTGAACGATTTACGAAAGCAGCCAGATTGAAGGCTATAGGCAGAGGCGGGCCAAGACTGTCGACAAACTCAGCAATGTCAGAGTGTTTCTCATTTTCATCTGTTTTAGGACCATCTCCATATAAATTCTCGAAAGGTTGTGTATAAACGGGCGGTGGCAAATCGAGCTTGTCTATCTTTATGTCATCCACTGGGCGTAGTTCTTTTCTTGAAGGAGTTGGGAGTACGGTGATTTTCGGGTCGATTTCATTCAACCTATAAGGTAAACTGAATAAATAAGAATAATTCAAACTAGTTGAATAGTTTTATAGTATAAGTCACAAGGTTAAAAAAAAACAGATTGCATTACTTAGTTGCAGTAAGTGTAGATTAACTATTCAGTTGTTATTTTTTTTATTTAATGTTAAAAGTTTTAGTGATAATGACATTTTTTTAAACACATGCTACAAAAAGGGTATTTCTGCATGGAATTTGCCATAAATAAAGTTTATAGTTTAAACAGAAAATCCTTGCAAAGTAAGTACCTGACATAAAAGGGCTAAATGTCTTAATTATCCCAGAAACAAAATTAAATTTGAAGGACTGGACTTGAAAACAGGGTCTCAATAACAATGTAACAAAATAACATTAGTTGATGAAATAAGTTGCATATTTTTATGGTTAAGCTACTTTTACAATGCACAGAAATCAGCAGATGACATACACTCAGTGGAAAAGGCAATTTTTTTTTAATTAAACACCAAATCTGCAAATTAAACGCCATTAGGGCAACTACCTAACTAGTTTAAAGACAGGCCACTATAAAGGGATGGAAATTCAAAACGATGGAACTAGGAAATACTCCAGCTGCCCCGCCTCGGAACAGGATCCAAAGCATTTTTTTTCTTATCCAGCCAACCTGGCGAAATTGCAGCAAATCACCAACTCGCCCTACAAAGACCTTTATGATGGCTGAAGCAGTCAAGTCGACCTTTGGTAACACATAATATTTATCCATGGACACGATATCATCATAAGCGGATATAAGTGTTCTCAACTCTAAAACAATTATGCAAGGAGTTCTGAGAGAACTTCAATAGCTTACTTCTATGTTATTTCAAAACTCATTGTAATAGACAGGTGCAAAAAAAAAAGTATGAACGATAGCATTTGTTGTCTTCTTTCTAACCTTAAAAAAAATAAGTTTCTTGGAACAAAAGATAAAACAATTGGAACAAAAGTTAAAACAAATGGACAGATGCAAAGAAAAGCATACAGACAGATGGACACAATAGCCATGTTCACATACAAAAACATTATCATAGTGGTTATGTGCACCTTTTCATTCAGCAATGTCAATTCTTACTTTCTATATATATTTTTTCTAATACATTTTAGTTAAAAACAAAAAAAAAAAACATTAACTTAACAAAAACTTGTTCAGTCACCCATAAAATAACAAGACAACAAAAATTAACTATTCTAAACAACAAAACTAAACTATTCAAAACAAAATTTAATAAAAATTTGCTTACATTTATTAGGCAAAATATAAATATCTTAAAAGCAGGAGATTGCGTACTTTAAAGAAAAACACATTTAATTTATATGGTTGGAAAAAATGAAAAAAAATTAAAGAAAACATACCTGTTGGCTGTTGTGAAAAAAGATCTCCATCTCAAACTATTTCTGCTCAATATTCTTAACATATTTACAATGTCAGACTCCAGTGTTTCTGTAAAATAATTTAACTATATGTTAAAGTTAACATTAAGTTATCTTAAATGAAACGTGAACAAGTGATCAATAGCAAATATCTAATAACTTCTTCTTTCACCCAAGCTATTTGGATAACATCAATTAGTTTTTTTCACTATGATGCAAATTAATGGTCAGGTAAATGAAACGGTAAAAAGTAACTCATATGCATTTTTTATTCTAAACTCTAATGCGTATTGGAGTACTGTTTAACACAAATAGTTATAAAATCATTTGCGTGATATGTTCCGTACAAATGAATTTCTTACTTACAGAAAATCACTATAATTATTGTTACTATAATTACAGATTTATTTTCAGAAAATATGTTTTCTTAAATATACATGTCTGGTTTTACAAGCTTCCAATCATATTAACAAATATTACAAAACAAAAACCATCCATGAGGTTCAAAAATTGTAAATAAACAAAACAATCACACATTTTGTTGCCATGATATTTTAACTAAATAAGAATATAGTTCGTTCCTACTTCTATGTTCTGAACTCTGGAGATTGTTGAAGACCTGAAACATACAGATCAAAATCAAATATGAATTATCAATCAAATATATAACCTTGAACATATAAATAATCATTATTAAGTTGATAAACTACTTATAAGAAATCGCTAAAATTAAAAAAAAAAAAAACCTGTCAATTTGTATATACGTAACCGAAACCGTGTACGGGTAGTGATGGGCGGTCCAGTTCCTTTTGAGGACCCGTTCCAGTCGTTCCGGTCCTTCTGTGGACCCGTTCCTCCGGACCCGTTCATTCCGGACCGACACCCCCCCCCCCCCCAAAAAAAAAATTCCTCCCCCTTTTTCCGAAAGTGGTTTTGACGACATGCGAACGAAATCCTGACCGGTTTGTAATTTGATATGGGAGGGGGGAATGAGGGTATCGAGAATACCCCTTGAGAGAGTGGAATGTGACTATGTGAGTGTTCTTTTTGCTGATGTTGTTATTGTGTGGGGGTTGGGGGAGAATTTCTTGGAAATCCTTGTCTTTTTAGGGGAATTGTACATGTACTCGCATCGCATCCGCTCTCTCTAGCCGATCGAAGGAAAAAGAATTTGGATTGTATCAACTCTTCCCGTATGCTGAATGAATGATGAAACTGTAATTCTCTGCTTGCGTAATAGTTATTTAGAATTATGTTTTGTTTTGATGCTTCTTAATTTTTGTTATGAAGAAATTCACAAACACTGTAAGTAAAAGACATAGCTTTCGTGTGAATTAAGAACAATTAGGTATAGGAAAAAAAGTTAAAATTTAAAATGGAATGTTAATTGATCGGAAAGAACAGGCGGTATGCTCGAGACTATTATTTTATTTGCTGAAAAGATTTAAAAAACGACAAAGAGATTATTTGAAATAGGGGTTTAAAAAAACTAAAGAATTGCAGTCGGACCGGGCCGACATTCCTGGATTTTAGAATGAACCATTCCTTGCCGAACGAAAGGGTACTAATATATAAAAACCATATTTAAAGTACAGTAAGGTTGATTTAAATTATCATCGCTGTAGAGCTTTACGAGGGAGTTATAATTTAGACTCACAATCAAGTGACGAGATGGTGCTTGAGTAGGCACATAATGCAACTTTTACGAGCGACATCGTACTTTGGGACTCACGGGAACTTTGGAGCAACTATTGGGTGTTATTCGTCAAACTGCTTGGCTTTTCAGACCTTTAATGGGCTGGCAGTTATTTTTGAAACACCCGGATCCGATCCTGGGAACTTTCGCTAGTTAGGCATGCGCCTTACCGACTGGGCTCCAGCCTCCACATTTAATAGTCGGACCGACATTTCCTGATTTTTGATTAAATTTTCCAGCACGAAAAGACATTACTATGACAATCTGATCAAAATTCACGGATTTGGAACCAGTCGGTCCGGTCACTCGTTTCAGACCAAAAGGATACTACTATTTAAAATATATTGAAAAAGCATCGAAAATATTAAATATTGTGCTGCAACGAGAAGATCGGAAACAAAGTTCAATCAGGTAAAAAGTAAAACATAAATTCAGCAGTCGGACCGACAGTCTCGGATTTTGGAACAAACCGGTCCGGTCATCTATTCCGGACCGAATGGATACTACTATTTAAAATACAGTAAAAGCGCACGGAAAATATACATTATATGCTGGAACGAGATGATCGGGAAAAAATGTATGTAGCCTAGTCAAAAGTAATATACATTTAATAGTCGGACAGACATTACCTGATTTATGAATGATATCTTCCGGCTTCCGGACCGAAAAGATATCGGTATATGACAGTCTGACCGACATGTTCGGATTTTGGAACGAACCGGTCCGGTCCTCCGTTCTGGACCGAAGGGGTTCTACTGTCGAAAGTAAAATAAAACTGCATGAAAATATAGATTATTATGCTGGAACGAGAAGATCGGAAACAAAGTTCAATAAAGTCAAAAGTAAAACATAAATTCAGCAATCGGACCGACAGTTTCGGATTTTGGAACGAACCGGTCCAGTCATCCGTTCCGGGCCGAATGGTACCGTACTACTTTTTTAAAATACAGTAAAACTGCACCGAAAACATATAAATAATTTAGGAGTTGGACCGATAGCTTCGGAGTTTGGAACGAACCGGTCCGGTCTTACGTTCCGGACCGATTGGTACTACTATTTAAAACACAGTAAAAGTGCACCGAAAATATAAAATAATTTAGCAGTCGGACCGACATTCACGGATTTTGGAACAAGCCGTTCCGGACCAAATGAGTACTACTATTGAAAGTAAAGTAAAAGGGCACCGAAAATATAAAATAATTTAGCAGTCGGGCCGATAGTTTCGGATTTTGGAACGAACCGGTCCGGTCATCCGTTCCGGACCGAATGGTAATAGTAATAACTTATTTAAAATACAGTAAAACTGCACCGTAAATATAAAATAATTTAGCAGTCGGGCCGATAGTTTTGGATTTTGGAACAACCGGTCCGGTCATCCGATCCGGACCGAATAGTAATACTTATTTAAAATACAGTAAAGCTGCACCGATAATATAAAATAATTTAGGAGTCGGACCGACAGTTTCGGATTTTGGAACGAACCGGTCCGGTCATCCGATCCGCACCGAATAGTAATACTTATTTAAAATACAGTAAAACTGCACAGAAAATATAAAATAATTAAAATAATTTAGGAGTCTGACCGACAGTTTCGGATTTTGGAACGAACCGGTCCGGTCCTCCGTTCTGCACCGAAGGGGTTCTACTGTCGAAAGTAAAATAAAACTGCATGAAAATATAGATTATTATGCTGGAACGAGAAGATCGGAAACAAAGTTCAATAAAGTCAAAAGTAAAACATAAATTCAGCAATCGGACCGACAGTTTCGGATTTTGGAACGAACCGGTCCAGTCATCCGTTCCGGGCCGAATGGTACCGTACTACTTTTTTAAAATACAGTAAAACTGCACCGAAAACATATAAATAATTTAGGAGTTGGACCGATAGCTTCGGAGTTTGGAACGAACCGGTCCGGTCATACGTTCCGGACCGATTGGTACTACTATTTAAAACACAGTAAAAGTGCACCGAAAATATAAAATAATTTAGCAGTCGGACCGACATTCACGGATTTTGGAACAAGCCGTTCCGGACCAAATGAGTACTACTATTGAAAGTAAAGTAAAAGGGCACCGAAAATATAAAATAATGTAGCAGTCGGGCCGATAGTTTCGGATTTTGGAACGAACCGGTCCGGTCATCCGTTCCGGACCGAATGGTAATAGTAATAACTTATTTAAAATACAGTAAAACTGCACCGTAAATATAAAATAATTTAGCAGTCGGGCCGATAGTTTTGGATTTTGGAACAACCGGTCCGGTCATCCGATCCGGACCGAATAGTAATACTTATTTAAAATACAGTAAAGCTGCACCGATAATATAAAATAATTTAGGAGTCGGACCGACAGTTTCGGATTTTGGAACGAACCGGTCCGGTCATCCGATCCGCACCGAATAGTAATACTTATTTAAAATACAGTAAAAGTGCACCGAGAATATAAAATAATTTAGCAGTCGGACCGATAGTTTCGAATTTTGGAACGAACCGGTCTGGTCATCCGTTCCGGACCGATTGGTACTACTATTTAAAACACAGTAAAACTGCACCGAAAATATAAAATAATTTAGCAGTCGGACCGACGTTCACAGATTTTTGAACGAATCGGTCCGGTCATCGCCCTTTCGGACAAAAAGAGTTTTTGAAAAATACATATTATGTACTGAAGCGAGAATATCGGGATCCAATGTACAGGGCAGTCAAAAGTAATATACATATAATAGCCGGACCGAATTCCCCAATTCTGGAACGATTTGGTCCGGATTCCGGCCCTAAAAGATAGATATTAATATATGACAGTTAGACCGACATTTACGGATTTTGGAACGAACCGGTCCGGTTAACCGTTCCGGACCGAAAAGGTATTGCTATTTATAGTGAAACAAGACTGGAATAAGAAGATTGTGACTCAATGTTCTGTTCAGTCAAATATTATTATTTAACAATCGGACAGACTCTCAAAACCTAGGTGTATTTATATATATTAAAGTGGCGAGATAGAGTTTTTCAATCCAATTTCAGTTCCAAGTTTCATAATGCTTGTAAATTCTACATTTTTTGAAATTTAAAGAAAAAAAGTTGGCAAAAATTTCTAAATTATGCAGTTGGAACGATGGACCCGTTCCTTTTGAAACAGTGGACCGGACCGAGTCGTTCCATTTGAGGACCCGTTCCTTCGGACCCGTTCATTCCGGACCGACCCATCACTATGTACGGGTCATATGAGGAGAAATTTCGTCTGTTCGATGTTCGATCTCCTGTATTGAAATAATAAATGCTGTAAATTTTACATTTATTTATTAAAAGATTTATACCAAATATAAAATATGGGTCTCCTAGCAAATACGCAATATGCCGTTTATTCAATTTTCACCAGTATAATTGTGTTTGTGGGTAAGTAAACAAAATACTCCGCTGCGATCAAATATGCTATCGAAACTATTTAGTTCAAATCGTACCCTTTATATTTTGGATATACTATTATATGTATTATTTAACACAAAAGGGAAACCTAAACGTATCTTCTAGCGTTTTATAACAAAAAGATGTCCTTGATCAAATCAAATTAGGGTTCAGCCAAATTGTAAACAAATAAATAATCTTAAAAAATTGTATAATAAATTATTTTGGGGAAACAAACTACTATGTTACGACAGATTCACAAGTAGACTTTTGAATAAGCTTTTTTTACAAAATGTTTCCTTTTTGTTTAACATCGAATCTCTTGAATAAGAAAGTAGTTTGCCTATCACAGTATGCTCCCTCATTTTAAAAATAATATATAACTAACTTAATTTTTTTATGTTGTACCTTTTATGTATTGAAACATCAAGACATATATTTTTTAATTTCTAAATTTAAATGAAATTATACACTTGTTTCTGTTATAGGTTTGTTTTATGTACTATCTGGCAGAGGTTCCAGGATAGATTTTGGATGGTAAGATAATTTTATTTGTAACTCAAAGTGTTTGATTGAATTTATTCACGACTAAGAAATGTACTGGTACAGTGATATAATTGGCAGTTCTGATTTGGCAGGTTTGAAAATTATGCAGGGGGTTGCTTTACCAGTTGGGTAGAGATTTACTGTACGGTCCCACTTGGAGAATTTTCCAAAATCGCTCCAAAAGTCCGTATTTTGGCGACTTTTTAAAAAAACGCGATTCAAAGAAAAGATTGTATGGGAATATTTCATAGAATTCGAATCTTCAGTCGAAGTCAGACAGGTTGCCAGACAAAATTATTTATCTCCAAATCCGAAAAAATCGAGCCAAAGGGGACTGTACAGTAAATCTGATCCTACTAGTTGTAGAAACATGAAGTGAAATGTTTACCCCATATATGCATTTTCCTTGCTTGGCAACTAACACAAATTGCCAAATCCAAAAACTGGTCATATCATAGCTGTTCAAATTTACTTTGGGGACATCCATCAATTGCAAGGATGTCCTCAAAGTTTAGATCTAGCTGAATCTTTTGTGGGTGAGATAGGCAAATATCAGGCAATCTTTCCGTGCAAAAATCGTGTAAAATTCAAGTAAACCAAAGCAGTAGTGAAGAAGCTGTTGATTTTAGGTACTCAATTGTTTATGATAGCTCCAACAGTTACTTTGAGACTATGCAATGTTTCCCCAGTACTAAATCAGAATTCTTTTATTTCTTCTAGTAGTTTGTATTGGCAGTATTTTATTATTGAGTGTTATTTCTTTGATTCTAGATTAGTTTTTAAGATTGCATAAATCATAATCTAGTCTTCAATTGAAATACTAAAGCAATTAAAGCTATGACGGTTTCAAATAAATCCATTGCATTTACAATAAAGTATAAATTTTCTAAAAATCTCGGAGAAAGTTAAAAAAAATTTTTATGTAAAGCCGTTTTTATAAGATTTGATTTTTTCTAACCTCAAATGATCATTGACTTTGTGTTCTTTTAGGCTCCTAACAGAAATATCCCCCTTCATGTGGGGTGCAATGGGAATTGGTCTGGCAATTTCACTTTCAGTTGTTGGTGCTGCATTGTAAGTTTTTTGTAGTATATGTAGTTGTTTAAGTACTATGAGTTGTCGTAAAAGGTTTTTTAAGTCTCGTATATAAGTTATATATTAAAAATATATCAAATCACCTAACGGAATTTTATTTTTTAAAATTGTAACAAATTCAGTTTTATACTTTTAGATCTGTATCATATTTTGAAATATTTAAAAGAAAATTTAAAGAAAGTAAATTTACATAAAATAAGTTTGATGTCAACTTTATTTTTCCACATTAATTTCAAATTACTTGAACTTCTCACATGCTTTACTGAGAGAACATTTTGATTTTTTTTGTCTGTTTTATTCTCTAGTGTATCCTTTCCATTTCTCAAAGTAAGATAACATGTTATGTAGACCTGAATTGTAGCACTGTTTATACATCATAGCAGAAAAATATTAAATGGAGAAAGCAAGTATTTGACATAAAATTAGCCGTAAAACATTTATTAGTTAATACAGTTAAATATTGCAAATATACTTGCTAGTTGGTGATTGGGGTTTCGTAAAATTTTGAATTTTGCAAATTTCTTAACTTTGGTCAACAAATAATGCATAAAAGGGCATTTTTTAGTTTTAAATCAGGAAAAGTTATTAAATTTTGCTTTAAAATGTGCTGAAACTCTCAATTACCGAAAGTGTTCGATAAAATATATTAAAAACAATAATAGACAATTATATGTTTATCTTGCAATTTTGTTTTTGAATTGGAATTTAACTAAATTTTTTTAATTTTCTGAATTTTATTGTATTATAGCATATTTGCAACATACTTAAATGGTGTTATTTACTTTGAAATATTTTTTTTAAAATTCAAATTTTTCCAGAGGAATTTACACTACAGGTGTGAGCATTGTCGGTGGAGGAGTGAAGGCTCCCAGGATAAGAACAAAGAATCTTGTGAGCATCATTTTCTGTGAGGCTGTAGCTATCTATGGCATCATCATGGCCATTGTCTTGGTCAATGGGATGAAGGTAAGAATGTCTTGTCTAGTGTATTTCGTTGTGGTTATATGACATATTATAACTTAAAAACCCTTTGTAACTTAAATAACATTTTTCACGTATCCTTAATATCACTTAGTATTCCAACATCCCAACCGCACCTTGTCAGCGACAAACATTCGCCTACATCAATAGTTCCCACAGATACTGTTTTGTCATCACATTTTAAACTTGACTTTTCAAACTTTCTCATAAAAATCTGAGCCTCTGATTGGTCGGTGGAAGAGCTTCGAGATTCTTCGCCATTTTTGAGATCATTCCGTCCCACTCTACCGCCGACTTCATTTACCAATGACTAGCAGCTAAATAAAAACGACTTAATTTTATCCAAAGTTTCCATGTCAACTTATTTTACATATATATTGTAGCTAAAATTCTTGGTTTTGTTAAGTGTTAAACATTTAAGGGCCAGGCTGAAACTGTTACTTCACTCTCCCACACAAATTTCATGCATCTAAAAACAAAGTGCCAACCACAGTATTTAGTTCTATATTAAACTTTTAAGCATCAAAATTAAACTATTTATCACCAATAGTTCAATTATCATTGTTTGTTAAATTTATATTTGTTTTCAAGAATAAATGTGTTATGTTAATGCCCACAACTAAAAAATTAAGCATTTCGTTACAACATACAAACTATCACTTTCAAAATATTACAAAACGGTTATTTTTAAGTTATACTCGATCATGTGGTCCTCAAATGGTTCAAGAAGAATTTTTTCGCTTTACTACTAAATTCGTAATCATACTAATTATTTGTTAATTAAAATTTTAAAAACATGTTTTATAAGTTTTTATTATCAGGAATTACTCTTTTATTGTTGTTTGTTTAAAAAAAAATTCAAAGACATTTCTAAATTATATATTAAAAATCATTGTTACAGTGCATACCATTTTGTGTACTAAATTTGTTATTTTTTCAGAACTTTGATGAACAATTAGTTCGATTAGACTACAAATTGATGGCTCAGAATTATACATCTGGTTAGTATAATAAGTAACAAATTGGCAATCCTGGAATATAACCCAACTTAATAATGATCCATCCAATATGATTGAAAAAATGATGTTAAATTTTTAGATTTAATAAAAGTTTGCTTAAAAATTTTGCGTGACATAATTTATGTACGTCCCCTAAAATATTGCTGATGTACAGCAAGTTTAGCAGTTTTTCATCATTGGAAGCTATATTGATGCTTTAGAATGAAAAGGTTAACTATTTCAATAAAAATTAACTTATGTTGGATACAATATTTAAAAATTAAAGCATGGTCTTCCATGCTAAGTCTATGGAGCTGTCAATGTTAAAACAATTTATATTATTAAGTTCCAAGACAAGATTTTTTTTCAAATATTTTTCACGTTTTGTATGACCATCAAAAATCAATATATGTATTTTAGTTAAAATAAAAAATCATGCATTGAAGGGGTAAATATAAGTTGTTAGAAGACTCAAAACTTTCAACAGTGTTAGCATAAAATCAGTGAAATTTTTTGGGTGCCAGCTCAAGTGAATTCTTCACTTTCCCGTAGCTCAAAATTGTGAGGATTTCGTAGATGTTTTTGAGTCCTGTTAACAGATATGGCAGCGGCTATAATAGACAAGAGGCTAAAAATCTGCAGCAAAAATTTAGCATTTGAGTATTCTTTTCACTTTAATAATATTTATTTACAAATGGGTCCTAACCTTTTTCTACATTTTGAGGTCAAAATTTCAATCCTATGCAGTGCTGCAAGTGGGGGTAGACACAGGGTGATGTGTCGCCCCACTTTTCAAGAAAATGGCTATCCATCTCCCCACTTCTTATATCTCTCAAATCCATAATCCATATAGAGGGGGATGGGGAATGACATTCTAATTGAAGGCATCTCCCCACTTATTTTTTCCCCACTTTCACCACTGATCCTACATAATAATTGCCCCGTCTCTTCCAGGATACGTTATGTTCGGAGCTGGTTTGACCGTGGGCTTGTGCAACCTCGTTTGCGGTATTGCAGTTGGGGTTGTGGGATCAGGAGCTGCCCTTGCCGATGCGGCCAACCCCTCTCTCTTCGTGAAAATCCTCATTGTGGAGATCTTTGCCAGTGCTATTGGCCTGTTTGGGTTGATTGTGGCTATCATTATGGTGAGTTGGTTGACTGATTTCAAACAGATAGTAGGCTGTCTACTATACACATAGAGATCTTAATTAAAGTATTAGAGTGGAGGATCACGTGACCTCCAATTCTAACGATGGGATGAACATGGAGGGCAAAATTTGGTAGGGTATGGGGCCAGTGTTGCCAGCACTTTAAGAAAAAAAGTGCAATAAAAAATAATATTTAATTCTATAATTACAAAAAAAAATACCATATTAATACTAGCTGCATTTTGAAATATTTTTAGTGACTTTAAAAAACTTGAAACGCTTTTCTAGTATTTTTATAATATTTTTGTGTAATTTTAGAATTAAATTTAATTTTTCGTAGAAGTCTTTTTCTTAATGGGATGGACAACCCTGGCAACTTGGCGCCATTTTAAGAAGAAGAATATTACAAAAAATAAAATTTAATTCTTAAATCCCCAAAAAATATCATAAAAATACTAGAAAAAAGTTTCAAGTTTTTTAAAAGTCACTAAAAATATTCTAAAATGCAGTTAGTATTTATATGGTTTTTTTTTTAAATTATTGAATTAAATTTTATTTTTTTGTAGCACTTTTTTCCTTAAATTGTTGGCAACACTGGCTCCATACCCTCCCAAATTTTGCTCTCCATGCGTGTTCCGTCGTTAGCATTGGAGGTCACGTGATCCTCCACTCTAATACTTTATTTAAGATCTCTATGACTATACTGTTGTATCATACATAGGAGGGTGGCATGCCATATTAACACGATACCTTCCCATATCATCATCACTTTTTTCCCCGCTTATTAAGTCGAATAAGTGGACCACTAACATGTTTTTGTCATCTTATGTGTTTTGAGTAAGGGGTTACACAGCCTATACTCTTCCCTTTTAGGAAGCACCTTTCTGTTATGTTATGAGTAATTTGAAGCTTCAATGTTCATTTGAGTTACATGGAAACCTGGTTAGACATTATATTAGGTAACCAGATACTTCAACATCAATGCAGTACATTATTAAAAAGAAAAAAGATAATTTCACTACATTATGTTAATTTGTTAGTATTATTGTAGTTTCAGTCGTGTAATTGACTCAAGTGTAATATGTTGCAAATCACTTGGACAGTTTGAGACGAATGAAAAGGTATACTAATAACGTTTTAGGTTACAATGTAATAATGCTCTTGTCTGCCATAATATGAAAGTCTTCTGATAGATTGAAAGTATATAATGTCACAGTTCTATCCCTTTATTCTGGTTCGGTTAAGAGTTATCAATAAAAAAAAATGCCCTGCTTCTGGTTCTAGTGAAGAAATTTTAATCATTGTGCATTGCACTACAAATCCATAAAACAGGGCATTTTACTAAGTTTAAGAGTATTTGCAACAGTCTGGACTCTGTGTACAATGTCACTCTTAAAAGTTGTGTTGAGTGCTTACTCAGTTAAGTACTCAAGTGTCGGTTTGTCACTTGACTGTGAATGTAAAGTACAAATCCCGTCGAAAATAGCCCTTGTTTAGCTTTAGAACTATGATGAGTCAGCCGGCCCGCCGGCGCAGTGGTTAGTGTTCTAGCTTTTGGAGGTGCTGGGCTCAGGTTCGAATCCCGGTAAAGGCATGGTTGTTTGTGCTTGCCAATAAATGTTGTTATTTGTCTATGTGTTTGTGTGTCTCTTGTGACTGTCTCTTCTGGCGAGCTGGGTAATGGGCTATAAAGCCTACTCTCTCCCTTTTAGAGGGCACAATCATTGTCATTTTGTCATGATGAGTCAACTCGACTCTTGTTGAGCCGCATTTCTGCATGCTGTGATAGAGCTGCGCCAGAGCTGATGCAATTCAAGTAGTAGACCTGCAGGCTCTTTTGTTCTGTTGGTAAATGGAACTGCTGCTGGAATGACTTTCAACTAATGAGAAATACAACCCCAAAAAAAAGCCATCGCAGAGCATTTTCTTTATTTACAGGTCACACGCTTTTGGGATAAATGCGTTGGCCAGTCTTAATTTGATAGCTTAGTTTTGCTATATATTAGTTTGTCTGCCAAATTGTTAAAGTTGTATTTATTTATGATTTTGTTAACTTAATTGTAACCATTTCTTATCTTACACAAAATTAAACCTAAGAATAATTACTTAAATATCCTACCAATTTCATAATCAATGCCCAGTTTATGTGTCAATAAAATATCGTAATTCAAATTGTACTTTTCTTGTGAACAAATCCTATCCACAACTCGTATTATCTGTATCTTTTCTATTTCAGAATTCCAAAGTAAACATGGGCGATAAGGTTCAGTAAGATGTTGATTTCAGCTGCATTGTTGTGTGTACTACCATTTACTCCAGTTCATCCTATATATAACCCAGGAATAAGTGTTTGATGTGATCTGCTCTTCATTAGATAGAGTCGAAGACCCAATCTTTCACTTCTCGAGTAGATTCATGAGGTGTATGAAAAATTGAACATTCCCTGTCATTTTCATGTGTAGCATATGATTGCATTATTTGTTATTTTGTATAATTTATTAAAGAGGATTAAATTATTTGAATGTTGTCGCCGAAGTTTAATTTATGCCACAAAAACATCCATTGTGTTAACCTAAATGTTAGTAACTCTTGCTAAAGAATACTAAAAAACAAGTATAATGTATTTTTCAAATGAGTAGAGTTGGTATGGTTTTTAAATCCTCTATTTTTTTTTCTTCAAAAATTATATTGTGTAAATTTTAAAATTATTGAGCTAGAAAGTGTGAACAAAAAAACTTAACAAAATATGAAAGTGATGTTGTTGATTGTAAAAGGAGAGGAAAATTATTCTTGACAGTATATATTCTTAAAAAAATCCCACATGTAAATAAGCACAACTAACTGAACAATTATCACTGTCACACTAGTGTTGTAAAAGTGTACGTTCATTGTGAAGTGTGTACTTTAGCAAGAGCAGGCCAATCCTCAACTTCATTATTTGTTTGAGGCCAAAATAAAGTTTTTTTTTTTTTAACTTATTGTAATCTGTGAACTCTGGATGGACTTCAATTATAATTGAAGAAATGTCATTGCTAAATAATTTTATATTCATTTTTTTTATTTAACTTTTAAATCTTTATTTTACAATTTTAATTATTTGTTTAAAAAACAAATTTAGAGTTCAAAAGTTTTATAGTCAGTTTTCCTTAATCTAAAAATGTTAGTGATAGCGAGTTGCATTATTTTAATTTTATCAGGAGCATTTGTATACTTTATTTTGTTTAAGAAAATAATTATAAGAAAAACTTAGCATGCTTGTGAGATTTAATTATAGAAATTGGAAATTAAGTATTAAAAACGTTAACTTCTGATCTGTAAAGGTTGTATTGTATGTAATGTTTTAGAGATGGTTTAATTTTACAAATATTTTTTTTAATGTGCATGAAATTTTCCTTATTTGTTACACTTTGTGAATTTAATAAAATATATGTACAAGTTACATTTTGAATTTATTATTTAAACTTTTTACCACAGGAAGTTATCTAAGTTAATTATATTCCCATTAAAAACATCTAATTAAAATAATAATTTTAAAAAAAATCATATGTTTGGTCCATTATGAATCTGCCTCTTGGCATGAAACAAGGCCATATCAAAAAGTAGTGTAATTTTTTTTTTAAAGTTACTAGATTAATGGGGGACATTCATGCCATATCCATCTGAGCTTCAATTCCAAATCGCTGTGCAAAACAAGCGGTTCGACAGGCTAGAACAGTAGGAAAACATTAGCACGTGTTTCGATAGCTGTAAAGGATAACATTAGCACGTGGTTCGAGAGCAGTAGCATAACAAAACGCGTGACATCACATGAATGTTCCCCATTTTGCATTTTAATATTCTTGTTATAAAGCTTATATATACTCCTCAACACATAATAATGCTTAAGAATTCGATATGTTTCTAGCTTTGAAGAAATGCAAAATTTCATAAGTTTGTATATTTAATGAGTTCATATAAAAAAAAAAGTAATAAACTAACAAAAAAGATAAGAACAAGACAAAGCAAGAACAAAACAAAGTTGAACGTAAAGAACATTAAAAAAAACCAATTAAAAAACAATTATCCGTGTTATCCTATGGAAGTTCTCAGTAGGCGGAATTCAGATTTTACTTCTACAGATACAAACCAGAAAGTATTCGATTCATGTTGAATAACTGTAACCGTAACGAATTATTGTAAAATAGTAAGCAAACGTGATCTCTGGTGGGTGAATGCTCCTTCGCATCTTAGAAAAACCAATGACGTCAGAAAGACATAGGCGAATTGCAAAAATTGTGGCGCCATCTATCTCATCGATACTTAAGCAGAGACCGATTTGAAAATGTTCGATTTAAATGAAATATATATCCCTTCCCCTCTCCAGTATTGGTTAATTTAAGAAAAATTTAACTGTGCAAATATTTTTTAAGTAAAATATTTCTAAACTAAGTATTATATAAAATACTGGAATTTGTTTTCAATCAATAATTATTGTTTACATATTTAGAAAATATATATATCAAAATATAATGTAACTAGCTGATATACCCGACGTTGCACGGGTAGAGGTGAAAAAAAAATTTAATAGTCAATTTAACTATTTTTCCCCTTCATTTGAGTTACATAAGATATGAAGATTACGCAGTAATTTTCCATTTAATTACCCATCTTGGATATAGTAACGATTAATATTAATTTCAAAAATACCTCTGATAAGAAGCTCAAATTAAAAAGAATACATATTTAAGTAAAAAATAATCAGTAAGAATTAAAAATAAGCTACTGCAGCAAACAGCAAACGATTTGCATTTTTATATAGGTCAATTCATCTATCATTTAATCCGTTTTAGAATAATGCTTATGTTGCTGATAACCGTTCGTTATTGAAGTACAAAATCCCTCTACTTATATTAAATTAAAAAATCAAAATTTCAAAACGCTATAAAATTCACCGGTAAAGTCATCATAATTTCCCGAATAATTTTTTTTTGCTCATTTGGCGCTTTTTGCGAATTTGGCGAGAAAACGATGTGGCTAACAACACACCCATTCAGCTCTCGTGCGATAAACTTGGCACAACCAGCTAATTAAAACAAATGCTCTTTTGCACGTTCTTTGTAATAATTTGGCGAGTTTGGCAAAGTAATTGGCGAAAGAAGAAAGACATGAAACCCTAATATGCATCTGTAGTGCAACGGTCTTCAAAATACAACATAATTAAGTAAAAGCTTAACTATGCTTTTAAAAAATTCATAATTAAAATCAAATATACACAATAAAATAATAGAATGGAGACTGGTAGGATTACGTAACTTGAAACATATATCCAACTAATTTTTCAAATTATTAATTTTGTTTCTGAAGGCAATGAACAAATATTAAAAAAATTAAACATTTTCAATTTCAATTGTTTTCTAAAAAGTTTTATTTAAATTTTTCTGCCTGATGGCATCACGAAAGAGAAAAAAATGATCGGATTTGAGCGAAAGTGGTGTATTTTTCCCCTTAAAACGTTCGAAAAGTATAGAAGGAATGGTCCGATTCGAAAAATTCTTAGCCTATGTTTGTTCTGGAGATGAGATAAATTTTTGTGCCAAATTTTGTGACGATCTGTTGCGTGGTTCTTAAGTTTTTGCGTCCTATACAAACAGAAGTCGCCTTTTATGTATATAGATGAAGGATTTTACTTAAAAGTACATTAAAAGTAATTTGAAGCATTTTACAAATTTCTCTTTGAAATCGATATTTTGTTTAATTCTTCCATTTACTTGGAATAAAATGAATAAAATAGTTTGCATATACAAAAAATAATTTATTTTAGTTATTTTATTTCTTTTTTAAAAATAAGAAAATGGAAATTGTACTAAAAAAATGAAGTTATAAAAGATTCATTAAATTTGAGTAGCATTGTGCCCGCATAGTGTAATACATTTTATTTCCTACAGCTAAATAAATTATTAAATGATTGAAAAGTCAGATAATTTTCAAGCAAAAAAGGTACACAAAACTTTAATTTAAAACGAATTTTATATTTTATTACATGGAAAATATTTTCATGATCTTTATGAAAAAATATTAACTGATCATGAAAAATCCATATATTTCAGTAGATTCGTTAGTACAATAATAATGTAAAATAATTATATGCACAATATGAAGATACAAAGAAAATTTCTTTAAAAAAGGAAGGAATAACATTAAATTGATGGCCTTGTAACAATTAAAATGAAACTTAATAATCTAAAAAATTTCAATGAGGCTAAAATTTAAGTTTATAATCTGGAAATATATCAAGCTTGAAGTTGGTGAAAAAAAAATATAAAATGTTACTATTTATGTATATTCATGATTAATTATATAAAATGGTATATAATACAGATATTATATAAAATGCAGTATGTGTCATGTAATTAGACATAAAAAAAAGCTCGCTTGAGGGAGGTAGCCAATGCCGGAACGGAAAATTAATTAATGGATGCTATTACAAAACTAAAGTCGAGGGGGTATTACGATTCTACAAATTTGAAGGATTATTTTGAAAGAACGTGGTTACCCGAGATTAAAAGGTGGGCATTGGCCTACAAGCCAAGTGACATGCATATAAATTCCAATAATGGCATCGAACGCCAAAACGAAGAACTAAAATATCGGTACTTGAATGAATATCGTAATTGTTCTCTATCTGAATTGATGTCAGCAGTGGTAGAGAAATTTTTGCCAGAGCGATACTCGTCGTATGAAAATATTTTCGTTGTAATAAAATATAAAATTTGTTTTAAATTAAAGTTTTGTGTACCTTTTTTGCTTGAAAATTATCTTTTTAAAATCTGACTTTTCAATCATTTAATAATTTATTTAGCTGTAGGAAATAAAATGTATTACACTATGCGGGCACAATGCTACTCAAATTTAATGACTCTTTTATAACTTCACTTTTTTAGTACAATTTCCATTTTCTTATTTTTAAAAAAGAAATTAAATAACTAAAATAAATTATTTTTTGTATATGCAAACTGTTTTATTCATTTTATTCCAAATAAATGGAAGAATTAAACAAAATATCGATTTCAAAGAGAATTTTGTAAAATGCTTCAAATTACTTTTAATGTACTTTTAAGTAAAATTTTTCATTACATTATATTTTGATATATATATATTTTCTAAATATGTAATACAATAATTATTGATTGAAAACAAATTCCAGTATTTTATATAATACTTAGTTTAGAAATATTTTACTTAAAAAATATTTGCACAGTTAAATTTTTCTTAAATTAACCAATACTGGAGAGGGGAAGGGATATATATTTAATTTAAATCGAACATTTTAAATCGGTCTCTGCTTAAGTATCGATGAGATAGATGGCGCCACAATTTTTGCAATTCGTCTATGTCTTTCTGACGTCATTGGTTTTTCTAAGATGCGAAGGAGCATTCACCTCTCTGGTGGCTGTTTTATCAACTTTTAAAGTTAAAGATTTTTTAAAAAAAATCCTTCAGACAAAAAGTCATTCATATTGTTTTTCACACTAAAAATGGCGCAAAATGCCAAACGTTTGGAAGTGAAGGTAGGTCAATTTAAGTTTTGGGTTTACACCTATGAGTAGACAAAAAAACGAAGTTTTCGAAACATAACTGAAAGGAAGGAATTACATCACTTGAAACAATTTGAACCAGCCATGATATAATGGCCAGTTTTGATTAAGCAGACGGAAATATTAAAATGGGGTAAACATTCAACTTCCTGTTTCATACAACTCGTATAGCTACTCTACATTAAATTTTCAAGCTCGCCAAAAGTCTCAAACCGGCTGTTATATCACAGCTGTACTTGTGGAGAAATATTTATCAACCTCTCTTTGTGCTTGCACTCCTTCAAGCCTCTAAACAAATAAAAATATTTTCTCTTATTTATTACACACATTTATATAATTTTCACAATGAATTACTTGTTACTAGGATTATATTTTTCAGTAATATAAATTAAATGCTATAGGTTACTAATAGTAACCTAGTATTTCTTTTATAAAATGCTTTAAATGACGGCAGTCAGGTTATCTGGAATCTCAATTTAGGGTGCTCGTTTTTGTAAATGAATATAATATGACCGGATCACCTTTACTGTACGATAACTATTGGCGCGGATTTGGCGATAAATAGATTTTTGTGGCAACCTGTCTGACTTCGACCAAAACCCATAACGGTTAGATAGGGTTGCCGTAAAACGTCATCGTTGCGAAGAGAGCATGACGTCAAAAGTCGCCCGAATACGGACTTTTGGCGCAATTTCGAAAAGTTCGCCAATAGTTACCATACAGTAAATTTCTACCAATATGACCTATGCCAGTTCCACAATCAAGCCAATGATTCAGAGGTTTTTTCCCAGAAATATGAAAGGGCTTTTCCATTTAGGTAGACATTCAGAATTGCGTTTTACATTTTGTTGTTTAAGATTAGTGTGTAATGTGTTTCGTAAAGGGTTGTTCATCTATTAAAACTTTTCTCACCAAATTTTTTTTTTCCAGTTGTCACCTAATGAAGAAGATGTCACATTCCGCACTTTCATTCTTAAAGACGAAGATCATACTTTTGGAAATGCTTTACGTTACATAATTAGTAAAAAGTAAAATTTCAAATATTCGTAAATTTAAGTTCTTATACATATCACCTGCTCTGTTGCTGGAAAATTAAAGTTGTTAACACTTTAAAAAAGTTTAGATTATCACCTAACTGTCCTAACTGCACTTTAATTTTTGGGATTATGAAAAAAAAAACTTATAAAATATGAAAATTGAAAATCTATACTAAAAAAGCTTGTGTTACAATGTCCATGTATCTGTCAAGCTTTATGTAAGCTATCAAATACAAAAAATAAAGCAGAGTAAAAAATACTTTATTTTTACTTATTAGAGCCTCTGAGGTATAAGCAAAGTGTCTGAAGTGTAAACTCCTTTTCACTGAATGAGAATGAAAGTTAGCATTTTAATGGAAAATTTAATTTCTTTAATAATTTCTCTGTTGCAGATGATCATAAACGACTCCTGCAAATTGCAGTAAAAAAATATAAATTGTTAAAAATGTTTGTGGTTTGTTGGAGAACTTGTGACAGTCAGGTTTATGTGTCTGTATTCCTCAGAGGGTGCACTGGCCTTTTGGCAGCGCAACATATTATTTTGTATTTTCCTTTTAGCATCCCAAAAATTGGTGAAAAAATAAAATTATTGGCTTACAATACTATTTATTACAACCTTTAATAATAATGTCACAAAGTATCAAGATGATTGGAAAAATATTTTTGACATTAAAAGCCATTTTATTTAACCCTTTCCTAACTGAAACGGGTTAACAATAAAAACTCTAAACGCGTTTTTCTCAGGACTTGATTTTTTGAAACTCAATGTACCTTTTCTCGAAAACTATGCTATGTTTTCTCGTATACTTTTTTTATATGATGTAATACATAGTATAGATTAATATGAGGTTATAAATTTCAATAAAACTAAAGTGAAGAAAATTTCATGGGGCAAAAAAGTGAAACATTTCATGATTTTTTGGGTACTTTAAAACTTATTTTATTTAAAAAAATCTAACAGTTAAAAAAAACTTTTAACCTCAGATTAATATATAAGGTTGGTGTAACACACACAGAAAGTTTAAAGATGATCTGATCAGTAGTTATTGTGAAAAGGTACATTGCGATTGGCCAATTTAACATTACCGATATACAACATACTGAACTCCCTTAAGCGGCTCAGTGGCTGAGAGGTTAAATGTGTCCGCCTCGTCATGAGTTCGAGCCCCGGCTGAGTCGTTGAATTTTCTGGATGGGAAAATCTTGGGCTAGCATGTCATATGATTACGTGGCATGTAAAAGATCCTTGGAGGGCTTGGGTTCTCTCGGCAAAATTAAATCTTAGCATACTTTAACATCCCCAGAGAACTCAGAGTCATTGTAATCTGTGCGTCAAAATTGGTAGAGAGAATCGCCTAGACGGTGCAAAAAATGTCTCTCAGTTCTGGGGAATATGCTGAGTCTGCAAAAGGCTTGACCGCCAGTATTGCAGCCCAATTAGAGAAAAAAATATTTTTCTTTTTTTTGTAATTTCAAAAGTATATTGTGCATTTTTGATTATCTTTTATGATTACTTATTTCATGATAGGCCTAATTTAAGTAGTTAAAGTATATTTTTCAAAAATGTAAATTAACAAATTTATATTTGTTAACAAATGAATACTATTTTCTCTCCCTACAGTCCTGATGTAGAATATTGTGGATATTCTGTTCCCCATCCGGCAATACATGACATAAACTTTAGAGTACAAACAAAAAGTAGGTTCATGTTATTAATTATTTAAGAAAGCTTACAATAATACAGTAGTAGCTTCTTTTATAAATAATGTTTTCCCAGTAAATTGTGATCTGATATAACAGCTAATTTATTTAACAGAAAAATCTTTAAAGTGATGTGGTGAAAAAGATGATAGTTACCTTTTGTATTACCAGTTACATTACTTTTTAGGAAAAAAAATCTAAAGTTATTTGTTTAATAAACTTGAATTCACACAATATTTTATTGTCTAAATAAAATATGTAATTGTTATTTTGAGTTAAAATATTTAATAAATGCTGTTAATTTTAAACAATATTACAATTAAAAAAATAAGTATGAAAGCCTATTACGCTGTTAATTAACGCATCTTTGTTATCTTGGACTGATTTGGCGCATCAATATTCCCTCACAATTCCAACCCTCTTTAGTATTCGCTCACACTTTCAAAATTTAATTATTTTTACTTTCCGCTATGATTTACCCATTTTCATAGATTATATATATCATTGCCCAAATCATATTAATTGGCTCATTAGTATATGTTTAATAAAAAAATGGAGACAGTATTATTTGACAATAAAACAGCAAGAAAGTGGAGGCTTTATAGATACATGCAGATTAAGCCATTAAGTAAAAAAGCCATTTGATTTTGTACCCTATTAACTATCAATTTCTAAAAGTGGCTGCTATAAAAAAACCCCTAGATTTAAGAAGAGAAGATTTAAAATAAAAAAAAATATATACATCTATCAATAAAAAATTATACCGTAGTTTCACATTTTGACCTTGACCTTGAATCAAAAGCAAGAGAAGATGTTAATAACTTGGGAGAGAAAAAATTTTAAGAGCCATATTCGGATAATCAAAGTAGGGGATGTTTGGAGAAGATGATACAATATCGAAGTGGCTAAAGTATTTGGAGAGAAAGACATTATTAATATCATAAAAACTAGTAGAATTCAATGGCTGGGACATACAGAGAGAAGGGACGATAGCAGAGGCACAAAGACAATTTTCAAGGGGCAATCTCAGGGAGAGATAAGAGGAAGACCTAGAAAAAGATGGATAGATGATGTGGAAAGAGATTTAACCCTCTAATGCATAATGTTACCGTTTGGTAACAAGTAACATAATCCACTTTATTTTATTAAATTAATGCTCCTTCTAGACAAATCTGTGTTTTTTTCATCTATTACATTTCATATTAAAGTTTAAGTTACTAATAATCCTCATAGATGACAGTAGTAAAAGTGTATTCAAAATTAAAGAGTGAGGTTATTAACTTTTGTGAAATTACGTTTTTGGCAGTATTCAAAGAATAATAATATTTGTACTAAATACTAATACATTATTTTGAAAAATTAATCATAGTTAAAAGGATTATTTTGAAATATTTTTAGTAGTTTTCTAGTCATTATTATCAAAATTGGAATTTTGCAGTTGGTTTTTGTCATATGGAAAAATTTTAAAAATTGAAATTATTTCAATTCTAATGCAGTTAATTTTTTTTAGTATTTTTCCCATAATTTGTGAGTATTAAAGATACATGTATATTTTTTTGGGATAAAAATAAAAATTCATGTATTAGAGGGTTAAGGGACATGAAAATTAAGAACTGGAAAGCGAAGATCAAAGACAGGCGGCTTTGGAGTCGTATTGTAAGAGAGGCCATGGTCCAGCATGGACTGTAGTGCCGGCGAGTTAGTTGGTTTCACATTTTGATTTATATATTTTTAGAGCGTCCAAACACCACTGATTATTCTAAAATATAACGAATTCTTTTTCAGCTATTCCAGCCACAGATGTGTTCAAGCAAGGTTTAGAAGATTTACTGAAATTGTGTGATCACATGAAGTCCACCTTTGAGGTGAATTGTAATTTATATATATTGCTTTAAGAGATAGACACATTGTCAGTTGAGTTATCATGGCAAAAGCATTTATTTATCTAATAATAATAAGTGTAAATAATTAGTTAAAACATCTTAAATTTAAAATATAAATATGCTGCTCAATACAATTAGGGGAGCACTTTGCATACTTTTGCTAACTTTTTCAAGTTAAAACTTTTTATTTGTTGTTCTAAAAATTGAAAAATTGTGGAATAGATTCATTATGCATCCAGAATGAAATGGTAAAAATCTTAATTTTTTAAAAACTAAAAGTTGAGGAAAAAAATTGGAATAACAATTTTCGAATAAATTATAACTTTTTTTCAAAGATTTAATTGTTAAAAGGAGTCCGACTAAGAGGGAGCCTACTTTAATACTATTTCAAGTTTACTGTAACAAAACCTGCACCATTTCAGTATTTTTTCACCACATAATTTTGTCTCCTTTTTTTAGAGTGCAGTGGAAGATTATAAAGGAAATCAAATGGGTGATATTGAGAAGAAACTTGAAGAAATGGACTGTTAAGACATTAATTGAAATTGTATATAATATGTTTGTACAGTTTGAAGCAAAAGTGACAGGTTATATGGAAAAATAAATTGCTTGTTTAGTTTTGAAAAGTTTCAAGATATTTCTTTGAAAAAAGATCTGTAATAAAAACCAGGGCTCGAAAAACCGCCTGTCCTCGGCAATCAGAAATTCGTTTATCGTTAATGTTCATGATACATTTTAAATTACTTCCTGAAAGAAATACTAGGTTACTATTGGTAGCCTAGTATTTCTTTTATTACTGTATAATGTAATCCAAGTAACTACTAATTCATTGCATAATAGGGTACTTGACTAATTTTTTTTTTGTGTTTAAAATGTTCTTATGCCAAAAATATTCTACCTGTATTTTTTCTTTTTTTCGAATACCCCATAAAAAGACAGAAAAACGAATTTAAAAATTAAGACGAAAAATCACTCCTCTCTGTTTTCTGGCTGTCACGTGGTATCACTATGAACTATAAACAAACTTTGAAACACCACTTTGGAATCGAATTTAGGCAAATTTGAATTGTACGCTTCTGTAAAACAGCCCAACATTTTCTCAATATTTATTATTTCAATAGTTATTAGATTAAATCAAGTTAAATCAGAAAACAAAAAACATCACACCGGTTTGTTTATAGTTGATAGTGACGTCAACCAAACGGAAGAGTTTGTGATCACGTGAAAAAAATGCCTTTTTTAAAAATAGTTTTTTTTAATGATTTAGAGTTTTATTTCGCAAAAATTATACATGCATTTGTTATTTTTAACTTTCAACTATAATTTAAATAACATTGGAAGGTATTTTAGTGATATAGTCAAGTACCCTATTCATATAAATGTTTGTAATAAGTGAGATAAAGTCATATTTTTATTTATTTAGAAGCTATTAATAAAATTATAATTGGACGAATCAGTTTCAAAGGAGGCCCGGTACATTGTTGGACAAGGAATTCTAGGATAAAATTTCTGATTTTTTTCGAGCTCTAATAGAAACCAAATTAAAATATTGACATAAACTGAATAGGGGCTAAAGAAATGTACTACATTTATTAGAAATTAATAGAATTTTTTGGACTAAAGATTTTGGAATTTTTTGGACCGAAGTCTTATGTATCTTAAATGCTTAGCAATTATAACAGGATTTGGAATAAGATTAAAAAAAAATTCAAATTAAAATAATGTAAAGAGGATAAAGTCATTACTATGGTTAATCTAAAGAAATTTTTGTAGCTCTATTTTTAGGATCAGCTATATACTTAGACAACTTTTGCTTCCTATTAGTTAAAACTTATATAATCAGAACTTCTTATTGCCATTTATACCTAATTTATTTAATTAGAATAGTACTTTGACCATTTTTCATGATAGATTACTATCTATCATGAAAAATGGTCAGTTTAAAATATTAAACAATCGTTATCCCTAGTAGAAATACCTAACACAACCGTTAATGGCGACATCATACACAGCGTTATTTAAACGTGCACTCCCTCTTCAAGGGGTATTAATCGGAAATTTTTGGCTGCACAGTCCGTTTATAGGTCGTCAGTTACTTTGGCGATGCCTGGACGCGAACCTTTCGCATGCTAGATGAGTGCCTAACCGACTGGCTCCCCAGCCCACAAGAGTCTAAGAACAATATTGCTTTGATAAATTCCTTGGAACTTGATTTTCTCAGTCTTAAATCTATTTTGCTCTTAAAGTAAGATAAGTAATTAGTACTACTTTCAGACTGAAGTCTAATGTATCTTAAATGCTTAGCAATTATAACAGGTTATAAATGAATTTTTTTTCACTCTATACGGCAAATTCGTACAATAAAATAGTTTTTCGGACTTTAAACATCTGATATTCACAAAATATGCTTATTTTAGGTCAAAAATAGGAGTTCCAAAAGAAAACAAATTAATTTAAATTTTTTATATGGTTTTTGAAATAATGCCAAAATTTTTTAACTGTGAAAATCAACAAAATAAAAGAATATATATTACCCAAAAACACTTCGAGTTATATATTTAAAGGTATCCGACCAAATTATTAAAAAAAATTTAGTAGTTATTTTAATCGAAATAGTTTAAATTGTGTTTTAAATATCTGGAACAGAAGTGAACTTTTCAAAAATCAGGTGAAACGCTTGTCAGCTATTTTCTAAATTAAAAAAAAAATAGTAGTTCTGACTACTATTGAGGTTAATGTAAAATATTGTGTAATAGAACAAAGCGTGAAGAATTGAATGATGTGTGTTTGGATGTTATAACGGGACATAAACATTTGGAAAAATATATTGAAAGTGATGATGCCAAATGGCATCACTGGGACTGAAAGGGTTAATCTACAGCAGTGGTTCCCAACCTGGGGGCGATCGCCCCCAAGTGGTCGATTTGTGTCATCAAGGGGGCAATAAATAGTTTGGGGGCGATGAGTATTCAAAGGGGGGAAATTTAAATATACTGTACTATAGTACAGTGAAACCATTCCATTTTTTTTATCACCATTGAATTTCAAACTGACATTCTTACAAGATTTGAGGATTTAACCAAGCTAAAAATTACTGATTCTATTGTTGATCCATTCCCTTTTGAAGTGGATAACCTTGATAAAATCTTTGTAGACGGAGTTTGTAGATCTGAAGAATGTCTGTGAGGCGAAACTCATTTCAAGTAGAGGTTATGAGTTAGCCTGCGTGAAACTTATTTATACTGATTCTAAACTGTGGTAAAAAGCTGAACTAACTCTCATCTCGTTCCGTCAATATATTTAGTTAAAAAAAGGGTTAGTTCTGTTATCCAGCTCCTCACTAAGCAAAGAAATCAATTGGACATTTGCATCAAAGACAAGCGCACTAATTTGAATAAAAAAAGTTTTCAACATTCAATTTTTTTCTTTAATTTTTATTGTCAACTCTCTTAAATTTTCCAGAATTGAGTTTAAAGATCTTAGTTAATTATTTTACTTTCATTCTTTGAAAAAATCTAAATTAAAATAGAAAAAAATAAACATATTTTTTCGATTTTATATAAGAGTAACCGGATAAAGCTGCTTTGGTTGTTTTATATGGTAGTAAGTGTTTGAAATTATAAAATTGCTTTATTAGTAACACTTTAACTCAAATTATAATTGGACAAATTATAAAAATTAAAGGGGGGCGATATGTGTTAGTCAACTTAAAGAGGGGGGCGAGGTTTCAGAAAAGGTTGGGAACCACTGATCTACAGTATAACCCTGATTTTGGCTTCTTTCTGAATTCACAGACTGTGATTCTTAATGTTATAAAAGGGGGTTGAATAAGAAGTGTAAGAAATCATGTAAAATATGCATTATATGAATTAAAATGCAATTAAATGTATGTAATGATTGTTAATTACTACAGTAGACGCCGCTTAATGTGATCACATCGGGACAAACGGGATTTGATAACAATAACCGATTGATTACAATACGCGAAAAAAAGTTTTAAATTTTTTTTACATGCATTTAAAAATAAAAATTAATTTTAAATTAGGAGATGTGTTGCTGTAAAACTCTATAGTATTTAATAGAAATTAATGCACACTAAAGAAAAATAATTATTAGTTATAATACTTATATAATGATGAACTGCAGAAAAAAAATGCAAAAGACTAATTATTAACGGAAAAAGAACTAATCAATTTTCGATTGTTCAGCATTCTATCAAAGCAAGTCATTTACGAATCGGTCATAATCATAATGTTTATGAAAGTGTTCAACGTTGGCTTTGTTTAGCACACCTAGATGTAAGATTCGAAGTGCCTCTGCAACCTTCTCGCTGATCTCCATCCATGCTTCAAAATCCTCCGCATTCATATCGGGTTTTTCGGGAAATTTATATATAAACTGATAACAGTAAACGAACATTTGATTACAATAAACGATGATTTTTCAGTGTATTTTGATATAAGCGGACGGGACTAAGCAGTTTTGATAACATTAAACAATTGATAACATTAACCGTGATCACATTAAGCGGCGTCTACTGTATTTTCATATTATTTATGGCAGTTATAAAATGTCATCGGTTGAATACATAAATTTTTATCAGAAATAAATGTTAAATTGGGAGACTTGGCATCATTTGGCGAATAAAATAAATATTATATATTTTGGATGCTACATAAATGTATATTTTTAGCATTATAACTAATATTAAAGAATTTTTTTTTTATTCTAAGCAAGATATTGTAACATTAAGGTCTATGGGCATTTCAAGGGACCAAAACTTCCTATCGTTATAAACAAGTTGTCGTTGTAACTGATTTTAACTGTATTTTAATAAATCACTCAATCATTATAAAAAAAAAGTTTTATAAGCAAAAGATAACAATTTAAAAAACATACAACATGAGAAAAATAATGTACAACACAGGAAGATAATACACAGGCATACATACGCCTAGTTACGCTCTCATACACAGCACTCGCATGTACCAAGCCACGGTATAAAAAAAATAACAGAATTAAAAAAGATGGTGAAAGAAAAACGTTTAAGCTTCAATATTGATGGGTTAGGTATGAAATGCACTGGAAGAAGAGTTTATGGAAATGCTGGAATATCAGACGTATGTTTCAAAGTTATCCGTCCACAGCGTATCACAAGTCGTACTTAAAATATTGCTGATTGTGTCTTTAACGAGTTTCTGGATCTCTTCTTGTACTTCTTCGACTTCTCGGTCAGTGTTGATTACCTGAAATGGAAGTTACAATATTACTTGATGGTACTGGCATATCCGTCTAATTATCAATGTTATCTCAATAATATTTTAATCACTAATTTAGAAGATACAGTAGAACCTCGATTTCGTGACCCCTTCGTTATAAAGACCGCTTCGGAAAGTCCCAATCATTTTACCATAGGAATAATGTTTAAAAAAACCCTCTTTTTTGCGACCAAAAAACAAGCAGTTCCTTGATATTGCGACCTAATACTTTTTATAAGTTTCAGAAAAAAAAATAATTGAAACCATTTTCGTATTTTCTTCAAAATTTCAACTCGTGGAAGTCTTTGAGTGAGTACAACCTGTTTGCTTTTGTTTGAGCACAATAACGAAAGTCCTCTCTAAGTGAGAAAAGGAGTCGAACAATGAATGCACAGGGTGGTAACAAAATTATTGAAAAAAAATTCCCTGATATTTCCATGATTTCCCTGATACTTTCACAAAAATTTCCCTGATTTTACAATTACCTAGTAAACATGTAATACACACAATCAATTCAATGTACGCCTGCCTAACTTTTTTACAATTCCAAAAAACTGTAAGTTGGAAGGGATCAAGTGATCAGAAAATCCTTTTATAACATGATTCGTGAAAGAGATTGATTCTTTCTCCAAGATTGGTCCTTCAGGCAAATCAGATTGACCAGAATATTTTTTTTAATCAACTGTCCGTCAGTAGTGATCACAAGAACCACCTAAACCTGCTTTGTAAGTAACCCAAAATGGCAAAAATTCCCTGATATTTTGCAACATTTGAAAATTTTCCTGAAAATTCCCTGATATTTCCAGAATTAAAAAGTTCCCAGAGAATTCCCTGAATTCCTGGTTCTGTTACCACCCTGATGAATAAGGCAGGAACAAATTATGGGAATTCTCCGGGGACCAGTGTTGCAAAAGAAGTCAAGGTCAGCTTAATTTTTCACACATTCTGTAATTTGTTGTTAAAAAGAGATGAAGAAAATACGGCACCACATTTGACCTTTGGACTAACTGACCTCGTACAATTCGCATGTCTACAAAATGGCTCTTAAAAAAATGAAGCCAAATTTCTATCAATGTGATGTGTCGTCGCTACTGTTAGAGAGAGACCAATTCCGAGGATTTTCTACAAAAAAAATAACAGAAATAGAAAGTGCCAAAATTAAGAACTCTGTTGGAACTTTGAAACAATCTTCAATTACTTCATTTTTATCTGCACAATATCTGTACTTACAAATAATAAACGTTTTTATAGGTATGCATACGCTTTTTCTCAGTTTGTAAGTTTTTTAATTAAAATTCTTTATACAACCCTTCGATTTAACAACCGTAAGTTGTTGGTCCTGAGAACGGTCGCTGTATGGAGGTTCTACTGTATATATAAATTGTACTTAAATACTAAGAGTAAAATAAACTTATCAGAAATGGAGCTAGAATATAAATTGTTACAAAGACAGCAAAATAATATATTTAATAACATACTGTATATCCAAACAAACAGGTAACTTACAAAGAAGAGTATAAGATACATTTCTTTTTTAAATTTTAAAAACAAATGTAATAACTATAAATTTAAGCAAGATTTTGTCTAGCTAAAATAATTTCCATTAGTTCTAATATTAGATTACAAAAACTATATATCTAATGATCTCAAGGCGTTGATTTTAATCAGCACAAAAGTTCCTGTTAATATAAAATATTCAAGTTAATTTCACAAAAGATGGCACGTGGCATCCTTAAATTACATGATTCGAATTGGATAAGATTTTTTTTACCTCCCCTGCCCATAGTTATATTTCATGACGTTTGGATCAACCCCCCTCATCTCTGTAATCTCAAGTGACGTTTTAAAAATAGTTTTTTTACTTGTTTTTAACACGTTGGATGCCACTGACTCCCTAGCGAGTAACGTGGTTCCGATTCACGGATAACAGCACATTCCGTTGAAATAGTACCATTCCGCCAACCGTTGTTATGAGTTCAAGTTCGTTTGCAAACTTTGTTATCAGGTGGTCTAGCCTTTCGACAAACTACACGATCTAGCTCTTTTATCTATCCTTTTGTGGGATATTTAATTGACACCTAGTAATACGGGTCTCTGACCAAGCACGCAAGCCTGAAAATATATATGTCCTACCAACCAACCGCCTAGTAATCTCAGATGTGACTCATGAATTTCCATGCATAGATTTAGAGCTTATGCAGTTTTTGTGTTATTGTGAAGTGTATCTTTCGCGAGGAGCATTTCCTCGTATTTTAACGACTAGCTGACGTGTAGCTTTAGTTAGCGACGTTAATTCAACCTAACCTTGCAATTTTACGACCTCGAACTAAGATTTGTACTTGTTCGAAAATGAAGAGTAGTTAGCTTCATTTCCACTGTAACGAACATGTTTTAAAAAACAGGATGTTCTTCTACTTCATCAGCCTCTATCGATGATATAGTGGCAGCGAATGTGCTAAATGGAAATTGGAGTCACCAAGAAGGAAGACAAAAATACCGCCTTTTTTTGTGCAAACGAAACTCATTTTGATGTACGCTACCCAGGAATCTTCAGATCACATCATAAATTGAGGTCCAAACCCAAACTTGGATATTCCAAACAGCAGCTGCATGGTCTGATGATGGGGACTTCAAAATCTCAAACGACGCACATTGTGGTTAGGTTAGGTTTGAATTATCGTCGCACTAGAGCTACACAAGGGCTATTGGCGACGGCGGCGTATTTTAGAACCACAGTCAGGTGACGAGCCAACACCTGAATAAGCACCCAACGCAACCGTTAAGGGCGACATCGTACCCAGTGTTAGGACTTTGAAGGATATTTAACGTGCACACCCTTACACGGGGTATTATTCGTCGGACATTTTTGGCTGCACGGGCCATTTATAGGTCGGCAGCTATTTTGGGGATGCCTGGACCCGAACCTGGAACCTTCCGCATGCTAAGCGAGTGCTTAACCGACTGGGCTCCCCAGCCCGATGCACATTGTGTCTAATTTTTCTTTATGCAGTGTGAAAGTACTTTAAACATGTTTTCTTTTATGTGAATTGAAACTAATAAACAGAACAGAAAGAATCTAATTGAATCTGTATAAAAGAACGGGTCGTTCTTTGACCCTTAAACTTCTTTTATTACAGAATTTAACTAGTATTTTGCACCATTTTATAGCAATAATATGTTGATTTTTTAAGGGGGAAATTTATGTGATATTTGACAAGACAACCCCTCCTCCACGTGATATTCTGCTTAACCTATTCCACCCTTTTATAATATTTAATGTAATTTATGGATGCCCCCAAATGTCTACTATATTCAAGGTCAGTTCTATTTCAATAACACCAAACATTGACTAGTTACAAAACAGTTGTGACCCACCCTATAAATATTTATTCATGTAACCAAACTACTTATTTTATTGCTCAATTAATAAAAGATAAAACTGGTTTCTTCACACCAGTTTAGGCGATGACTCTCTATCTTAGGCAAGCAGACTACAATGCAGTAAAGGGTCTTTATATCTTACTCTTCTTAAAATACACAAATGATCATAGAAATAGACAACTCAATAACAATACAATCTTACCTTCCAATTGTCTTCTCGCAAAAGTCCATAGACCTTCTTCACTTCATTTTGAAAATCATCCCTCTCGTACCGCTCTTCCCCAAAGCCACTTCGTTTGACCATGGCTTCAGGCGCCAGGTCGAGAAATAAGACTAGGTCAGGCTTCGGAAGACCCACATCAGATTGCTTGCACCAGGAAAAGTTGAGGCCCTGTGGGTTTGGAATTGGTAGAAATTAGAAGATAGATATTCTTGTTTAATGAGGTTGTTTTAAGTTGTGGATGGCAACACCTCCAACTGTTTGTGGTCACTTGTTGCCCGGAATTAGTATGTTTGGTATTCGAAAATGAGTTTTCAATAAATATTTTACTTTTTAAATTTTTGAAATGTCAACTTCTTGCTGTGATGTTGGTTATACAAAATAACCAACATTAATTTAACCATAATATACATTTGTTAAAGAAAGCTTGCATAGGGGACTTTTTTTTCCATCTATGTTGGTCATTTTGAGAGTGAACCGAAGTAATCAATAAAAGCTCAGTGCATGAAATCGAAGCCACAAATGAAATCCAGTACGGATAAAAATTAAAACAGGAGTGCATCATCTTTTGAAAAATTTCCATTGATGACAATGAACTTTTAACACCTTTTTAATAAAAATGATGTCAAAAGTTCATTGTCATCAATGGAGTGATTTGGCTTGAGGGCCCCCAGGTGTGATTGCAAAAACCAGGCCAAAAAAGGTGTGTTCAAGCCAAAACCAGGTGTGATTTGGCTTGATCCCTTTGCTGAATTTAATTAAAGATTTTTTAAATTTGTATTACTGTAAAGAGTTTAAAAACATAATTTGCTTTATTAATTTTCTTGAAGACTAATTTTTAAGATTACACAGAGCCTAGTCTAGAATCACAGTAATAAAGTGGAACAATAAAATACGGGAATTTTAAACTATGATATTAAATAAAAGAATTTTCAGTCCATGACTGGTGCACAGACCCAAGAATGACTATTTAAACCAACAAGAGGGTAGTTCTTTTTTTTAAGGTTGATTTGTGTCACTCTCAAGTCGTTTAAATTTTAAGTATTTTCAATAAAAAATAATTTTCCATAGATAAAAGTGTATCTTATTAAACTAGAAAAAAACTTTATTGGTTTATCAAGCGAAAATTGTTTCTTCTTTTGAGAGATTTCAGCCACACAAAAAATATTACTAAATTGTTTCATAAGTAACACTAAGATTTTATAGTCATATAGATAGATCTAGTCTTACAATAGTATTATTGGGATTTTATTTTATCTGAAAAATGAAATCTAGTTACCTTTTTAGCATAAGAAAAAGCAACTCCAGAATATGCATATCTATCCACTATCAGACTCACACCAGAATTAAGAAGTCTTAGCATCTTGGGGCTGAAATAACACAAATTATTATGTAATTGCAAAAGAGGAATAAATTTGATGTTGATCATTTTTGGTTTTTCAAATGTTTATGCAGACATTTTTTTAATGTTATACAGAATGACTTTTTTCATTCGAGTTCAATATGCAGCAATTTAAAATATCACCACAGTTGAAGAATTGAATTGCTTAGTGGAAGAACGTGCTAAGTGACAATCTCAATTTTTGAAAAAATGTAGCTGACTTACAGGTCCCGACAATCCCACTTTTTGAAATTAGTATGAATATTTTTTTTAATATTCAATAAATTATTTTACACAAAATATTCGAAGCAATTCCAAAAAGTGGGAAGATAAAGACCTGTAAGTCAGCTACATTTATCACATAAAAAATCCGCTTGTAAAAATATTCAATACAGCCGGAGAAATGTGGCAAAGAAAATAGTTTTTCCCCATTGGATTAACATTGAGGCACTTGAGTTTGGAGACCCCCGGTCCTGCGCGCCCATTCCCCCTTAAGTGCAAACGAAAACAAAGCTCCTTTAATTCTCGTTTTCACCTTTTTGTCACTTAGCACGTTCTTCCACTAGGCTCTTCAACTACTACATGATAAAAGATATTCCTCATTGGGTATAGGGGTTCCACAATTTACAGCTTAATGTTGATATTGTATTGTTGTTTGATGTCTTTCATACAATACATTGATATTTTTTAATGTTAAATACAAGTTACAAATTTTTTAGTACAGCATGCACAAGAAAAAAAGTCAAAGAGAAATAAAACTATGTTTGAATTCAAAATATCAGAACCCTATTATTACATAATGAAAGATGTGTCCTCTAGCGTGTGCATTTAAGCACAGGTGTGGTATACACATAGTCCTGTTTTATTAAAGATTTCTTATTAATAAGTGAATTATAATTCAAAAGCGTTTTGCTAATTTTTTAGCTCCTATCCCTTTTCTTTTCCCCTTTACAATAATCATATAACAACTTATTTTGGCTGGTTAAACAATCAGCTTCACAATATAGTTAGAACTTAGTACAATGCAAATATAAAAAAAAAATGGATTGATATTTTAATAAAACAAAATCTTTATAATTCAGGGGGAATGGGCAAGCTGGATCGCAGGTCTCCAAAGCAAAGTGCATCAGTGTTAATCCAAAGGTGAAAAAATATTTTCTCTCTTTCATTTCTATGGCTGTATTGAATATTTTTACAAACATTTTTTTATGTGATAAATGTAGTTGACTTACAGGTTCGGACAATTCCACTTTTTGAAATTGGTTCAAAATTTGAATAAATAATTTTACAAAAAGTATTCGAAGCAATTTTAAAAAGTGGGATTATAGAGACCTGTAAGTTATCTACATTTATTATTTAAGAAAAACTGTTTCTAAAAATATCAATGTAGTCGGAGAGATATGGCAGAGAAAATAGTTTTTCCCCCCATTGGATTAACATTGAGGCACTTTAGTTTATACAACCCTGGTTCAGTGCGCCAATTCTCCCTTAAATCTTGAATATTACTTTTAGAAACACTTACACAGCTTCCCATCTATTTGCAGAGAAAAGTAAATGAATGGCATGATCTTCTACTTCATTGGAACCGGTGAGATACTTATTTATAATATCCCCGATCGGTGTGCTACGATCTGAAATGGGAATAAAGTTAAATCGATACAACTATAAGGAATTAAAATATCGTAATACAGTAGACGCCACTTAATGTGATCACATGGGGACGAACATGATTTGATAACAATAACCGATTGATTACAAAACACGAAAAAAAAGTTTAAACTAATTTTTTCTTAAATACGTATTAAAATAAAAATTAATTTTAAATTCAGAGTTGCTGCAGTAAAACTCTATAGTATTTAATAGAAATTACTGCACACTAAAGAGAAAAAAAATTGCTAGTTAGTATGCTTACATATTTAATAATGAACAGCAGAAAACAACATAAAATACAAAAGGTTAATTATTAACTTTCATTTACGAATCGCTCATAATCACAATGTTTATGAAAGTTTTCCGCGTCGGCTTTGCTTTGCACACCTAGACGTAAAATTCGAAGTACCTCCCTCATCTGAGCAGGCTTCAGAATTTTGTCCTGGATAGCACTTTTGGGTTCATCATCGGCATCATGCTACGGAATTTTACAATGCATTGACAATTGACCGAAAATGACAAAATACCCCCAACTTTTGGTAAGTTTTAGGAAACACTTTAAACAAAAAAAATCCTTCTTGTTTTTATTGATTCCAGGAAAATAAAATTTACATATAAACTAATAACAATAAACGAACACTTGATTACAATAAACGATGGTTTTTCAATGTATTTTGATATAAGCGGACGGGACTAAGCGATATTGATAACATTAAACGATTGATAACATTAACCGTGATCACATTAAGCGGCGTCTTCTGTACAAAGTATGAACATGCAGGTTTCGTACTCCATCTATGATAATGAAATTCAGGAGTTTTTCAGGAGTGCAGCAATGTCAATTCAGGAGGCAACAAGGACAAAAAATTTAATATGTTTGTTTATTATCGTATACGTCTAGTGACTTCACTGTACTTCAAATGATAAATCAGAAGAAGAAAATATTCTACAGAGTTGTGCAGTGCATTCTGGGACATTAACTAGTATTACAATGTCTGAGCTCTACTTTTTGTTACTGCACATGGCTCCCCAGTAGACTTATTCCAAATAAAATAAGGGAGAAAACAACAGAGAAAGGAGAAAAACGATTCATGTTGATTAATTTCTTTTAAGAGAGGAGAAAAAATATCCGGAGTTAAGGTACAAATTTCAGGAAAGGGCCCTTAGGAAAAAAATGAAATTCAAGAGTTTTTCAGAAATTTCAAGAGGAGTGCAAACCCTGTACATGTTAACTCATGCTGAAATTTTAGATTTGAATTTATTCATCAAACATTTTTTAGTAACTGAAAAGGTTCACAGCTTCTGCCTGTCTTGCTTTATTGAAATGAAACCCGGACTATAAACCTAAGACGTCCAATTCCCGCTAGAAACTTTCGAAAGAATGATTCTTAGAACTGTCTTTGGTGCCATACAAGAGGGAAGAATGGAAGATGTTGGCGAACGCAATACAACTTTGAACTTTATAGGCTCTATAAGCAGCCTCAAATTATGCAGATCATCCGAAGCAACCGACTAAGATGGCTCGGCCATATCTAGAAGTTCCCTGAAGATAACCCAGTAAAATTTGCCACCTTCAAGAATCCTAAAGGGTCTCGCTCCAGAGGTCAACGACATCGAAAATGACCTCAAAGTGCCAAAATTTAAGAATTGGAAAGTTTTTGATATGGACAAGTGGGAGCTGGAGAAGGCGTACTGTTTAGGCAACCATGATCTACAAAGGGTTGTTGTGCTCCTGAATAAGAAAGATTTACAGATAATCACCATTCATTGGTTAAAAAAAAACTTTTTTTAGGAGTGAAACAATAAATCATTTATATTAAAATACAATAAGCATTTATTTTAGGTAGAAACTTTTTGCATTAATATTTACAGCTATTTAAAAAAAACTCCATAAAAATCAATAAAATTGAAAAATAACTATTTCTCAACATCTATTTGTAAAATTATGCAAATCAACTGGTACAAAATACATTTAATTAGCAAAAAGTAAGCATACCTGGAAACTGCATGGATTCAATTTTCAATTCATCTGCTTTCAAAGCTTCAGAAAGAAGTTTGGCATGTGTAGATTTCCCAACACGATCACATCCTTCCAGAACAATCAGGGCTCCCCGTTTCAACATTGCTATGGCAAAAAAAGTCGTGTTAGGCAATTAAAAAAAAGCCTATTTATAACCTCTTTTCTTCTGACAAAACTTTAACACAGCTATACTACGCTAAGTATTTGTGATACGATCAAGTTGCAAAGTCAACACCACTTGATGGTTTATCCTAGCTGTGGGCCCAGAGCTTTTAGAGCTTGGTAACATCTCAAAAGTCGCGCAGTCCTTGCTTGTTTTTTTTTATGTAGTGCTAAAACTGGTCTTGATTAGCTTCGGGCTGTGTGCAACATTATTTTTGATTAGTGTATATGGTTGCCAGAAAAACATTTGTTGCTTTGAAAATTTGCCAAATTTTGAAAGTAAAAAGTAATTTATTGATAAAGTAAACAAGTAGTAGTAAAGTAAGTAAACAAGTAATTTATTGATGGGTCAGCGACTAGGATTTTACTCCAGATGTCATCCAACAGAACTGTAAGTCATCGCCGTCAGAACTTTGAACTTCACATATATAAAATAATTTTTTAGCTACTGAAAAAAATATCCATGAAGAACGGCATGAGGGGTAACAGAAAAGTAACGAAAATTTTCGTTAACAATAAAAGTAACTGAGTTACAATAACAGTTACCTTCTGAAAAAATCTAACAGCATTACTTGGAGTTACCAAGAAAAAGTAACTGTTGCAAGTAACATGTTACTTCAATCCATTGAAAAAACGGCCACTTCAAGATAAATTCATCCGCGCTAAAAGTTAAGGACTTTTCAAGGTTGATAATGTTTTTCAAGCACTTTTAAGACCTTTAAAATCATTGTTTTTTCAAGGACTGTGCCTGTTTTTAGTAATTCAATAAATTTGTGTTATCCTTAGTAAAATACTTTTTTTAAATGATAATTTTACATAGAGGAACAGATCATTGGATAATAAAACACAGGAGGCAAGTTTTGGTTTTGTTTTATCTTTACAAACAGCAGTTTTTGGTAATAAACGAATAAGTTGGACTGTTTAAAAGCTTTGATGGGATTTATAATTTTTAACATGAAAAATTACTTCAAATCAATACATGTTTAGGAATCAGAATCAAAATGAAATTAAGCAAGTTTAGCTTAGTAAATTTTCAACCAATATAAATGCAATAATTTTAAAATAATTAGGTTATTCTTCATTATGAGATCATGACTGTTACATTAAAAACCAATCAGTTCAAATTATACAACGGCCAAATGTGACACTTTTGATAAAAAATTTAAAAGATGGTTAATATATCTACTTTGAAGTTTATTTTGGGATGCTGCCAAGTATTGACTTATGCAGAGGATTGTAAAATAACACTATGGAGACAACAACATATCAGTGATTTGGCCAAATTTCCCAATTAGCAATTATAAACACGGTTTGTTTTAATTTTTAGCTGTTAATTTTACAATTAAGCGAATTCGTTAAATTTTAAATTCAATTTTCACGTGTCTCATTTTATACAACCAAGATCCTTTATAAACATTTATTCATTGAAAAAATTCAATTTTTTATGTACTATATCCCGTTTTTAAAAATAAACCTTTCGAGTTAAGTCAAAATACAAGCATGATAAGGTGCCGAAAAAAATAACGAATGACGTTCAGTTATTTTCCATAAAAAAAGATGCAATACACGATTATTGTTTTTTGAACATGAAAAAAACTTAAATAATAACATAGTTACCTAAAGTTATTCACCGGTGTTATGAAAATTTATTATTATATTCGGCTTTCGCACAAAAACACACAGCAACGAACTGTCACAAAATAAAGAATGCGCTGTTGCCAACAGTGCATAAACTTTTTCGAGATGTAATCAATTTTCACATGACGTAATACAATATTTTCACTTCTTGATTCGATCCCTCCTTTCTCGCTCCTCGGAGAAGCTTACGATTTCGCTTAAGTTATTCAATATACAACTAGAACAAAAAATTTAAAGCTTGAGAAATTTAATAGATTTCTACAAGTATTTATTGTAGTTTTAATACTTGAAGCATGAGTATATTTCCAAATATTTCAAACGGAGTAAAATTAATTTAATGAATTAAATATTAGTAGACAATTTGATGATTTAAAAAAAAAAAAAAAAAATCTTGCATGCACAAAGGGTAGCTGCCTTTGTAGCACTTTTTATTAAGTTTTTTTAAGGGATTTTATTTATGGGTAGCACTTGTAAAATTTTCAAGATACTCAAATTACCTTACAAGGTACGTATGTATATTTTGGTTAGGTTAGTTAAATATCGTCGCACTAGAGCTACACGAGGGCTATTAGCGACGGGCGTCGTAATTTTGAACCACAGTAAGGCGACAATCCGACATCTGAGTAGGCACCCAACGCAACAGTTAAGGTGATATCGTTCGCAGCGTAGGGACTTGGAGCATATTTAACGTGCTCTCCCTCCACACGGGGTGCTATTGTCAGACATTTTGTGGCCTCACGGGCCGCAAACAGGTCGGCAGTTACTTTGGCGATGCCCGGTTACGAACCTGGGACCTTCAAGATGCAAGGCGAATGCCTTAACCGACTGGGATCCCCAGCCTCTAAAGCAAACCAGGAATTCGGAACTATAGCAGGGTAATTGTGTATGTGAACTATCCTCATATCCTAGTATTCTAATATCTTTTCAGGACGTTTATTACTACGGAATTTCATCTCAGTACGGTCTAAAACAATAGTCAATAATTTCTTAAAGCTCTCAGTCCCAAAAATTTGCTACACAACAGATCCGGCTGCGCAATGGTTAGGATGCTAGCCATTGGAGCTGCTGGGTTCGGGCTCGAATTACGGTTAGGCATGGATGTGTGTGCTTGTCAATAAATGTTGTTGTTTGTGTCGTCTCTTTCTTTGTGGGTCTCTTGTGCTTGTGTCATTTCTGGGGTTGAATACAATAGACCTAAGGTCGCAGTGCTCGGCGAACTTATGACTTATGACTTTCTTGCCCCCACCAAGAAAGTCATAAGTCATAAGAGGCATAAATGAGCTCGCTTAGAATTTGCTAAAAAGTATGTTTCATTTTAGATGAATGGAAAAATACTGTTTTATTCTTTTCAAAATTAAATTTTCTCATCGGAAAAACAATACTTTTACCATTTATCTCTAATAAAACATACTTTTTAGCAAATTCTAAGCCAGACAATTTATGCCTCTTTGTCAAGTCCACTTATAGGAGGACTGAAGTGAGCCCAGACTACGAAAAGGTATGACAAATGACAGTGATTGCGCCCTCTAGAAGGGAGTGTGTAGGCTTTATAGCCCATTACCCAGCTCGCCAGAAGAGACAGTCACAAGATACACACAAAGAAGGACGACGCAAACATATAGACAAATAACAACATTTATTGACAAGCACACACATCCATGCCTTTACTGAGATTCGAACCCGAGCCCAGCAGCTCCAAAGGCTAGTACACTAGCCACTGCGCCGGCGGGCCGGCACGAAAAGGTATCCTCCGGGTATAACGCCGTAACTTTTTCATCATTTTTTTTATAAACATTATTTAGAGACACAAGTGCATAAGATTTATTTCCCCTTAATAACGTTATTTTGATGTCAATTTTTCAACTATTACAAAAATTTATTTTTCGTTTGTAAATAATTAAGACACTTATTATGTTAAAAAATGTAACAGTAGAATATTCTGCCTATTTTATACTGAATCATTGTCTTTTTCAATAGTTGTTGGTATTCGTCAAATTGTACAGTGATAATAAAAGTTGTGGTGCCGCCATCTCTTGATCAAATTTTAAACCTAAAACTGACCCGTGTATTCAATAACCGAGAAGACATTTTGATCAGATCAGGGAAACTAGTGAGAATTTCTCAGAAAAGAGAAAACTTTTCCCTATTCGTAAAAATTATGGGAGCTGATGGTTCAATCAACGAATTTAAAATCATTGCAAACTTATATAGGGTTTTGAAACTTGCTTTACTAACTACTACTGGACGAATATTTCGTTACACTATACATTTTTGTACTAGTAGAATTTCTTAAAACTGCTATTTTTTTTGGTGATTTCAGGTTTGGTGGTTTCAGAACTTGAGTGTCTTACATGACATCTTGAGTGCCAACAGTTCCAAGGGAATGAAAATGGGGCTTCGAATGGTTAAATAATGTAGTAGGCGGAGCTTACCATGTCATAACAACGATCCAAGGAACCCCCAATGGAATCTAGGATTGTTTTACGTCAAGTGAAATAAGCCAATTGAATGGCCGCGTTTCAGAGCTTGAGTGGGTGCTGTGGGTCAGAGTCTCGATCTCCAGATCGAAAGGTCTCGCGATCGAGTCCTGGTCGCTGAAGATCCGCCGAGTATATGCGAAGTACGTGCTCGTTAAATTTTCTGGATCTGAAAGTTCTGTGGGCAGTCATTACGCAGTTTCCCACGGGTACAGGTCCCTGAAGACTATTTTCCTCCACTTCAGGGACATGTCTAAATTGTGGAGGTGGCACGACGCGAGATGGCAGCATCTGTCACGTAAGTGTGTGTATGTGTCTGTCTTATTTGACGAAGGTTTATATGCGGGTCTCTGACCAAGCACACAATCCCGAAAATATATGTATACCAACCAACTTGAGTAGCAATAGAAATGCTGAATGAAAATTACTTTTCCCCCTGTCGTTTGGTTGGTTAATCAATGTCACATGGGAACAGAGCACTAATCGAAGGAATAAGAATGGAAGCTAGAAGTATTACGTCACCTGAAGCAAGCCATTTGAGGGAAATATAAAAAAGCGAAATAACATTGAAATGACCACTACTAACAACACTGCAACGAGGCGTTTAATTGGTAACAATGAAAATTGATGAAAGTACCAGAAAAATCATTATTAAAATAACTTGACCAGCTTTAGATCGAATTTAAAATAAAATCAAATTTACATATTTTTAAATAGATAGAAGAAAATTTTCTTTCTGTGCAAGTTTTTATTTCTGCAAGTAATAAATGATAAAAATAAATAACAGCACAGCAAGAAGTTGGCATTAAAAAAATGAAATATTCTTAGAAAACTCAATTTTGAATACCTAAACAAAAGTAATTCAAGAAAAATGAAAACAAGAGAGCTCAGTTGCTGCCAGATCCGACGTGAAATTACCCCATTAAACACGTTATTGACAAACCGGACTATTTTTATCAAAATAATAAACCATTAAAGTTAGATTATTTGACAAAAACTTACATTTGTGTCTGTCGATAGACTTCAGAATTCAATTCAGTGCAGATATTGGGAAAATAAGGAACAATTGGATCATTTCACGTGACGTAAACCCTTCCTGCTATTATTCCTAGTCTCCATTGGTGGTTTTACACGTTAAGCTTCACCCACTACATTGTTTTACCAATCATGACCTTACTTTCATTTTTGTGGAACTATTACCACTTAAGACTTGAATAATGCCATTGGAAATATTCGACAATAAATAAACACACATTATAGTGAAAATACTTTATTTGTTGTAAGTATGGGTACAAATTTCTTCAAATATAATAGTCATACAAAAAATATCGGCAATTATATTCCCCTACAAAAGTTTAAGAAATTAGAAAAAAGTAAAAGGGGAATAATAATTATAGTAAAAAAAAGCTCACGCTGTATAATGGCCGCTGAAAGTTCACAGCGGCTTCTGAAAGTGTAAAGCTCCCTTCACACGCAGGTTCCGGTAATGTTCGTCGCACTTGCGGTGCTGGACAATCGCGAGTGCAATGTTAAGTCAATTGACCTTTCACATACGATGGAACCAAAAACCTTACTTACTGCTTTTAACGTTCTGTATAATCAAGTAGTAGTAAAAATGTTAAACGCTGTTTCAATTGAAATGCGTGGCGACGAATTTTTCGCATTACAAATTTACTCCTTCGTTAGTGAATTTGTTGCAATATACCTGGTTTTAATGTACTGTGTGCAATCAGTCTGCCTTACAAATAACCTTAGATTTAAAAATTTTACAAATAAATTCTTTAACCATAATGCATTTTTTTATTTGGAAATTATATTAAGACCGTTTTCTTCACAAATAAAACTAATTACGACATTTTAAAAAAACATGTCATTTGGAATATTTTTAATTTAAAATTTATGCAATGAAAACAACCACACATTTTCGCCCATTTCCAGGCTTTTTTGGGTGGCATTGCCGCAACTTGATAGAAAACCGCAGGTAAAACCGTAAATACGGTTTTTGCTTCCGTCGTGTGTGGAACGATCCAATTGATTTCACATGGCTATAGCGATCATCAGGTACCGCAAGACGACATTACCGCCACTTTTGCATGTGAATCGGGCCTAAAGAGAAGGCACAGTGCGAGAGTACTTGGAATAATATCACAGAAACCACTCTTTCCCCAAGAAAACATAAAATAGAAAAGAATTTGTTGGGACCGAGCACTTTGTGAATTCATTTTTGCATTTGGAATATAAAAAAAAAATAATAATCTCATTTTCGATTTTATAGTTTCATGAACTATCTAGGGTTAAATCAATACTATCGAAAAGTAAATCAATATCGAAACAATCAAAAGATGTATTGATATTGGTACTAACGATTTAATATAAAAATACAAATCGATAAGGTAATCTACTATTAATAAAATATAGCTAAATTCAAAATCTAGGCAATTAGAAATTATTCTTCATTTAAAACTCATTGTTAGTATATTAAGAGATTATAATGCAACTTAAGTATGAAACAGTAAATTTTCTATGTTCTGTATATCTTGTAGTTTTTCAGTTTATTTTCATTCCTCCATTATATAGTTTTTAATATAAACTAATTTTTTTTATAAACTTAAATTTCGTTTTAAGAATTCATTTTACTTTTAAATTTGACCTAAGTAAATTAGGTGCTTTTTTATTATTGTTAATATTGATTAATATTGGAGTTCCCGCAATAGATTTATTAGCAAAATAATGGGTATTACAAATTGCACCTCCCCATTGCTACAAACACCGGTATCACTTTTAATAATTATTTCGATAAATAACTATTCAAGGCATCTCTTCCATTCTAATATCTTTCCAAATTTCGTTCTCAATAATAAAATTTATTTCCGCTTGGAATTGCACAAAGGCTCGAAGACTAAACGGACCCCAAAAAGAACATTATTCTTTAAACTCCATAACACGGAGGAAAACATAAAAAGCTATAAGAAATCATAAATTAAAAAAAAGGCTATCGACCAGAGCATATACATATCATCACAAGTAATAGATTACAAAAAAAAAATATGTAAAAAGCCACGATAATTCACAAGTAAATTATACTAGTCATCTTGCATACAGTACATAATCCAGTCTACCTTTGCATCAAAAGGTATCTGTACAATTTCTGACAATTATTGGCACAAATTCAAGTGATTACTACTACTTCTAAGTGGCCGAAGAAAAAAAAACCAGTCTCGAGAATTTCAGCTGCCGGCTATCATTACTTCCGTTCAGTTCAAGACGAAGGGTCATCGGTCTCCCAACCAGACGATAATTATACATAGCCTCGACCCTGACTCAATCCTCGGAAAGTGGGGCTGGCGAAAGATTCGAAGTAATTAAAAAAAGAAGCAACTCTCGTTTAATAATAATAAGGCACCGCGATTGGTATAAATATTCATGGGCTTTTAGAAGCCTAATGTTCTTGGCCAAAGAGTCCTAAACGCAAAGTTCAGGTCCGTCCATTAACGGGTTCGAAAATGTCCATCAGCGATTTGTGACCAGTCTGCCAGAAACTTGCTGAGCCTTCCATAACACCTGCAGATAAAGTCTTAGTTCATTTAAATACGTGTGAATACGTTTCATTCATAATCACAAAAGGCACAAGTTTTTCCGATTTCACAGAGTTTTTTTTCACTTGAACATTTATCAGTTTATCATTGGCTGAATAGGATAACATACAAGTATACCACGTGCATATACATGGATCAAGTCAAAAACCTGCCTTCATAGTCACATTCAAATCCATGACTTCAGTGTCTGAAACTAATCACCTAGCATCCTCTACTGATAACTGACGAGAACCTGAAGCGCAATTAGCTGCGATGTTCTCAAATCTCAAATAGTAGAAAGTTGCACCATCCTCAACACACAAAGTCAAAGCGTGGCTAGTTGCAATATCTTCATCCCAATTTAACATAAGTTTATAATCACCGGGTTGAAGGCTGGATGTTGAGTTAGGAGGTCAAGCTTTTGGCTTCGCGAATTTGTGTTAGAAAGCTAAAGCTTTTGGCTTCTGGAATTCGAGTTAGGAAGCTAAAGCTTTTGGCTTCTTGACTTGGAGCTGGACCACGCCCTCTGGCAGTTTCTTGAGGAAGTTCCAGGCTTCCGTCCTGGTCATGTTGGTCACGGATTGGTTGTTGATGGACGAGATCTCGTCGCCTTCTTCGAGTCTGCCTTCCTTGTCGGCAGCACCACCTGCAACACACAAAGATAATTATTTGCAAATTGCTTGAAGATATATTCTTTAACTATTTAACCAGGGCCTTGGTCTAGAAAAAATCAGACTACTATAGGCACAACCAATTTTGGGGTCCCCATTTACGGAAAATGTTGTGTAGTGTATGATTGTCAGTAATGATGGTATATTAGTTGTGAGACCCGATGCATCAACAATTTGCTACATTTTTACTGTCTTCCTCATGAACATCGATTACATTAGGTTAACTTCTGAATCACACTCGAGCAAAAAACAAAGTGAAGTATCAGATTTTTTTTAATTTACTGATACTTTGGGGGATTTACAGCATTTAGCATAATTGAAACTAAATTGGGGGCTAGGCCCATGACTAACAAGCTTTATAGAAGTGTCATATTTAAACAATAGCAACTCATTTTCCAGCTTACCTTTGAAAAGTCTTTTAATAAGAAGTGGCCTGTCTCCCTGAGGAGAATCTTTTCCGCCTTCTATGCTGAAACCCACGCCTGTCGCATCTTTCTGCAATTCCACTAAGAAAGTTTCGGAGCCTGCAAATTAAAAGAGGTCAGAATTAAATACTAGTTTCACAAGTCACTTCAAAGCTTCGACAAGTCTTCAACTACATCTTAAAAGTATTAACCCTCTAATGGACGATTATTTTTACTCCGCAAAGTAATATATATATACGCAAAAGAATCTATTTATACTCGAAATTAGTAATTTAAAAATTAAAAACGGTGGTAACGGCATAGACTTAGCATTGTAGATAATGCATTGAAATTGGGAAATTGTATCATTTTAATTGTATACAACATAATTTTTTTTCTTTAAACGATTTCATTCTTTTAATTTACATCATCAATACAGCATCCAATAGATGACAACTTGCAAAAGTTTCAGAACATCGACAATATTTTAAAATCCTTGTAAGGCGCGTTTACATGAGCCATCGAATCCATGGATTGAAGAGCAAACTTAGCAATTTTTCCCTCTTGGGGATTTTCTTCCAGACAGAACCAGAATTGCAGGGTTCACTGGGGGGCTTCGCAAACCCTCAAATGAAGGAGGATTTGATGTTTCATACCATGGATTCGACCACAGACTATCATTTGGGTTAGAAATCCTGCTCGACCTCTATTTTTCCCTAATGGGGATTTTGGCATCCCATGAATTCGATGGCTCAAGTAAACGCGCCTTCACAGTAGGTTAAGATGTAAAAACAAATGACAGCCCCCCCCCCCCCCCCAGTATGCACTACACTTTAAAAAAAAATCTGTAAGTAAAGTTTTCCCTGTAAAATAACGGGCAGGGAACGGCAGCAAAGGTTCCAGTCAAACCCCGTTAAAAAAACACTCCACGCCCACCATTCTTTATACAGGGTGTTTCAAAATTGACCGGAATAGGAAATGATGCAATTCCGAAATATTGAGCCGGCCCCTCCGAAAAATAGTACAAAGCCAATTGATCACGCGTTTGGGTCGTGGTTGCATACTTGAACTAGGGCAGCACGAGAATGTGTTGACGAAGGGATGCATTTGTTTTGAGTTTGGTTTGATTGAATCGACATATTGCCTAGTAATTTTACAATTTGCAGATTCTGTTACATCACAGTTTCTAAAACTACTAAAACTGATTAGTAACTACGAAAATGGAATTTTTGTGTTTGGATTTCGATTTAAATAATTTGGTGTGCTTCAAATTCGAGCTGAATGTTTGAAAATTGGAAGGAGCTAAACGTTTTGCGATAGAAATGTACAGTTTGTCGAAATGTGCATGTGTTGGGACCAAATAGTTCTATAGTAGGGTAGAGACTGAACCTACCAATCGCACCATCTACCAACACGGAGACAATTTAGGGTGTCATGTGGGGATCGATAGCCGAGTGGTTTGGATCGCAGGCCATAACGCTAGCAGTCCGCGCGCTGTAATGAGTGCGGGTTCAATTCCCGTCTTTGCCCTGGGTGTACTTCCTTTCTCTGTCAGTAAAAAATCCTTCTGTGGCTGTCTTACTTGACGAAATCTTATAAGCGGGTCTCTGATCATGCACACACACCGAAATATACAGGGTGGTTATAAAATAACGCTCGCCATTCGGAGTGGTCTGTAGCTTGAATGAATAGTCCAAATGCTTCAAAATTTGAGACACTTACTAATCAAGAAGGGGGGAAAAAGAATGGAATCATGAAAAAGATAGAATCTTAAAAAATAACCACAAAAAAGAATAATCATAAAAAACAAACTCGTCTCTTGACCAGGGTTCTAAGTTACGAGACGTCGCCGTCGTCAATTATGGCCAATTACGGCCAACACAGCTAATTACGCCTCGTAATTTAGAACCCTGGTCAAGAGACGAGTTTCTTTTCTTCGATACAGAATGGAATAATAAAACGAAATTCGTCTCTTGACCAAGGTACTAAATTACGCGGCGTAGCCAATTATGACTAATTACGGCCAACGCATCCAATTACGCCTCGTAATTTAGAACCCTGGTCAAGAGACGAGTTTGTTTTTTATGATTCCATTCTTTCCCCCCTTCTTGATTAGTAAGTGTCTCAAAATCTTCTGCATTTGGATTATTCATTAAAGCTACAGACCACCCCGAATAGCGAGCGTTATTTTATAACCACCCTGTATATGTGCATACCTACCCAGCATAAATAAGCAAAATACAATAATTGTTATGTATAGACTGATCAAGTTTTTTTTAACAATAATGCAACAACCTATCAAAATGAACAGCCTCCTAATTTTTTTTTTTTTTTTGAAAACTAGTTGAACCTGTAATTTTTATCAGATGTAAATTCAACCAAACCAAACTAAAAGTTCTACATTCTTGTGTAGCACAAGTGCAAGATTTCATGCACGACCGAAAGGGTGGCCAATTAGTTAGCCGTTTTTCATTGGCGGGGGCCGGGTAAATATTTAGGAATTGCGTCCTATACAATTCCGGTCAATTTTGGAACACCCTGTAGCTAATAGATGAGCTAAAACTGTTAAAAATACGGGTATCAACCTAATTTTCAAACAGTCTAAGGGATAAGTCCGCTTATTGAGTGGGTCAGACCATTTTCCATCAAATAAGGATATTGCCCATAAAAATAGAGCGTTAAGTGCTCGTAAATGTACAGTTTTTTTTACAGTGCAGAGGGTATGCTAAATGTATAAACTTATACTTTTTTTCTATTAGTCAACTCACCTTGTTGGCTGGTCGTCACGGACTGCCTCTTCCCCTCAACCTTGTCAGCACAGTTCTGTCCAGTTGCAGCCACGATCCTGGCCAGTACCAGCACCACCCTGGGACTAGGCGCCTTCAGGATGTGCAGGGCCTCGCCGTGACTGACCCCTCTGACGTCACGGCCGTTGATGGACATGACGCGGTCGCCCTTCATGACGCGGCCGTCGCGATCGGCAATGCTGCCAGAGATCACCTTGTGCACCTGAAAGAAGGGGATGTTTTGGTTTAGTTTTAGAGCTGAGGGGCTGGAGAGCCCAGTTGGTTAAGCACTCGCTTAGCATGCGGAAGGTCACAGGTTCGGGTCCGGGCATCGCCAAAATAGCTGGCGTCCTATAAACGGCCCGTGCAGCCAAAAATGTCCGACGAATAATACCCCGTGTAAGGGAGTGCACGTTAAATATCCTTCAAAGTCCTAACGCTGCGTACGATGTCGCCCTTAACGGTTGCGTTCGGTGCCTATTCAGGTGTTGGCTCGTCACCTGACTGTGGTTCTAAAATACGACGCCCGCCATCAATAGCCCTCGTGTAGCTCTAGTGCGACGATAATTCAAAACCTAACTTAACTTAGAACTGAGATGTGAAAGAAGAAGCGGAAACTCCCATCCAAACCTCGATAATAGTATATAGTAAATAATATATAAAAATAGTATATTTTGTAATAGGTTTGTTCTGTTCGTATATAAATTATCCTGGTGTACTTTGAAAAAAAAATTAGGTCTTAAGTCTTACTATATAAAAAAACAAAAGAATGTATCCAAGTTTAAGGCCATGTTGGAGAACATTCTATCTCTAATTGATTAAAAATCTCGTGATGGACTAATTTTGGACCCTGAGTAATAGGACTACACTCTTAAAACAAACCAGTGATTTTAACTCAGTCTGAGTTAATTTTCACTCTTCCAGTCTAGAAAATGCACTTCTCCTAGAGGAGTGGATCCTTTGTGTGTTAAACCTCCGACAGGATCGCTCCAAACGAGTGGTTTTTTTTTTAACTCAGTCTGAGAAAATATTCACTCCTTTCCAGTGTCGAAAATGCACTTCTACTGGAGTGGATTTCACTCTTTTGTTTTAAGAGTGAAAGAAGAATCGCAAACCCCCATTGAAACCACGTGGAAAAAGGTAACAAAATAAAGTACGCCGACAGACAAAGAGTGTCCTACTTAGAAATTAAGCACTTGCTTGCTAAATAAAGTTGTAAAAAAATAGTATATTTTGTAATAGGTTTGTTCTGTTCGTATATAAATTATCTTGGTGTACTTTGAAAAAAAAAAGGTCTTAGTATATAAAGAAACAAAAGAAAGTATCCAAGTTCAAGGCACGTTGGAGAAAATTCTGTCTCTAAATGATTCAAAATCGAGATGGACAAATTTTGGACCCTGAGTAATAGGACTACTGCGTCTCTAGTTCATTTTTTCCCCATGGGTTTAATATGCTTTACTGGAAATAGAGACAATTTCAGACAAAATGAGGAACTTTAAAACAGAATTAGTATAGCTAAAAAAAAAGCGTTGCACAGTTATATTTCTATGATGCCATCCTACAACCAATAAAAGCCACGAGCTTCTTAGACGGTTCAGATTGCGAATACCACGGAGTAAATATCGGTCGCTAACTTTTATCCAGGTCCGTACTTCACAAAATAAGCTCCAAATGAACGAAGATTAATAGAAACTTCAGTCCTTTTGTTTAACACTTTCAGACCCAGTGATGCCATTTGGAATCATCACTTTCAATATTTTTTTTCAAATGTTTATGTCCCGTTATGACATCCAAACACACATCATTCGATTCTTTACACTTTGTTCTATTCGACAATATTTTACATTAATCTCAATAGAAGTCAGAACTATTATTTTTTTTATTTAGAAAATAGCTAACAAGCGTTTCTCCTGATTTTAGAAAAGTTTACTTGAATTCCACATATTTAAAACACAATTTAAACTATTTCAGTTAAAATAATTACTAATTTTTTTTTAAATAATCTGGTCAGATACCTTAAAATATATAACTCGAAGTGTTTTCAGGTAATATACATTTTTTTTTTATTTTGTTGTTTTCCACAGTTAAAAAATTTTGGCATTATTTCCAAAACCATATAAAAAATTTAAACGATTTTTCTTCTAATGGAACTCTTATTTTTGACCTAAAATAAGCTTACATTGTGAATATTAGATTCTGTAGTGTAGTAAGTTTTTCTGACTGAAAGGGTTAATTGTTAACCTTTAGTAATCTAAATAAATCTTATTATCTTATAATCTTAATAAATCTGTAATTATTAAAAAGTCACTCACCGTAATTTCCTTCACTTCATAATCAGCCCCTCCAGCCAGCGTAATTCCGACACTGCCCCCGTCGGTCCCTTCCCGTCTCAGCTGCACAGAAAGCAGCTGCACGCCGCTGCAGCTACCTTCGGTTTGCAGCTGCGACCTGGCCTGCTCCAGAAGCTGTCTCGTTTCTTCGTCGTCTATCTCGGGCGCCGAGACGCATGATGAGGGAACGCGTCTAGGAAGGGCTACTGGTGTTGGCTGAACTGGGGTGGATGGGCTGCGATCTGGCGGAAAAAAAATCTAGTGTCATTATGTAAATTATCAAACATTTGGTTAGCAATAACTTAAACTATCATTTAGAACTGCTTCCACACAAAATTTATGTTTTAAAGTTCGGGGAAAAGCGCTAATTTTTTTTTGCTTTATAGTAAAAAGCAATTAAAGTCTCACTATTTTAAGCGATTCTGGGAGTTCTCCGAAACTTTAGGATTGACAGAAATTCGCTTTTAGTTTGAATTGCCGAAGTTTTTTCCAGTCGAAGTTATTTTCGACCTTAAAATTGCAGAAGTTTCTCGATTTCATACGCGCCTGAGATTCATTCCTATATGGTGATTGCCAATTTTTAAATCACGGAAGTTAGCCGATTTCAATATCGCCGAGGATTCCTCACCTTTGATTAGAAATAAGTTTCTGAGACAGGTTTCTTTTGTGACCAACCGAAAAAAACCTTGTTGTAGTATCTTTTAAAACAACGTCGCCCATCTATCTATATAGCGGTTCCAACCCTCGGCTAATAAATACTTATAAATTAGTAAGCATAATAAGTCGAATTTGAAGGAAACGACTAAATATCAGAACATTTCATATTTTTCAGAATTTAAAAAGCAATTTCGTTCCTAACTTATTTTTAAAATCAATGAAATTTCTCTTTATTTGGAGGACAGCAAAATAAATAAATAAAAAAAAACTTAAACATCATTTAGCACCTTAACTTCAAACAAACTTCCACTTTTATTTTCAGGAAAAATTTATCATTCTATATAGTTTAGTGTTGTTCCACAATAATAGGGGTTTAGTCCAATTTGTGCACGTCCGGTTTAGTTAAGAGAATATTTAGTTATTTGAATTTATAAACCAAATCTCATTAAGATATATTGTCAGTACATTTTCATAAGCATACATCATATAAAAAGACTTTTAAATATCACTAAATACTGTAATGGAGCAGGAGACCAGTTTTACTACATAATTCACAGCCATAATGATTAAATTACATTCATGACACATGCTCAAAGGAGGCAGATTAAACAACCCCTTTCGCGATCCTTATGTAAACGGCCACAATGAACTTCATTATGAATATAATCATCGATAACAGGTTTCGATAGCATTGAAACTCGGGCTTTTACAAATAGGTCCTTTCAGATGCTATCGCACAAATTATTAAGTAAAAGACTGCATTTGTGGTGCCTTTTCATGAAATAATAAATAAGAAACATTTCGATCGTATCGGTTTATCAGTAGTTTGTATTCCATATTGCCGATTAGTCATCCTTGTCAAAGGAATATTCTTATCTGGTATTAATCATGCGGAAGAGCTTAAACTGTGGCATTATCTTGCATCTGATCCCGCAGTATGATTAAGTTACTCGTAATATGTCAACGCTTTTGACGTTGTTTATATACCTCCAGTTTGATAAGAATTTCTTAAAGATGTTCCCATAGTTTATGGACAAAGAGTTACCAACATGTTTCTGACATAAATGATGTAATTTTGTGGTGCAGATAGTTTGGCCCAATCTAAAATGCTACAGACGAATCACTCAATCCCAAATCAATCGCCCAATAAAATTAGCAGCTCTTATTGAATGACCATTTAAATATCAACTTAAAATTAACCCACTGTACCATAAACGTTAAATATGTTGTAAAAAAGATACTTTAATAGCGATACGCCAATCAAAAGTTGGAGGCTTTCATAATTTTTCTTAAAAGTTCAGAAGATAAAACGTGTTCAGTTTTTTCGCCGTTTCCCAAAGAAAGAAAAAATATACCTAACTTTTAACTTTAAAAATAGGCAAAGAAGAGAATTTATTTTTAAGGCTAACAAATTACGACAATTTCTGGAATTTAGTTATATGGGGCATATTTCTTTGCGTATAATCATGGTTAGTTTTAAATTACATTTCTTATTTTAAGTGCATTTTGGAGTAGTATCATGTTTTTGTTAAAAATAAATATTTAATTATTCGTAGAACTACAAATAAATCAAGCAGATGATAAGTAATATTAATTTTATTTGAGATAAATAATTGATCGTTGATTTGGGCTTAAAGAAGTTAAAATTATAGCTGGATGCTGGTTTAGTGACATGTATTCTAATGTGCATACATTTTATGTAGAAATGGTTGCATATGACACTTACTGTTACGACCCTGGTTGTTTCCCGACAAGAATTTCAGTAAGTATTTAAGTAACAAGAAAGTAGGCTATTTTAGTTCTTTTAGAACTTCTTGTTTTTACTGGAACTTACCCGGCAGAACTGGCGGCGTCTTCTTGCGTACGACTACCGGCTTGTCTTCCTCCTTGTTGTTGACGTTCTCGAAGCTCTTGCGGATGTCGCTGAAGTTGTTGGACTTGTTGGCCGAGCTCGACGAGTAGGATGGTCTCGCTGGTGGTTGGTACTCGGACCGGGAAAAATCGGCACCACGTCGGTTGCGGGGCTCGTTGTTCCACGTGTCCGAACGAAGACTGAAACAAATAATTTGGTTAGGTTAGGTTTGAATTATCGTCGCACTAGAGCTACACGAGGGCTATTGGAGACGGGTATTTTATAATTATTTTATATTTTATTTTATATATCGTATTTTATATCGTATATCGTATTTTATATTTTATATCGTATTTTATAATCACAGTCAAGCGACGAGCCGACACCTGAATAGACACCCAACGCAACCGTTAAGGGCGACATCGTACGCAGCGTCGGGACTTTGAAGGATATTTAACGTGCACTCCCTAACACGGGGTATTATTCGTCGGACAGTTTTGCTGCACGGGCCGTTTATAGGTCGGCAGCCATTTTGGCGATGCCCGGACCCGAACCTGGGACCTTTCGCGTGCTAGGCGAGTGCCTAACCGACTGGGCTCCCCAGCCCTCAAATAATTTGGAAAAGTTAAGATGACGCAAATAAAAAGACCAAATAGTGCACGATGGAGTGAGCTACTACGAAAAAAAAATGATGGTTTGGCAGCAATGAAGTTAAAAGAAGGCAATGAATCGCATATAGTTTCTACGCTTGAATAGCTTACCAGCCGAATTTGAAATGAGTTTTTGGCCTTCTCAAGAACAAACGCTACTCTAATTTTTTGGAGCAATATTATGCCAAATTTATGGAGTGAAATTACACAAATACGGAATTTTCTCCATTAAAATCGGTAACAGTAAGTACTACCTCCTGAATTTTTTCTGATTAAAATAAGACTAATTTGAGTCCTCAAAATTCAATTAACGATACTCTTAGACTGCCTTTGTCTACAACTACCGCTTGTTAGGGTTCCTTTTAATTTAGAGACAGAGGCCAAGTAGAGCACAGCCTGGACTTGGTTTGTCATCTCCAAAGGAACTTGGAGGACTTTTTGAACCAGTTTTGAATCCTACACCACTTATCATCAGCGTACCTGTGGATTCTTTGGCCGGCAGGGCTCGAACTCGCGACCAGATACCAGTCTACTTTACCAACCAGGCTATCCCTGTCTATACAAATATTCTACTCTGCATAGAATGGTCATTGGATGGAGAATTTTCGCTTGTGTGATACGCCTTTTGGAGAAAACTAGCTGTTATACCCGGCGTTGCACGGGTAGAGGTGAAAAGATAATTTAATAGTTAATTTAACTATTTCTTTCTTTCATTTGAGTTACATAAGATATGAAGATTACCCAGCATTTTTTTCCATTTAATTACCCATCTTGTATATAGTAATGATTAATATTAATTTCTCAAAAATACCTTTGATAAGAAGCTCAAATTAAAAATAAGTTACTCCAGCCAACAGCAAACAATTTGATTTTTTATGTAGGTCAGTTCCATTCATCCATCCCTTAATCAGTTATAGAATAATAAGCTTATGTTGCTGTTACAGTTCGTTATGGAGTACAGAATCCTGCTACTTATATTAACTTAAAAATTCAAAAATTTAAAAACGCTATAAAATTCACCGATAAAGTCGTCGTAATTTAATAAAAATTTTAAATACATTAAATTAATCATAAAAAGTTTAATGAGTGAAGGAATGGTCTGATTCGAAAAATTCTTAGCCTATGTTTGTTCCGGAGATGAGATGAATTTTTGTGCCAAATTTCGTGACGATCTGTTGCGCGGTTCTTAAGATTTAGAGTCCTATGCAAACAAACAGGCAAACAGAAGTCGCCTTTTTATGTATATAGATACTTAATTTAAGCCCTATTTCTCATAAACTCAGTATAGTTATGTCCGTTACTCACCTGTTTGTCCGGGCGTCCGAATTCTTTTGAAGACCGGCGGACGTGGTATCCTCAACGTCTTTCAGAGTCGCTTTGCTCGAATTGCTGCTGCTACTGCTACTGTCGCGCCTCAAGCTCACCTGCTGAAAAGGGGAAAAGTACTTTATAGTTTATATATAAATAGTAAAGTGCCCTTAAACCCCAACTACACTCTTAAAACAAAAGAGTGAAATCCACTCCAGTTGGAGAAGTGCATTTTCGACACTGGAAAGGAGTGAATACTAACTCAGACTGAGTTAAAATCACTCGTTTGGAGTGATCCTGTCGGAGGTTTAACACACAAAGGATCCACTCCAAAAGGAGAAGTGTATTTTCCAGACTGGAGGAGTGAAAATTAATCAGACTGAGTTAAAATCGCTCATTCGTTTTCAGAGTGTAAGAATATGGGGTAACACAGCAGTTCTTTGCATTTTCATCTCTTGATTACCTAAATTGGGAGAAAGATGACTACGCATAGAAAGTTTCCATATCAGGTAAAACAAGTGGGTTTGACAGAATCTTCCACTTAGCCCGCTTCCACGTAACATTTGTGTTCAACAGGAAAACAGGCGCCAAACATCGAATTTATTTATTCAGTTTTAAATGCAAATTACAGATAAACAATCCAATTACAATGCACATTGAACAAACAATTAGGAAATAAAAATTAATTCCGTATTAAACATTTACAAGCTAATTTTCGCTAGTTTCATTTATTTCGTTTCGAAAATTCAATAATTATTTCTTATAGTTTGCTAAATTAATTTATATTCAAAGAATAAATATGTAGTATTTCTCGCTCTTAAATTTGAAGTATCACACTTGCATGTAGCATTTGTAGTTTGGGTTATGAAAGTGGGTGACGGACGGACTGAACGATATATATGCATTTTTAAAAAATATTTTTTAAATACATTTAAATTTTAACGGAATATACATAAGAGGAACACGCAAAAATTGAAAAGATCGACATCTCAATATTTTAACAGAATTGAATTGAATGTTTTACAGTTAATTTGGTTGTGATAAATGTCACTTCATAGCAGAAAGAGTGCTTATTATTCTAAACACGATTCCAAATTTGAAAAAGAATTATTTTTGTAAACACACACAAACGAATCTGGTTTATTACCCGTGACAGACAGTAAACAGACCAATTTTTCAAAGAGGCGTTGGATTTATAAGTAATAGAATTATAATTGCCACGTCAAATACGCTCAATTTTACCATTAATTTCCGAAGGGTTTTTTAGATGTCACTGCGTTTAAACGAGGTCAATTGAAGTGTAATAAAGCATTTAAAAACCGACACTCCCCTCTTATACAATTGCCCACCACTCCTAACCTAATACAATGGGAGGTTGCGAAGTCAAGTCCGGTAACAGATTTATAGCTATTGTTTAGACAACTATTACATCAATACGGTTGTCTGTTAGATAACTCGAAGAAGAGATGCTTATGTCTTTCTTTATTAGAAAAATGTCTGTTGCGGTTTAACACAATCGGTGGTAAACAATGGTATACCTTAAGTTAAATGATTTATGAAGCTTAGTAAATTGTAAAAAAATGCTCCGATTACCGATTAAGGGTTAAAATTAATATTGTGATGGAATTGAAAATGCGAAACACGTATTTAGCTCAAAAATTTCAATAGTAAAACAACTTTCTTCAATTGTGGTAAAATTTGCGTCTGTGAGTATGTGCACCATCCAAAGTCACTTGATCACGATTAAGGAATTGTCAAAAGACACGACATTTGTTTGACGAAATTTGTTGTTCTATCTTTATTCGTTAGAGATTTGTGTTACTTTAAAGAAGAATTGCATATGTTTATCACCATTTACAAACTTCAAAAATTATTAAAAATATGTGAACCAAATATGGGATTTTTTACAAAACAAATTGTCATTATCAATTTTACGCCTTTCTTTATAATGATACAGGAGCTAATGACAATCTATTAAAATTGTAGTTGCAATTTACTAAAGATTATTCTTCCTAGGAGTATCCTTTCAGCATCCAAAATTTGAAATTTGAGTACTTTTTACCTTTTCCTTTCCAATGACTCCATTTGGAATCATCAAACTTGCGAATTTTTTTTTCCTCACTAAATTGTACTCGCAGTTTTTCAAATAAATTTTTATTTAATTCTCCATAAATTTTTCAATAAAGCTATATGTATACTTAATCGCTTGATGGCAGAATCATGTCTTTTAAAGAATTGAAGAATGTTTGTTGTAGTTAAATGGAAATATGAAAACACGGGGTAAAAATAATATTCTTTCTGAAACAATTTTATTAAATAAATTTGCCCTAAATTCTTCATGCTTGAATTTTTAAAAATTTGATTTTAACTATTTTTAATAAATAAATTTTCAAACATTTATTGATATAATCTATCTAGAAGTTATGCTTACAAGCATTTTTTTCGAACAATTCCTTAATTTCATTAAAAAATTTAGATTTTTTCTCCTGCTTTTTCACCATTTCAATCTGGATGCATTCTGAGTCTGTCTCACAAATTTTAGCTTTTAGAATAAAAAAATAAAAAGTAGGGATTGAAAAGTCTTTAAGAGTGAGACTTCTGACAGTGGTAAGGATCTAACTTACCGTTTCATAGTGAGTGCTCCAGCCGTTCGTTTCTAAATCTTGGTTCTCTGCGGAGGGCGATTTCACCAGTGGGGGCGACTGCTTCTTCTCGGAAGAGCTCCTGGGCATCAGGGATGGCGGGAGAGTGCTGCTCTTTCTGGAGACAAAAATAGAAGATTTCAGTAAGTGCAACTCCAATTATCCGACTCAACTCTAGTGCAAATCAAACTACCTAACCAATTATCCGAATGCCCACTGTACAAAAACCTAAATGTTACCATTATCCGTATGATTATTATGTATCTTAACTTTCTAGAGACAAAAATAGAAGATTTCAGTAAGTACAACTACAATGATCCGTCTCTTGTAACTCTAGTGCAATTAAAATTATCCGAGAATGCCAACTGTACGAAAATCTAATGTTATCATTATCCGTACGTTTATTATGTATCTGCTCTTGAAAGAGACAAAAATAGAGGATTTTAGTAAGTACAACTACAATGATCCGACTCTTGTAATTCTAGTGCAATTCAAACTAATCTAACCAACTAACCGAATGCCAACTGTAAGAAGATCTAATGTTACCATTATCCGTATGATTATTATGTATCTGCTATTGAAAGAGACAAAAGTAGTGGATTTTAGTACAGTAAAACTCCTATTATCCAAACTCCGAATAGTCCGAAATATAATGTAATCATTCGGATCCATCTACGCTTCATATGCAAAAGTGTGAAGCCTTTTCAATAAACTGGAAGCTCTTTTTCTTTTAAGACTATTTTTCTTTGCATAGACTTACTTTAATTAAAATAAACGCTTTTTGGAAAAAATCAGATTTCGATTAGCCGAATAAAAATAGGTTCCAATCGATTCGGATAATAAATCGGAGTTCTAACTGTACTTATTTTTTAAAAAAGAGTTACAATGTTAAGTGGGGGGAACAAAATCAATTCATTGTAGTTGCATTGTAGTTGTACATTCTAGTAGTTTTTAAAAGCCCAAGACCAGAAAACAAGTTTCGCTTTAACTGTTTTGTCGATTTTGTTTTTTTACTTTTAAACATTTCCTCAATTATGCCATTTATTACCTATAAGCCTATGTAATAGTCCAAATAATTGTTATTTTCAATTCTAGTAGTTATTTTTTTTAATTGGGTCAAAAATAAACAGTCGGTAATGAATCGTATATAAATTAAAATAGGTCAGGCTTTTCTTTTTCGGCTTTCAATGTAATAAAAAAATCCATTCAATGTAATAAAAATTTTTATAGTAAAGAGTTTTACTAAAAGGCGACGCCGTGAAGTTTTTAAGCTTATAAACAATCAGTTAACACATGCGTTTTGTGATAAGTTATTAAAAATTAATAGCACTGTATTAGTTTGATAAAACAGCAAAAACTCGTGTTTTTAAAGGTTAACTTAAATTAAAAAAAAATCAATTTCCCAACCGATTACAAGAATGAGAACTGGTTAAAGGGTGGAGGTCGTTTCTATAACTTTCGATTTTAAATTATCAATTACATCCATTACACCATAAAACCCTTTTTCCTTCACCGTAATTTTAGACATTTAAACAGTAAAAGTTGTCCATTACAAAAGCTTTATTGTCGATTATGCTTGAGATTTATAGGCTTAACCCTATTTTCCAACTCATGTAACAAATCGTCAAACGTACTTAAAGTGAACCGTGAAATTTGTAAAGTTATTTCCAAAGGCAATTGGTGTGAACATTCCAATTGGAGAACTTAGTAGAAAAACGTGCTAAGTGACATTAAAAAAATACTTTAGATTTTTGTGACAATGAACATATTTATTACCTTCTTTAACGATAACAAGTTTCCTCTTTTTCATAAACTTCAAGTTCAGTATATTTTTTTACGGTTTGTACACTCTCAGAAATAACACTTTCATTTTTGACGATTCATGCATCCTCAAGCCTCATTTCGTTAATTTTGAGGATTGTTTCGTCAAACTATCACGTGACTTTTGAGTAAACGCGAATCCTCACTTTTACGATCTTGATTTGACAATTCTGTATCTTGATTTTGAGGAAACTAAATCTCATTGTTGTACTCACACGCTCAAAAAGGACGAAATATTTCTTTAGATTAGACGACATTTAAATCCTCATAAAAATGACGATTCAAGTTTCCTCACTTTGAGGAAAGAAAACTCGGAGCATTTGAAAGTAAACGAATCGTCAAAAATAAAGAAAATTTCGTCGTTTTTGAGCATTCATTTTTGAGAGTGTAAGTTCCGTTTACAACGTATCGCGCAAACTAAAATCTTTAAAGCTCACTTTCTCGTTTTCACCTTTTTTGTCACTTAGCACGTTCTTCCACTAAGCTCTTCAATTGCAAACTGATAGGGCGCATTTTTCAAATATCTCCACAAGTACGTGGTGTTGGAAATAGTATCCATGACCCCACAAATCCCAGATAAATTGTTAGAAGACAGCACAGCCGAAAGAAAAAAACATAAAAGGATGGAATAACCCCAAAAATTGTTACACCGCTTTCTACCTAAGTAGTTATGGGGAGCTGATGGTCTACAAGCCGAAGTCTTCCCTCTGTGTTAATCCAACGAGAAAAAATAATTTTCTTTGGCATATTACTTCGGCTGTATTGAATATATTTACATATGGCTTTTAATATGATGAATGTAGCTGACATACAGGGCTCTATAATTCCTCTTTTTGGAATTAGTTCAAATATTTTGGTCTGAAGTTATTTATTAGAAATAAAATAATATTCAAATCCATTTCAAAAAGTGGAATTATAGAGCCAGCTATATTTATCATATAAATAAACCGTTTATTTTTCTCGGGAACTATACGAGATATCATCATGAACATTTTTATATTTTGTTTCTAAAATATAGCTCTTTAATTTGATTTAAACGGAGAATATTTCAAAATATAAAAAAATATTTTTTAAAAAATCCCTGTAAAAGTATCAGGGTGGCTACAGAATCTGTGAAAACAAATTCCCTGACTTTTCCCTGATTTTCCAGGCAAAATGTAAAAAATTTCCCTGATTAGCGGCAATGAACTATATTAGCATGCTGGTTTCCTCCTGAGTATTAGTAAAATCACTAGTATATTTAACATTAAAAAAAAGATTTTTTAAAAAAGAAATTTAATGAATATACAATGAGCTTTTTAAAACAAATCTATAAAAAACACAAACGTTAAAGCCCATAAAAATTTTTAGTTATGATAACACTTATTAGGATTATCAAACTATGATATAAAAAGAAAGTAATTGGGTGTTCGACGTCATCGGTGGATTTAAAAAAAAATACTAGCAGCAAAATAAGTTCAATGAGGAAGCATTGTTGGATTGCACAAGAAGTTAGTTGGCCAATATTTGAAGAGATCTTAATGCAATTAAAATCTTAATTAATCTTCAAATTTTAATTAGATTTCTCATATCTAAAATTATCTTAATTATCATTTAAACTTGTTTTTTTACTGAAATTTAAGTTTAGTTTTAATTGATATGGGCCGAGAATGGTGAAGTTGAATATCGTTGCACTAAAGCTTGGGGAAGGGTAAGGCAGTTAAAATGAAAGATTAATAAGCAGTAACTCAACCACTTAAGTGAAAGCCTTTTCAGGATTAAACTTTTTTATAATTTCTTTTACCGGCTAAAATGGCATTTTTGGACATTTTCCCTGATTTTTTTAAAAAAAATCACCATTTTCCCTGATTTTTCCAGATTGATTAAATTCCCTGACTTTTCCATGATTCCCTGATTTCCCTGATCATGTAGCCACCCTGAGTATGTATTAAAAAACAAAAACACAAAAAAATCAGATTTAGTGTAATAGTTTTTTTAAACACAGATACTAAAAATTCATCAGTTAAAATCAAAAAGCTATCAATGGGGACGAAATAATAAAACAAAACTTGTTGATATATCATCTAGTTCCTGAGAAATTTTTTCCTAAAGTTAGGAAAATTAACCTGGGCAAGATATGACCATCCGACTCCCCTTAAGTCATTTACTAATTTTTAAACAGAGCTACTCAGAAGTAAACTAGCGTAACATCCCTGTTGAGTTACTCCACTCTACTTGAGGTGAAGATCTACTTAAAACTTGTAAGGAACGAGTATGTGAGACATTCTGTACTGATAAAAGGAGGGAAAAGGTCTTAGAAAAAATGGTGGGCTAGAGGAAACGATGGATTTATTTTAAGTGACCTTTACACTTGGACGATAATAAAGGAATTTTGTGGGTCATTATTGATTCTTGGGGCTTTATATAGAATGGAATCCCATACAGAATCGCTGAAAGAACATTTATTTTATGACTTTTCCTCGGTCGTTCCACGATTAGTTTTTATTATCTGTGTTTGTGGATGTAATGCTTCGTAAAAAGCCTTGTTTAACTTTAGTACATATAAAGACACAAATAACAGAGAATTTGTTGACTGAGTAAAGATCGTATATGATACGCCACTTCAAAATTGTTTTTTGTGCAACGAAAACTGTTGTAACAATTTCTCATTAACTTTTAAGAGGATTAATCTATTTTATCGTTTTAAAATAGACCGATAAACATTAAGAATAACCATACTCTAACATAGCTCATGGCACCTAACAAAACGATTTAATTAAGTATTAGTTTCTGTTTTCTTTAAAATTGTGGTATATAAAGTTGAATAATTCTAAATCTTATGTCCTGAACAGCTAAAGATCCTAAATTTGCGAAGGATGGCTATAATCAATTTTTTTTAATATGAAGCTATTGGATTTATTGGTCCATTTATCTTTTATATTTATGAACATTACGTATGGAGTATTGTAAATTAGTAAAAAATAAATATCGCTACAAAATATTTCATGAAAGGTTTTGTCGAGCATATTTGAGGAGCCTATAATAAAAGGAGCACAAGTGATGCTTTTCACAAGTATTGTAGGAGTTAAGTGCATTAAGTAGCTGCTGTATAATCAAATATTGTTGTGGTAAAGGAATACAAGTTAATCACTGTATGACGCTGCTATTTAGCAAATAATGTAAGTGCAGCCTCTAATGCCGCCTACTACACCACTGAGTACCTGACCTGGTTTTTTTTAATGTCAATGTGCAGTCACTTTCCCACCTTCTTATAGGATCTTCATTTTAACATGAATAAATTTGATATCTCACGATTGATATACATCATGCGAAAACTATAAAAAAAGACACAAAGGAAGTAAAAAAACCTCAACACGGCAATCTCCATTACTACAGAAGACGTCAACGAAAAGAAAAACTCATTAGAGACCAAGAATGGAACGCTTTGTCTTCGTGGTCAAAGGAAGTCATAAGTGTCCTCTTCCTTTCCTCCTGTTTGAGGTTTTTCGTGCAAGAAGGCAAAAAAAAAAAATCACAAATGCGTTCAAAAGGGACACTTTTGTTGTTAGCCTGATGAATTTTCCTTTAGTTTCACTGGGTTTTTCGTGCAAGAAGTGCTTTTGTTATTAGTTTGGTGAATTTTCTTTTAGTTTTAGAGGGGAGGAGGTGCTGATGACTCTGGAAGTGGTTCCAGCTTGTTGCCCAGGCGACAGGTGCGAGGTTCATCTGCGCCGCCAACCATTGCGGGCGAACACATTTTTAATGGCTTTTCACGGGGTGTAATTTAATGACATTGAATCTCTGGCCGCCGACATGAGGCGACTACTAGGTTCATATATTCCATAGGGATACCACTGACACGGTCTTTATTGTAACTGGTAGCGTGACTGATGTGTAGGTTCAGAAATTTTCATGGCCAAGGTCTTTATTATTATTTTTTTTACTGTGCTTTGATTCCGAAGAATGAGTGATTTTTTAAGATGACACCGAAACTGTTTCCTGCCACATGTCAAAGAGTTCATATTTAAAAGTTAGAGGTTTTCACAAACGGAGACTAATATTATACAAATGATATTTTTAACAGATTTTCAGAGGGTGTAATTTGATGATGATAATTTGATGCAATTTGATCTCTGGCCTCCGACAACAAGAGGGGACAAGTAAATTCATACCGTGATACCACTGACACGGTCTTTATTGTAACTGGTAGCGTGACTGATGTGTAGTTTCAGAAAGTTTCATGGCCAAGGTCTTTATTTTATTACTTTTTTAACTGTGTTTTGATTCCGAAGAATGGGTGGTTTCTTAAGATGACGCTGAAACTGTTATCGTCCACATCCACACAAACATAGACTATAATATTATACCAATGATATTTTTAATGGCATTTCAAAGGATGTAACTTTATGACATTAAAACTTTAACCGCAGCCCAGATGGGAGGCATACAAGTTCATTTTATACTGCTGGACAATTGAGGTTTTGTAATATATATTATAGTCTTTTTTGCAAACGTAAAAATAGTTTCCGAAATTTTCATGAAAAAGGTCTTTTAATTTCAGTTTCAGTTGGTTGGTTTCGATGACTGCAAGAATATTGTGTCAATAATGAGGCTGTTAACGTTCGCATAACATAACCAAAGGCCAATATAATAAAAATAAAACCTCATGATCATGGCAGTCAGGTACATTTCCAATTTTTTTATAGTGTAGGTTTTTATGCTTTACACCACTAACAGAATTCAATACAATCAGTAGCTTGCCACGCACGTAATTTAGAATAACTGATAATTATATTTTTTTTACCGTTTAAACGTAAAATGTTCTGGTTATCAGGAAAATTAAGCCCCTATTTTAAAGAAGGATGTTGAATGAATGAACGTTGGTCCATGAAGGAGTTTATGTTACCATGAAGGACTTTTTAGTTTGTTAATTTCATTTCTGAGCATATCTACGAAAGGGTTTATTTCTATATTGTCCAAGAGTGGCATTAATACAGAAACTTATTCATTTTCTTATACGTGGTCTGATGACGACGTTATCTCAAACGACTTGATTGAATACATCAATGGCGACTGGAAGTCACTTCTTGATATACTTTTATGGCTGCTTGAGTCATTCGATTCCACTTTATCTCCTCTTGGTCACTGTTTATTTCAAATCCGGCGTCAGTCTTCTCGAGTGATTAGAAAGGTGTTGAGAGACCTGCCCTGCCTTAATGCCGATAAGAGTGTCAATTCACTAGTTTTAAAAGTCGCATTTGCATAATGCCATTTAGATAAGAAGCTGCTTACTTGATTCCTTGTCTGGTTCTCGTGGCACCAAAGAGTTTTATCTATTCGAAGACTTAGTCAATTTTATTTTTGGAAAAATATTTTGCTATAAATTGCTTTTAATCCTTAATGCTGTTAAACAGCTTTGCTTTTGAGTTTAGTTATATGAATTGCGAGACCGATTTTATTTTTAAAAAGTTGTTCACGGTAAGTAAAACTAAGCATAACCCCAATAATTACGTACCATAAACAACCTTGATAAGAAATATGGTAGCATTTAAATTTCTTAAAGTATTGAATTAAATTTTTATTCCTATGCCACCTATATTTTTCTAGACATTATAATCTATAACCCATTCTTTCTCACTTCCGTGATATTTTCTGGCTGGAGTGTTCAATAGCAACGCGCCAATAATATTAAAACTAACTTAAATCTTCGAATTAAAACGCCAATGGATGGAGTGTCCAATAGGTAACTCGCCGATAAAATAAAAATAAGTGTTTTCATGACCATTTTCATAAAATTTTCCGATCGATAAGGGATCGTTTTAGAGCAAAACAAGAAAATCAGCTGCTGTTCAGCATCAGAACGAAAAGCGAACTGAACCAACTTCTAAAAAACCAGGATATTTGTAGAATTCACTAAATCGCAAAGACTCTGGCTTGGACATATAAAAACGCAGAGACGAAAATAATATCACTAAAACAATTACAAAGAGCAAGTTATTCAATACCAGGAGAAAGAAGAAGACTTTTAATAACATATAGAAAAAGACATGGCCGAAACGAAGATTAAAAACCATGAACGCTCTGGCTTTTAAGCGGGACAGGTGGAGAGATGTTGCGGTGGACAAAGAGCAAGTTATACAATACCAGGAAAAGAGGGAGACTTTTAATAACATAGAAAAAGGCATGGCCGAAATGAAGATTAAAAAACTGGATAGGTTTGGCTTTGAAGCGGGACAGGTAGAGAGCTGTTATAGCTTAGGCTGAGGCCTGCGTGTAGTGTACAAGAGTAAGATTATGCTAATAACGAATGACGTATTAGCTGTTATGTCAAGAGCGCTTTTATGTTTATGAGGTATAGACGCAATAGCCGGCCGCAGCCAGTACTCTCAAGCTGATTGTATTTTGTAATCTTGTTTTTTGTGTGTCAGATTTTATAGTTTGCTCTGAATAAAAGTCTCGTTCAGATTTTAAGCTGTTGTTTAATTCATAGCACTGCATAAGGCAGTAATACCATCTAAGAAGAAGAAGAAGGGGTTTAAAAGCTACTCACCCTTTGGTAGCTGTAGCAGAGCTGGTGCTAGACAACAAGCTGGTGATGAGAGGAACAGGGGCTGATCTGGGCTGTTCCTTTTTGGGCAGCAAGGGAGCCGCCACTTGAGGGGGCGGAGGGGAAGTGACCACATCGGACCTCTGCTCCCACTTTTCGGCCAAGGCCTTGAACTTCTGGACGCTCCCAGATGGTTCGACAGGGGCCTTTAGAACGGTCTTCTGTTGGCTGAGTCGCTTGGGACGCAAGTCGACGGTGCCACCTGTAGCCGGGGCTTGGGATTCATTGCGTGTGATGTATCCCCTAAGAAACAAGAAGAAATGGACTTAGATATTTATACCAAGAATAATCTATTTGGGTAAATTTTTATTGATTTTTTTAAGTGATTAGATTTCTGGCATTACTGGTTTGACCATATACCTCAAGCCTCTTTGGGAACTTATACATTTTACTAGAATTTATATTTAAACCGAAACAAATATAAAAATAGTTTATGCGATACTATAATTATTTTGGAAGAGCTATAATATAAATGTCGGTCTCGATTTGGCAATTTGCATTTTGTTGCCAAACAACGGAAATGCCAAAGTGTTGTATAAATTTCCTTTAATATTTCACACAACTATAGGTACAGCAACCATAAGTGAACTTTTCAAGGCTCACCAAAAGTCAAAAGTGAATAGACCGGCCATTATATCATAGCTGTACCATTGTATTAATTTTAAAACACAGTCATTAATTTTTTTATCATGTTATTATACGATAGAAGTCTACTTACCTGATGCTACGGAAATCTTGGGCGTCTCGAGCCGAAACCCACTCCGGATCTGGCGATTCAGCAGTGGCATCGGACAAGTATTCCTCAGTGCTGGCATCCATGTGTCTGTTGTTCTGAGTGAATCGACGAAGAGACACATCGGTCGTGGAAGCGTCGGACAGGTAACCCTCGGTCGACGCGTAGTCCTCGTTGGTAGACCTCGGAACTTCGTTCGGAACTCGAGGCTTCTCGAAAGAATCCGTGGTCGCGTCCGACAAACAGTCGTCCGTGGTCGTGTGTCGAGAATCTTCGGTGCGATGACTCAAGGTCGAATGGGAATCGTCATCTTCGTCTTCGCTTTCGTCCGAGTGCAGCTGTCTTCGACTGCTTTTCTTCTCCTGGAGATTGAGGGGACAAGCTCTAAACTTCCCAACGGGAACATCTTCGGACTTCTTGCTGTTGCTGAATACAATATCTGTTTGATGCTGGATGCTGTCATGTTTGCCATTGCTGAAGACGTCTTGACGTTGTTGAGAGGTTCCGTTGGTGTAGGCGCTTCTCGCAGGCTGATATCCATTCGAATTGCCGTTTATGAAAGGGGGATGCCCATCCAGGAAATCTGGTGGATTCTGGTAAGAGCCGTTTCGATTTTCTGTGGTCATCACCTGTGCAGTGTGGACCACCGTTTCACAGGATCGGTAATCTTTGCCATTGCTGGATACGTTCGCTTCTTTCTTGGACCTTAGGAACTGTTGAATGCTCGAAGTATCTTTTTTGTGAGATACTGTTGCACTGTTTTGTGCACGAAGACTTATTTCTGTTTTGGATATGCATACTGCTGCTCTAGGCTCGTTCTTCGAGCTAGGTGTAGATTTCACAAGTGTTTCGACAAGCAAAGGCTGAAGTACAACAGGCTTTGCACTACTGGTAAATGTGTTAGACTTGAAGCCTGAATTTAATGACGGGGGCGTCACCTGCAAAATAAAATGAAAATATTGAGCTAAACTGGTTTTAAGAAATATTTTCATGCGTAAATACAATGAATAAGTTATGAATAAGGATGTCTTCTAAAATAATAATTTTCATGTTTTCATACTGTTAAAAAAATCCCTGTAAAATAACGAGCTGAGAACGGCAGCAGAGATTCCAGTCATACTTCGTCAAAGAACACTCATGCCCATAATTTCCTAAAGCTAATAGATGAGCTAAAACTGTAAAAAGACGGGATTCGCCCTAATTTCAGTCCAAGGCTCTAAGGAATATAAGGCTGCTTATTTAGCGGGTGAGACAGTTTTCTATTAAATAAGGCTGTTGGCCGTAAAAATTGAAGGGCAAATGCTCGTTAATCTACAGTTTTTTTACAGAGCTTTTTAGCATCGGTGCATTTAAACAAGTATATGACTTACTTTATTTTCCTTGGGCGCTCTAGAAGCATTCCTCATGGGCGAAGCAGCCGAATGGGACGAATCCTCAGAATTGTCCCCCTCGTACTCCACGTCCGACGGCTGCAGCGACGGCGTCGGCGACATCAGGGCCTTTTCCGGAAGCAGCGGCTGCACAGGCTTGCTGTGGGACAAAGAAAACTGGAACACATTCTGCTGCAGCGTGGAACTGGCGTTGGAACTGCAGATACTCGACGGGGAGGATGGCGGAGGTGATAAAGGACTGGTCAAAGAAGATGGAGGAGTTGGGGACAAAGAAGACCCTGGCAGCTCCAGATTTCTTTTCTTGAAAGCAGGGGAATACTTGGGGAGGGAGTTGGTCTTGGTGCGTTCACTCTTCCAAGGAGGCTCGGCCAGCAATGAAGTTGACCGTTGGTAATCGTTATTTCTGGGTAGCGATGTCGATTTAGAGACAGCAGCGGTCACCACGGTGATAGGAAGAGAGGCCCTTCTGTTGTCTCTGGAGCCGCCATCGGAGTCGCTGCTTACGATGGTTGGTAGAGTTTTGCTACCATCTTGCTGCTGGGGCTTTTCGGGAATGACAAGTCCCTTCAGTTTCCGGATAGGCTGCTTCCGGGTGTCGATGATGGACAGCAAGTTAGAGCCAGCTGCTTTCTTGCTGAGCAGATCTTCCGTATTCTTTAGGTTCTTCAGGCTGTACAAACCGTAGTTGTACCTTTTGTTGTTGGTGAGTTGTGTTTCTGGGTAAGTTGACACTATCGGCTTTGGCGGCTCAAGGTCGAGTTTGATTGGGAATGGGGAGTAACCGTTTCCAGTAGGATTTTCCAATGGAGAGCTGGTTGCTAGAGATGGTATGCTCAAAGCACTTTTGATATTGGAACTTGGATATAGGATTTCCTTTTCAGGAGATTTTTTAGAAATATTATGCAAGCTTTGCCATTTCGTATCCCGCGAAAGGCAGTTTTGTTGCTCGTGCTCTTCTGTAGGAGGAAGATCCATCTTTTTGCTTTCGAGAGAAACGGTGACATTCTTAATATTGTTCTCACTACCATATCGTTGTAGGTCTTTCTTAAGGGGCGTTTGATTGGCCTCCATTTCTGAAAACATTGCAATTCTGTCTTTGACGCTCACTGACTTTTCGAAACGGCGTCCTGTGAGCGACCACTTGTTCTCGGCAGCGGATCGAAGGCATTCTTCACTTTTCCACTTAAATGCTGAAGAGTTATCACTGATTTTCGGCAAACCGTCAGGAACTTCCAGTCTCTTGGAAGTGCTAAGAGTACGGGATAGGAAAGCGGTCTTAGATTCTTGACTGTCTCGATGCATTCCAAGCAACGTGTCTTCGTGGTAGGACCTCGTCATTGCGAACCTCGACTGCTCATTCTTCAAGAGATTCTTGGTGTTCTCTTCGTGGTAGAGCAGGTCAGTCAACTGGTCCTCGTTGGTGTACAAATCCCCTTCGCCAAAGTTCGAATCATCTCCAGAGCTGGAACTCTTGCTCAGAGGGGCTTTCCCGAACTCGCTGCCGGAATACCGACTGCTGTGCTTCTGGGGCGGTGACTTCCTCGCCGGGACCGGGGGAGGCTTCTGTCGGTTAGGGATGGCAGGGGGAGGACAAATCTGCAGGGTGGAGGGCAAAGGATCTCCGTCCAGATCGTCTGCCGAGTCTATGGAGGAGGAGGCTAGGCCGAGGTCGTCCGAATCGATGCCCTCCGCGGGGATGGAATACTGCCTCATGGTGTCTTCCTTCTGGAACTGGGTGATGTTGTGAAGTCTGGAGATGGCCGATCTCGTCTGCGTCTCGGGGGAGGAGACGATCGGCTCTTCCAGGAACACCCCGGAGTCGTCGCACCCGGGGGAGTGGTTCTTGAGGGGTTCCTGGGGGTAGGGGGACGTGGAGAAGGCGGAACGCTGTCCCTCGTGCTTCTGGTGCCTCAGCATTTCAGGAGAGGAATTGTTTGAGAGAACATCTGCAAAACAAGAGTTTTTATTAAGTTGCGTGTTTGTTGTTGAGAATTTGGTAGTGACTCAAAATTAATTTTGTCTTGTTTATTCATCGAAAAGTAAAATAAATTAACGTTTGAACGCATACACTAAAAATAGAAGAAAAACATCCGAAGCAATTTGTGCTGCACAGCTACCTAAGACCGATTCAACACGTTCAATTTACAAATACTACTGGAAAGTTTAATAGGGATGAAACAATGCATGCCCTGATAAGGATTGAAACTGTAAAAAATACGGAAAGGGCCGGGGATTTAAATATTTGCCGCCTGTAGGTTACGATTGAATATATTTGAGTTTTTTTTGTTCGGCGTCTGAATGGTGTTTTTCCTTTCCCCACTTCCGTTGTAAGATATCCCAGATATAGGTTTCTTGACTATTTTTTTTTATTTACAAATTAGAATCATATATGTAACTTTACACTCGAAATCAAAAGCGAAATAATAACGAATTTTTTAAACTGTTTTACAATTTTTCTTTGAACTGAACTTCTAATCCAAATCCGAGGGGAAAGGGTGCATTTGCCCTCGTAGCATCCATGTTTTCTACTAAATATTAGCACTATATATGCGTTTACGGTTAACGCATTAAGGAAAATTATTTGTTTTCTTTCTTAAAAATATCAGTATCTTTATAATAATATTTTTTATTCGTCATAAAATTTGCCGCCCAAAAATTCGCCGAGTAGGCTACATCCTACTTAGCCAATTTGGAAATCCAGCTCTGATTACGGATATTTTCCCTGAAAGTAATCATTCTTCTGCATCTTAAAAATATAGTTCCGGAGTGAGAGGCTACCCACCAATATCTTCGTCATGATCCTTGGGCGGTGAGGAAGGCGCGGTGTGGCCTGCTGTCGGGACATCGGGGGTCCCGGGGCCCAGCGGGGTCCTCTCGTCACTGATCACGGATGATGCGTCGTCGGTTTCTTCGACTGCAAAAAAAAAAAAAAGGAAACATGTTCAGTAAACTATTCAGTCTTTCAAGTCATCAACACTTAATTTTTAAAAATTAAATATCTTGCAATTATAAGTCAGTATATCATTTGTTTTCATCTTTAATTTATGTAATAATAATATGGATTGTCTTCATTTATTGGCATATGTTAATTTATTGGTCCTTTCTTTCTTATTTATTTAATTAATTGAATAAATAAGAATAAAACAAATAAGGGTATTTTAAATAATAAAACGCTCAAACAACTCTGAGAGATCGTAAATTTATTTTTAAAAAATAAAATCGAAAAAATTGCTGTCCCAAAAGTTTATGGACAAGAGGTGTTAAGAGCTGTTTTTATTAATAAAAATGTAAATTTGCATATTCTATCATTTGTACACGTGACGTAATAGCTTCCTGAAATAAAAGCTAGTGAGTTGTTCCTTTTTTGATTGATTGGAAAGATGCCTGCTAACGTGCAATTTACGAAAAATGAAATTTCACAAATTCATCGTTTAAAAACTCATGGGATGAGAGTTGTAGATATTGCAAGAAGAATTAAGCGTAGCAAAGCTGGAATTTATCAAATCCTAGCGAAACGTGACAATTTCGAACCAAAATTTCGTCCTGGAAGACCAAAAAAAGACAACAACGGGGCAAGACAGAGAAATTGTGAAACTTGTTTCGACCGAAAATTTGTCTGTATGACCTACAGCCAAAGAAATTGCAGCTTCAGTATCAAAATCTACAGTCTGTCGAAGACAAAAAGCAAATAAGTTTTTAAAATATCATAAAATGCGACGCACGCCAAAGCTTCCAAATGCCATAAGGATGCTCGAGTTAAGTGAGCAAGAAATTACCTGCATTACAAAAACGAATGGCTAAGTTTGGTTTTCAGTGACGAAAATACGAGGAATAAAAGGGAAATACGAAATTGCGAGTTTTGTAACCACACCCTTCAATTGGTTACTATTTTCAATTGTCAACATACATACAACAACATACCATTGAAATGAAACTAATTTGAAACGAAAATGTTACCTAGTTATTTAATGATATATTTTTGAAGTTTTAAAAGGCCATAACTATACAGCAGACGGCGACACTATTAAAAAAAACTATCAATTAATAAATAATTAAATAACCGGTTGACATTTTCGTTTTAAATTGATGTTATGATGCAAAATGTTGATGCAAATGCATGATGTTTTTCAAAAGTTGCGATTTAAAAACAAATGCATTAGTTCTATACTTCTATGGGACTGACAGTCCCTCTCAAGCATGAAGCGTGTCAACTGGCAACAGGAAGAAGAATAACAGTGCAAACGCGTGATTAAAGGATTCTTTCATGTATACACATCATAGTTCCCGCCACCCTTATTTGAAACACTTTAGGGATGGAAAACTGAAACCGGCCCCCCCCCCCCCCCCACCAGTTTTAACCGAAAAACTGGTTTTATCATGAGGTCGGTCTAAACCGGAAACCGTTTTTCTGCGGGGAAAACAGTCTAAAAATCGGAAACGGTTTCTTCTAAAAAAAACTGCCCTCGGTGTTTTTTAATAAAATAATGTTTTAAACTTTGCGAACGGCATAGATAAATAGAATTAATTAAAAAAAAAGGAAATAGAGATGAAATAATGCAAAGTTTAAAAAAATAATCGAAACGATTGGAAAAAACAGAATAAGAAAAGAATCATTATCATTTTAAATAATAAGAAAGTAAGAATTAGAAAGAAACCTAGAACTTAGCTTCCAACAAAACCCTATAAACATTTAAAATTGACTGTGTAAATTGCTTTTTTTATTCGAAAGTAAAGTTTAAAAATTAATTTATTTTTTCAATTAATTAATAAAAAATCTGAAATTTTTTTTAAAAAAACTGGAACACCGTTTTTTATTTATTGAAAAAACGGTTTCATTGAAAACCGGTTTTTATGGTTCGGTAAAACCGAAAAACCAGTTTTTGAAAAACCGTTTTTTTTCTGAAAAACTGGCATCCCTACCGTTTCTTATTTGGTTGGCGGCGAGTATAAAACCAACCGTTTAAAAGTATTAGTCTGACGCCTGACGCAAAACACGTGGCTTTGTATCTACCGGTAAGAAAACAGAGAACTTTTACAAGGCCGCAGAGGGTTAAGGTCATCACAGGTGAAAAGAGAAGTCGAAAAAAAAGAACAGTTTTCGTTTCATTTCCAAAGAAATTGTTCTGTGGTTTGAAACGTTCCTTTACACGGACTGATTCCCGAATTGTAGCAGAGCCATCTGCCATTCACTCATCCGAGCCACTGTTTCATAAGAAGACGTTAAAAAATTATTATGAAAAAACTTGTAACAAGTGCTTTTAAATTAGATAATTAGATGAAGTCAAGTATGTAATTTTTTTTCAATGGGGCGGCTTTGTTGGCGACTAAGCCTTTGCAGACTCGGCATATTCCCGATAACCAAGAGTCATTTTGTTTTTGCGGCACCATCTAGACGACTCTCCCTGCCAATTTTGATGCTCAGACTACAATGAATCTGATCTTTTTCGGGGATGTTAAAGTATGTCGAGATTCAATTTTCCCGAGTGAACCCAAAGCAAATGGGTACTCAAGGGATCTTATTATTGGTCGGATAATTTCAGCTGCACGGGCCGTTTATAGGTCGGCAGCTATTTTGGCGATGCTCGGACCCGAACCTGGAACCTTTCGCATGCTAGGCGAGTGCCTAACCGACTGGGCTCTCAGCCAGAGCCGCTAGAACGCGAATTCTTTTCAGAAACATACTCCATTTCTAGTATAGGACTACAAAAATTAATAAGGGTTAACCAGGTATCGATTAAGATAACTGATTTCGATTTTTAAACATGTATCCTCTGGAAAAATACGAAAAGAAGAAATGATTTAAGAGGCTAAAAAAACTAAACTCTTCGGTGCAACAGCCCATTACTGGGCCAAAGCCTGCCGTGCCCATTTCAGCTTTCGTGGCCTAGAGCTCTGGGGTGCTAGGCATATATCCCGGTAAGGTGGTCATCCTCACTCGGAAGCCCCAGTGTTTGGTTCCCAAGTATGCTTGGTTGGTACTCATTTTATCACCCACTCAAGAAATGAAAAGGATAGATCAACCTCGCCCAATCCGGGAGTCGATATCCGGACCTTTGGCATGGCAATGCGAGCACTACCACTAAGCCTCGATTTAAGAGGCACTTATTTTTTTTAATTCAAACTCATCAAACGGAGAGACATGGAGGGCTTAGGTTTTGACTTGAGTCGTAGAACGACAAGGTTGGAAATTCAAACAAAAATCCTGCTTTTAAACGGGAGGGGTACGCGAAAACATTTTTATAATAGGGTTGTCAATGACTGCGGTATGCTTTACCCAAGTTATGTTATACACTCGAAGAGGGTACACGAAGACAAGAAGAATCTCGATAGTTATTGGAAACTGGTAAGAAATAAGTAAAGTTTTGGACCAAACTTGTTAGGCATTGATCGACAGTTTTTGTATTTGTACATGGAGAAAGTGTGTTAAACGTTTTAGAAATATAGTTTTCCGAAGAATCAAATCGTGTAAAAGTAATCACAGAATTAAAAAAATATATAAAAGCTGGAACGTCGATATAATGTGACAGACAAAGAATCGAAAAAAAAAAAAAACTGAATTTGAGGATTCATTCGTATTCCTAAAGGATGAACATATCCCCAATTTTTTTCTATTCATATATTCAGTTTCGGACGTTAATTTAAAGTTTTCCGGAGAAGGTTTCAGACTACATCTGTGGATATTAAAAGAAATTTTTTTTAAGGTCTTTTCTAAAATTGAGAGGAAAAAAAAGAGCAAGAACAGAAAAATGTTCTTCTCTGTAAAGACGTGTGTGCACAAGTTTAGAAAATCAGTTTTCAATAATTGTTGTTCCTTAGCAGAAGTTTGTTTAGAAAATTTAAGTATGTTTTATAGTTGTTTATCAAAGAACTTTAATTAAGTAACGCAAACTAAAGAAGTTTACTCAAAATGACAATTGTTTGCAAAAACCGATTTTTTTTTACGAAACCAGATTTCAAATTGTTGAAAAATAACCAAATGAAACAAAATTCGAATTTACAAAGTTCTACTGCAAAATAAATTTCTCTTTAGAAATACTTATGCCTTATTTTCCTTCTTTAAGCTATTGGATGTTACAAATTGAAAACTCTTTTAAAAAAAATTGTAACAAAAGAACCTGAAGTTCACATTCCTTAAAGGCCTTGTTACAAATTTTCAGAAGAAGCATGCATGGTTGAAATTCCTCTACAACAAAAAAAAAATGTCCGTCAATACATTTTGTTCTTCAGAAGACGCCAGAAAGAAAACAGACCAAAAAAGAAATGATCGCATTTCTCTCTTTCTTGAAGGTGTTTGAAGAAGAAAGAAAAGAACTTTTCGAAATTATCTGTCTCAAGGTCGTCTCCAGAGACAATGGAAGGACAATCGCCTTCCATTTTCTTCCGTCTTTTTTTCACCTGTGTTCATTCACCTGGACGCGTATAGCCATTCTGCACCCCTCGGTGCGACCAAAGGAAAAACTCGAGCCAATCGCAACGCATTCTCGACCCCATGTGATCAAAAGACATCGCTTGCCTACTTTGTTTACGTTTTAGCTGGCGGTGATCCGATGAAGTTTCAAAAGGAGTCGAGTAAGTAAGTGATTTCCAGATTTTGTCTTTATATAATAAATAAAAAATGTGATGTGAGAATGCTAGGTAATGAATTTTGTTTTAGCACTTAATGTATTTTACATATTTTGAATTTGAATGTTATAATTTCTTGTTTCTAGCACATACACTTACAAAAAAAAAATATACGTCTTCCAATGTTTTTGTTTACTACAGCGTGCGGCGTAGTTAAAAGTTGTAGCTGTACATTTTCAATTAGGGAGGATTAGTAGTTAAGATAGAACTTCAAGGCTTTCTAACTTTTTTTTTTCAAGCCCCAAGTTGCCTATGAATAGACTGACCATTTTATCATAGCTGTACCCTTTTTGGCACTGGTAAAGTACGAATACACTAGAAATTTTTTTAATTTCGTTGTTTAATTGATTAAAAAGCCATTATATGTAATTTGACACATTTTATATTTGTATTATGCATATTGATATCCAATGCTCTCCTTATTTATTTTCAAAATACTTACAACATACTATATTATAAGAACTTGTTTTAAGTTTGTGATGTAGGTATTTTATGAAGCAATATAAAGAAAATTCTACTCATCTCGGTACTGTCTTTTTTACTAGATTGTAATCTCAAGCTTGTAATTAAATTGAGTCTTGTAATAATAATATTACGATAGGGAGGGTATTGGTTAAATTGTATTATTGTTCATAAATCAAAATAAAACATTTATGCTTGAGTTCCAATAATTCATTATAACATCTGCTTGATAAGTTCAACACTATCAAGCTTAAGCAAGATTTAAATAGGAACTTACCTGATTTGGTATTGGTTGGATTTTGGTGATTTGGTTCATAACTGTTTGGATAATGAGTAGTAAAGATGTTACGATGAGTTTCAATCTTGCATTGTCAACAACAGTATTGCAAAGTGAGAGTTAAATAACATTACGGTGTTACCACACTTAAATTATTTCCAGAAATTAAATTATAATAGCGCCAAACATCGTAATTTTGTTTAAAAGTGGATTTACGTTTCAAAATATATAAGTAAGGTTGGTTTAACTTTTGAAATGTAATTTGAGTGGATTTGTTTCACTATTGAATGGAATTCAGTGATGAATATTTTTATTTTAAAACTCATAATAAAACAATTGTGAAATTTAAATTTACAAACAAAATGCAATGTTATCAAAACAAGGAGCAATATTATTATACAGGATGTTGTATAAATTTTAATTAAAGTAAAACAAATCATTTACATATCAATAAATAGTCCATTTCCCCATTGCATGTAATTAAAAAATAAATTATAAAATATAATCAGATCCTTTTCTTGTGAAAATTTTCTAAAAGCATGTAGTAAAAAAAATACAAAACAAGTAAATACACAATGATTGGTGAATCATTGTCTTTTGTGAGAGGAAGAAGTACATAAACTAAAGCAAATGCTTCATATGACATACAAAAATATTAAGAATAAATTATGAACAAATTATAAAACATACAAAAACAAAAAATTAACTTATTTTAAATTTAAAAGTATTAGCAATTTAAGTTATTTTGACTAATGTTTTTTGGCATTTGGCAAATTTTTGTTAATATTTTCAGAAAGACAATGTTTCCTTTTTTTAGGGGGTTGTTCAGAATTTGCTGGTCGACCAGCAGGAAGACGCTTGCTTCCCCTTGTCATTCCTGCAGTTCTCCGGGCAATGGATGTTGGCTGAACCCTGATGGCCGCACCAGCTTTCCTCCGCAAGGAACTATCGGCTGCTATTGTGTTCAGCATTGTAATGCGTTGTCCTTCAGTCTTGATTTTGCCAAGCCGATTTAAAATTTTCTTCCAATCTGTTGAATATATTTCATATTTAGGTAATAACAATGAGCAATGGTTAAGTATGTATATTTTTTAAGTAATTTTACACTTAGAGAATAGTCTGAAATAACCCACCTTCTGTTTTGGCATGCGTTTCATTGAGAAGCTTGTTCATTTTCTCAATAACCATTTTTTTCATTTCTTCATTTTCTATTTCTTTCTGCTCTGAAGGAACTTCAACAGTCGTGTCAATTGGTACACTAGCCTGTTCCTACAAATATAGTTTACAATAAAATGAACCTGTTTTTAACATGTTCTTAGATAATTTCGCATATTTCTGAGTATACAATAAAATATCAATCACGCTGTTGTATTTTTTATCTGTAAGTATTTAGTGAAGTTAGGCATTATTGCACTACATGTGAATTAAAGATTAAAGCTGAAATAAATGGCATATTTAATAGTTCCTTCTTCAGTCAGATATAGAAGTTTCTTTTCAGTATCCACAATATATTTAACTGCATTATTTCATCATCCACTAAGGTTATTTTATTTTCTTTAGCTCACTTATGGATCCAGCAGCACTGTCAATTGGTACCACTGTTAAATTGTAGCATATCTTAAATTTGCAACATGGAAATCCACATATAAAAGTTTTAATTTTAGTTTTGCTGTTACTTTAAATTTTAAATTTGATACATAATTTTAATTCTTACTTCCACATCTGGTTGCACAATTGGAGTGGAGCAGTTTTCAATAAGTGGCCGATAAAAGTCTATGGTTGGAGTTTTATCTCCCAGTGCGAGGCGGGCAGTTTCGTGCCGATCTTTTGTTGTGACTGCGGGGAAATTTTGCAAGTACACATTAAAATAATGTGTCACAGCAAACTGATGTTTGCAAAACTTTCCAAACAATCCGACTGGGCAGGAGCAGCATGCAGTTCTTGCATCCACAAGATAGTCATTTTTTGTACCTGAAATAAAAATAATTAAGTATTGTCGTAAGAAAATGTTAATGGTATTAGGTTACCTTGACTGTACCAGAATATCAGTTATTCTTTTTTTAAAAAATACAAAAAATTAAAAGCAAAATTTTTCACAATTATAATTAACCGAATTATTAATAATAGTTTTATAATTTATAAGTAATAGCAATTTAACTATTAGTAAGTGATTTGGCTTAAAAAAAGAATCCACTTTTCTGTACTAAAAGGGTCCTTTCTTAAAATAAATTCCTCGCTATCTTATGTTTTCTTTGATATTATAGTCGAACATTTTGCACATCTTAACTTACCATGTGTAATAGGATATAAAAGTACTTTTAATGCAAAAGAAATTGTTACCTTGTACAATGTACTGGTAATCTGTGCCTTCTATCTTGTGGACTCTCTCTTTTGTCATTCCCTCCTCCAAGGCACATTTCTTTACTTTCGAGAGGTAAAGGCGTGGTCTTGGGTTTCTGGAGTTGGCAAACTCAAGAAGCCTTCTCTTGTAGTACTCCTCCATGGTGGAACATGTAAAGTCTACAAGAGTGATGACATTATATGCCTTTACCCTCGAAAGCACATGGTCTTTGAAGATCCTCACACATGCCTCGGAGAAGTTGTTCGTGTGATGCCCTCGGATATTCTCGTCACGGTAACCCACAACCCACTTCTCCTTGGTCTCCCATTGCTGACATAAGTATCCACTCCAAAGTGGGTATGTGGGCAGACCAGTTCCGATATATCCTAGGGCATTCAGGAACGCCTGCTGTGCCCTTTCTGGATTGTCCGCATACATGATGCGCTGGAAGAGCAGCATCAGCACCCTTCTGCTGTCTTTTGGGATGTTGTTGCTGGCATCCCATAGCCATCTCCAAACTGCTTGGCCAACATGAAAAATGCACAAAAAATTTGTGCTGCTCGGCCACACTTTTTTCAAAGCGCCTATCTCGGCTTTCGAGTTATCCGTTATAAAGATAAGTGGGGCTCCTTTGCTATGAAATGCTGAATGGCCGGCACTGTTGGCAAGCAGCTGGAATGCTTGTGTGTACGACTCCTCTGTCTGGCCTCTTGTGATGAGGATGCCAACGGGCACAGCTCCAGCAGCACATGGTGTCAACATAAACGTGATAGCGTGATTTTCTGCATCACAGCTGGATGTTGTGTCCACAAAGACAATGTCTCCAGCAGAACGAAGCTCATGTGCCCGTTGCATAAGAGGAGTCAAGATGGCAACAGCAAAAGGGTGCTCACTGTAAGAAACTACAACACCTTGCTCTGCATATACTAATATCTTCTCTTTTAGTTTCTGAAATAATACATATTTAATTTTTAATACATATTTAATTTTTACATAATAAAGTCAATTTTTTCTAATTAAAAACTTACAAAAATATTAAAAACTAGAATAAATTTTTACTTACATTGACTATTCATATTTATAATAAGAATAAATTATTTATAATGAATTACTTTGATTGTCATGTTTTGGTTTAATTTATAGTTTTTGTCTCCTCTCTCCCAAGAAAAATGTGTAGTTGCATTATATAGGGTGTCCATTAATTAATAGCCAATTTCTTAACAAGTTACATTGTTATTATTACCAATTTTGTAAATATTTTAAATAACTTCAACTCGGTGTCCTTTTAGTTGTATTAATCACAATAGTCGTAGTACAAGCCAAGAGCGTGCCAGAAAACACCATTGTGTCAGCAGCGGGGGCAGTTGGTGAAAATTTGGAGAGGTTGGCGATCGTTCTAGAAGATTGCTTTGACATTACATAATGGCCAAAACTTTGAGAACAGGATATGGCGTATTGTTGCCAGATTGTTCACAACAGTGCCAATGGTGTTTTCCAGCAAGGTCTCAGCATGTTCTATGAGTGATGCCATTAATGAGGATAGGAAAAACAGATAAAAAATGCACATAGAAAATGCAGATAAAAATACAATAATTTGGAGTTATTTACAAAATTCGTAATATTATAGAATCCACTCACTTCAATCAACCCAATTCCGCTTCTTGGGCCAAGGTTTTGAATTCTCCACTGATCGTACCAGTGCTTCACTGTGCGAAGGGTTGGATTTAAACGACCATTGGCCATGTCCATTTCGCTGATATCTTCCCTCATCTCCAAGCTGCTCACATGGAACTTAACAGCTTCTGATGCTATCATTCCATCATTGAAATAATCCATGTAAGCAGTCTGGGCATCTGAATTGGTGGCCGGGAGAAATCTCAAGGACTCTGCGGTGTCTAATGTATGATTGTGACTATTTGTAATTCTGATTATTCCAAGCAAGCCATCCTAAAACGAAATTTATATATTACCAATTAATTTTTTATTTTATTTCCATGCCAAAAATAACTTTTCAAATTAATTATTGTGCCTAAAGTGAAGCTTATAATGAAACTGTGCTATTGAGTTCTTTATAAACTCAACTGCTTAAATGTACTCTTATGTACTATTTCAAGTAGAGGAGAGGAGGGTATTATGGAATACATAGCATCTGAAATTGCCTTCAATAAAGAACCGGTAAACAAAGTTGCTGAATGTATCTCTTATAATGGAAAATTTTCCTAAGATGAATGGAATCATAGTCAATTTTTTCCTAACAAAAAAAATATACTGTTTTGTTTCGCCATTGGCACTTCATTGTCATTATAGTATCTTCTGGAAATGATTGTGTGGATTTTTACTTGAAACCAAGAGTTATTCTTAAAAATATAAATGGTATTGCATATAACCCTCCTCTCTTCTATATTACATATGTTTTCTACATGTCATGTATATGTCAAAATCACATGAAATATTGTATGCTACTGAAATTTTAAATAAAATCTTAACTTTGAAAAAACTATTCCATGTATATTTATTTTAATTATATTTAAGTCTCACTTTATCACAGCAAAATATAACCATCACAATTAATAAATTGAAGGAAAAGTATATTTTAAATACTAATTTTTTTATTACATTCTAAACTAAGTATCTAAAATAATAAGACAACATAAGACTTAATAAGACTAAAATAATCATCATAACAGCTAATTACAATATATTTGTTTTTGAAATTTTCAACTTGTGAACATAGCTAAATACTTGAACAATTAAATTTTTATTTATTACTTTTTTTTTTTGTTTTTAATGACTTTCTAAAATATAGCGCATCAACTGATTTATTTTAGATGCCCTACTTGTATTTTAAAAGAACAATTTTTAAAAAATACAAACTTTTACAAAACTGTCACTTTTCTTGGTGGCAATAGTATCCAATTTAATTTTAATGTGCATAGATGCTGGGCAACAAGAATTTTTGGAGTTGCCTCTTTTATTATCTTGGGATGGCACTTTTCTGAAAGTACTGTGATGGCACATATATTGTCTCCTGAAATACAATTTTCAATTTGTATGCATTAACTAACTTCGGATAAAAATATAATGTGATGTACATTTGTAATTAAAATACAAAAAAAAAAAAATCTCTGAGATGGATAAAAACATCACTATGCAATGGGTTTGCAAAACTGACTATTGAAATAAAGACAAAAGCAAATGTATAAGCCTGTACTGTTTTTTTAATTCAACATGTCATTTCCTAGTAATTGTTCTAAACAAATTAATTCAATCAAGCATGCAATTAAAATTTCTATTGTTCGCCATTCCTTTATGATATTCTTAATATTACCTTAATTATAAAAACTTGTTAACATAACACTTATACAAAAATCGTATCAACAAAATAATTGCAATTAAATAACATAAAAATTTAAAAAAAAAAAAAAATACTTACGAACAAAGAATCTTCTTTCCCTGAGGAATGGTCTTCCTTACAGTCCATTTCGTATTTGTTATTCCTTCGTATTCTTTCACCCACTTTTTTATGTCTTCTGAATCTTTTAAATTCACACGAAGTATAATTATATCATTTTTTTCTTCAATCAAATGGTTGCTAAAAGATTTCGGTAGTTCCATTGAGATAAACGCAATACTTTTTTTAAACACGAATTTCGTTTGTTTTGTTTTGCAATCCGAAACCGGCATAGGCGAAAAACGCTCATCGCATACGCGCGTCTCGTGGCACCAGCGACGGCTGGCTGTGATTGGCTCGAGTTTTTCCTTTGAAGTCGCACCGAGGGGTACAGAATGGCTATACGCCACCTGGACATCGGATGTGGCTGAGTTGAAAAAGTTCTAAGAGACAATCGACTATAGTAAAATCGACCTTAAGTTTGCAGTGTACAAATGTTCTACGAAAAAAAGGGGTAAATAGTTCTCATTTTTGGGCGCGAGAATCGAATACAAAAAGGTATTTCACATTCAATAAACAAATTTATTTGTTATTTCAAGACAGAAATTTATTATTTTTATAAGTTAATCTTCAGTTAGAGTGTTATTTTAATTATTTTTTCCTTCGATTTTGACGTAACAGGGCGCACGAATATCAGGGTCAAATTATCAACCAATTGGAGCAGGCGAAGCTTCGGCGCCAGCCGCGTTGTTTACGCGAATTCCTCCGCCTAGTACATTTCTCTGCTGCAAACTTTAGGTCGGTTTTACTATAATCAAAGGACTCGGTTTCCTCGGAGTCCGTCAACAGATTTAAGCGGTCGGGCAAGTGCGGTGAGTGATGTCATACAAACTACTGACATTGATTACGCTAGAGTAGTTTTCTCGAGAGCGTTGCCGGACAACTCAACACGACCGCCATCAGATTGAGTTGCTGTTGAGTGCGTTGGGGAAATCCTGATGCCAACGTTTTTTGCTGTTGTCTTTTGCGTGGTGTGCTTGCCAAAAACTTAAAATTTTGAGGAAATGACGGAAGGCGAGAGTTGTTTTGCGCTTGCCGAGGAAGAAATGCTAATTGATTTTGTGAGAAATCACGAAGAACCTAAATTTTCCACTTTTGACATGCAATGACGAAAAACAAAACAACAATAAAGTTAGTTGAGCGAGTTCGCTAGGTTTCCAGTTTCGTGTCAACGTAACGTTCCGATGAAGCGGTGGCCGGTAGGGTGACGTCATCCACGTATAATAGCGGTCGTCTTTTCTGGCGACAGACTACGAGGAAACCAAGGCTTTTGGCTAGTTTTACACGTCCGATTCATTTCCAATGGATCCCTTCTCATGTAGACATTAATGGCAACGAGACGGCAGACTTATTGGCTAAAGAGGGTTCTAATGAACAGTTATAAACCTCTGATTCGTTGACATACTCTGAGTGCCATTCGAGAGCTATGAGTTCTTATAATGCCTCTTGGAACTTTTCTCCAGTCACAACTGGTACCAAGGTAAGCGAGATGGAGAAGCTACTATATCTCTCCACTCTTAAAACAAAGGAGTGAAATTCACACCTGTAGGAGAAGTGCATTTTCGACACTGGAAGGGAGTGAATATTAACTCAGACTGAGTTAAAATCACTCGTTTGTTTTAAGAGTGCAGAAGCGACCAGGCGGTCAGTGCAGGATTTCGGCACAGCACATTTTTTCGTTTCAACATAAGTTTTAAACGTTTTGCAAATGAGGCCCATGAAATATAAAAATACAATTCTGTATGACAAATTTTTTGGAGTTTCTAATATTTGTATTAAAAATAATGTTCCCCAATGTCTACCCATCCAGGCAGCCATTTACAACTCTTACGAACCAACGCCACGACTTAACAAGGGCATAGTTGCAGCTCAGAATCAAACTGCTACGACAAACAACTTGAAACTACACCATTCCGTTTCTAAACAGTCCGATCTACCAACCAACAAATCCAACGGTTTTCTATGAAGCAAACTGGAGTAACTTTCTCCGTGAGTTGGTTCATTTTGCCTCGTAATTGGACAAAGTTCTTGTCATTCCCCCATTCTTGTCAGTGACCGGAACTTGGTCGAAGGATGCTTCAATGAGGCATTTAAATTGGGCTGCTTCCTTTTATTGGGTTGTTTTTCGGTAGCATTGTTTGCCGGGCAATTGGCATTCATTTTGCTTCGCTCAACTACCCCCGATTGAATTGTTCAATGCAACAAAAGGTTCAAGTCATTTGGGAGAGTTTCCCGCTGCGAGTCTTTCTTTGAACATTTTAGTGAAAGAAGAAGAGTGTAAAGAAATTGGACTTGACACCAGCGATTCAATTGAGGATGTGGCTATTTTTTCTTGGAAAAAGAATTCGACGAACAAGTCATGGACAAAGCTTTTCGTAAAAGGCGAACTACTTGATGAGTCTTTTTAATGTCAGAATATATTTAAAACACCAAGAATGAGATGTACGACTTTTAAGTAGAAAATGTTAAAAGTTCATTTCAAAGGCTAAATGACTACTGAATAGGGATTATTCATTAAGTTTAATTTAAATTACAAAAAAAAAAAAACATAACCTAAAAAAATATGCTCAGCATTTTATTATTGTTTTGTTGTTACAAAGCTCGAATTATCAAATGTTTAATTAAACAATTGCTTTTTTCCATACAAATGTATAACTTTTTCAAAAATAAACTTCTTTTTTAAATTGTAAAACTTAATGTGAACTAGGCGATTTCGAATGATTTGCATAGAATTTGACCATTAAGGCATGAGATAAGATCCAGTATATCAATCTTCTCTAATTTTTTTAATGTAAACAAGACTGTGTGGCAAGACATTTCAACTTGGCACATAATCCATAGAAACGGGACTTCGTAAGACAACTGCAATGTTCAAAAGCCACAAAAGTTAATCTATTATGCATCGAAGTAAATTTATATACAATTTAAGTTAACAACAATTGCTGGAAAACGACAATGATCCGGTCATTGAATGCCTGAAAGTGGAATGAAAAGTGTACATCTCATTCATTGCAGAACTATGCATATTCTCATTTGTTTGAGTTTTCCGAACTACATGTCTATTAAACCAGTTAATTTCTGTTTTAATCTAGGTTGATTACAACATGATTTTTAAGTCTGCATCAAAAACAGAAGCAAATCATCAGACCCTGTAAAAACTGTTATACAATAAGTCTTTAAAAAAGAGACATGTTATTCTCGTTTTCTTTCTGGAGCTTGAAACATAATTAACCGCACTTGCCCATGAAACAATTATCTTTCATTTATTACAAAAAAAGTTATAATAATTCCACGTAATAGAGATCACGGTCCAGTTGCGCTTTTCTGAAGAAGTAAAAAAAAGGTCCCTCGACCTCTTCAACTGAATAACCATACCTAAAAAGAGGCTATAAGTCCATAGAAGCATTTCCGTACATTCTTCTTCTTCCACTAAAATGTAGAAGTAAGAAGCGTGGTTGGAAACACCCCAATGGACTTGACGCCTTTTTAGATTCAGAGATTCAGTTGGAGATGGAATAACTTCCAAACATAGGAGACTCGATTGTAACACTCCCTTAACTAAGGCATCATCAAACGGTATTGTGTGTACAGTTTTTATTTATTTATTTTTACCTCGATAGAGTTTCTCAAGTCAATCCGAAGTGAAAAAGTTATCGAAAGCTTTCACTTAATCTTTTCAGTTATTTCTGAACCACATACAGTGTATGTAAATAGAAATACGTTATTCCAATTGCTTGAGGTCTTACAAAGGTTTTAGTAGCTATTTGGTAATTATGGTAAGCGAGTTTATACAATTGAGGTTTTAATAATTGCGTAACGAAGGTTTCTATAACTGTATAAAGAAGGAGGAAAATCCGTTATTTGAGGCTAAAAATACACCAATGATTATTTTTTTATACGATATTACAGAAATAGTTTATTTGAACAATTAATAATTTTTTCAGATAAGAGTCAAAGATATTTCCTGCATTTTTTTCGGTACTTAAAAATGTGCGTTCAGAATGCGCTGTTGATTTCTTTGTTTTACCTTAAGAAAGTAATTAATAGGGATATTTTTATGTATTATCGGTACTATAGCCTAAAATATTAGAAGCTTAAAATTGATATGATATGAAACGAAATTTGCTTCTTATTTTAATTTTTTTGAGGCTGCTTGGAAAACTTAATACCTAGCCGTAAGACGATTTCAATCAGAAATTTAAATTCCGTAAAGTTCAATAATCTTGGTTTCTCTCTTTAATTCCGAGAACAAACTATCTACGAAAAAGTTAAAGAATGATGTTTATAAAAGCCACAAAAGTTAATCTATTATGCATTGAAGTGAATTTATAGACAATTTAAGTTAACAACAATTGCTGAAAAACGACTAAGATCCGGTCAATAAATGCCTGAAAGTGGAATCGATGCCTAAAAGTGAAATCGATGTTTGAAAGTGAAATCGATGTTGTTTAATGTTTCGAAGTTGTTGATAAATGAAGACTTAAAGAGTACACTCAACTCATTGGATGTTTGAGTAAAAAATTTGAAGTTCGTATTTCACAATTTAACTAAGTAAATACATTGAGTAGGATGAACGATAAACTTTGTCCGAAATAACAACAGTTTAAAAGCCGACACGAGCTATGGAAATGTCAAGGAAATGGGAATGTTTCAATGATGTAACGCTCTTGTTTTCATTTTTACCTGGATTTCATTGGTTTCTTCGGTTTCACGTAATGCGATTTCATTGGTTGCTTCTTCGGGTTCACTCTTAAAATGACCGATATAGATAAAAAGAATTTTTCTTCGATTGAAAGCTTCGTTTTAACAAATGTTTTGAACAACTAACAGAACAGCAAAATGTTGGCATTTAAAAAATTGAATAAGTAAAATATTCCAAAAAACTCATTATTGAATACCAAACAAAAGTAATTCCAGGCAACAAATGAAAACAAACCGTTGGAGCTGTTGCCATCCGCTACGCGAAACAGCCCCATTCCTCTTGAAAGGACTTCTATTGTTTTCACAAGAACACAGTTTTATTTGGAAATTAGTTGATAGATTCCCTTAGCAGTGATAGCTTTTTTTAATCAGTAATTTCATCGTAAGTCTTTCACGAAATCAAAATCGGAACGTCGATGTCGATAAGTGTTCGATAATGGAATATTTCACTAGAGACCCTGATACACTTATTCTTGAAAGTAGAACCGATGATGTTTTATATTTTGAAGTTGTTGACAGATGAAAACTCAAAGTTCATTTGATTCTTGGATGCGTGGGTAAACTTGACTTATTTTACTGTTTAACTAAGTAAACACATTGAATATGCTGAAAGATAAATTTTGTATCAACATCGAATATCAACAGGTCAAGAGCTGGCGCGAGTCATGAAAATTTCCCTTGAGATGATTAATATCATTTTTACAAGTAATTTTTTTTTCCAGTAAAACAGAAATTGAGATATTTCTTTGGCCGTGATAGTTTGTTTTATCAATGGTTTAAGCTTTTGTCGTAAGTCTGTTACAAAACCAATCGTAACGTCATTGTCGACAAGTGTTTGATAATGATATACACTCTTAAAACAAAAGAGTGAATTCCACTCCAGTTGGAGAAGTGCATTTTCGACACTGGAAAGGAGTGAATATTATCTCAGACTGAGTTAAAATCACTCGTTTGGAGTGATAATGTTGGAGGTTTAACACACAAAGGATCCACTCCAAAAGGAGAAGTGCATTTTCCAGACTGGAGGAGTGAAAATTAATCAGACTGAGTTAAAATCGCTCGTTCGTTTTAAGAGTGTAGTTCACAAGAAACTGATACTTGACCACAGTTCGAAACTATGAGACCCGACGCCAACTGTTCAAAGGCGACGTTAATTCACCCCCAAAAAAAGACTATCACACAAGAATATCTATAACGTAAATTCCAAACTCACTTTAAGAAATAAATAAAGCATTTCATTCATTCTAAAAATACCTATCTCCCGCTGCGGTAACAATCTGCGCATTTGCATGCGATTTCTATTTCGTTTCTCTTATTGTGCGTATTTTTTTACAGAGATAGAGAAGTTCTTATTGGACAGGTGGGGGCGGGAAAACAAAGAAAGCTATCGAACAATGGAACGACCTTAATCCCGGATCGGTTTTGGGATGGGTTTAAAAGGACGTTGCTGTGAAGTTCGGACACAATGGGTTCGGTCGAAATCGCCAAATGTAGCGCCAGTAATAGATTTTTTATATTTCCCATTTTGGTCGTGTAAATCTCGCCAAAATTAATGGTGAAGAACAGATTTTTTAAGGACAAAGCACAGTATATACAGTTTAGGGACCACTGTGTAGACACTGAAAGGATCACAGTTTAAACAGTTAAATAAAAACAGAGGGTATAATCTGTTGGGTGTTATTTGAACAATTTCGGCGGGATACCGAAAATTTATTATGGATGGTTAGAACAATTAAAAGACGGTATTGGAATATTTCATTATAATTTAAAATCCAATGCAGTTAATTTCTTTCAGCATTTTTCCGAAAATGTATATGAGTATTGAAGATACAAATATAATTTTTCGGGATGAAAAAAAAAATCATGCATTACAGGGTCAAAACTCCCAAACGGGCGATATTTTGCCAAATGTAGCAACAAAAGATCTCGGTTAATAATAGGCGTCCGTATCTAATTGTGCATGCGTAGCAAAGCATTAGAACATCAACTAATAGGCTGAATCTGTTTTGGTGCATCAAAGGCGTGCAACGAACTAATAGTTAGACAGGCATCAAGAGAGTAAATCACAATCCACCAAAAAAAAAACTTCGTAAAAGTAAACAAACGCCAATCTAAAAAAAAAAAAAACTATTTATTTTATAAAAAAAAAGTCATTATGGGAATTGTGGATAAAAAAGCCGTGATATAAAATGAATTCCAATCTCTTGTGTAAAACTTCCTGGTCATAATAAGTAGTATAATTTAAGTTTTGCTGCCATAAAAATATTGCACTGTTTGAGGTTGGTGCACAACTTAATCCCCCTAAAAATTTAAATCACGCAAATGAACTTGAATTACTAAATCAGAATAACAAAGGATACTTAAAAAAAAACTCTAACAAATGTATGATCTCAATACATTTATATAGAGGTATAGAGGGTGGTTAAGATGGGCACCAACCTCAAACTGCAATTTTTTTATAGCAGCAAAACTTAAGTTATACTATTTATTATGACCAGGAAGTTTTACACAAGAGATTGGAATTCATTTTATATCACGGCTTTTTTATCCACAATTCCCATAATGACTTTTTTTTTATAAAATAAATAGTTTTTTTTTTTTTTAGATTGGCGTTTGTTTACTTTTACGAAGTTTTTTTTTTGGTGGATATCAGTAGTTTTTTTTTAAATTTATATTATGAGATTCTTTTTAAGGTAGGGAGGATTACCAACATGTTTTATGAATTAGTTCAAAGGATACAAAGGCAATATGACTACTAAATAGAATACATAATTTCAATGTCTATGGAAAGTTGTATAACAACCGGGAACAATGCCGAAGGGAAGCTAAAATGGTTCAGCATCAATATTGCAAATGGTGAAAGTGAACTGCACATCGATGAAATTAAATTAAAACGTCATCGTCATCTAGAAATAAATTTCTAGATGACTTTTTTTCTCTAATGGTGCTGAAACGCTGGCGTTCAAGCCTTTGCAGACTCGGCATATTCCCCAGAACTGAGAGCCATTTTTTGGGGCACCATCTAGGCGACTCTCGCTACCAATGACGCCCAGATTATAATGAATCTGTGCTCTCTGTGGATGCCGAAATTTAGTTTTTCCGAGAGAACCCAGGCCAAATGGGCCCTCCAGGGATCTTTTACATGCCACATAAGCATTTGACATGCGCGGCCAGAATTTTCCCATCCAGAAAATCCGACGACTCAGCCGGGGCTCGAACCCGCGATCACGAGGCAGACGCGTTTAACTTCTCAGTCACTGAGTCGCTTAGATGAAGTTTTTTTTCCCGATCACTGTTTTCAACACATTTCGAGCTTACATCGCAGTTTTTATTTTTTGATTACTGCAACCGTCTGTTATGCCTTGTTTTATACACTTTTGAAGGCATATTTATTAAATTTTCTTTTATTAAAACTAAAAAAATAAAGCCTATTCAACGAAAAACAATAACCCAATTAAAAAAAAAAAACCTAAACCGACATTAAGTTTGCAGTATACAAATGCTCTACGAGTAAAATGGGTAATTAGTTCCCATTTTCGAGTGCGAGAATCGAATAAAAAAGGTGTTTCATATTCAATAAATAATTTTATTTGTTATTTCAAGACATAAATTTATTATTTTTATTAGTTTAGCTTCAGTTAGAGTTTTATTTTAATTATTTTTTCCTTCGATTTTGACGTAACAGTGAGCACGAATATCAGGGTCAAAGGAGCAACCAATGGGAGCAGGCGAAATTTCGGTGCCAGCCGAGTTGTTTGCGCAGTTTCCTCCGCCTAGTGCATTTCTCTGCCGCAAACTTGAGGTTGGTTTTGGTATAGGTTACGGTTATGTGTTTTAATGCTAACATTTAGTAACAGCTCATTGTAAAAAAATTCACTTTAAAATATAACTTTAGCATAATAAAATATTCCTCAATAAATTGCAGACAAAAATTATTTTTTTTTCACAAAAGATATTGTTTTCATAAAATTATAAACAAAGATTACTTTAACATAATTGAATATTCCTCAATAAGTTTTAGGCGAAAAAAATCTTTTACTTTTTATAAAAAAGAAAGATTAATTTCTTGAATGATATTGGCAACTGAATATGGCAACCAAATAGGCAAATATGATTGTTTACATTCATAAAACAATTAGTTCATCCATTCATTAACTCGAGTTATTCATAAGTTTTCTAAATAAAAACGCCAAAAAATTTAAAAGAAGCATTTCGTTTATTAATTTGGTTTTTTTTTTCAATCTGTTTATTCAGATATTATATTAATCATATATTTTAGAAGCTGTAATAATAACTTAATAGTTAACGGCGCTGCTATGCGGCTCTTCGATGAAAATACGGTAAACCTTGGCTCGTTTTCGGAGGTACTAGGCCGCTAGGAATTCTTGTTTATCGCGCATTCATACAGCCAAAGGTAATATAGATTTTAATTAATTAAAAATAGAAAAAGTTATTTTTGAAACTTCAAATTTGTGAAAGGGGACGAATTGGGTCATTCTCAATCATTTTGTAAAAACCGCTTCCAGATTCATGGTCTAGTAATGGCTGTAGGTCACTTCAAAAATTGGGTCAAAATTTGACTAAAACTGCTCGAAAGATTTCATTTTCGAAAATTTCCATATTTTTTTTCTCCGCTGTTTTTGACTCTAGAATAACCAAAAAATTTTTATTGAAAGTAATCTACGAAACCTCTTTACTGTATTTTTTTCATTGTTCTACGAAGTTTAGTTTGCCTGGTAGAAAATAAAATCAATTTCGCTGTTAACATAGCGAAATGTTTTCTGTATATATACATAACTGCCGTTTAGCCCTTGGCGTCATTTTGAGATTGGCGGGCGGAACGACCGTTCCGTCTGATAAACAATGCTCTTTCTTCAATTTGTGTTTTCTGCATTCAATGACCAGCAAGGAGGAAAAAATATATCATTCTACTTTTTCTTTTAACTGTGAAGAGTAATGAGTTGCATGAAATATTGTGGGCGATTTTGTTTGGTGTTATCTTAAACTTGTGAAGGTTGGAAAGTTTTATGATTTAGAAAATTATGCTGATTTGCTAAAACCGAGTTTATAAAATTATGCTAAATAAGTTTTTGGGTGGTATAATTTAATTTGATTTGGTCAAATGCTTTATTCAAAAAAGCATCAAAAGATGAATGAGATTTTCAACCTTGGATTTTTATGAGCAATATTTTTTATTGTTTTACGCATAGAATGAATTTTAAAACTGTAAGTCGTCAGAAGATATCAAAGTTTCTTATGGGATGGCTACGAAAAAAAGAAATTAAACATATTACTTTAAATAATATTTGTAACTATTTTGCTATGGACAGCCGGACATGGCGCACTAAAATGAATGTAAACAATCATTCAAAATAATAATTCTTAGATGGTAAGATTTATTTTTGAGGTAAAATAAAGGGAAAAAATAAAGCAGACACAAATCAGTATACAGACATAATAACAGTCAATAATACCATTACTTAACTAAATCCTTCCAACATAAATATTAATTTAATAACAGAAGTTGATGTCACGCTTTATTGAATCTATAAAGAATTATTTTTAAAGTTTTTTAGCGGAAATCTTTCTATCAATTACATCTTTCAGCTTCATATTCCCATAGAGGAAGTATATTCTTCTCTGCAATCCGCAATTTTCTTTTAAGCGTTTAAGAATAAATTGTTTACTAAATCCTATTTGGTTGAACAAATATGTCACATCTCTTAACAAAAATGGAAATTTTGATTGAAACCTTTGATTTCACGTATCGTTTCCATTTTTATATTCTTGAAAGCGGAGAAACCAAAGGAAATTAGGCGAAATCTCGCCAAATGGAATCTTTTGGCGGCAAAAACGGTTTGGTTTGGCTTGAATTATCGTCGCACTAGAGCTACAAGAGCGGCAAAAACGGATTTTATTTTGGACACAAAACAACGTATACACAGTCATATATCATTAGAACTACACTGCTCAAAACAATTAGGGGAATGCATGTTTTAAACCATTTTGCCCACAATGATTCCATTTCGAATCATTAGCTTGCTATTTTGTTCGTTTTAATTAAATGAAAATATGAAAAGCATGGTAAAATAAAATTCCCTCCCAAAACATTTTAGGAAATAAATTGACCCTAAATTCTGCACTCTTGCATTCTTAGAAGTCTAAAAATTGATTTTACCCCCTTTTTTACAAATAAAGTTTTGTAAAAATTATTTTTATAATTTATTCAAAATTTATGATTCCAATATTTCCCCCCTTAAAGTTTAGTTAAATTTTTCCTGTTTTTTTGCCATTTCATTCTGGATGCATAATGAATCTATTTCGCAAATCTTAGATTTTTATAATAAAATATGAGAAGTTGAAAATGAAAGGTTAAACAATGGTAGGGTAGGGTATTTTACATATATATTCCGACTTGTGTGCTTGCTCAGTGAGCCGCTTATAAGTCTTCGTCAAGTAAGACAGACACAGAAAGATTTTTTACTGTCACAAAGAGAGGAAATACACCCAGGGCGAAGGCGGGAATCGAACCCGCGCCCGTTACAGCACGCAGACTGCTGGCCTGCGATGCTTACCACTCGGCCATCCGGGCCCCTAAGCAATGGTACTAAAAGTGCTCCCTTAATTGTTTTGAGCAGTGTATATCGTTCGGAGGAGGTTGCACGCTTTTTAACGACTAAGACTCCAAAATTTAAAGTGCCGAAAATTGGTAGAAAGTTTTACGAAATTTCATAGAAGAATAGAATGTTTTCTTTAATTCGAATTTCATCGTAAGCGGAAATGTATCTTTGAAATTGAAGAAGAATTGATACCTATGCAGAAATGAAAATATAGTTAAATGTCTCAAACCAATTACAGGAATTCAATTAAAATATTTTGAAGAAAAAAAATGGTTTTATATTCTTAGAAAGCTGATGAGTCCTGCCAAAACGTTTATTGTCCTAAGGTTCAACGAACTATGCTCCCATATTTTTTGATAGAAAGTTTTCGAGAAATTCATGTCTGCTTTTATTGTCATAGTGAAAAATTAAATAACGCATAAGCATTTCCGCTTGATATATTTTTATGCAATTATAATAATTAATACTTATGAGAAAGTACTATCCATTGATTGCCAACATTAAAATTTTTCCTGAAGTAAATTCTACTTCATTAAAAAATGAATTTTGTTATTTAATGAGATTTAAAAATGCTTTTTCATAATGATGAAATGGATTTGCATTAATAATTTGTTTTTAAACAGATTCAGAAGATCGATTCAGAGCACGCGTATAGATAATTGCACAAAAACATACGAATTCAACTTCCCAAGGACTAAAATAATCCTTTTATTTACATTTTTCATCATATAACCGGAAAAATAACCAGAGCTACGATTAATGTTTGCTCGTATTTTGAAGTAAAAAGTTTTTTTTCCACGAATGCAGTTTGAGAGTAGAAAGCATATTTTATTTTGAAATTTAATTGGATAAATTGGTGATATATTTATCTATATACTTTATCTGTAAACTTTAATTATAAGTTCTGACACACAACTTGTCTCCGCACTGTAAAAAAATGCTGGATCGTTTAAGCTGGCAAAATGAGCTGGTTCTGGGTTGCCACACTTTTTGGTTAAAAAATTTCAAGGACTATTTAAGGACTTTTCAAGGATATATTTCTCCATTTTCAAGGACTGTATATTCGAACATGCAACACCTAAATCTCACGATAGTTTTTAAAAATTCATTTAGAAAACGACTAATAGCTCTCTAACTTTCAAATGAGCATGTGTTATGAGATAACCATTTAGGGAGTTATTAAAAAATCAACCTAAAATTACTTGCTCTGCCTTCTTGGATTATACAAACAATAAATCAAAAATATAATAGATACAAGAATCTACCATCCAAGGCGGCCGGTAGAGGGCCATGGATCAGGTACGTTACACAACATCGAAATGAAACAAATTTGAAGCGAAAATGTTATCTAGTTATTTAACCACGTATTTTTAAAGTTTTAAAATGCCAAAAATATACAGCAGATTTTCATAATTAAATAAAGGGATAATTATTGTCGTTTCAATTTTGTTAAAATTCATGTTATGATGATTCCCATACGCGTGTTGAAAATGGAATAACATGCCGATGCAATTCTTTTGCTCTGACATGTTATGATTTCAAAACTATACCAAAATCGAGCTTAAGTTTGCAGCAGAGAAATGTACTGAGCGGAGGAAACTGGGTAAACAACCCGGCTGGCGCCGCAATTTCACGAACTCTGATTGGCTGCTCTTTTCGACCCTGATATTCATGCGCCCTGTTACGTCAAAATCGAAGGAAAAAAATAATTAAAATAACACTCTAACTGAGGCTTAACTAATAAAAATAATAAATTTATGTCTTGAAAAAACAAATAAATTTGTTTATTGAATGTGAAATACCTTTTTGTATTCGATTCTCGCACTCAAAAATGAGAACTATTTACCCCTTTTCTCGTAGAACATTTGTATACAGAAAACTTAAGGTCGGTATTGGTATAATGCGTTAGATAAATGGGACTGACAATCTCTCTTAAAAATTTTGGCGCCAGATTGTACCGGAATCCCAGAATTTTCCAGCCGCCACCATTATTTGGACAGTAGATTCACCACATTTGGCAGTGCATCAATGTTATATTTTAGGGTTAGGTTAGGTTTGAATTATCGTCGCACTAGAGCTGCAAGAGGACTATTGGAGACGGGCGTCGTATTTTAGAACCACAGTCAAGTGACGAGCCGACACCTGAATAGGCACCCAACGCAACCGTTGAGGGCGACATCGTACGCAGCGTTAGGACTTTGAAGGATATTAAACGTGCACTCCCTTACACGGGGTATTATTCGTCGGACATTTTTGGCTGCACGGGCCGTTTATAGGTCGGCAGTTATTTTGGCGATGCCCGGACTGGAAACTTGGACATTTCGCATACTAAGGCGAGTGCCTAAACGACTGGGCTCCCCAGCCCCATGTTATGTTTTTACCACAAAACTGGAAATTCGCGCTCCAAATAGTGGTGGCAGCTAAAACGTTCCAGAATTCCGGTGCAATCATGTGCCAATATTTTAACCCTCTAATGCATACTGTTACCGTTTGGTAACAAGTAACATGCTCCACTTTATTCTATTAAATTAGAGTTCCTCCTAGACAAATCTGTGTTTTTTTTCATCTATTTCATTTCATTTTGAAGTTTTAGTTACTAATAATCATCATAGATGACAGTAGTAAAAGTGTATTCAAAATTAAAGAGTGGAGTTATTAACTTTTGTGAAATTACGTTTTTGGCAGTATTCAAAGAATAATAATATTAGTACTAAATACTAATAATTTGTTTTGAAAAATTAATCACAGTTTTAAAGGGTCATTTTGAAATATTTTTAGTAGTTTTCCAGTCATTATTATCAAAATTCGAATTTTGCAGTTGGTTTTTGTCATATGGAATTTTTTTTAAAAATTGAAATTATTTAAATTCTAATGTAGTTAAAAATTTTTTTAGTATTTTTCCTATAATGTGTGAGTATTAAAGATACATATATATTTTTTGGGGATGAAAATAAAAATTCATGCATTAGAGGGTTAACAGTGCATATATAAAAATAAAATAAACAAAGAATTTTCAAAAGTCCGTTACATACCAGCGAAGTGCATGTACGCGAAAAAAAGAATGCGAGTAGGTGTCCATTGTGTTCCCGACCCCCGCACGATTTGGAAGAGGCCAGAGGATGCAGACGATAAGCGGTCATGGGTGGACGAAGAATTCGTGAGAAAACAACGGACCGAGGGCCGCTTGACTAGCTTAACTGTCCGTCCGTCCCCCTCGCTGAGAAGCGTTTAAGATTCTTTTTTTTTTTTTGTGCCGGAAATAATGTGATGGAAGTATGCGATTTTGTCGTGGTTTAAGGTTAGAGCATCGGTGAGACAAGTAAATGTGGTAAAACTATATTTTTCAGCTGAGGGGTTTAAAAGTAATATTTCACTAATCAATATTCGAAATATATATTTTCTAAGTTTTTTAAGTAAATATTTCTTAATAAATAAATGAATAAATGTTTTTAATATCTTACCAATATTTTAATATTTGAAATAAAATAAAATGGGGGTTGCTACACTGAAAAAAAAAAACAGAAACCTTTTTCGCTTTAACTGTTATATTACTGAAAACTCTACACTTCTGTTAATAATATGTTTCTATTATTAGAAAAAATGTAGGTAATATTGCCATTTAACTCATTAGATTAGGTTTCACAGTAGTTCGAATGTGGAGCAACGTTAACATCACTAAAACTTTTTTTCTTTAATGTGACTGCATTTTTGACGACTAAGCCTTCGCGACAAATTTTGACGCTCAGATTACAATGAATATGAGCACTCTGTGGATGCTAAAGCACATTATGACGAGTGGACTACAGTGCAACGTAATTGAAAACATAAAAATACCGTTTTAACTGTGCTGCTATTTATATTTGCTACATAATATATCAATGCTTGTCGTATAGAGAAAAGGTCAAAGAATAATTTTTTCAACATGAATAGAGGCAGGACCCCTAACCTTTTAGAAGAATAAAAAGTACTTATCCCGAACGATACCTTTATCTTAATAATTTCCTAAATTGCATAAGTAATAACACATAAAAACACATACCAATAATAGATCCAATATTATATATGCTATCATTTTTATAGCGTTTAAACGCGTCTTGATTCGATACCATACATCACACATACCCTATAATAAACTAAGAAGAGCATACACGTAAGACCTTACGAGATATGAGGCTAGATTCATAGAGTTGAAATAAGATGCCAAGAGATGCAAAAAAGGGTTGCCAAGTGGACCCAGGATCGCTCTTTTTATGCACCCAAACAAACCTTGTTGGCGGATGATTTGGCGTTGTTATCAGGAGGCATGGCGGTTGTCACAGGAGTATGCCAGGGTGAAACTTTTGAAATCAAAATGTTGAAGAAAAAATTCGAAGTTTGCTATAATTGTGTAAATAGCTGCGATTATTGTTAAAATAGAGATCGTTTTTTGGTACGTGTGCGTTATTCCGTCAACCTACCTTCCTCTAATTCTTGGGAGCCTATTTTTAGGTTTGGTGATAGTTTTTTCCATGCAAATATTACAAAAAAGCCACAAATGATTGCACTTGTATTATAAATTATATTAATTATTATTTTTATTAATTTTTTTTAAATATAATTATACATTTTTCGTTTTTATTCACCTTTTTATGGGTGTTTATTTATAATAAATTATACTTAAATATCGGGTTTGACGAAAATAGCCCACAGGAAAATACAAAGTATCCATGCTTTTTGCTAAAAGCTGGGCATTTTCTTTTTACCGCTCATGTCATAAAGGGAAAGCGCTTTTTCTTTTTGTTAATTTGCATAAAATCGTCATGGCGACGTTCATATAGCTTCAATATTTTTCTCTCCGCCAAACATCAATCCTACTTAACCTTCACTATAAGAACCCTTTCCAGCCAACACGAGATATGAAGAGCTTAGTTGAATACCGTGCTAAGTGACATTTTTGAAAAAGTTACATTTTCTGTATGAACATATCATACCATCTTCACAATAACAACTTTCCTCCTTTTAACAAACTTTAGGTATTGTACCCATTTCACCATTTGCAAATATCGTTTTTAAAGGATTTAAGTGCAAACGATAAACTTTAAACCCCATTTTCTCGTTTTCATCTTCTTGTCACTTAGCACGTTCTTCCACTAAGCTCTCTCGATATGGTGCTAGATTCGATCTCGATCCCATATATGCGCCCTGCCCGTATAAACTTCCCTTAGTGGTGTGGGGGGGGGGGGGGGGGGCAAGGCCACTTTGGAGAAGAGCTCGAACTCGTCTAACCGGACAACAGGTCAGCGATCCCTGAACACCTCAACTCTTCCCTCTCTCTCTCTTCGGAATCTGTCTACATCCCGAAGGAGGATGCTGGGGGCGACACGCGGGTTTGGGTTATTAGGGGAGGAACAGTTATTTTTAGAAGTGGTATGCCGCTTTTTTAAATTTCAGTAATACAGGGTAGACTGACCAGGGAATGAACAGGTCCCAGTGAATGGACGGTTGGTAAATAAATTTAAAAAAAAAGTTAAAAAATCATTCCACTGGATGGATTGGCAACATTGACTCAGATAGCCTCCCATCTCGTAGGAAGCTATCTGACATCTGATTGGCTGTAATTGGTCATTAAATTAAATCCAACGTGTTTATTGACTGGACATTTTTGTGTTCATTCACTGGTAAAAGAACTGTTTATTCACTTGGCTTTTGTACCTCTTTTTATTTGGACCCCCAAAAGATCCAAAGCAATGCAATATAAAGTCACATCCTTTTTTTGTTGAATTTACATGTAAAGACAGATGTGTTCACGTTGTCATAAACCAGAAGCTATATTTCCTTAAAATTGTATGAATTTTCTTTAAAAAAAATTGTGCTTAAGCGTTTATTTACTGGGGTTAGTCCTCCCTATGCAATAATTGTAGTCAATGCGAAATGTTGAAAAATTTATGGTCTACAGCCACCTAAAATTTCTTAATATTGCACTGAGAGCAAACTATAATATTAGAATTATAATGATTTAAATAATCGTAATTATTATTTTAGAACATAGTGAGGTGCAGTATAGACATAAAAATGATATTAATAAAAACATATGCATAAAAATGATACCGCACTTGTAATGTGAAAGCAACTGTAATATTAACATTACGTGAGTGAATATTGTTAATAAATCCGTTACCGCACGATATTTTTCTTACTACGTGAGAAAACTTCACTTAATTTACCAAACATTGCCACTGTAAATCATGTGACGTGGTAATTATAGCATACATTTCCACAATTTTTTTAATTTAATTGTATTTTTTCCGTGATGTTAGAAACAGGGATGCACACATTTTGGTTAAAAAAAAAATCAAGGACTATTTAAGGACTTTTCAAGGATACATTTCTCCATTTTCAGGGACTGTATATTCGAAAATGCAACACCTAAATTTCACGATAGTTTTTAAATATTCATTTAGAAAACGACTAAGAGCTCTCTAAGTTTACTTTAATGATTATTCATAATATAGAAATGTCAAAGAAAAATTACGTAATGGGCATGTTTTACGGCTTTAGTGACAAGAGGAATGAAAATAATATCTAGATTAGTTAATTAATGAAGTGCATGGGTGGAGCTTACTGTGTCATGCTACCAATCACCGAAACCACCCATGAAATCCAGGACTGATGTTACGTAACGTGAAACAAGGCAATTGACAAAACTGACTTGATACTAAAATATGCGTGAATCAGAAATTCAATGAATGGGCAACAATAAAAGATTCGTCACAAAAATAGCCCATAAAATGCAATACTAAATGCATTAATTCTTCTAAATATTATTTTTATGTCTATGCTGCACCTTACTACGATCTAAAATAATAATTACAATTTTTCGATTATTGAAATCATTATAATTCTAATATTATCGTTTGCTCTTAGTGCAATATTAAGAAATTTTACGAGCCTGCAGACGATAAACTTTTCTGTTCCTGTCTACTTCGAAGAGCAAGTAAAAACTGTTATAGTTTTTCATTCTTCTACGTCAGCACATTTAGACTAAGTTAAAATATTTTGGAAAGGGCAGCAAATGCGAAAATCAACAACGTTTCTGTTTTCTTTTGAAAGTTTTGGAGTGAAACTTTTTTTTTGTTTATCTTTTAAATAAAGATGGAAGAGCGAAGTTATATTGTCAGGAGCGTTTACGAACGAAAAGCAGAGAAGAGTAAGGTATTTTTGAAAGAAAAATATTTTTATGACGGTGGAATAGAAAATAATGCCTTTAACAAATTGCATAAAGAGTGACCTTGAAAAGGCTGTGTCTTTTTAAGACACGCGGCATGACGTATAATCAATATCAGCATGAGAATAGATTGAGGCTATGGTAAAAATTTGTATGGTAAAAAATTTGTGCAAACATAAATACAAGCAACTTTTTTTTTCCAGTTTAGTTTTAATGGTATAAGTAATGATTAGATAAAATACACAAGGACTTCCATTTTAAAATAAACCTGTTGTAGTGCGAAAACTTGTTTAGACATTGTAAGATAGTATTTAAATCCAATTTTTTAAATGTTATTTTGTTTTCTAGCATTTAAAACTAAAGCGATAATTATCACTTTAGTTATCTTGCATTAACCCTCTAAGGCAGGGGTTCCCAGCCTTTTTACACCGGCGTACCACTTGACGTTTTGAGACATTTTAGCGTACCTCCAGACCTAAATATTTTAATAAACGTATAATATTTACTCTTCTAAAAGTGTTTAAAGGTTTTTTGAGTAACATTCCTGAGAAAACTTCGTATTTAATGGTTAAATATTTGTTCATTTATAACATGTTTTTAATAAAGGGGAAATGATTGATGATTATATTTAGATGATTGATGATAATATTTAGATGGTATTAATTTGCAGTTTTGTTTATTACCTATAGGTCTAAAAACATACGAATAAAAAATAGCACACAACTCAACAAAACTGAACAAAATCCGATCCAGAAGTTAATTAAATATTTCTCTTTAAAATAATGTTAATGTTTAAAATAATTAGTAGTATGCTCTCTGCACATGCGTACAGAAGCTATTGATAGTATCAAGTTGCTCACACCACTTCCGAGTACCACCTGAAGTATTCCCGCGTACCACCAGTGGTATGCGTACCACCGGTTGGGAACCCCTGCTCAAAGGGATAATCAAATTGACGCAAGTGTAAAAAGTACCATCATGTTTTCACATAGAGTTAGGAAGGAGGAGTAGATGATTTTATCAGTTTAAAACAGGGGTGTCAGGTTTTTCGAGCTACTGCGCATAACATACTGGCACTGAGGTATTCCAAGATGCACCGCTCTAGCCTGCTTCTTTTGTGCGTTACTGCGCACATACATGGACCACTCTATTCTCTTTCCTAACTCTATGTGTTTCCTATACATGCGACTTAAATTTGATTTTCAAATGAGGAATTCAGATTTAGAATACTATTTCTGCAGTAAATTAAACTGTGTTCTCAATAATTTAAACTGTGATAAAATTATGTAAATATTAATAAATTTACGTAAAAACTGGAAATTTCTAGGCGGGCTTATAAATCAGTTTTCCTCATGAAACAAAGATAAATTTCATTTTGATCACTATATCCGAAATAAAACCCCCATATTCATTCGACAAGTTTCACTACTTCCGCCAGTTACAGTGACGATAGCATTGTTCTCATTTTGCAGCATGTCGCAACTGACGTGCGTTCGACAAAAGCTTCTAAAATATAGAACAAACTTTGATTCATATCAAAATGAAAAAGAAAGCGAGAACCTAATTTCCATAATTCTGGAACATGATGTGGAAAGTGTCATCATTATCATTATATTTTCCAAAACCTCTTTTGTTCCGTAACTCGGGATTTACTAAATGACACAACGTGCGCCATTTTATTATCATCGAATTAGTTTATCTAAGAACATTTGATTTTTTTTATAAAAGATACCTATGGATTTGTTTCACGCCGTACATGGCAACAGCCCCAACGGTTTGTTTCCATTTTTTGTCTAAAATTACACTCTTAAAACAAAAGAGTGAAATCCACTCCAGTTGGAGAAGTGCATTTTCGACACTGGAAAGAAGTGAATATTAACTCAGACTGAGTTAAAATCACTCGTTTGGAGTGATCTTGTTGGCGGTTTAACACACGAAGGATCCACTCCTTTCAGAGAAGTGCATTTTCAAGACTGGAGGAGTGAAAATTACTCAGATTGAGTAAAACTCGCTCTTTTGTTTTAAGAGTGTACATTTATTTTGGTATTCAAAAATGAGTTTTCTAAGAATATTTTAATTATTAAATTTTTTAAATGGCAACTTCTTGCTGTGCTGTTAGTTGTTCAAATCATTTATTAAAGAAAGCAAGTACAGAAAAGAATTTTTTTTCCTGTAAGAAGGGTCATTTTGAGAGTGAAACCTACACAACAAATGAAATAGAACGACGTTTAAAAATGAAAACAAGAGTGTTACGTCATCTGGAACACTTCCAATTCGATATACTTATCATATGTTGGTCTGAGCGCATGTGATATACTTTTGTGAATTATAAACAGCATTAAAGATAATTATTTTTTTTATCTTTTATTAAATAAATTTTATAATTAAAGGGGAAATGTCAAGTAGCTTTAGCTTTGCTATATGAAATTGTTTTAATAAAATCAATTCAGGAGTGTTTCTAAGCATTTATGTAATGCTCATGTACTAGTAGCATAGAAATTATTCGGTTCATGTAGTAAAAATGTTTTTATTTTATCAATTCGACTTGAAAGGTGCAAGCATTTATGAAAAGTATATTGATATCAGTTTTCCTTGCACCATAAATTATTCGATATGTTAAAAAAAACGATGGTTAAATTTAACTTTGACGCACACACTGTAAAATATTGGAGTGTGGTAGTATATTTTTTAATGGTGCGCTAATATGTCAATACTATACTGTTGAAGCGCTGTAACGGGTGCGGGTTCGATTCCCGCCTTCGCCCTGGGTGAATTTTCCTTTCTCTGTGACAGTAAAAATTCTTTCTGTGCCTGTATTAATTGATGAAGGCTTATACAAGCGGGTCTCTGGTCAAGCACACAAGCCGGAATATGTATGTACGACCCCTACTGTTAATATAGCTACCATATCAGATGTAAACTTTTATTGAATATTTTTAGGAATAAGTTCAAACAAATTTAGAGCCTCATTAAAAAAACAAATATTAAATATGATAAAATATTGATTTCAAGGAAAATCTTTTTACATTAGGACCAAATTGTGTTTATCTTGGACGCTAAGACTAAATTTGAATTTCTCAGAAAAACTAACATACAAGAACAAAACAAATCATTAAAGATACCCAAATTAGTGATATCTCGCATTTAGAGGAACGTTTATTATTCTTTGCCGACAAAATGGAACATTTACCCCAGTTTTTAATTTGTTAAGTGGAAGCATTTTTCAATTAAATCCACAATAAAGACACAAACGAAGCCGCTGTGTGTTTTGCATTCTTCAATTTTTTTTAAAAAAATTACTTCCTGGAAACATGATCATTTCTATTTAAGTTCTTCTTATGAAATTTAATTTGTATTTTTCTTAAGAAGGTATGGATAATATTGCACAGCGTGCGGGAAAAATGAATTATTGGAGAACATTTTCTGAAAATTCGTCTGAAATTTAATCTTTTCTCTCGAATTTTACTTTAAAAAAAGAAGAATATGCTGTTTCTCAACAGTATGATAAAAAATTAAAATATATTACAATAATGTAAAATTATTAATGATTTATAGAAAATTCTATTAAAAAATATTATTAGAATATGTTTTTCGTGACGATGTTTGTATTGTTTACTATTAAATGGGAATGCGATTTCCGCATTCAAATGTGATCGAATATTAAAGGATTACAATGGTAAACTATTTATTACTAACTTTTTTAATTCTTGAATAGGACCTTCAAATATTTTTGATTTCGAAATAATTGCACATAATTTCTTTGAGATTAAGTTTATGTTTGGTATGTATTGGAAATTGTCATTAAAGGGAATACTTATAATAGGAATCATTATTGCGGTAAATAACCCGGATTCGGATTTTATTGTTATTAATTCCAAGAGAGTTCATTTATTGTTCATTTATCACATTACACGATTATTTTACAAAAATTATAATGGAGAATAAATATCGGCTGGTAGAAATTCAATTATTCTAAAATACAAAATCCATTGTCTTGAATCAATAGAAAATATGAAAATTGTGTCAAATTATTATTTCGAAGAGAAACAAATGTGAAATGTGCATGTTTATAAAGATATTTGCTTGTTATTTTAATCACAATGCCAAAGTTGGTATTTCTCCTTGGTAAAGTTTCTGTTTGTTGAATTAACATTTCAGAAAAAAAGAAAATCTTTAATCGAAACATGATTTTATGAAAATAAGAAAACTCTAATAATGATTCTAGAACAATTGAAGTTTCCTTATAATCTCATTTTGATTTTGTTTGACTTACAAAACAATTACAATATAATGAGGTTTGATTGTATTTGTTCTACATTACAAAACAAGTTTGCTTTATCATGCATTAATTACTAAGTTTAACTTTTGTTTTTTGAATATAAATGAATCTTAATATTTTTTAAGTAGCATAAGGCATATCTTTTAATTTCATATGCCATATATTCAAGTAAATTTTTAGTCCAAAAATTAATTAATTTTTTTTTAAAATTACATTATTAGTCATTTGGTTAAAAACTATTGTTTTTTAGACATAATTTCAAGGTTTCAAAGTTTAAAGTTTCAATGGTATAAAGTAAATGTGTTTCAAAATATATGAAGAATTTTTCAAGATTCACTATTCAGGTTTTTTTTAAATGAAGACTTGGGAACTAAACAATGGGAGTTTTGCGTTAGTCTTGAAGAGGTACGGTTTCGCCCGGTTTTGATACAGGATCTCTTGCTATCTAGCACGATACTGAAACGTCTGAGACAAAGTAGTTAGTAAGGTAAGTGTAAATTGTCACGGGCGTCGTAATTTAGAACCACAGTCAAGTGACGAGCCTACAAAGTGCTGCGACAAAGTAAATACTCTTAGCGAAGACTAATATTGGGTATTTGATACTAATCTCCAGAGACTGACAAACAACGCCGGAATATTTGTTTCCAAGCACCCCATTATCGTAATCTGAAATGGACACACCAGGCCTTGGCTCTCCATGGACAGTGTCAGCATTAAGTTTAGTTTTTCGTCAACATATTTCAGCACTTTCAAAAAATCTTCTTCCGGACCAAGCCCCTAACAAGAACGCAGTCTTCTTTTTTTTTAATAATTATTTCATAGGAAATAACAGACCTCGCCCTTTACCACAAAAACAACTTATTTGTTTCTGATGTTACCACCTTCTAGAATTGCAGCTCAATTCCCATAGTGTAGAGCAATAAAAGCCTGTATTATGATTGAATTTAACATTCAGTTTTTTTTAAATTGTTGATTTTGTTTCTGGTTCTTTTTAAGAACTGATCTTTTCCCCAGCGGCGCGTTTACCAATAGGCGTTAGAGGCGGCCGCCTGTGGCCCCAAGGTTGTGAGGGCCCCCAAATTTCAAAATTTCTTAATACTACGTACAATAAAATGTTCTTAATAATCCTAATTCTTTCAAATATTTATGTACTGTTTGTCGATTTGTTGGCCCCCGATTTGTTTGTAAACTAAAAAAAAAAATACACACTTTTATTGTAATAAAAATTACAAAATCTGTTTTTGACGGGATATTTTAGACAATAGATATCAATTTTTGTAAATCGACATTTCCAAGAGTGGAAACGCTGTTGCATATGTATCTAACAATTCCGATTGACAATGCAACTGTTCGACGAGGTGATAAACGAATTTGCAAAAAGAAAATGCAGAAAGAAAAAGTTGTAAATAAAAAATAAGTATGTAAATGTAAGGGCATTAAAAGTATAAGTGAAATTCTTGTCTCTTGTAATATTTAGCCGACCATTTCTTTTTTTCAGCTCCGATTGCGTCACTAGCATTTCATGCTCCAAAAAGGGGGAAAATTCCAATTTACAAACTGGTTCATAATTCATCATGCTTTATTATTTGTACAAGTATTAAGATTTTTTAAATTCTAATTACTGTTGTGTTTTTTTTTTTTTTTTTTTTTTTTTTTTTTTTTTTTGGGGGGGGGGGCAAATTCTGAAGCCGCCTATGGCCCCAACATCCATAAACGCGTCACTGCTTTTCCCTCCTGTTTTTCTGCCTGTTCTTTTTAAGAGGCGAAATATACATTTAATTTTTAAAACTGAATGGGATTATTTGGTGATTAAAACAAAGTATTGGCTAGCGAATATAAACATTAAAATCAAGTAAAGTTTAAGAGTTGTTTATTAGAAAAACAATACGCAATGCTCTTAGTTTTGGTCAAGCTTAAGTCTTTACAGTCTTTGCAAATCCCGCAAAACTGAGAACCATTTTTCTGTGGCGCTATCTTGGCGACTCCCGCTACCAATTTTGACTATCAGATTACAATGAAGCTGAGCTATATGTAGATGTTAAAGCATGTCGAGATTTAATTTTGCCGAGAGAACCCAATCAAGGGATCGTTTATATGCTATATTATCATGCATGACGAAGGAGATTTTCCCATCCAGAAAAATCAGACAACTCAGCTGGGGCTCGAACCCTCAATATTGGGCTTTTGAGGCGAACAAGTAAGACGTTCCCAGCAACTGAGTTGCTGGGCCCAAAATATAACGAGTAAAACGAAAGACTAGGTTGTTCTTTTATTCAACATCCCCAAGCATCAAGATCGTATTTTACGCACGTTTCACGCCACACAATCCGAATTAAAGCGAACCTCCATTATTCTCCTTTACTGGAAAATCGCAAGGGCGGAGGACAATCCTAAAAACCCTTGATGAAGACAACAGGAACTGCGCCCAGACAACAGCATTTGAATATGAATATAGTACGAATACATACAAGGCTTCATAAAAGGCGTTAGAACTCTTTTCTATGGCTTATTAAGTATATCCAAGTCATTGTGTGCAACAATGTTCGGTGGGATATAGCTCGAAGACAGTGAGATATGGCGGTAGACGCCCAACGATGGCGTTTTTGTTTAAAGTGGAATGGGTTTTTTTAAGTTCCTCCGCAATTGCTGTCTTGACACATTGTCTGGTTGAAAAGTCGTGTTGCCCTAAGTAGATGCTAATTAATCGATCACGATCTGGCCTGTTGGGATAAAAAAAAATTGTGAGCTGGGTCGTTATGTTTTGCCCTTCGTGTTGAGAAAACAAATACGACGTGCCTGCTTTTTATAAAAGTGCGAGAACAAGCAACCTGGATGAAGGTGGCTTTCAAATCTCGTCTCATGCCATTGTGAGTTCTACAGACTTAATTTAGATTACACACATTACAGAATGACTCGCCATTTAAAGACTTAATTAGGTTCGCACGTTCTGAAGAAAGCATCTTTGTTATTCTCGTGTCCATGGATAGATAATTTAATATGAAGAATGAATTCGAGTCTTTAAATTCCGTTTTAGGTCTTGACAGGGCCGTTTCGTCTTGCCTCTGCTAATCAGGGTCGTTCAAGATTTTGTTGCAATGGGTTCCGAACTATTCACATATAATATGAATTTTCTGAGACTCGAGTTATAGAATGCAGGATTTATTACGGTAATAAACTTTTTTTAAAGGAAAGATGCGTTATGAATTACGCCTGATTCGATTTTTAATCGCGATTTTTCAAAAATGCATTAATTGACAAAACTCTTGAAATAAATCAATGCAAAGTCTATTTAAAAAATAGTATACAAATATAATTGTTTCTAATTAAAAATTAACATCCCTTAAAATTAGTATAATTGTCAAGGGAAACCAATGCAAAAAAATAATGTATATGCTTCGTTGTTAAAAAGCTACTGCTTTTAGTTCACAAAAATGCGGTTAAACCATTATGGAAATAAGGGCGATAATTTAGAATTCATCAAAAATGTATGTAAGTGTTGAAGAGTGATGAAAATGCATTAAAGCTACCCTACAATAAAGAATTTGCACTCAATTACCCAACCAGATTGTTACACAAAGACTACAACAACAATGAGAGTTTTTTTTAAACCCAAAACAAAACAATTTTACAACAATAAAAAATTACATTTCTCCCAGAAAATAGGAAGCCACCCCGCCCACCCACAAAGATCTCGCGCTCTGAAACGAAGAATCCGCAACTTCCTTGTAAAAAAAAAGGTCATTGTTTCAGGACCCTACAACACACCTCAAAAAAGACGTTTCAATTTGAATTGTTACATGTAAAAATAGGTCAAGTCCATCGAAGAATTTCCCTCTAAGCTTCTGCATATTACATTTCAGTGGAATAAAAAGGGCGCAAGGATACGTCCCTGAGGAAAAGACTCTAGCGATTCATTAATAAAGCTCAGAAATCACGGGTTTGATTACCTTACATAACACCTGACAGCTCGAAACGATGATTAGAAGAGAGGAACGACTGAGAGGATATTGTTGAGAAATTTTGCAACACCTGGGAGGTCGTGTTTATGGTAAGAGTTATTATGGATGTGAAGTTGGTCTAATGGTTGCTGTTGGTTTCTCCTAACACTTCCAAGCTTCCTTGTCTTTTGTTAAGTTCCGAAGATTCGGAAAAAAGTGAAAATACGGGCAATTTGAAATGATTATTGTTTACGGAATTGCTAAAGAAAAAATTTAATATTGTGTTGAGTGAAAATTAAATGTTATACAACTTAGAAAAATCAGATATTAAAATTTCAATATAAGTGTAAGAGATACCTTCGTGGAAGATTATGTTAGTTTAAAAAGAAGACGGGGATATGTTCATCTGAAATCGCAGTTTATTTTACATTCTGAAGCCAGAAATCAGTAATTAAGAATGAAATAGAGGTTTGATTTTCTATGACGAGATTGTTGTAACACCCAGAGGTCTTGTTGTGAAAACTGCAATTAATTTTCTGAATGGAGGTGCTTTTGAAACAGCGATGTGCTGTTTGAAATTGAGCACGTTCAACGTGATACGTTATAATTTTTGGGGGGCAAACCATATGTGTTTAAAATATAAGAGACTCAACAACGCTTTACAAAATTTAATAAGTAAAAACACGTGCTTAAATATCACAAAAGTAGCAAAAAAGACCACGGCTACTCCAGCCAACTCTGACTGCTGGCTGTCTATAAGCGTTTATCTTTTGTTGTTTAAAAATACTTCATTAAAGGGCCGCACAAAATTTCTAGGAAACCACTAGCTTGCAATAAAATTAAATCGTGTAATGACTAGGTTCCATACCAATAGGAAAATATAGGGGTCACTTTAGAAAATATTTAAATAAGCAAAGCACAACACGACCAAAATATTGAAATTTAAACGAAATTTAGCAAATTGAACCTAATAACTCGGACGGACAAAAGTTTGATGCATTCTGTCTGAAGACCACGCTCTGTCAGAGATGAGGCAGAAACCAATTAGACAAAACGTAGATGTCCTAATGGAAATGGTGGCGCCCTCTTTATGGTTCACCAAGAGGGTTCGTTTCAATCGGTAAATATGTACCGAAATACTGCGCAAGTACCAAAAACCGGCGATAATTCTGATGGTCAGATATACCTGGCCCCAACTAAGCTCTCATGAGGTGTTGTAGGTTGATTGGTTGGTACACATATATATTTAGGTTTGTGGGCATTGCCAGAGACCAGCTTATAAACCTTCGTCAAGTAAGACAAGCACAGCAAACACACATATAAGTGGATCCATCTAATTTTTAGAGACAAAGGCCAACTAGTGGATCCCCAGAATTGACTTGTCACTCCCAGAGGTATTGATTTGGTATAGGGACTTGGAGGACCTTGTGACCTCGACGGATGTAACGTGCACCAGTCACCATTAGCGCACACGGGGGATTCTTAGGAAGGCAGCGGGACTCGAACTCGCAACCTTAGGGGTGCCAGTTCAATACCTTACTGACCAGGCTATCCCGGCCCCATGAGGTGTGATTTGGTATTGATTTGGTATGGGAACTTGGAGGACTTCGTGTCCGCTACGGATGTAACGTGCCCCAGTCACCATTAGCGCACACTTCGGAAGGCAGCGTGACTCGTACTTGCAACCTAGGGATGCCAGTCCAATACCTTACCGACCAGGCTATCCCGGCCCCAAGAGGTGTTGTTGTTTCGAAATGCTTGCTTAGTGGGCCGGCCCATGGGCGTGCGTGGGAATAAGGAGTCCAGAGTGACCCTTTCCTTTCCTCTAATCCCTTTGTTTCGTCTTGAAAAGCGGAGGCAGAATCGATTACGAAGCTCCCGTTCCCTTCTTGGGACTCTTTCGTGTTCCACCATTGTTGATGACCGGCTGGGATGCGAAAGAAGTGAACTACATGTTCGTTTCTGACTTGTTATGTTCGTTTCTCCCTTTCAGGGACATGTCTCCAGGTTCGGGTCCGGGCATCGCCAAAATAGCTGCCGACCTATAAACGGCCCGTTCAGCCAAAAATGTCCGACTAATAATACCCCGTGTAAGGGAGTGCACGTTAAATATCCTTCAAAGTCCTGACGCTGCGTACGATGTCGCCCTTAACGGTTGCGTTGGGCGCCTATTCAGGTGTTGGCTCGTCACCTGACTGTGGCTCTAAAATACGACGCCCGTCGCCAATAGCCCTCGTTGTAGCTCTAGTGCGACGATAATTCAAACCAAACCAAATCAGGGACATGTCTCAATTGTGAAGGTGACGCGCGATAGATGGCAGCATCTGTCGCGTATGTGTGTGTGTTGTCTGTGTCTTACTTGACGAAGGTTTATAAGCGGGTCTCTGACCAAGCACACAAGTCGGAAAATATATGTCTATCAACCAACAAACCATATGTTTGTTTCAATTATCGTCGCACTAGAGCTACACAAGGACAAGGGTATTCGGGAGTCGTAATTTAGAACCACAGTCGAGTGACGAGCCGACATTTGAGAAGGTACTCGACGTAACTGTTAACTTTGGAGCAAATTTAAAGTGTACTTCCTCTACACGGGGTATTATTCGTATGTAACTATGTAATCTAAAATAAATTATTTGCGGACAAAAAGAGAAATAATAAACAAATGGATACTTTTATATTTTACTGGCTCAAGCTATAAAATCACCAAAAATGTACAATCGTCGCCAAATAAAATATTTTCAATGGTACCTTTAAACTGTGTATACTGTGTTTCTAAACTGTGTATATATTGGGTTCTTTAACTGTGTATACTGTAGTCCGTTAACTGCAAATACCGTAGTCCGTTAACTGTGAATACCGTAGTCCGCTAACTGTGTATACTGTGTTTTGCCGCCAGAAAATTTCGTTTGTCTAAAAAGTAAAAGGTTCTTTGAGATTCGCGTCCGCGAAATATAAATGCATCAACAACTCTTGTTCAAAAAGAACATTTGTTCCTTAATCTACAATCCCCAAGAAGCATTAAAAATAAGACACAAAAGGTAAACTTCTACTTTTTGTATTCCTATTCCATTTCGAATGATGCCATTTAAAATTGCAATGGTAGTAATTTGTGATAAATAAAGAGAGGCGTCTTAACCAATGGCTCCTGAATCGGAATTACGGTTGAAAAAGAATTCCATGAAAGAACGTTTGGGAGTGGAAGCTTGGTCTGATTGAGAAGGGTGCGTCGTTATTTGGATTTAATATATCTCTGCTTTTTTTTTTTGGCACAAAGAGAAGCTTTTTCAGCTAAACTGAAAAGTTTATTATGATAGTTTAAGGTAATATTTCATTTAACGTTTTGAAAGCAAGAAATTGTATTCCTTTTTTGAATCGCGCGTGTTTCTTCTTTAAATTATCGCATACGGAAAATCAATTTTCCTACTTTTAATGGATTGAAATTGAGAAATAAAAAGTTTTATTTATTGAAAGGAAGGAGAGCGCACGTTTTTTTCCCTTTCAAATTATACCATACGATAAATGCTCTTCCATCTTTTTTAATAGTTTAATTTAAACATTGCCTGAATTTTTTTGTCAGTTTAACTGAAACGTGTATTAAAAGCATCAATAACGAAAGGTAATATTTCATTTGACGTTTGAAAGCGAGGAATTGTATTACTTAATTAAATCGCGCTTTCCAATTCTTTAAATTGTCTCCGAAGGTTAATATACATTTTCTTACTTTTATGGTGTGAAATTGAGAGACATAAAGTTTTATTTAACGTAAAAAGAGGCCATGCATTGAATCGCAAGTTTTTTTTCCTTTAAGTAAGATCATATTATGGTAAATGTCTTCATCTTCTTTAACAGTTTGATTTATATAGAGCTTGATTTTTTCTTTTATAATCAAATGTATGCTATTATGTTAGATACTTAATGTTGAGCTTCAATAAAATGAAGCCATAGAAAGAAGTACACTCGTAAAACAAACACTCCCAATTTACCTCAGTCTGAGTGTATTTCACTCCTCAGTCCTCCAGACTGGAAAATGCACTTCTCCTTTTGGAGTGGATCCTTTGTGTGTTAAACCTCCGACAGGATCACTCCAAACGAGTGATTTTAACTCAGTCTGAGAAAATATGCAGCCTTTAGGGTGTCGAAAATGCACTTCTCCAACTGGAGTGGATTTCACTCTTTTGTTTTAAGAGTGTACGGTAGTAGGAAAACACCATAATAAGAAATTACGATTCTTAACTTAAAGAATAGCTATTAAAAATTAATTTTGTTTCTTTTACAAATTTTATCTTATAATAAATTAGATTTCCAAAGCAATTATTCATTTTGTTTAAACTTCTTCCTACTAATGCTTAATAACTAAATTCTGGATTGCGTGAGGTTTACTCAACCTGTCGTCCCTTAATTGGGTCGATAAAATGAGGATCAAGCAAGCTTGGGAACAAAACACTAGGTTAGGGTGACCACCTAATCGGCACATCCTAAAACCATTGGTCACGAGAGCAAAAAAAGGCCGGGAAGGACTTGTCCCACTAATGGGCTGTTGTACACAGCGATTTATTTTTTAATTAGTTTGTTTAACATGACGTGATGACATGATCATTCCTGCTATCGAGATCTTATTTTCATTCTGGTGGCACTGTTGTCGCTCAAGTCATGAAGCATGGCACTTAAAATCATTCAAGTCAATTAAAATATATTTCTTTCATTGCAAACAGAAGTTTATTCAAGATAACTATATTATTTGTAAAACTGTAGATGAGTTTAAATAATAATTGATAATAAATAATGAATAACATGAATGCATTAGATAAATTGCTGATATAGTTCTAACGAGACTTACGTAAAACCCAAAATATTTATGATAAAAACTTAAACAGACAACCGGATATCATACGAAATACTTTTGCGATTAGTCAGGAAAGCGTGTAATACGAGAAATCTCAACCTATTCGATTTCACGACGAATGTTAATAAACGGATGCTATGGCGAAAAGCGAGTGAACTCAGCAGAATTACAATTAAAGTAGGACTGTCTTTCGATTACAAAACGACGCAATTCAACAGAATGAGTCATAACAAGTTTGTGTACATTTTTAAATAAATTTGTTAATTTATATTTTTTTTCTACATAGGATGTTAAATGACGATATTATAATGGTTTAAAGTTTTAATTGTCAAAACAGTGACTAGCAAATTCTTCCCGGCATGTTCTGACTAGTATTTGATTGCCTATTTATTTTATCAAGTCTGATAAAATTTTTAATAAATCTCCATATCCATCGGAAGTCACTCACAATTACACAAGTTAAATAAATTTAGATAACCAAATATCAACCTAATGAAGACAAATAATCCGTAACCCTTTTGGAGAAAATTATTTTCTGTTTTACTTAGTATGACTCATTCAAATACAAAAATTGAATTAAATATATTAAAAATCGATAAAAAAAATTCTCATTTTTGGTGTTACTGTGTGATAAATTTAGCCAAACTGATATCTTTCTAGCAAAACTCATAATTCTCTCGCACAGAAGTCACGACCATGGGCGGAGCTATAAAACGCGCGGAAAAAATCAGATGAAGGCAAAAAAAAACGGCTGAAATTTTGTCTTCAAATATTGAAGCCGTCAGCTGAAATGAACGTCGTCAAAAAAAGTAGCACACGACACGCAATAAAGCATCATTTCTACATCTTTACGATATCAATATGAGATTACGATATCGGGAAGCATTCAGTATCGAAAAGTCAAAGAGCCAACTTCCTTTCCAGACCCATCACAGGTCACAATTCTAACCAATCTCAACCCAATAAAAAAATCCGGCCAACTCTTTTTAACCCTTTGTATCCCCTTCAGCCCGAAATGTCCTCTTCTCTCTCTTGAGCGCGCCGTCAAATCAAATCCCCTGACGACCTTGGGGTTCGTCCTCACATCGGAAGAAGACACGGACGACCTATCCCTTCCCCCCTTTCCTCCCCAAGAAGGTCGATCCACCTGGCGAGATTCATGCGTTGGCGATCTTTTTGATGGCGAAGAAATAGCAGTTCGTTGTTTTCAGTGGCCTAGTGGTTATGATCGAAGACCATTACGCTAACAGTCTGCGCACTGTACCGGGTGCGGGTTCGATTCCCGCCTTCGCCCCGGGTGTAATTGCTCTCTCTGGTATCAGTAAAAATTCTGCCTGTCTCTGCCTTACTTGATGAAGGTTTATAAGCAGGTCTCTGACCAAGCGCACAAGTCGGAAATACATGTACCAACCAACCAATCGTTGTTTTTACATTCAAAAGGGTGGTTTCACGTCGTGGATGGCAACAGCAAAAAAGATTTGCATTCATTTGTTGCATGGAATTATTTATGTATTGGTATTCGAAGATGAGTTTTCTAAGAGTATTTCACTTATTAAATTTTTGAAATGCCTACTTATTCCTGTGCTGTTGGTTGTTCAAAACATTTGTCAAAGAGAGTTGTAAAGAAAAGTATTACAAAATCTTTAAGTTAAAATAGTAATTAATAATTTTTTGCACATTTGTACTGTTGAAGTATTGGATAATTTGATTCAATTGTTCACAACTACGTTTGAAAAAACTTAACAACAACAAAATATTTTTTAATGTGATGAATCAATTTTAAAATAAATATTCGTAATGCATAGTAAATGTTAAATAAATAAAACTAACTTTTCGAATAAAGTAATCACGACAGCGACGGACCAGCGCGAAAAAAGCGCCAGGGTCAAAAACAAGGTCGGCCATCTTTTTCTTCTTTGAATTCTTCCAAAATAAAATACTTGATGCATAACATTGTTGTCAAATGTCAAGATTTTCTAACCTTTTTAAAACTGATTCAATTAGATAACTTCCTTTTGGAAATTAGGAAGGATTAGCGACATTAAATCACCGAACGCACGAGGACGTTGAATTACGAATGTAGACATAAGATAATTGTGTAAACTGGATACGGTTTGTTGCGTCTATTTTAATAGTGAAAGATGTTTTTTTTATGAACATTGTAGATAATTTAACTATTTTCTCAGTTCCGAGGTCGTGGCTAATCAGTTTTATTCCAGTAAATGTTGGCTAGTGTATAAAGTTATTGCTTCCTGGTTGCAGTCGAATCATAATTTTTGGAAAGATGTTTTCAAAAGTAAATAAACAGATTCCATTTTGAATCTAAAGAAACAGATTATCAACAGTAATCAAGGGTTTTAAGATTCTACTTCATGATGCCTAAAACAATCAGAGAAAAAAAATAGACATACATAAATGTTGTTAGATTGGAATAAAAATTATTGTTTTAATTGTGTTAAGGGTAATGGGGGGCGCTGGACCGGGGGTTTCCAAACTCAAGTGCCTCAATGTTAACACAATGGTAAAAAACTATTTTCTCTGCCACATTTCTCCGGCTGTATTGAATATTTTTGCAAGCTGTTTTTTTTTTCAAATAATAAATGTAGATAACTTACAGGTCTTTACAATCCCACTTTTTAAAATTGCTTCAAATACTTTTTGCAAATTATTTATTAAAAATTCTTCAAAAAATTCGAACTAATTTCAAAAAGTGATATTGTCGGGACCTTTAAGTCAGCTACATTTATCACATAAAAAATCCGTTAATATTTAAAGTGCACTCCCCCTACACTGTGTATTACTCGTCTGACATTTTTGGCTGTACGGGCTGTTTATAGGTATTTTGGTGATGCCCGTACACGAACCCGGGACCTTATGCATGTAAGGCGAACGCCTTAACCGACTGGGCTTTCCAGCCCTGAAGTGAGACTTTTACTTCTTTAAATGTAGTCTTGATTAGAATATAACAACAAGGATTCAGTCACTCAAACCGAAAAACACTTTTTTATGACCTAATATTGAAAACAGCTCCTCTAATAATCTGGGATTAGCAAGAAGACAAGAAATCGCGAAATCTGTGAAGCGTGGTTCGTTAAAGAGCCATATTTTGACATGAGTTCAGCTGCTACTTCTTCTTTCTTGGTTCCAGAAAAGGGGGAAAAACAAGTTACATCGCACTTAATTTACAAAAGTGGAACTTCTCTTATTGAAACAACGTGGAAGAAAAGTCATTTTTTCGATGTATGATGCGATATATGAAAAAGGCGAGAAATGGTACATAAAAAAAACTGGAATAATTTTAGTATTGTGTTAGATTTTTAGGTAAAGAGTTTAGTTTTAATTTTGAAATATCATCACAATAGAGCTACAAGAGGGCTATTGGCGACGGGCATCATTATTTTAGAACCACAGTCAAGTGACGAGCTGACACCTGAGTAGGCACCCAACGCAACCGTTAAGGGCGACATCGTACACAGCTTTAGGACATTGAAGGATATTTAACGTTCACTACCTCTACATGGGGTATTATTCGTCGGATATTTTTGGCTCCACGGGCCGTTCATAGGTCGGCAGTTATTTCGGCGAAACCCGAACCCGAACCTGGGACCTTTCGCATGCAAGGCTAGTGCCCAACCGACTTTGCTCCCCAGCCCCCAAAATATTATAGCGTATCACGTTGAACGTGCTCCATTTCAAACAGCACATCGCTGTTTCAAAAGCAATTTCATTCATAAAATTAATTACAGTTTTCACAACCCGACTTCTGGATGTTACAATAATCTCATCATACAAAATCAAACCTCTATTTCATTCTTAATTACTGATTTCTGGCTTCAGAATGTAAAATAAACAGCGATTTCCGATGAACATAACCCCTTCTTCTTTTTTAAGCTAAGATAATCTTCCACGAAGGTATCTCTTACACTTATATTGAAATTTTAATACATGATTTCTCTAAGTTGTATAAAATTTAATTTTCACTAAACACAATCTTAAATCTTTTCTTTAACGAAGTATTATCATAGGACGAATAATTATTATAATTTAATAAGACGAAGTATTTATTATAATATTATAATAAAAAAAATTACAAATTGAAATATTTTTTATAACTTGTAAGTATATGGTAAGTATTAATAGATTTAAATAGCAACCAGCTATTGGAGTCTGTTAATGATTAGAATTAGTAAGTTCAGTGAAAGTACTATTATAAAAATCCGTCTATTTTGAGTTTTGTATTTTGACAAAAAAAACCAGGCAGATAGTATTTTTTTAAAAATCATAGTGATAATTTAAAAATATACATAACACTTCCCGATAAGTTATTGTACTCAAGTATTGTTACAAAGATGTAATGGAAACTAATAAAGAATATTATCTTTTTTTACTTATTTGGCTCTTAAATTTTGTTTTAAAAATAAATTTTGATTTTGAAAGGAGAATTAGGCCGCTACTCATTCCTCTAACGTGAATGACTCTTAAGAATGTGGGTAAGTAAATATTTTTATGCAGATTTATAATACGACCCTGTTTATCTTTCTCAAATGTCATACAAAAACTCACAATAGCTTTCTTAACGCAAAGAAGTTATAATATTATCAAGTTGTTCAGTAAACACTATGCAAACAAGTTACATTTTCAAGTTATCAAACAAACACTATACAAACATTTCCAAAAACTGCAGCATGCCACCGCAGTTTTACTATTTTTATAAAAGTAACCTATAATTAAAATTCTAGCTAAAAAAACTTTTAAAAATATTGTAATAAAGTATTGCTTGTAACATGTTACGTTGATAAACACGGATTTGGTATCCCCCCTCCCCCCACCAATTACTAAAACCGTCAGCTGTCATAACTGGAGCATAATAATAAGGATAAAAATGAAATATGGGTTAATGCTTGAAAACTAACTTACTAAAATGTCGTTACTTTAATTCAAGGAAAGGTTTTTTCCCATAAAGGATTTTCATTTTTTAATAGCGATGAAGATTATAAAAAATTCCCAAGGAAGCGGTAAAATTTCACAATCAATCGGAAGTATGTGGTTCTCGTGTACAATATATGTCCGTCACCTTACCGAATTCGTTAATATTATAATAAACGACGACTTTGTGTGTGTGAATACTGTTTACGACTTCCTTTGACGAATTAAAATGTTGCTTTTATTATTTATTATTAAAAATTATTTTTTCGTGTAACTTAATTTGCCCTGTATAAAAATATAAAACGTTCCATGTCTGTTTTTAAAATTTATTTTTCGTGTAACTTAATTTGTCTGATATGAAAACTTAAAACGTTCCCTTTATGTTTTTTAATTTTTTTTGGGGGGGTAACTTAAATTGTCCTATATAAAAACAAAAAACGTTAACTTTATGTTTTTTAAATTTGTTTTTCGGGTAGCTTAATTTGTCCTACATAAAAAAACATAAAACGTCCCCTTCATGTTTCTTAAATTTGTTGTTCATGTAACCTAGCTTGTCCAGCAATTCTTGCAATTCAATATTTTCATAATTTTTTTCAGGATTTAAGTCTGCATTTGACTTATAATTTGTTTATTTAGAGAAACTGAATAGTTATTTTCATGTTTAAAGTTTTCTAGCCAACCGTAAATAATAGATTAATTCCATCAGATAGCTCAAGATAAAAAAAAAGTTGCCCAAAACAGATATAATGTTTCAAAAACATAAGTTCCATTAATTAACGATTCAAAAATATGTCTCAACATAACAAAATGGCACAACAAATTCGGAATTTTAAACGATTGAGATTGCACATTATTTACGCCTTGCAGATCGTTAATTGCAATGACAATGCAACTGAAATACAGTAAAACACATAGCACGAGCGCGCGCATCTAAAAAAAAAATTGAAAATATAGAAATTTTTAGTGTATTTTATTCAGAGAATAGTAGAACAGTTCTGAAGACATTCTAAAATAAGTTTTAATATAATCTCTTGGAATGTTATTATATTTGCATTTAAGTATGTTACTGATGTATATTTATTATAATAATCATGATTTTTATAGATAAATTTAATAACCTATACGAAAACAAGAATATTATCAAAGAGTAATATTTACAATAACTATATAGATCGAGGATATTTTTAGAACATTTGGTGCATTCTATTTACACATCACACAGCAATGAACTAATTTAAATGCATAAAATCATAATATTTGAGTTTGAATCGGCTCCTAAAATATTTACATAATGGCGGTTTTTGCTGCACGCTAAGCGTGATTGTAGGAATTGAAGTTTTACAGAAGGCCAAATTGTGCATGCTTCCGAAGCATAATTCTTCCATTCTGACATTCGAAAATAGATTCGCAATAAATAGTTGGAGCTGGAGAGGGTATAAAAATATTTTTTGTTTCGTGTTTATTTTTAATTTTATTTGAGTTAAGTTAAAGCTTGTATGGGTTAAGTAGAAGAATGGATGCTGTATTTACGATATACACTCTTAAAACAAACACTCCTAACTTAACTCAGTCTGAGTGGATTTCACTCCTCCAGAATGGAAAATGCACTTCTCCTTTTGGAGTGGATCCTTTGTGTGTTAAACCTCCGACAGGATCACTCCAAACGAGTGATTTTAACTCAGTCTGAGTAAATATGCATGCATTTACGGTGTCGAAAATGCACTTCTCCAACTGGAGTGGATTTCACTCTTTTGTTTTAAGAGTGTAGAGTATTCCTAATTGAATGTAATTATAATTTAAAATAACTATTGTTAACAAACTAATTATTAATATTTGTTTAGTTTGTTAAAGGATTTGTTTCACGTCTCGGTGGATGGCACCAGCTCCATCGGTTTGTGTTAATGTTTTGAGTGGAATTTCTTATGTCTTTGAATTCGAAAATAAGTTTTCCAAGAATATCTTACTTCTTTAAATTTTTAAATGCCAACTTCTTACTGTGCTAACGGTTGTTCAAAACATCTGTTAAATAAAGCTTGCGATGAAAGATTTTTTTTAATCTATATCGGTCCTTTTGGGAATGAAACCGAAGCAACCAATGAAATCGCAGTACGGATAAAAATGTAAACAAGAGCGTTACCTTATCTGAAACATCTGAGCTTTTCGACATTTTTAAAGTAATGTATCTATAATGATAAAAGAAAGAATCTGTCTGTCTGTCTGTCTGTGTGTATGTCTGTGGATCGCAAAAGACCTACTTAGACTGCTCTAAAAAATTCAAAATTTTTAATATAGATTCCTTTTAATGCCTAAGTGTGCACCTGAGGCTTAGTTTTTTCATATTTGATTGTAATTTTTAATTAATATAATTTGTTTTAAAAAAACGTCATCCACGTGGGATTGCGGGACCATAACAGGGCTTGAAAACAAATGGACCCGGCCGAAACGGGGGCTTGACGCCATCCTCTATTAGTTTGATTGATTGAGTTTGGTTGAGATATGCGCTCGCCCGAAGGCTGCTTCATCCTCTATTAGTGTTTGCTTTTTTAAGTGCTCATGCGCCAACACGAATTTAATTTTGTTTTGATTTTGAGTGTATTTTCAAAAGTAAACATGCCTCTAAAAGGAAGCAATGCGAAGTTAACGGGTTCCCAGTAAGGCGGGACCATACTGCTAGTCGTGATATATGTCTGTCGTTGCGGCTTGTTGTGGTCACATTTTAGAATTACAGTCGAAACACAGTATAACTTTTCTTATAAAGATACCAATACTTCCCCTCCCCATCTAATTGAAGAGGAAGCGACGGTCATTCCAAAGAACAAAGATGCCAATCTGTTTCCCATGCTTAGATAAAGAATAGATGCATCAGTGATTCTTATTAGGAGGGGAAAAGGAATTATAGAGCTTAGTGGAAGAACGTGCTAAGTGACATTTTTGAAAACATTGAGATATTTATGTCAAAGAGCATGTTATTCCCTCTTTTAATCACAACAAGTTTAACTTTTTCGTAAACTTTAAATATAGTATATAGTTAAGTGCAAACGATAAACTTGAAAGCTCATTTTCTCGTTTTCACTTTTGTGTTATTTTGCACGTTCTATCACTAAGCTCTTCGATTGTAGAGCTTAGTGGAAGAATGTGCTAAGTGACAAAAAGGAGAAAACGAGATTTAAAGTTTATCATTTGCATTTAAATCCGTTAAAAACGGTACTTGCAAACGATAAAAAAATTCTTAATTTGTTAATAAATTTTTGAAAAAGGGGAAACTTGTCATCTTTAAAGTAGGGTAAAACACGTTTTTTGACACAAAAATCTCAATTTTTTCAAAAATGTCACTTAGCACGTTCTCTCACTAAGCTCTTCAATTATTTATCTATTTATTTTGTTTTAGTTAGCGAAAGTTGGCAGCAGGGGACCTCTCTTGATGGGACCGTTGGAATGTCTCGTTACGGATAGCTTGTTCCGTAAGTTTTTGGTTTTGTTGTTGCAAATTGGACATCCTGTGTTTGACGTTATGAGTTCGCGCCAATTTTAGGAAGTAAATTGCTTTATAATGGCGAAGATAGTTAGGGTAAAATGAAATTAGTGGGTGATTGTGTGGGTACATTGTCAGTATCAATGACTTTTGATTTCGAGGTTTTAATTGCTAGTTTTGTTTAGGCTGAATAATACGAAGAATTTCTTTTTATATTGCCCTACGATTTTTTTTTAAACTTTATATTACAATAAAAAAAAACTTAGACAACTGATAAGATTTAATAATTCAGACGATATAATTGGATTTGACGATATAATTGGATTTTATGTATTTTTTAATTTTTGTTCTAGCCTAAAAAGAATATTAATATTTTTTCAATCCATGATAGGTTGTAGTATTTTTCAATTGTAGTGAATAATTTCAACTGCTTTTAACCTTTTTTTTTATCTAGGTAAAAATATTTTTGGATGAATTCATCAGTACTTTTTACTTAAGCAATTTATAATAAATCTATTAATTTATAAAATGCTTAAATGTCTATACATTATAACTGAAATTCATTAGAAATAAGAAAATCCCTCAGCATATTAAAAAAAAAATTAAAAGATTTATATCGTGCTTACCATAATGAGGTTCAATATCATAATAACAGCTGTGAAAGTGAAAATTGAAAGTTGAATATTCATAATTATATATTTCTTTAAATGGGCTGAATAAATCACGTATGTCCTTTCTCTTTTTTTTTGGCAAAGGTAACTACTTTTAATTTAACTCATTACAGCAAGCATGTTATTATCTTTAAGCTGGGTGTGCAATGAGCACTCAACACGTATTTTATGAGCCACGAAATTAAAAGGAAAAATCTTGCCATAATAAATTTAGTTTTAATTGTCCGCAACTTGACATTGCCCGGCGTTGGCTTGAGAGAAATGTAACTGGCAATTTTGCATTTTTCTCAACATTTTAGAATGAGTTTTAAATTCGCATATAATGTATTGCACATTCTTTATGGTTTGAAAAACTAACTTATTTTTATATAGTTTTATGTTGGATAACAGTAGTCATAAAAGATTTTTTTTTATAAAAAAACATGCGATTGTAATAGCTATATTACGTAGCTATTATAATCGCAGAGTTTGATTTTTGAGTTTCTTGCTATTTTCATTGGTTGTTTCGTTTTCACTCACATAATGAGCGTTTTTGTCAACTGCTCCTTCCATTTTAAAGTTTTTCTGCGCAACTTGTTTTAATTTCCGCTGTTTGTTAAACATTATCGGTCCTAATTCTATTAAATTATACCCGACCTTAAGTATGCAGTATACAAATGTTCTACGAGAAAGAGGGTAAATAGTTCTCATTTTTGAGGGCGAGAATCGAATACAAAAAGGTATTTAACATTCAACAAACAAATTTATTTGTTATTTCAAGACATAAATCTATTATTCTTATTAGTTTAGCTTCAGTTAGAGTGTTGTTTTAATTGTTTTTTCCCTTCGATTTTGACGTAACAGGGCGCACAAATATCAGGGTAAAATTATCAACCAATCGGAGCAGGCGAAGCTTCGGCGCCAGCCGCGTTGTTTACGCAAATTCCTACGCGTAGTACATTTCTCTGCTGCAAACTTAAGGTCGGTTTTAGTTTTATTTAAAGAAAAGTTTGTACACAAACATTGGTTTTAGTAAGCTAAGAAAATATTGTATTCTACAAAACAAATACCAGAAATACCAAAAATGGAGGGGCTGGGGAGCCCAGTCGGTTAGGCACTCGCCTAGCATGAGAAATGTCCCAGGTTCGGGTCCGGGCACCGCCAAAATAGCTGCCGACCTATAAAAGGCCCGTGCAGCCAAAAATTTCCGACGAATAATACCCCGTGTAAGGGAGTGAATGTTAAATATCCTTCAGAGTCCTAAAGCTGCGCATACGATGTCGCCTTAAACGGTTGCGTTGGGTGACTATTCAGGTGTCGGCTCGTCACTTGAGTGTGGTTCTAAAATACGACGCCCGTCGCCAATAGTCCTCGTGTTGCTCTAGTCACGAGAGTCTATAGTGCAACGATAATTCAAACCTAACCTAACCAAAAATGGAAACAATACTACTGGCACTGTTGCCATTCATTATGTGAAAGCTGCTCATTATTTCCCGCGTAAATATACAGAACAATTCAACTTTTTTTAATACAATGCTGTCACACTGACGCCGACACATGCATTCCGCGCGCAGGGTAATTTTCGCGTGACGGAATTCCAATTAGAACCACCCTTTAAATGCTCCTTCCCACCTGTTGGCATTCACCTCTTGGTCCAAATGGCAAAGATAAAAGAAAAGGAGAAAAAAGAACACAGATGGTGTAGTCCGATCACGCAGCAACCAGAGAATTCATTTGCATAGACAAACGAAGAGAGAACAAGTCGTTTGAGTCGCCCACCAACAACACGAGGGCAATCAACTGCTTGTCCGGGGTTAGAAGCCGACATTAATTAATTGTACATAGGTTCGCGTGTGAATGTGAACGATTCAAAACAGTTTTTCGATATAGAATCAAATTCTCAATAGAATCAAGCTTTAATGTTCTGAAGCTCTAATGCTCTCTGTTCTAAAGCTCTACAGCACTGTTCTAAAGCTCTATGACAAAATTTGTAGGTGCTTGGAACTTCAATTTGCAAAAGAATTCTATTCTATATCGAATGGGACAAGCAACACGAGGGAAATCAGCTGCTTGTCCGGGGTTAGAAGCCGACATTAATTAATTGTACACAAGTCCGCGTGTGAATGTGAACGATTCAAAACAGTTTTTCGATATAGAATCAAATTCTCAATAGAATCAAGCTTTAATGTTCTGAAGCTCCAATGCTCTCTGTTCTAAAGTTCTATGATAAAATTTGTAGGTGCTTGAAACTTCAATTTGCAAAAGAATTTGATTCTATACATCGAATTCTATTCCATATCGAATAGAACAAGCAACACGATTGCAATCAGCTGCTTGTCCGGGGTTAGAAGAAGACATTAATTAATTGTACACAAGTCCGCGTGTGAATGTGAACGATTCAAAACAGTTTTTTGATATAGAATCAAATTCTTTTGCGAATTGAAGTTTCAAGCACCTACAAATTCTATCATAGAGCTTTCGAGCAGTGATGTAGAGCTTCAGAACAGAGAGCATTAGAGCTTCAGAACATTAAAGCTTTAGAACAGTGGATGTTGAGAAAAACTTTAAAAAAATTAAAAAAATAAAATTAGTGGTTTAAAGAGGTTTTTTTTTGCACCTACAAATATTCAATCAAAAATTCTTTTTTGCAGTGCTTTTGAAGATATTGAGGGAAACATTTAAATTAGTTGAAAAACGGACGTTTGTGATTCAATACGGAAACTATTTTTCGATACAGAAATGCAAGTTTTATGCGCATAAAAATTCGAGTAATGGAGATTTAAAGCAATGCAGATGTTGAGGAAGTTTTTAAGTTATAAAACATTAATGTTTTGTAAGTTTCAGAATAGTTTTCGATGTTTAGAAATCGATGTTTTTGCACCTAAGAAAATCAAATTTCAACAACGGAAGCTTCAGGGCGTTGTGGATAGCGAAAAAAACTTTTAAAATGAAAAAAAAAAGCAAATTTTGATTTGAATAAATCAAAACTGTTAAAAATGAAACATTAAATTTTGGAATTCTAATTTTTGGGACTAATTCATAATAGTTTTCCTGATAGAAATCGTCTCTTTGTACATACAAAACGAATTTCGACAACTGCAGTTTAGCACTAAGCCAAAAGCACAGCCAACGTTACAAAGAAAAACCTTTAATGTAAAATAAATACTGAATTAAGACCATTCAAATTCTTTCGAAAAAAAAATCAAAAATTGTTTGAAAAGAAATATTGCTTTTTTTTTAAAAATTCAAATGTTTGGATACGATTCAAAAAGTTTTTATCGACAGAAATCAACGTTTTTGCACCAACAAAAACAGAATTTCGATAAGCTGTAAAGCATTGCGGATGTTGAGAAAAGCTTTGCAATTATAAAAGAAAAAATATTTTAAATTATATATTTGTAAAATAACTTAAAAAGTTTTTCTCAAAAGAAATCCGCATTACTGCAGCTACAAAAACTAACTTTCAACAAATGGTGTTTTAGAACATTGCGGATGTTGAGATAAACTTTCGTTATTGGGAAAAGCTTCTACTCAAAACAATTTTCTTTCTACGAAAACGTTGAACGTGGAAGAACTTTTCTTTAGAACGTCGATGATAGAAGTTGGGAGAAACTTTAACCCTCTAATGCATAATGTTACCGTTTGGTAACAAGTTACATAATCCACTTTATTCTAATTAAAGTAGACCTCCCTCTCGACAAATTTGTGTTTTTTTCATCTATTACATTCCATTTTAAAGTTTTAGTTAATAATAAACCTCATAGATGACAGTAGTAAAAGTGCATTCAAAATTAAAGAGTGAGGTTATTAACTTTTGTGAAATTACGTCTTTGGAAGTGGATTCAAAGTATAATAATATTAATACTAAATACAAATAAATTGTTTTGAAAAATTAATTGTAGTTCCAGAGGGTTATTTTGAAATATATTTAGTAGTTTCCTAGTCATAATTATCAAAATTGAAATTTTGCTGTTAGTTTTTGTCAAATGGAAATTTTTTGAAATTGATATTATTTAAATTCTAATGCAGTTAATTTTTTTCAGTATTTTCTCCATATAATTTATGAGTATTAAAGATACATATATATTTTTTGGGGATGAAAATAACAATTCATGCATTAGAGGGTTAAAATTATCATCAAAGAATGCTCAATTCAAAATTCATGGCACTTCGAGAGAGGTAAATCGTGGTAGCTGGTTGCAAATACCAAAAGCAGTTAGATTTAAAAAAAACTTGAAAGATGTTTATCTTATAATTACTCTTTATGCATTATAGTGCATTTACGGTGATCAGTACTTAAACTAATAGGGGTGTAAACTTATGAAGAATATTTTTGAGTTATTATAGTTTATTTTTGTCACATGGTTTGGGTATTTTGATATTGTTTGAAATGAATGTTTATCCGATACTAATACGGTAGAGTCCCGCTTATCCAAATGGTACGGGACTAAAATTGAGCCAGCCAAAATAAAAAATTGATGCACATTTTGATAAATAAATCTAACTTTGTAAGTACGTATTTGTTTTTGTGTATTTATTTATACATTTCTTATTTTAACCGAAAGGCTCGGGATTTTTTTTTGATAAACCGATTTTCGCATAACCGGGATTCGAATAAACGAGACTCTACTGTACGCGTATGGTTATACCATCTTCCAAAAGTTAGTTTTAGTTAAGTTTAGTATTTTTTATTTTGAGTATCGTCGCACTAGAGCTACACGAGGGCTATTGGCGTCGTAATTCCAAAAGTTAGCCTTTAAAAAAATTAAGAAATACAATTATTTTTATGCTACTCTTTCTAAATAAAGCCAGTTAAAAATTCTCAAAAAACTATTATGTAATGATACGATAAATCGATTTTTTTCAAACTAAAGAGAAATATTAACATTGATCTACTTTTTCACGTAAAATTTTTATAATGAATTAATTTTTCGTACTTGCATTCGTTCTGATCATTAAAACCCTTTAAAATTGTCAGGTACTGTTACGATGTTTTTATTTAAAAACAATTTATCAAATGAATATCGCCAAAAGTTTTGGCATAAATGCTCGAACCAATTATTATAAGCAATAGATTGGATTAAGTAAACAATAAAACCACGGATAAATAACATTTAAGCAATAAAAGATTTGAAATGCAACAGGTTTCAAGCCGGAATTCGCACAATCATTATCCCCATATGACCGGTATTCGGTTTACTTTTTCCCGGTCTTTTTTCATTCAAATAAAATGCGTGCACAAAATGATTTTTTTCGCGTAATCTTTGAGAATATATTTTTTTTTTTTTTAGATTAGAGATTGTAATTGAGATTTATAAATCGATTATTTATAAATTCAGATGAAAATAAATTACAGATGCAGTGTCAAACTATCGATAGTTGACAAAATAGTTCAACAAAAAATTCAATCATAATATTCTCCAAAGTATATTTAAGACATAGACTTGATATATTGATGTACTTTTTAATTTATATAAGATAAATCTTTATTTTTGCATAGATATTTCTCGCTGACCAGAATTTTTGGACATTTGTTTTGATTATAGCATTAGCATTGCCACATTTTTCTTTTTTCTTTTGTGTATATTTATGTATTTAAATTTATTATTTTGTGTTTTTTTTATTAGCTTATAACGTGTCGTATTATTGTGTACTATTAATCATAATTATGTTTATTTTAGTCACATATACGGTTTTTTTCCCTCTTGTGACGAACAAAAATTTTCTGTAATGTTTTTTTCTGTGTTAATAAAGTGTTTGTTAGACTCTGGCCTCATAGATGGTGACTTCGTTTCCGATGGTGATTTCGTTTAATTCGCAAAAATAATATTGACAACTTACTTAAATTAGTTTAGTTAAATATAAGCCGCAATGAAACATAATTATCGCAATTTAGTAATACCAACTAAACACCGTACTCCAATATTTTTTTTCACGGAAAAAGAACTCTACATTTTCATAAAATGAACAAACTTGCTTATCATTTCGAATTTAAACAAGGTAACATAATTTTAATTATAACTATCCAATTTTTATTATAACTAACCCATAAAATTATTGTGGTCACCCATGCTGTTAGTGATACATATACAACATCCTTTCCCAACAATCTTTTAGTGCAATAAAATAAAATAAAACTTCATATTTTCATAAAATTAACAAACTCATCAATTCTAAATTAAACAGATATTAATAATAAAAACTTACCCACGCAGTTCTATGAACGCCAAAAGAAATAATCCTAGATAGATCGCGCTAAATTATCCAAAAGCAGTGACCAATTCCTTCTCCTAAGCGGTCACCATAAACAGTTGAGAACTTTTTCTCTGAGAGAACACTTTTCCACGTCCGGTTCGGAGACGAAACAAAATCTAAGTGAACTTCGCCGACTCTTTCCGAGATGGTTTGAAGTGGGAGATAGTAAACCTACTTGGCGAGCGCCAAAGGCATGCGCTTGGCGTCGTTTGATTGAGTTATTGTCGCACTAGAGCAGTACGAGGGCTATCGTCGAGGTAATGGGAATGTTTCAGATGATGTAACGCTCTTGTTTTCATTTGTATCCGTACTAGATTGCGTCGGGTTCACTTTCAAAATAACCGATATGAAAAGAATTTTTTTCATCCTATGCAAGCTTTCTTTAATTAATATTTTTAACAACCTACATAACTGAAAGAAGGTGGCATTTAAAAAATTCACTAAGCAAAATATTCTTTGAAAACTCATTTTCGAACACCAAAACAAAAGAAATTCCGAAAACACAAACGACAAAATTCGTCGGAGCTGTTGTCATCAACGACGTGAAACAACCACATTGGTAATCCAGTCGTTTTCTACTGTTCATTTCTTCTAGACTTCTTTTGGAGCTTTAACACTGCCAATTACGCCTCGTAATTTAGAACAATGGTTTTTAAGTGACGACCGACATGGTGTTTTGTATTCTGTACGAGGTTTTGAGTTGTTGGAGTGAGAAAAGTAGTTGCCAAATAAAAAACAACCTCTTTTTGTTGAGAAATACGCAAATAAGATTTAGAAAAAGTGGTTATTTTACTGGTTGGAAAGTAATTATGAGGTCTAACTTTTTAAGATAACTGTTATTGAGTATATGGAATATTTTGGAAAATAATGTATGGTACAAAACTGTTACATCTAACATTTATGCAATTACAAATATCTTAACTGTTCAATTATTTTGACCATTCATATATGCCAAAGTATATCTCCAAACTACTCGACATTCGTATGTAAAAGCAACATTGAACATGTAGCAGAAAATGGTCCGAATTTCTAATTTTTCGAAAAAGTGGTTTAATCAAAAAAATAACTATATCCACAATATTTTCGGCAAGTATTTGTATATAATTCTGGAACCAATTTTTTTATTTTATTTTTCCATGTGGAGGGGGTGGGGGAGGGCAGTCTAATCCTCAGCTTCCAGTTAAATATGCTGATTCTATGAACTTTAATTATGTCCGATATTTGTATTAGGTTTAAGACTATTAGCTGAAAAGTTCATTCTAATGTTTTAATGGATAACTTTTTCTCAGTTAGTTTCGCCTTGGCAATAAATAACATGACTTGGTGAAGCAATATTTACAAGACGCTGAAAAAGAAACTGATGTCTTGCGCGGAGTTGCTCTAAGTGCAGTTGCTATTACAAAAATATTTTTTTAAATCATAAACACACCAAAAAACAATTTATTACAAATATTTTTTTCATTTTTTTTAATTCGTTTTTTGGTTTCAACTTCCAAATCACAAAGTGCTTAAACAACAATTCATCAATTTCTTTAATTAACATCTTATCCAATACATCCGTCAAGCATAACACTGGCGGTTTAATATTCTGTCTTAGAGCGATAAGCCGCCAATCATTGCGGTGCTACGTGGTCACTAATAATAATGATAAAGAATTGATGATTGATCTCCCGGTACCAGTTATTTTAAATGAGCAGGAATAAGTTACTTATGGAAAGCTCTAAACAATTAGGGGAGCGCCGGGTTTAAACCCTTTCACCCCTAATGAGTCCATTGGAATTATCAGCTTGCGATTTTTTAGCCATAAGGTTATAATAGTTTTTTAGTCATAAGGTTAAATATATTTTTTTGCATCATTAGATGGAGGAATTATGTCTATTGACTAATTAAAAAATGTTTAGTTTAAGATAAAAACAGTTTTATTAAATAAATTGACACTGAATTCTTCATTAGTGCATTTTCAGATGCTTAAAAATTGACCTTTGAAAAAATTATTGTTACAATTACTCGGGTTTTTTCAGTTTAATTCGTTTTCATTAATTCAAATCGTTTTTATTAATTCAATTCGTTTCAATCAATTGAATTCGTTTTAATCAATTATCTTGTTCAATTTTTATAATTTTAAAATGGGAATATTTTCCATTAAATCGTTCTATAGTTTTTGTTTCTGGGAGAATGGGAACTGGTTTTTTAGCCTTCCAAACCGTTGTGCAAATTTTTTTTGACTAAAAAAACTTTCAAAATTTTTTCAAAAGGCTTATGGGCATTATAAGTCAAAAACAGTAAAATTAATTTTCACTTGTTACTATTAAAATGAAATACAATTGAATAGCTCAGGGAGCTTGTGAATAAAAGTTAAACGCCCAATTATCTGCGATATTAGTTTGTAAATATGAAAAGCTAGACTAAATTAAAAAGTATAACAAAAACTCCCAATTGCAAAAGTAACAGGAATAAAGGAAAATATTAAAAAAAAATAAACACAATTGTTTCATTTAAACCACCACTCCTTCACCATTGAAAATCTAACCGGTTTCCTAACTAGAATTCGAAAAATCGGGCACTTTCTTTTACATTTTATTTTTTAAACATTCCAACCCTCGCTGTCTATCAAATGCTATTTTGCATACCCTTCCATCCTTTTGCTGTTAAGTTTAAGCGATTTCCCAGAACAAAACATGGCTGGTTTTTAAATAACCAAAATGGCCGCTTGAACTGGAACTAATCGTCGAAGAATTTTGCTCTATAAAATATACAAAGTGTTGAAATTAGACTTCAAAATATTCTGTGATTCATGACTAATTTAGTCTCGGTTTGATTTATTTCCATTGCAAAGGATATATAATGGGTATTGAATTCTATTTAAAGTGATTTGAATATGCTCATTTCGTGCCATTTGAAAGAAACTTCTATCAGAGGCTAGTGATCTTTTTATTATTTTTAAGGATTTCGTGATTATAGAGCGTTCTTTAAATGATGCTCATATATGCAAACGTTAAAAGTGGTAAACCATTTAAAATGGAATTCTAGGAAATTAAATATAACTTCTACTATTTTTAATAGGCTGTCGTACATTACCCTCAATTTACTTTTGGGATAAACAAATTATTTTAAAGAAAATGACGGAAATTTGGAAAGAGTGTAAAAACCATAGAGATCATAGTTAAAGTATTAGAGTGGTCGATCACGTGACCTCCAATGCTAACGACCGACCAGACGCACAGGGAGAGCAAAATAGGTATAGGGTATGGAGCCAGTGTTGCCAACACTTTAGGGAGAAAAGTGCTACGAAAAATAAAATTTAATTCTATAATTTCAAAAGAAATGCCACAAAAATTTAGCTGCGTTTTGGAATGTTTTTATTGACTTAAAAAAACAACAACCTGAAACGCTTTTCTAGTATTTTTATAATATTTTTTTTTGCAATTTCCGAACTAAATAGTATTTTTTCGTAGTATTTTTTCCTTAATGTGATGACGAGCCAGTGTTGCCCACAAATTATTATAATTTTGATTTTTCGGAGTTTCATGCGTTACCTCAAAAACCAATGAAACTTTCAGAATGTCATAAACTCTCAAAAATTCTACGTTAAAACAACGGAAATTTTGCTAGAAATATTGTTGTCGGACGAAATATTTCCGTGAATCGGCTCTACATTTATATATTCAGAAAATATCTTCAACTCTGTGCATGAAACATGAGAGGATTCACGAAGGCAACAGCGTAGATTATTGACGCAAATAGTTTGTTGGTACACATTTTACATGTTTCGGCAAGTCATTTACATTACATCGGACTTCATTAATATTCATTTTATTTGTTCCACAATTTCAAATAAAAGTAACCACACTAACGACCCCCGACAGCACGATCTCCAAAAGTGATCGAAATTATTCCAAAAGGAGTTCCAGCAGAGCGAGGGGGCCCGCCCTGAAATCCGGGCCCTTAGGGGGGCCCTCATCTGCATAGTCACGACCGCAGAGGGTGGTCGGCCGTCAAAAAGGGTGCAGAAGGCTCATTTGCCTGCAGTTAATCGTCTTGTCGGGGGAGATCTTTATCGAGATATTGTAAGATATTCGATGATCTGAAGGGGTGAAGACCAACTCTTTCATTTGAGAGAAACTGCCGGCCTGATAACGCAACGGTCTGGGGCCCGGATGGCCGAGTGGTTGGTTGGTAGACATATATTTTCAGGCGCTTGTGTGCTTGGTCAGAGACCCGCTTATAAACCACAGGTTAAAAATTTCAAAATTATAACTTAATTAGCAAAAAGGCCATAGGGATATCTTAAACACAAGAATTGAAAAACGCGTAACAGAGAAAAAGGTTGAAAGTTGACGAAATACGTATTCAAACTTATAGGAATGACACCTGAAAATATTTAATAACTTTTTTTTCTACAAAAGATATCATTATGAAACTTTCAATAAATGTTCAGAAAGATATTGTGAATAATAAGAAGTAGAAACTGAAAAAAAATTGATATTTTGACCAATTTTTGGGTGTCGCGTCCCCTTAACAGATTAGACCACCTATTTCTGAGAGTGTTGAATTAAATGCGGAACGACCCCATTCCCTAATCAATTCGCGCCAAAAAAATATCTAATTGGCAACCACTTGTCGAATGTAGCGATTTTTGAATAACTTAATTTGTCGGACCTCGCAGGGGGGTGGAACGGAAAAAAGATGTGATTCAGACGATTGGAATCAGAGGGAAAGAGATGTTCCACATTCCAACAGGTCAGCTCGGTTAAGAATTTCGAACGAAAAGAAGATTATATTTAAATGACGAGGCCTTCCCTGAAAACGATTCACGTAGCCGATCGTTTGATGTAAGTGAGTGGTCGATTCGAAATGCATGCTCAATTTCTGGAAAAAGGCGCTCATTGGCAAATTGAAGAGCTTACAGTGGAAGAACGTGCTAAGTGACATTTTTTATTTTTTTTAAAGATTTTTGAGGTAAATGGATAAATACGAATTTCTTTGACGATAATAAGTTTCTCCTTATTCATATACTTAAAGTTTAGTTTATTTTTTACGATTTGCAAGTATCGTTTTCATCAGAACTGACTGCAAATTATACTCATTGCCAACCTAAGTTGGATAAATAGAAATATGCTATGGAGAAGATCCTTCCGCGGATGTAAAGAGTGCCATAAATAATTTGTGAATCCATCCAGAAAACATGTTTAAAACATTAATTTCGTTTAAAGTCTTACAGATTTGAATATTATTTGAGAAAATTTAGCAATTTTATCGGAATGAGAAGTTTATTATGGTTAAATTGTATTCAGATCACTTTGTATGTAAATACTACTTTACAAGAGTTTCCAACTAACGGACCAATCGCGCTTCTCCCTCTGCCTTTTTACTCTTTGTGTTTACCCAAGTTAGGTTGGCACGGAGTGTAAAATCTTCGAAGTTTATTTCCTCGTTTTCACCTTTTTGTCACTTAGCACGTTCTTCCACTAAGCTCTTCAATTATTTTGCGAAACATTTTTAAATTCCATTTTTTTGGGAAGGGGTAACTGAACTTTTAACATGTCAGATTCACTGTTTTGAAATTAAATATTGTTTTAAAAGGTAGGAATAGTTTTAGTAAATTTTCCATCCAAATGTTATTTTTCTTTCGATGAGATTTCAGTTTTGAGAAATTCCATTTCTTTTAAAACTGACCTTATAACATTTCAGATTCACTGCTTTGAGAGGTAGGAATAGCTATATTAAATTTTTCCAGCAAAATGTTATTTTTCTTCCAATGAGATTTTACTTTTGGAAAATTTCTCGTGTTTCTTTAAAACTATAATGTTTAAGTTATTGTTTAAAAATGTTTGGCCCTGGGTTTATAATATATACACTGCTCAAAAGAATTAGGGGATTTCATGGTTTAAAAACTTTCACCCCAAATGTGATTCCATTTGGAATCATCAGTTTCCAATTTTTTTCTCACTAAATTGAGCTCGCACTTATTTGCCGTTAGATGGAAGAATCGTGTTTTTTGAAAAATTAAATAATGTTTGTTTTAATTAAATAAAAATCGGAAAATCAGGGTAAAATAAAATTCCCTACCAAAAAAAAAAAATGTTATGATAAAAACGGATTCTAAATTCTTCACGCTTGCATTCCTAGTTGTTTAAAAATTGATTTTAGCAAAAACTATTGTTATGATTTCTTCAAAAGTTATGATTCCAATTTTTACCAAATAATTTTACGTTTAAAAATTAAGATTTTTTACACGGTTTTTCACCATTTCATTCTAGATGCACAATGAATCCATTTCACAACTTTTGGATTGTTAAAATAAAAAAATAAAAAGTTTGAACTGAAAGGGTAAACAAAAGTACGAAAAGTGCTCCCCTAATTTTTTTGAGCAGTGTTTAATATCTATGTACAATTTTCGAAAACATACAACTAAAAAAATATTCTCTTTTATGTCAGCTACAATTAAGTTTTATTTACTTTCCTAAGATTTATCAAGCCTTGGAGATGATGTATTTAGAGACTTGGTATTTATATGATTCGTATAATCCTTAAAATATGATAAGTGAGAGCGTTTTGCAGCAAAACTCAAAATTTTATTAATTAATGTCAATAAAAAAAGCAATTGATTACATTTATTTAACCACTTAACTAATTGTCCTAAAAATAAAAATAATACAGTTGTATTTTACTGTAAAATTTAATATAGTTATATTACTAAGAATCAAAACATAATTTTGTTATTTCAAATCAAAGGAAAATCTCAACTTTGTTCAACTTTTTACTAAGTCCTTTTGTTGAGAAATTTACCAATCAATTCGATTAGTAAAGTTAAATATATACAATCAAAATAAAAAAAATGCAAATTTCTAAAGAAATCTAAGAAAATGAAGGAAATTCAAAAGTCCATTATTTTTTAGAAGAGTTTCATTACTTTTACATTATTATTTTTAAAATTATTTCCAATATACTATGTAAACACAACCAAACTATTTTTATCGATCCAATTATTTTAACAATATCCAACCTCGAAAGCAAATTCGTTTGAAAAACAGGAACCCAGAAAACTTGAAAGACATTTACCGCTACGGTTTCAGTTAAATTCCGATCCGTTACGCCATTAACAATGATACGATTCGTTATTCTTTTATTTTTTTAAGGAAATTGAATTTTTTTAAAGAAAAAAAATCTGCTACAAATATAGCCGAGGGAAGAGGTCAAGTCTTTAAATAGAAGTATTGGTGAATTGGCCGTTTGTTGTTTTTTGTTCGAAATGTGGCGAGAAATTGAAAGAGCTTAGTGGAAGAACATGGTAAGTGACATTTTTGAAAAAATTGAGATTTTTGTGTCAACGAGCACTTTATTCCATCATTCAAATATAACAATTTTCCTCTTTTTTATCCTAAGTTAGGTACATTTTTTTATAAATTGTAAATTCCATTTTTAACAGATCTGAGTGCAAAGTAAAAACTTTAAAGCTCATTTTCTCGTTTTCAATTTTTTGTCACTTAACACGATTTCTTACTAAGCTCTTCCATCGGCCCGACAACGGGATTGTGACTCGTAGCGTGAGATCTCTGAAATTCCATGTGGTAGGCTGACCGTACAGACGGACGGACATACTTCCGTGGGAGTTTTTTTTTTAACATTCTGAGGGACACGCAAATTGGGCTGAAGTGTAAGATTGTTTTCACTGAATGAGATTAAAACTTAATTTTTTTTACAGAAAATTTAGATTATTTGTATTTTTAAAAAATATATTTCTTTGGCAAGTTATTATAAATGACTCCTCCACACTTTAAAAATTGTAAAAACCGCCCCGGTGGCGCAATCGTTAGAACTTTAGCCTTTGGAGTTGCTGGGGTCGGGTTCAAATCCCGGTCAGGCATGGATGTTTGTGACCGTCAATAAATGTTGTTATTTGTCTATGTGTTATTCATTTCCTTGTGACAGTAAAAATTCTTTCTGTGTCTTCCCCACTCGACGAAAGCTTAGAAGCGGTTCTCTGAACAAGCACACAAGCTGGAATATACATGTACCATACCAATTGTAAATTTTAGTAAAATTATAAAAATAGGAATTTTTTAAGATTATGTATGTTGCTGGAAAACACGAAAGTCTGTTAATGGGTTTATACGGCCGTATCCCTCAGGGTTAAATCTTAACTTTACTTAGAGCAAATTATGAAGTTGATTTGTAAATTCAGGGACTCGTCCTTGAACGAGCATCGGTGATCCCAAGTGGCTTATTGGGTTCGATCGCAGCCCATTCCGCTAAGAGTCGGCGCACTCTACCAGATGTAGGTTCGATTCCCGTCTTCGCCCTGAGTGTACTTTCTCTCACTCCTGCCAGAAAAAAAAATCTGTCTGCGTCTGTATTATTTGACGAATGTTTATAAGCGTATCTCTGATCAAACACTCAAACGCCGGAAAATACATGTTCCACCCCACCTATGAGCTTCGGGATTTGTGGTAATTGACTGACAGTACAGACGGACGGACATACTTTCGTGAGAGGTTTTTTTTTAAATACTAATTTTTTTAGGAGAGGAAATTTTAGTCACCGAAGAGCAAACATTTTCAAATCCTAAAATACTATTTTCCCTGCGGTTGGGTTGGGTAGAATTATCGTCGCACTTGAGCTAATCGAGGGCTACGGGCGAAGGGCGTCATAATTTAGAACCACATTCAAGTAACGTACCGACACCTGAGTAGGAACCCAACGCAACTTATATAGGGAAGACATTGCACGTGGCGTTGAGACATTGGATCATATTTAACGTGCATTTCCTCTACCCGGGGATATAATGAAGTTTGTTAGTGAATGTGAAAGATTATTAAAAATAATATGGTATCGTTTATTTTTCGTGTTACAAAATAATGTATTTGATATTTTTTAAAAATGTGAAATTGTATTCATTATTTTCATAACGTTTACCAAAATTCACACGGCATGTAACGTATGTTTAAGTTTCCGTCGTATCGACATCATTAAAGTGTAAATGATAACTAAAAATAATACCAAGACGGTTAAAAATAAAATAATGAATTCAGTTTTTTCTACATATATAAGAAATTATCCTGTAGACTTTAGCATTTCTGTAAACAATGAGGAACTAATTATTTGAAATTTGATTTTTAATGTCAAATTTATGTATATCTTTAAATAAATCAAACAGTTATAGAATAGGGAATCAAAATTTAGAGAATTTCAATTATTAAATTCAAAATATAAATATTAAGGGGAAAGCTGGAAAATAAACAGAATACTTCCTTGTTTTAATTTGCCTTATAGTTAATGGAAAATTCTGTGCATGTAAATTTTATAACCTTTGGGCATTGCTAGTTTCTGAGTCAATTTAACATATGATATAAAATTATTTTATGCATTTTTTCAGTGGAAATAATAATGAATGCTAATTTCGCTTTTTCTCACGTAATCTTACACTATTTTAATGTAAGTGTTTATTCATTTTAACTTTGCGACACACATATCTAGGTATTTTTCAACCTATTTTTTAAAATGTCATTTGTAGAGAAACTATTAAATAAAATTATAATGACAATGATATTCTGGTTTTCAATAAATTTTATTATATTAAGGGCGTTTGACCAAATTATATGGGACAGAGCTATACAGGGTGAGGCAAACAAAAGTGGCCTCGGTCTAGAGATAAGAATACGACAGAAATATTGCCAAGTCTAAAACCAATACAAAGACAGGTTTGCTAACTGAAGCTATTGATCGCTTCAATATTAAGCCAAAAAAAAAAGGTTATTTGCCGGCAACTACGCTATGGTTTGAGAAGCTAGTTAAAATTAAATATAAACATGGTTTGTAGAGCTGATCAAGAAAAGTTCCCACTAGTAATTATTTGATTGTTGCGGTAGTTATTTATCCTAGAGAATCGAACCTTTTTTGTTTTTGGTAATACAAGACATTCTAAATTGATTGCAAGACACAAAATTTGCATTATGGGATGTCTTCATACAATACGAACTAAGATCTGAACTCACCACTAGTCTATGAGTAGCTCAAATGGGAAGCTAATCCGATCCAACCAATGGGTTTCAAGCGGCTTCAAGAGTTTTTCTCGCCAAGCATTTCAACGTATTCCTATCTCTAAACCAGGGACACATTTGCTTGCCTCACCCTGTACAAATATGCGTACCATTGTCATCGGATAAATTTCTATAACATATTTATACAAATTAAAAATTTAGTGTGAAATTAACTACCGAGAGACTTTGCAATTTGGAACAATAACACTACTTAACTACCCATTTGGTATCATTATACATTGTTTGTATCCTTAATATGCATTGTAATTACATGATTATAGACACCAAAACAAGTTGTATATGATAGGAAACCCGCAATTTTCTCCAAGATACCAGATTGACTGACCTTGCCTTAAAATAATCGATATTCGAACCCAAACAAATAATCGAACTCATTACAAAAGCAGTCAAAATATTCATCGATTGAAGTGTTTTACAAGCAATTCGACAAACAATAATTTAATAATATAGGTTTCGACAATGTTTAATTTTCGATTCGAAGAATTTTTTCCTTTAGTCGCCGTGAGAAACCTTTTAAAAAGAAAATAATATACAAGACACACCTAAATTGGATGTATTAGTCTTAGGTCCTTGACAAGCATAGTTTAAGTTATTTAGAAAAAAAATTATCAGTCAAATGTTTTAGTGTTATTTAATTTGTAATAAGTTATTAATTATTAAAAACTTTAAACGGTACTGAATTTGTAAAATTCTTGAATTCTTTTATACTGTCTTTCTCTATATGAAAAATCGATATTTAATTCAATTGAATCGGTAAGTGCAGAAACCACTTCAGTAAAAAAAAATCCGAAAACTCGTTTTCAATGAAAATAAGCGTAGAAAGGCAAGATGCGTGTTGGGTGCAAAAACTATGTTAGTCTGTTGAGTAGTTCCGTAAATACAGGACGTTTGTTTCGAGTGTTTAGTGCAGAAATAAAGGAGGAGTTATTACGTTTTTTCTCCCTCCTGAAAAATTTGAAATTTGTGACTGACGTTGTTTCTGCACTCACCGATTCAATTTAAGCTGGTAGCTTATCTAATACAAATGAGCTGTACGTCAAGCATAAGTAACAGGCGAAACGTCTTGAAGATGTTTCAAAGTTTTAAAGCTCGTTGAAAAACTTGACGATCAGCCACTAAATGCAAAAACTACACTGCTCAAACCAATTAGGGGAGCACTTTGCATTCTTCTGTTTACCCTTCCAGTTCCAACTTATTATTTTTTATTATAAAGATATAAAATTTGTGAAATAGATTCTTTAGGCATTCAGATTGAAATGGCAAAAACCAGGGAAACAAATCATAATTTTTTTGACTAAAATTTATGGGATAAAAATTAAAAATCATAACTTTTTAATAACTTATAATAATATTTTTTTTTCAAAATTTTAATTGTAAAAAAAGGTAAAATCAAACTTTAGACTTCTAAGAATGCAAGCATGAAGAATTTAGTTTTTTATTTATTTTATAAAAGTTTTTGAGAGTAAATTTTATTTTACCATGTTTTCATATTTTCATTCAATTAAAATAAACTTTATTTAATTCTATAAAAAACATGATTCTTCCATCTAAAGTAAAGATAAGATAAAAATCTAAACTAAATACATCTAAACTGAAGATAAATAAGTAAGAGTTGAACTTAGTGAGAAAAAAAGTCGGAAGCTTACGTTACCAAATGGAATCATTGGGGGCGAAATGGTTTAAGCCATACATTCCCCTTATTGCTTTGAGCAGTGTATTAACGTTTATATTACTATTGTTAAATTTTTTTGTACGTCCTGTATATGGTGTACCAAAATTCATTTTAGCATAAAAGGAAATAAATAGTTCATTAAAAACATCAAGGAGCATAAAAAATAGTCTAACGGCATCTCTAGATTAAAGAGAGGATAGTTCTTACCTTCGAAGGATTTTGCCATACATGATGAATATACAATTTTTAGAAATAGTTGTTTTTGTATGCAATGTTGATAACCAGTTTTCAATATTTTTGAATTCAGAAGGAAAGACTTACCTGAAATATAAAAAAAGAATATATTAGTGAAAGAATAATACACTTAATTGACACTAAATGAACATAGAATTTTCGATGTCAAATTTTATTGACTGTATGAAAAGGTGTTTACAGGAACTGGGGTATTTTTATTACTGCACTCTTAAAACAAACGAGCGATTTTAACTCAGTCTTAGTTAATATTCACTCCTTTCCAGTGTCGAAAATGCACTTCTTCTACAGGAGTGGATTTCACTCTTTTGTTTTAAGAGTGTAAGTATTATTATATCAATAGTGTAGGAAATTCGTGAGTAAATCAAAAACTTCGCATTTTCAGGTGTATTAATTAAGTATTGAGGCCCTAGTGGCTTGGTGGTAATGCTTCGCATTGTCATGCCACAGGTCCGGGGATATAGTCCCGGATTTGGCGAGGTTAACTCATCCTTTCATCTCTTGAGTGGGTCAATAAAATGAGGACAAAGAATGTTTGGGAACTAATCAATGAGGGTTTCGTGTAAGGTTGACCACCTTGCCGGAACATATGTCTAGCACCCATAGAGACCGTGGTCACGTAAACTGAAATGGGCACGGCAAGCCTTGCCCAATATCTGGCTGTTGCGCTGAGGAGTTTTAGGTGATGAGTTAGTAGTTTATAGGCATATGAATTGCATTACATGTTTGGTTTTAAACAGTAAAAGCAAAAATTCCGACAATTACGAAATGCCAACAAATCAATAAGTTAGTGCAGTCATGGTTAATTATGACAATTAAATTACTAATATTTGCATTAATATTTTTTCATATGGGGAGAGCGATTTTTCTTTGTATGTACACAAAAATATAAACGTAAACATAAAATACTTTTGGATCGAAAAGTTGTGTTACATTCGAAATGCACTTTATAAAGAAATCATAAGCATAATTAATCGGAGTAATTTTAATAGTCCTTTGTTTATCTTTTTAGTGCTCTCGTTTTATAATTTGGACTAATTTAATATGGTAATGTAGTCTCGATGGACATATTTTTTTTAATAATACGTAATGAAGTAAGTTAATGGTGTTTTTCTCACTGAGTTCAAATGTTTAATAGTAAACAACAATTTTTAACAATAAACAGTTTATATATTACTTAATATAAACATTCTAAAACCGAACATCGAATTAAAAATCGATTATATCGATCATATGTTTCTCGGGAGTTCGACCCAGTCGGAACTTTGGCCATTTCGGAATTTAGCCCCTGTTGGAATTATGGCCTACTTATATAAATAGAAAAGATAGAGTATTTAAAAAAAATGTAAATTTCTTAGAAAACTCACTCACTTTAGCAAATACCGAAACAAAACTAATTCCAGAAAAATGAAAACAAGACCGTGGGAGCTGTTGCCACTCACGACGTGATACAGCTCCATTAAATAACAGCGTTCCAACATGGCGTCGCGTGCCGCCATCGGAACGAATTTTAAACTATTTTAATTTGAGGTATTTTTTTTTTTTTTTTGCCGTGCGTGCGTATTTCGAGTGCGTGACTTCCGCAGAGTGGTCAAGTGCGGCGCATTCCGACGAGGAATTATGGACGAGGACGAGCGAAAAATATGATCCATCAAAAGGTGAATAACAATATCGTTTAAGTCCCTGAAATTTCTGGCATTCCACATTCCGAATGAACTTGGAGATGTGGATGCTTTTGGCCGGGATTCCAGAACAGTCTCATGTTGAAATTGTTCTAGTTAAAGCTGAGTTATAAGTCGTGAGTTATAAAAGCTAATTTTCGTGCAAGAAACTGAACGACGTACTTTTGTAATTTTTTGCCTTCCATGCTAAGTTTATAGCGTAAAAAATGGAAGGCAATTTATCGTTCAGTCCGTCTGTTTGTCCGTCCGTCCGTTTGTCATCGCCCACTTTCATAGATCAAACACAAATTCAACAAGCAAGTGGGATACGTCAAAAAAATGCCGCCCATCGAAATTAATTCGAAAGCAAATTGCGCATCGAATTTCTTAAAGTTTTTATTTTTAAGGCAGATGATAATAAACGGCTCCTCCATGTTGCAAATTTCAAAATTTCGTTCAAAAAATTATAAACGACTACTCCTAAGGGCAAATTTAAAAATTTTGTGCAGCTGATATTAAACGACTACTCCAAACTGTACATTTTAAAATTTAGTAAATTCATGCAATTTATTAATATTTTTAAAGAATTGTGCGTTGCTGGAAATGCTTACAGGCAGATGACGGGTTTATACTGCTGTATCCCTAAGAGGGTTAAAAGAATAGGTGAAAAATATTAGATTGTTACTCCGATTCCCTGGAAAACGTGATTTGAAACGATTTCCAGTGACCAGCTGCGTTCGAGGAATCCGAAGAGAGGAATTACGTTGTTCCTTTGCTTTGATGTCTCGAAAACCAATTATTTTCCAATATCAAACGAAAGTAATAAACTTGGTAAAATGTTGTGTTTTCGATATCAATAATATATTGCAGCAAAAAAAAAACTGTACTTGGAAATTATTTTAACTGAAGAAAGTGAAAAGTAGGGTAGACTAAGCAGTGAATGAACGCTTAAGCACAATTTGTTTTAAGAAAATTCATACATTTTAAGAAAATATAGCTTTTGGCTTATGACAATGGTAACACATCTGTCATTACATGTAGATTCGAAAAAAAGGAGGTGAATTTATATTGCATTGCTTTGGGTCTTTTGGGGGTCCAAAAAAAGTGGTACAAATGCCAAGTGAATAAACAGTACTTTTACGAGTGAAGAACACAAAAATGTCCATATGTTAGATAGCTTCCTACGAGATGGGAGGGAATTCTAGGTGGTTCTAAATTACAACTTCAGTCACCAAGATCCTTCGTGTAGCTCTAGAGGGACGGTAATATAACCTAACATAACTATTCTTTTTTCTTTACCCAGCTTCGATAACCCGTCCCACCGAGCAGCTCTATTAATTCCGCTAATTTCCAGAGCTCACCATGCCAATCCCTCCAGATTATGTCAGTGGCACGCCTTGAACGCACAAAACACAAGCTGAGATAAATGGCAATAACAGTGGGCTGCGAACACGCTAAATGGGCAAGAAATACCTTCACGCCCCACTAGCGATCCCATCCGCAAAGAGTTAAAGGCAGATGTGTCAGTTCTAATTCATAATTCTGTAGACGGTTATGATATTTGTGGTATTAACCCTTCCAATCCCAACTTTTTATTTTTTATTAAAAAAAATTAATAAATAGATTCATTATGCATCCAGAATAAAATAGTGAAAAGCAGGTAAAATCCTTATTTTTTTAAACTAAAATTTAAGAGAAAAAGTTTTGGAATCATAATTTTCCAATAAATTATAACAATAATTTTTCGAAGATTTATTTGTTAAAAATAGATAAGATTAAATTTTAGATTTTTTTTCTGAAAATCTAAAGTTTATGATATAGATTCATTATGCATCCATAATAAAATGGTGAAAAGCAGGTAAAAAAGTCCTTATTTTTTAAAACTAAAATTTAATGAAAAGTTATGGAATCATAACTTTCGAATAAATTATAACAATAATATTTCGAAGCCTTATTTGTTAATAATAGATAAGATTAAATTTTTTAACATTTTAATTTTCGAGCATGTAGAATTCAGTGCCAATTTATCTAATAAAATTATTTCAGAGTTAAGTTTATTTTTACCATGTTTTTGATATTTTCATTTAAAGACAAAAAAAGTTATTATTTAGTTCTTCAAAAGACACGATTCTTGAATCCAGCGACACAAACAGAAAATATAACTTTATAGAAAAATACAAGGAGAATTTAATAAAATTTATTTGAAATAAAGTGTGAGTTAAGCTTAGTGAAAGGGTTAAGGGCGAATGAGCCCTTCGATCAAGGGTCTCCAAAATAAAGTGCCTCAGTGTTAATGAAATGCAAAAAAATATAATTGTAAATGAAATAATTGTTATTGTCTAGTATTTTTAATGATTAAACTAAAAAAAAAAACCCAACAATTTTTTTTTTTCATTTCGATGGTGGTTTCAATCCCTGGGGTGAAAACGCCAACGGCAAAGCAATACTTCTACTTAAGGGGTCATAGGAGTCTTAAAAATGTGCAAAGAAGGTACTACAAAGCATAGTTTGATCTTTCATGTAATTTTTTAACTCCTCAATATAAAAGTATAATTTTTTTATATGTAATTCCACAAGATTTATTTATTATAAATTTTTTTTTTAATTTATGAAACTTTAGCCAAATCTAAAATAAATGATATTAAACATAAGGCTATTTGAACACTTTGGGATTAGGCTTGCGAGGCAAATTTTGAGGTCAAAATTGAAAAAATGACAAAGAAAATGACTTTATATTGTACAAATATGTACAAACAAGGACTTATACCTAAATTATCAGCTAAATTTTAATTAGAAATTATTTTAAGAACTTTTTTCTAAAAAAAATTAATAAAATTTTGATTAATTTTTTTTTTAAAATAATTTCTAATTAAAATTGAGTTGAGAATTTAGGTATAAGTCCTTGTTTGTACATATTTGTACAATATAAAGTCATTTTCTCGGTCATTTTTTCAATTTTGACTTCAAAATTTGCCGCGCAAGCCTAAACCCAATGTGTTCAAATAGCTTTTTGTTTAATATCATTTATTTTAGTTTTGGCTTAAGTTTCATAAATTTTAAATTTTTTTTATAATAAATAAATCTTGTAGAATTACATTTAAAAAAAATTATACTTATACATCGAGTAGTTAACAAATTACATGAAAGATCAAACTATGCTTTGTAGTACCTTCTTTGCGCATTTTTAAGACTCCTATGACCTCTTAAGTTGTGATTCCAAAACTAATGCATTAGCTCTATGGGACTGACAATCCATCTCAATTCAACGAAACTCCGAATTCAATCCCATTGAAGACATTGGGTTGGGATAGGCATTTCAGCCAACCAGAAAAACTCAAGTGTAATGGTCTTCCTCAAGAGTTTCTTCTTCAAAAACGAAAGTGAAACATTCTTGAGCAGAAAAAGCGAGGTCTGCAGACCGGAACACGGTTCCACCCTTCTTCCCACACCACCATAAACCCAAGATCTTTTTCCATCTGCACGGACAAAAACAGCCAAATCATTGCTATTTTGGGGGATTTTTTATGCGGTAGTTGCAAAGAGAAGTAAGAAATGTTTTCAGTATCAACCAGCTAGGCCATTCCACGGGTAACTGACTGACATTCGGAAGACGAAATTACAATGTTTTACAAAATAGCGGGACAATTATATAGTTTAACACATTAAGTTTGGTGTAATTTAAAAGATAATTTTTAGCTGAATTCAAATACGGTTTGTAATTTTAGATAGCTCTCATAGAAATTTTTAGAAAAAATATTGAAGTTGTGGTAACTGACTGACATGTCTGCAACCTTCATTGACACTTCAAGTTATTTAATATAATTTTTTTCTGAATATAAAATAGGTGACTTTTAAAAGTCAGGCCTATATCAAAGTGCAAGAAATGAACTATCCAGCACATCAGTTTTTATATCAAAATATTGAACCATGAAAAAACACCAGCTTTTAGAACTCCTTGGTAACTGACAGACATAATGGTAACTGACTGACATTTTAAGAGTGGGTGCAATAAATGCATACCATTACAAGAAATGATGCTGCCTTTGATTTGGGTAAATCTGTTGAATGTTAATTTATAATGTGGGGAACAATTTAATTATAATTTTCTAACTAACTTATGGGAGGTTTTGGGGAAAAAAATATTTCGAAAGTGTACGAATTTAACACTTAAAATTTTGGAATTTTTGACTTTTCGTTTAAAACCAATTTTTCTTCTATAAAAATAGATATTCAAACAATGAATTTCAGTGTGTTAAAATAGAGATTCCAATCTTTACATCACATAAGACACGAAACAAAAATCACATAAGACACGAAGTATTTACTTAATTTTGAAATTTTGGTACCGAGGTTGACATTTTTACGGAATTGCCCAGCTGACACTATTTGGTAGGATCAAAAGTTTTTGTTTTATGTGTAGGTAAAATATTACTATAGGATTGTATTTACAATTAAAATAATTTAAAAGGAGTGAATCTCATTCCCAGAGCATTGAGTAATGACAATTCTTTCACCAGTAATGAAAATAGTACTAGCAACATAATAAAATATGAAAGACACAAAATACAAATTAAAAGATTGATAGTGAAAGGTCGTTATAAAATAAAGTCTTAAAATTACGTCGCCATACGTCAATAATTATTGCTATTTGAAAAGAATAATCAACTATTGCAAAGAAAAGTAAGAAATTTTTTCAGTATCAACTAGCTGATAGTATTTTAGGGGATAAAAAATTATATTTTTGTGTATAGGTTAAGTAACAGCGTAGATTGCATTTGCAATTAAAACAATTTAAAAGGAGTGGATCTCTCCCCAGACCATTATGTAATGACAATTCTATTTGAATTCAATTCTACTTGAGCAGTATTGCTTTGAAAAGTAAGCATTTAACACCAGTAATCAAAATATTACTAAAATAAAACATGAAAGAAACGAAATACAAATTAAAAGATTGACAGTAAAAGATCGTTATAAAATAAAGTCTTAAAATAACGTCACTTGGTGTCAATAAAAATTGCTATTTTAAAGGAATATTGGACTAGAATATTAGCAAGGAGAAGTAAGAAATGCTTACAGTATCAACCAGTTGGCTGTATTTAATGGGATAAAAAATTTTGTTTTTATGTATAGGTTAAATAAAACAATATATTGTATCTCCAATTAAAATAATTTAAAAGGAGTGAGTCTCATTCCCATGGCAATAGGTAATGATTGAGTAGTACACAATATTCCACAATAGTTGGTTGGTAGACATATATTCAGGTTTGTGTGCTTGGTCAAAGACCCGCTTATAAACCTTCGTCAAGTAAGACAGACACAACGCGCACACATACATATGTGACAGATGCTGCCATCTATAGCCACCTCCGATATTTAGACATGTCCCTGAAGGGGAGGGAAATAGTCTCCAGGGGCCTGTACCCTTGTGAAACTGCGCCATGACCGCTCACAAAGGAATTTCGGACATTCAGATTTAAGGAGCACGTACTCCGCATATACTCGGTGGGTCTTGAGTGGCATCGGGACTCCGCGATAAGACGAATTTCAAAAAAACTCAAACCTAATGTTTTAATCGGACAGCACTCGTATTATATAAAGTTTAACAAAGAAATTTACATATTTTATATTTCGTATTAGTTAAAATTACAATTACAATCACTATTTAATTTGCAGGTAACACTATATGGTACGATGTAGATGTTCTCACTATCTTTATTTAGGTACTCCACTTGACAAGTTGCATTCGACCCACAGATACTTAAAACCGTGCGCTACCGCACACAATGGTAAAGGAGAGCGCATTATTTTACTTTCTCTATGACACCACAAACGGTATTGGATAAGAGCGCGTGCAGATAAATTAAGCTTGAGGGCAAAAAGAACCATCTTTCAAAAAGAAACATACTTTTTACAAACATCTAATTTTTATTTTTATTTTATTTCCTTCCATTTCTAGAAAGAAAATGTTACGCTCCGGCAAGCACGGTTTTACTTATGAGCAGAGTTCTGGTATTTTATATAAAAATGGCCAATGTGTTATGTTGCAATGTTAGGCATCAGCCCTTGTTCGATTAAATGTTGGATTTTATTCTCACGCCTTTGGGAATTTCTTTATTGCAGTGCAATCTTTTGTGTGTTTATTTTTTTCTTCACGAGTTTGGAATTCCTTTCCCTTTGAGATGAAGCATTTGTTACAATGAAACAAATATCTATTGCCATAAAATTAATTAAATTGAATTGTCAATTTGAGAAACAAAAGACAAGTAGCTAAAGATTAGGCATCACTACACCAAAACCGAGCTTAAGTTTGCAGCAGAGAAATGTACTAGGCGGATGAATCTGCGTAAACAACGCTGCTGGCACCGAAATTTTGCCTGCTCCTATTGGCTGCTCCTTCGACCCTGATATTCGTGCGCCCTGTTACGTCAAAATCGAAGGAAAAAAATAATTAAAATAACACTATAACTGAAGCTTAACTAATAAATATAATAAATTTATGTCTTGAAATAACAAATAAAATTGTTTATTGAATGTGAAGCACCTTTTTTTATTCGATTCTCGCACTCGAAAATGAGAACAATTAACCCTTTTTCTCGTAGAACATTTGTATACTGCAAACTTAAGATCGGTTTTGGTGTATTCTCAAACACTTTTTTTTTAACTTTCAATTACTTAATAGGAAAAAGAAGGCAACGAAAGTGCGTGAGCGATGAGCTCAAAAATCTGAAAGGGTTAGTCTCAGTCAGGGCTCGAACCCGCGATCTTGGGCTTACTATGCGGACACGTTTAACCTCTCAGTCACTGAGCCGCTTCAAAGAATTCGTAAACTACAAATACTAAGCATTTTTTCAATTACAATATTACTAGCCATACATTTATCTCTGCCCTTCATTTGTCTTCAGAACACATTACAAACAAATTTATAAATGCCACAGCATCACATCATTTACATTTACGCACTTATCACTGACAGAATCGCGTTTCCACGATATCCATTTGACAAGCACAATTTTCCCAACAATGGCATTTTCAGACAGACAATCCCTATTTACTTTTGAAAAAAAAAATCGGATAAATTTTCATGCAAAATACTTCAAGACTCCAAAACTGATCAATCATAGGCATGCAGGTTGAATAAGATAGGGGTGCTGTCGCGGGAAAAACTATGGGAAAACCGCTTCGCCAAGTGGAGCCCGTTATCGCTTCTTTTTATCCACCCAAACAGAAACTGGGCGTATAATTTGGCGTCGAAGTGCGTTCAATGAAGTTGACAAACAATATACAAAATCTTTCGTTCAAAACAAAATATTTTGTTTTGAATAACCTCTTGTACTTATCCTGACCAGTTTTGTTGGCCCCCCGGTGGCCAAGACGTTGTAAGCGACGAGAAGGTTCTTAGTTCTGTCCTAGCAATATTATAAACGAATGGACGCTGGTGGAAAAAATCCTCTAAAAATCACCGGGGTGCCCGAGTACACAGCGATATACGTGCTCGTTAAATCTGTGGAGTCGAAAGTCCCGACGGCGTTAGCGTACGATGTCACTCGAAGTTTCGTTGCGTGCCCACTCAGGTGACGTCCTAGTCATTTGACCAATGTTCTAAATTACGAGGCGTAATTGACTGTGTTAAAGCTCCTAAAGTAGGCCAGAAAAGGCAGCCGGAAATGGTTACATTACAGTTTTGTTTCAGTGATTAATTTTTCCACTGTGCAATCATCATTACATTTTAATAATCCATCTTTTATTTAAGTTGTTTTTTTTTGTTCGAAAAACTACGAAAAAGTTAAAAGAACATTATTTTCATATTTTTTTGTAGTTATATATTTGAATAATAAACTGAACCGAGAATTGAAGTCTTTTCACCCTACTTGTTAGGTTAGGTTTTGAATTATCATCGCACTAGAGCTACACGAGGGCTTTTGGTAACGGGCGTCGTATTTTTAGAACCACAGTCAAGTGACGAGCCAACACCTGAGTAGGCATCCAACGTTACCGTTAAGGGCGACATCGTACGCAGCGTCGGGATTTTGGAGGACATTTAACTTGCACTCTCTTATATGGGATATTATTCGTCGGACATTTTTGGCTGCACGGGCCGTTTATAGGTTGGCAGTTATTTTGGCGATGCCCGGACCCGAATCTGGGACCTTTCGCATGCTATGCGAGTGCCTAATCGACTGGACGCCCCAGAAGTTGTAATAGACCAATTAGAATTAAGAAAAATTGAGAAATGAATTGGTGCAGTGAATTGAAGAGATAAGTGGAAGAACGTGCTAAGTAACATTTTGAAAAAATTAAGTTTTTTGTGTCAATGAACAAATAACTAACTTCTTTACAGATAACTAACAAACTAGCTCTTTTCCATAAAATTTAAGCGTAGAATATTTTTTAGGCTTCACAAGTTCCGCTTTCCACAGTTCTGAAGGCAAATTTAAAACTTTAAAGCTCATTTTCTTGTTTTCACCTTTTTGTCACTTAGCACGTTCTTCCACTAAGCTATTCAATTCTACCATGGCTCACGTATGAGTACCTCTGGAGTTAAGACATTTAACCCTCTAATGCATACTGTTGCCGTTCGGCAACAAGTAAAATAATCCACTTTATTCTATTAAAGTACGGCTCCCTCTCGACAATTTTTTTTATCTATTACTATCCATTTTGTAGTTTTAGTTACTAATAATCCTCATAGATGACAGTAGTAAAAGCGTATTCAAAATTAAAGAGTGAGGTTATTAACTGTTGTGAAATTACGTTTTTGGCAGTATTCAAAGTGTAATAATATTAGCACTAAATACAAGTAATTATAGTTAAAAAGGGGTACGTTAAAATATATTTAGTAGTTTTCTAGTCATTATATTATCAAAATTGGAATTTTGTAGTTGTTTTTTGTCAAATGGAACATGTTTTAAAAATTGAAATTATTTAAATTCTAATGCAGTTAAATTTTTTCAGTATTTTTCCCATAATGTATGAGTATTAAAGATACATTTTTGTTTAGCTTCCACATTACGTTTATAACGTAAAAAGTGGAAGGTTTTATAATCATTCAGTCCGTCTGCCCGTCCGTCTGTCCGTCCGTCCGTCTGTTTTTTTTTTTGGGATGAAACTAAAAAATTGATGCATTAGAGGTTTTAGTATGCGTTTCTCGCCACTCGAGCTATCCACGCTTTTCAAGAGTTGCTTAAACTGGACTTGGCGACTTCTAGACGACTTCTCTTCTTTTCCATAGCCAAAGCACTTTCATCTCCATATTGTTTTACCTGTTTGGATATTTAATAGACCAAGTGGGCGGACCTCTCAAGTACTTCGCACTTAGATCCCAATCACGGGCTGTGCTAACGAGTGGTTCGTGGAAGATAAGTAAATATAGCAACACCCTCTTGGCTTGGAATTCCTCGCCTATTAAGAGCAAAATAAACAAACAGGTTGGACAGACAGACCGATAGATGTTTTTTTTTGTTTGTTTTGGTGGATTTGAAGCCGCACTAAGAGACTCACGAATGGTATTGGAGACATGCTGCTTATTATATTTCATATTATTTACTATGAAATATGTATAAATTAATGAGGAACGGGCGCGCTGTACCGAGGGTCACCAAACTCAAGTGCCTCAGTGTTAATCCCAATGGCGAAAAAACTATTTCCTGTGCCACATTTCTCCGGTTGTATTGGTTAATTTTACAAATATTTTTTTTTAAATAATAAATTATGTAGATAACTTGCAGATTTCTATCTTCCCCCTTTTTTAAATTGCTTCGAATATTTTGTGTAAAATTATTTATTAAAAATTAAAAAAAAAACACTCGAACCAATTCCAGAAAGTGGGGAGGTGTGTCAGCTACATTTATCATATAATAAATTCGCTTGTAAAAATATGCAATAGAGCCGAGGAAATTTGGCAGACAAAAAAATATTTTTTTCTCCATTGATTAACACTGATGCACTTTGCTTTGGAAACCCGCGATCCAGCGAGCCCATTCCCCCTTAAAAAGGTTTTTACTGTTTCCTTTAAAAGTAAAGTGTAGAGATACTTGAAAATAGTTTTTATTTTCTTTACAAAATGTTGTTTTGGGATTCACGACAATCGGATTACGTTTTCTTAAATTAACACGCATCAAATAACGTAATTAATAGATAGTTTTATCGTAAAAACAACCTAGAAAATAATGATTTTGTTTTACAAAAAACGTTATGGAATTCAGATCTATAGAATTTACTAACGAAAATTAACGCATATGATCCATGAACAACCGCGGTTGTCAGTTTTTTAGTTTAACCATTAAAAACACTAGACAATAATAAATTATTCTATTTACAAAAAGTTGTTTTGGACTTACAACAATCGATCATTTTCTAAAATTAACGCGGCATTAAACCTCAAACATCCATTCACCGAAAAATATCACATATTAAATAAGGTAATTAAGAGTGAGTTTTATCATAAAAAAATTAAGAAAAAAAAAAGATTTACAAAAGCCGTACTGGAATTCAAATCTATAGAATTTGATAACTAAAATTAACGCCAATGAGATACCATGATTAATAATCAGGTTTCGAGTTTTATTATAAAAAAAAATACTCGAGGACAATACCATGCAAATTATCCTTTCTGTAGTGTAAGTCACTTGTGTAAAAAATTATTATCACAACTTTTAACATTAAATAAAAAAAATTTACGATGTAACTGAACTACACTTATTAAAACTAAAGAATTTAACCGTGCTTCATTTAATTTTATTTATTTCTCAAATTTAAAAAGCTTTTAATATCCTCTTAAAATGTGACTTACACTAAAATTACATGGAGTTAGCCTCGACAATTATTAATAATTTATATTTTTATAATAGGTATTATTCTTTCTTCTATTGATGAATACAAATAAATTGGCGGAGATAAGTTGCTTATTACGGCGTTCTAGGCCAGCTCTGTTGCGTAGAGTTTTTCCCAACAAATATTTTAGGGACAAATCACTGGTTTTCCTTTGCATTTTTGAATTTCAATGAAAATTGCGCTTAGAAATATTTATATAACAGAGGGACAAGTTATTAGTTTAGTAAATTAAGATGTTTACGGTTTTGTTTTTAAAGTGCAATTTACTACACTGCTGAAAACAATTAGGGGAGCACTTTGAGTATCTTTGTTAACACTTTCAGTTCTAAATTTTTATTTATTATCTAAAAATATAAAGTTTATTGAATAGATTCATTATGCATCTAGAATGAAATAGTTTTAAAAAAAAGGGGGGGGGGGGGATCTTAACTTTTAACAAGAATTTGAGTTGGGAAATATTTTAATAATAACTTTTGAATAAATGTTTAACAATATTTTTTATTCAAAACTTAATTTGTAGAAAAAAAAGCTAAAATCAATTTTTAAACATCTAAGAATGCAAGCGTGAAGAATTTAGGGTCAATTTATTTCATAAACTTTTTGGGGAGTGAATTTTATTTTAGTTTTTTTTTTCATATTATATTTAATTAAAACAAACATTATTAAATACTTGATTCTTCCATCTAACGATAAATAAGTAGCTCAACTTATTAGAGAGAAAAAAAATCGCAAGCTGATGATTCCAAATCTGGAATCATTGGGGGCGAAAGGGACCCTGCGCTTCCCCAATAAACCGTGCGCTTCCCTAACTGTTTTGAGCAGTGTATATCATACAATTTAGTTGCCATTAAATACTTTTATTTATCAAATGAGCTACTAAAATGGTTTGCCTTGGTATTTTTATGACTGGCTATGTAATTTGAATGCCTGTTAACAGATTCATCGGTTTATTATTGCATTTCATATTTTTGTTTTAAATAAATTTTTCAATAACTATTTATAGGTGTATTCTTACATACGCCCTTTAGAAATAAATGCAAACTTATTACAAAATTAAAAAAAAAACCCTGAAAATCCCATAGAATCGAAAATTTAAGTTTTTTCTAGTATTTTAGTGTGCCCATAAACATTTAATATTTGAACTCAACCGCTATAAACTGAAAATCTCATTCAAAATAATCATAAATTGCTATGGACTTTTTGGCATTCGCATAACCTGAACAAATATAAAAAAAAACAAGAATTTCGCTTGGAAAGTACATTTCCTGGTCCCAATTTGAATGCAAAACGAAATCCTCTTACGTTCAACAACATCGAATAATTCTTTAGGTGTTTACCGCGAATAAAATTAAGGCGTTAACAAACACATTTCATTTGGAGTCACATCAAACCTAAACACAATGTCTCAGCGGGGAATTTAAACTCTGAGGTCCGAACTTCAAAGGCGAACCGAATTCGAATCAAGATGGGAAGTTTTAATATCTGAGGCTGCATCTTAAAGAACTAACTAAAGTTGTTACTTTATTTTTCTTTCGAATTAATAACAAATTATTTTTTTTCAATTAATTAAAAACCCATTTATGAATACCATTATACGTTACTTACGGAATAAAAAGGTTAACTTTAAGTTTTTACAATATTTTTGGTATAACTTAATTTTACTTAAGGCAGCTCATCACCCCCATTACCCGTCATCCTTCGATTGGGCTTGCTAATGGTAAATCTATGGGAAAAAATGGTTTTTATTCCAATAAAAGCACTGAAACCATAGGAATATTTTTATGCAGTTTTTTAAAAATTCACAAAACACCAATAAAATTGTGCTTTTCGAGGTTATTTTTTTAAAAAACGTTATTTACTTTTTTTTTCAGAAAAAAATTCCATTACCAACGACACAGTCACAGTTAGTTTAGATTCTTCTTCCACTATTATTGCGACGCTCGTCGCACACTCTGGCGTCTCCAGATGAGTTGGATAAAGTCTGATCTTTACAGAATTCAATATCCATTATTGGACCACCATTTTGCCAGGAAGAATCAGGCAGAATGTTTGTTATGTATGGCTATATAGAGAAAGCTGCTTTCAAACTCGGGATGAAACTCGTACTTGGGATTGACAACAGCACTGTTAAAACTATAGGTGACAAATGGGAGCAATTTTTCATCCCGGGGCAGAAAAGATGGTCAAATTTGGCACTTAAAGACTTTAGCTTTGGGTGCCAGTAATTGAATAGCTTTGGGTCGATGCATCTAGTTCTAGGGCTTGTAAAGCTCGCGGTGGTGCCATTATGTTACACCTAGAGGGACACTGCCGTTCACCCCTGGTTTTGCTATGTGTCACTTTCAGTTTTAACGGTGGATCGACCTTGCTATCCAAAAAAGTACTTGTCAAAAAGTTCTGGATAAAATAACAGGCACGCGTAGTAAGTGCTACAAACAAATAACCAACAAAATAAAGCTTCATCTTTTCGAAGGCATGGATGCAGATCTCGAAGCACGTGCCAAATAAATGGACGCGTGCTGTCTTTTGTTAGAGAAAAAATAAACAAGGACAAAAACTTCCGCCGCTTGACAACTGAGAAACGACCCTAAGCAATCTCCACTATAAACAACTTGACCCTTATCCTGCATCATCTTACATCCAACAACAAGACTAATTTTTGTTTTATTGTTGATTCCGAAAAATGAAAAAGTAACCAGGAAGAGAGACGTCTGCTCTCGGAAGGGACATTTGGCCCACAAAATAGGGTCCTCCACCCTCCCGTGGCACTTGCTGCTGATAAAGCAACTCAGGGTCAACCGCAGTATCTGCAACAATGACTTGCACCATTGCTGCAAGGACCTTAATTAACTCAACTTATAAGAAAATGTCTTAAAAGTATGATTTTGTGAGGGTGATAATGGTTTAGTTCAGTGTTGCTGTTACTGCAGTTTACCTGTTCGCGTGAGTAACCCCATCTTTTTTTGATTCGGGCAGGAGGGATTTATCATTTTTGTTTGGAATGCGTGATGTTTTTTTTTTGTATCTTTCCTCCAGGAAATAGAGATTGGGATTGTGCTGGGGTGGAGTTAAATAAAAGATTTGGACCTAAAAAATGTTTTAATTCACGTTTTGTTGCAATATTTTAGATAAAGCCCGATCCAGACTTCAGTATACAAAAGTAGCTAGCCTTTTATTGGGCAGCCCCTCGCATTACGTCAGCGACATAAATGTAACAAATTTCCATGTTTTCGTTACTTTACGTGACTAAATGTGAATTAGCAGTTGTTGATTTATTATGAACTTAATTTGTACAAATTAAAACTGAAAGGTTTGCAACACAACCTCTTACTTAGACAGCTTCTACACAATTCAAACTTGTGTGCAGTAGGAAAGAAAATCAACAAACACAGCATTGATTCTATATGAACATACTTGCTAAATTTGGCTAAATGATAAATTTGTAATTCGGAAAAAAATATGTAATATCGTTATCGTATATATGTATATATAAGTATATCGTTAAGAAAAATATTTCATAACAACATACAACAGCATTAAAACAATATATCACCTTCAAAAAGTAACTATACCAATGGATTTTTAAATACTATTCAAAGAACGAAAAGCAAAAAAAAAAAAGTGCAAAAGGACAGACGGACATAACCTTTATAAAAGCCTCCATTTTTTACGTTATAAAAATAGTGTGGAAGCTAACAAAACATAATATAATATGCGGCAGTTAGCAGATCTAAAAACATACTGATTAGAACATATTTCGGTGTTGCTTGAAAGGTGGAAATGTATGCTTAATTCGGTAGTCGAACACCCTGGCTGGACAATCGTCAGGTATTTTATCGACCCAAGTGAAATGAAGGTCTGGGTTGGCCCATTACCATAAATTTAATTTGAATGTTACAGATGACGTAACGCTTTTGTTTTCATTTTTATCAGTAATTGGTTGCTTTGGTTTCACTAACAAAATAACCAATATAGATGAAAATAACTTTTTCTTTCTGTGCAACTTTTCCTTAACAAATATTTTGAACAATCAACAGCACAGCAAGAAGTGGCATTTAAAAAATTTAATATTTAAAATACTCTTAGAAAGCTCATTTCCGAATACCAAAGCAAATGTAATTCCAGTAAACAAATGGCTACAAACCGTTGGGGCTGTTTCCATCCACGACGTGAAAACAACCCCATTCAAATATGAATTCGTGTAGTATTCAGCGTGAGAGTAAGACTCGAAAACTACCTCACCAAAATGGATATCTTATGTCAGAAATCTTCCATTAAAATTGCTTTGGTGTTGTTTTATTACGAAAAATGATATTCATTTACACAAAAAAAATCTCAAGGATTTTTCAATTGCATACCGTACTATTTGGCGATGGACTCAAGCAGAATTTGGCGATTTCAAAATTCCCCAATTGTGTGTTCCAAAATGTGAAAGCAAGAGCTTTTTAACTCAAAAAACAAACTTTCCCTCCAGGCAACGCCTACTTGTCAAGGAAACAGAAATTCTCTCTTTTTTTTTTCGGCTTTTCCATTAACTGGCCTATTTAGATTTCCATTTCATCTGGCGATGTTATAATAATGGCGGACAAGTATAAAAAAAGATACGAGATTTTCGTTCTTGGAATTCAAACTGGCTAATCCGATCACTGATTATCCGGATGACTGACATCCGGACTTGCCACTCCTCCTTATTATCCGGATTAGAAGGACAGTAACATAAGGGAATGTATATTTTTTTTGGTTTTAGTGTTAGACACTGTCAAACATAAAATTCTAAAGTCTTAACTGTCAAATGCAAAATTCTAAAATGTCAACATTTTCGAAATATAAGTTTGACAGTTAAGTTTTATGTTGTTTTTGTGTAATACACGATATAGTTTAATACGTTGTAAAATGGTAGAAATCTTTAGTTGTAATTTGGTTGCAGTGGTAAATTGAAGCAATGTTAAAGAGCAACGGCTCAGTGGCTGAGACGTGACGTCCGCCTCCCTAAGTCCAAGATTGAGGGTTCGAGCCCTGGCTGAGTTGTCAGATTTTCTGGATGGTAAAATCATGTGCACGTATGTCATATGATTACGATTACGCGTGGCGTTTACTCTACTAATTAATCATACTTCTTTATTCACAAAGGAACAACCGGTACATGAACTTACGAAATTCCAGCATAAAAAAAAAACCGCATCTTGGATTTCCCATTAAGTTAATATGCTTAAAACAAATGCGCGTTCCAATTCGGTCGGGATGAAGGCGTTCTATTTACACAGCAGGTCGGATTGCAAGGTCGCCATTGTTGTCAAATCCGAGGCACGCGTTTCACCCAGCGCCATTTTGAGATAACTTTCCATGTCGCACATTAGATAAATTCTTCCTGCTTTCTCTACAAAATGAGATAAGTTTTAAAATAAATTTCTTGGCTCGAATTTTCCATGTCGCACTTAATTTAGTTTTTGTTTTTGACAAAATTAAAAGAAAAATTATATTTATATTAGGTTAACTGTAACCATATTAAATGGGGTTGTTTCACGTCGTACATGGGAACAGTTCCAACGTTATGTTTGTAATTTGTTAACAAGAATTACGTATGCTTTGGTATACGAAAACGAGTTTTCTAAGAACATTTTACTTATTAATTTTTTTTAAATGCCAACTTCTTGCTGTGCTGTTGGTTGTTCAAACCATTTGTCAAAGAAAGCTTGCATAGAAAGAAAAATACATTTTTATCTATATTGGTTATTTTGAGAGTGAAACCGAAGCAATTAATGAAATCCAGAACGAATTTTTAAAGAAAATGAAAACAAGAGCATTATAACATCTGAAACATTCCCAATAGTATTTTTAACCAGTACTTACTATGTCCGCATTATGACTGTATTACGCTTGTACTGAATTTTCGAAAAAGAAATCACTGAGTTCTGTGTTAAAAATAATTTTTCGTGTCGCACTTTTGATGTTTTCATTCTGATTACTAAGTTTGTAAATCAGGATATTTGTTTTTATATAATTTTTTTTGTGATAACTTTCCTTATCAAACTTAAATTCTTAAAGTTTTTAATGTTTTTGTTTCAAGGGGGGGGGGATACTTTTAATTTATTTCCTTATATAACTTTCTATATGCCACACTAAATTTTATTTACTATTCCTTACTGAATTTTCATTCAAAAACACGAAACATGATTTTAAGTATTTTTTTGTTTCAAAACGCATGCTAAAACTTAATTTTATAACACTCTTATATTCAAATACTATAATTCAATTATTATTTAATTTTCCCTCCATATGGGGTTACGGTTTTTCGTATTTTCTTGAAAATGTTAAAATAGTTTAAGGTATATTCGATAGGCATTTAGTCGACTGCACTGATCAACTCCACTGGCCTGAAGAAAAGAACATATCGTTCTTTTTATTCGTTGTTCGCTTAAACAGTATCCTCATGTTTTTAAGCTCCATTTTAACACTATACCTACGGGCGTCGACTGACCCGTAGATTAAAAATCTTCTAGACCAGCAACTTAATCTAATGCCTAGCTCTTCTAACGTGTCGAAAGCAACTAAAACACTATTAAAGGTTGATTTGTTGATTGGCATAATTGTACTTTCAATTGTAGGGCTACTGTTTTTTCGGAATGTTCTCTGTTAAAAAAAAGTTACCCACTAGTGATTATTTCAACCGTTAGTCATCCCTTTACATCGGACCTTTTTGACTATGTGAACAAATAACATTTTGAGTTAATTGCATGACACAAAATTTGCATAAGGGTCCGTCTTAATATTAAAAATGTTACGAACTTTAAAATTTTCAATAGCAACACCCAATTTTAATTACTTAGAAATGTGAAAAACCCTCGAAAACCCCTAAATCTAAGTTTTTGTTACATTTGGATGAATATTTGACGAGTTATTCAATCGAATCACTTGTGGATCTTTGGGGGACCATGTCTAAAATTACAAGCGTAGTCAGTCTGTAGGTTTATTAATGGAGAAAAAAGAAGCACAAGGTCAAATATCTTGAGGATGGGCCTACGAGGGATATAAAAGTCAATGAGTAGCTGTATATATTCAAAAATAAAGTCGAAAATAAGTTGTAGTAAAAAATAGATCCCTATCGTCACTTGATAAGGGTTCCAAATTACGAGATGTCATTGGCTCTGTTAAATATCCTAAAGGTGACTGCAAATAGGCAGCCAGAAACCATTACATTAGTTCCCTTAGACACAAAGGGGGCGCGCTAGTTTCTATGTCAATTTCAATGTAAAAATTCTCCAATGAGAGTTTGAAACTTAGAGTGTTCTTAGTCTATGGGTCAGTCGACGCCCGTAGGTAAAGTGTTAAGATGACGAAAGAAACAAAATTTAGAATGTGACCATTTTCCTTTTTTTTATTCTTCTTCAAAATTTCAAAGATCAAATAAAACAAAACGTTAAGAAAAACGGCACCGAACGTTTTTTTACTTTGGAGAAAACCACAAGATCTCACAATATTCGTCACTTTTAATCCAATCAAGGAGGGGGCAAGTGTAGTATGATTCATTACGTCATAAAAACTGACGTCTTCAAATTAATTAATATTTCTTAGAAATCATAATGGTTTTATCAAACTTAAATTCCATGAATTACAATTACTTTTTGCCAAGAAATCTTGTCTATATATTTGAACAAGAAATTCTATAAATTGAATTGTAAAATAACGGTATTCTAAAAAGAACTGGAAGAATTTTGACCACTTTATGAGCCGTGCAGTTGACATATGCCCATTCGATAGGCATTAACATTTCTATAGAAATAAAATTAGTTAGTTTCTAGATTAGTTACTTAATAGAAGTTGTTTATTTTACTAGGATCTCTTCTTTTTTTAAATTCATTTCTCTGCAACTAATTTTAAATCCAATTACGTTTCTCTTATACATACAGCAACGTTTGTTATTGCATTTTGTCTATTTTAAACCTGAGTGGTCACATTATATAATAATTGAAAACATTCTCGGCAATAAATTTGGATAGCAATGACCACTATCCCATCATAAAAACGACAAGGAAATGACTTTTGTAACTGAGCGTGGGTGCAAACAAAGATAAGATCTTTTAATTCGAAGGAACCAGAGATACAGTGGTGGCCAAAAGTGTGGACATTTTTTGAAAGTTTCATGTGTTTCAACTATTACCAGTGTTCATGCATCTATTAAATTTCGCTTAAATGCAAACATTTAAATATTACGTTGAAGGTAATTTAATGTAGAATTTCATCCAAAAAAAAGAATTAAAGTATCATTATTACAAATAAAGTTATGCTTATTTTAGTTGAACAAACAAGCACAATCAATGGATTCTCTTATGCTGAAATTGCAATACAAGTTGGTGGTTCAATGACTTGCAAAACTAAGACAGATCATACTATTAGTTGCATAACTTATTCGTAATACACAAACTGTAATACTGTATTTTTAATTCTACATTAAATTACTTTGATGATGATGATGTTGTGTCCATGGACATAGATTATATGGGACCAAAGGTATCGTAGACTGCTTCAGCGTTCTGCAGACAGTGGTCCTCATAAAGATTAAATTGTTTTTAATTTGATATACAATTGCTTAATTTAATATAAAATTAATATATTCTGTAATCACACAAAGTTGAAACCTTAAAAAAATGTCCATAATTTTGGCCGCCACTGTATATTATGACAAATTTGGCAAAGGTTGGCATTTTGACAAGATTGGTAAGGGTTAGGTACAGGGGGGGGACTGGCAATCCCATAGAGCTAATGCATTATATTTGAAATCACAACTTTCGCTTTGCCCTGTTATCCCATTTTCCTCAAGTATGGGAACCAACATAACATCGAAATGCAACAAATATAACACAAAATGTTTTACCTGGTGATTTAATTATGTAATTTTGAAGTGTTATAATTGCCCCAAAATATACAGCAGTTGGCGGCTCAACTATAAAATGTTATAAATTAATAATTAAATAACAGGATGTTATTTTCTTCAAATTTGTCTCACTTCAGTGTTATGTTGAATTCCATATCTGGAAAAAAAGGGCTAATATGGCAAAGCAATATTTCCGAGTAAGTTATGATTTCTAAACTAATGCATTAGCTTTATGGGACTCTAAAAAAGCTCACTGTTCGATTTTGGTGCATAAACATTAACCCTTTCAGTCCCAAAAATTTACTACACTACAGAAACATCTGATATTCACAAAATAAGCTTATTTTAGTTCAAAATAAGAGTTCCATAAGAAGAAAAAAATTATTAAAATTTTTTATATGGTTTTTGAAATGAAGCCAAAATTTTTTAGCTGTGGAAAACAACAAAACAAAAAAAATATTACCTAAAAACACTTCGAGTTATATATTTTAAGGTATCTGACCATATTATTAATAAAAATTTTATTAATTATTTTAACCGAAATAGTTTAAATTGTGTTTTAAATATGTGGAACTGAAGTGAACTTTTCAAAAATCAAGTGAAACGTTTGTTAGCTATTTTCCAAATGAAAAAAAAAATAGTAGTTCTATTGAGATTAATGTAAAATATTGTTGAATCGAACAAAGTGTGAGGAATCGAATGATGTGTGTTTTGATGTCATAAAGGGACAAAATATTTGGGGAAAAAATATTGAAAGTGATGATTCCAAATGGCATCACTGGGACTGAAAGGGTTAAAAATTCAGTCTTAATGCCATCTTGGCCAGGACCTCCATTTCTATCAATTTTAAATTCAATTTTCAATAAAAAAATACTTCAATTCATTCAATGAAAACTTCCTAGGCAATAAATTTAGGCCCAAATGACCAGTTACCCACCATAAAAACGACAAGGAAATGATTTTTGTAGCTGAGCGTGGGTGCCGGTCAGAAGAGCCAAACGAAGATAAGATCTTTTAATTTTAACCCTAAGTTATATTATGCCAAATTTATTGAGTTCTTAAAATATATAGCTTAGTCAGGAAGTTAACATTTGGTTATATGAGAGATCCAAGATAAATTTAACAAGACGCACAAGCAGAAGAAGTTTCCGAAATAAAATATTCATATCATTAAGAGAGATTGTCAGTCCCATAGAGCTAATGCCTTAATTTTAGACTCATAACTTTCGCAGGAATATGGCCTTGCAATGTTAGCCCTTTCCCCCCAGTTATGCGAATCAACTTTACATCGAAATGAAACAAATTTTGAACGAAAATGTTATCTAGTTATTTAATTACATATTTTGAAATTTTGAAAGGACAAAAATATACAGCAGACGGCGACACATTTTAAAACTTTATCAATTAATAATTAACTAACCAGATCTTACTTTTTTTTTCCAATTTTGTTTTAGATTGATGTAAAGATGATTCCCATACCTGATGAAAATGAGATAACATGGCATAGCAATTCTTTTGCGGAAGTTGTGATTTCTGAAGTAATGCATTAGCTCTATGGACTGACAGTCCCTTTTAATTTGCGTATAGGTTTTTTGTATGCTTCAATCCAAGGAGTCCCACATTTTAACTTGGACTATGGGCACAACAAATTTTGGGTCCCTCTTACGGAAAATAGCGTGTTATGATTGCCCGTAATGACGATTGGCCGTTTTTATCTTTTTTTTTGTTGTCTCGGGCTTTGTGGTAGATCAGGCTCCGAGCCCTGCACGTGCCAAAAAGACAATTCGATTTTTGCTCTTAGAGAGACACTGTAAAAAAATTCCTTAACTTTCCGTATATATACCAGGAACGTTCCTGGCTTTTTCAAGTATCCATCGCTTCGTGATAAGTTCCTGGGATTTTCAGGTTTTCCCTTCCAATCTGGCAACGTTTGCTATGAACCGCGCCTAGCTCAAAATCAGTTGTTTTGTAAGGTTGTTGGTATAATTAAGTTCATGAAAAGGCCTGGCCGTGGCCGAGTGGTTAAGCCATCCGCCTCAGGATTCAGCCTTCTCAAGAGTGCGGGGGTTCGAATCCCACCTACTGCCAGTCCTCCTATAAATCGGATATCTGTACTGGGAAAGAGTAGAAAATCCAAATCGTGACGGATGGACACGGGGACAGACGTGCTCGTTAAATCTGTGGGGTCCAAAGTCCCAACGGCGTCAGCGTACGATGTCGCTTGAAGTTCCGTTGGGTGCCCGCTCAGTTTCCAGAACGGTTCCAGGTATTTTTTAGAAAGGTTCCTGGTATTTTCCAGAAAGGTTCCAGTTATCTTCCAGGTATTTTCCTATGTTTTTGGAGAAGGTTACTGATACATTCCAGGAACATTACTGGTAAAAATTGGGCAGCTCAGCTGCCCATTATTTCCCAGTAACGTTCCTGAATTTTTTTTTACAGTGGAGAGACAGACCAACGGACCACTTCAAATCAAAGAACGACAAGGAAATGACCGCCGCCAACAAAGCGTGGGCGCCGGTCAACAAAAAAGAGCTTATTTTAACTGGAAAACCATCCACCCACCGCCAACTTCAACTTTTTTTTATAGCGAACTTCTAATAGCGTCCATTAACTGGGAATGCAAACGATTTAAAGAAGAAAAAAAAGAGAGAAGCATTCCAGCGACCTTATTATGGATCTTAAGTAGAGGCTTGCTGTTAGCTTCAAGGTACTGCACGTCCACAATGGAGATTCAAATTGAATCGATGAGTGCAAACGTGGGTCAAATCTATTGAACAATTTCCATCTAGGCTTCTTTCTTCAACATTTAAACAGAAGAAGAAGCGTATTAGGAAATCTCACTACTGACTTGAACGTGATTTAAGTTGGATCGTTCAATGCAAACATCTGCCAAATCTTTTGGGGAATTTCCACCTAGGGTTCTTTTTTCAATGTTTAGGCGAATCAGAAGCGTATACGGAATTATCTCTATTGACTTCAATGTTTTTTTTTTTTTTTTGCATTTAGAGATTTAAAATGCTTTCTTGCATCACTTTGGCCAGGGACTGTAAACAGAAGGGGATGTTAATTGACGTTGACGTAAGCTAAACAAGTGAACATATTTGACTATGTAGGGAGGTTGATACGCAATGGAGAGATTTGGATTGTTTTGGATGTAGAACAGTTAGTTTACTATTGAGCATTTTTTTAAGCATAAAACGCTACATAGCCTTTATTTCAAGGGTCGAAGATATCGAAATTTAATATACTAAAACTGATAAGTACACTAAATTTCTACAATATACTAGAACTGTCTCTGTAGACACAGTATTTTCCGAGAATAATATTTCCATACTCCCCAGGGTTCTCGCTCAAGCCACAATATAAATTGATTATGCTGAGAAAAAAAACTGCCAGTAAATAATGTGATTGGTTAGTGCTCTTTAAATCTGCCATGGTCCAAAGTCCTAAAGCTGCATGATGTGGCTATAAAGTTGTGTTCGGTATAACCACAGGTATCGGCCTTATCACTTGACCATGGTTCTAAAATAAGAGTCCATCGCCAATACCCTTCATTCATTTAAGAAATTGCTTTGTTTCCGATGAATTAATTCAAATAAAAACTGCAAAACATTCGCTTTAAAGTTTGTTTAGGGTGAAAAGAATAACAAACTAGTGTTTTAAATTGTTTTGAATTTCAAAACCTCGACTGAATACAAGTTTCGATTTAAAAACTAATAATTTCTTGTTTTCATTCAAACTAAATTATGTAAAATTCTCTTAAAGAGAAGAAAATTAATCATATCAACATTTTTAAGCAAAAAGAGTAAAGTCTATATCAATAACTTATTGATGTCTAACTCTTTAAACAAACCGAACAATATTCTGTTTTAAATTTCGAAAAGTTCTCAGAAAGCAAGAAAAACTTCGATTGAAAACAGTTTATGTTTTAGAAAGTTATTTCAAAGCTTAATTGCAACTACAAGATATTGTTTTTTAAAATTTTCTGAGCATTTTATTATTATGTTCTATCTTATTTGTTATTGTTCTTGTGTTTGTTTATGTTCCATTTTAACTACATGTGTCTTTGCTCGCCTGAAAGAGATTTTTTAGCTTTGGCCTGTCATAGTATTTTAATACTGTTCCTAATTTCTTTGTAATTTTTTGTTTTTGTAATAATAAAGATTAATTTTATTATTTACATATTAACCTTTTTAAATCCTCCATTTAGTTCTAAAAGAGTATACAACGCTTTGTAGAAAGTTAAAGTGCATACAAAGCTTTGTATGCTAAAAAGAATTAATGCGATAACTTGTTAAACAAGATGAACAACAGTCTGTTTTAAATTTCGAAAAGTTCTTAGAAAACAAGAAAAACTTCGATTGAAAACAGTTTATGTTGAAAGTAATTTTAAAGTTTAATTACAACTACAAGAGTTTTTTCCACATTTTCTGAGCCTTTTCTTATTATATTCGATCTTATTTGTTCCTGTGTTTGTTTATGTTCGATTTTAACTACACTGCTCAAAACAATTGGGGTAGCAATTTCCGTTCTTTTGAAAACCCTTTCAGTTTCAACCTTTTATTTTTTATTTAAAAAAATCTAAACTTTGGGAAATAGATTTACCGTGAATCCACAATGAAATGATGAAAAACAAGGGTAAAAAATCTTATTTTTTTTTTAAACTAGAATTTAAAGGAAAAAAATTCGTATCATAACTTTTAAATACATTATAACAATATTTTTTTTCTAAACTTTTTTCGTTAAAAGAGTGAAAATCATTTCTTAAACATCTAAGAATGCAAGTGTGAAGAATTTAGGGTCAATTAGTTTAATAAAGTTTTTGGTTAGTGAACTTTATTTTATCGTGATTTTCATATTTTCATTTAATTAAAATAAACATGTTTTAATTCTTCAAAAAAAAATGATTCCTCCATCTAACGATAAGTAAGTGCGGGCTCAACTTAGTGAGAAAAAAAAATCGCAAGGTGATAATTCCAAATGGAATAATTGGGGGTGAAAGCTATTAAACCATGTATTTTCCGAATTCTATTGAGCAGTGTATACTGTATATGGGTTTTTGTTCAAATGTACGAAATTTTTTCTCTTGGCCTGCCATAGAATTTTAATATTGTTTTCTTTTTTGTTCTTGTAATAATAAAAGATAATTATTTACGCATAAACCTTTAATTCTCCATTTAGTTAAAAAGTTAGTTTAATTCTCCATTTTACTAAAAAAAAAAACCCTGAGTTATCAAGAAAGTGGATAAAGTTTTCGAGGAAAAAAGACCTCAACCACCACTGGCGATCACCTTTGATAAATACTTCGTAGGAAACCAGTAACCTCTAAAAACATAAGCGATCACTAACCTAACTTGTATTTTTATATCAAGAATAGAGATAACATGCATCATTCTTTATAAAAACACCATAAAACAAAGTAAAATGCACATATCGATGCATGGATCAGTTGTTGTACGGTGGGGCAAAATCATGAATTCCTTATGTGAAGATAATGATACGCATATGGTCATAATAATGGTATACGGGTTATGAAAAAAACATCGTAGCTTTTTTCACAGGAAAGAGAAATTTCTTTTTAGGTTCGTTACATTAGTTTGACAAAATGGCAATAGTTTCGTCAAAATGGAGTATTTTAATTGCTTTGATACCGTTTTTAGCTAAGGTATGAACTATTTCGGTAGCTACAGGTAATACTTATTGCTACAGATATAGTTAGCATTTAACTTTTAATAGGATGTTTCTTTAGAATAATAGGAGACTCTTTTTTATATTTTTCTGGGAAGTATGCATAGTATAATTTCTTATCTGTATATTTATGCAAATTAAAAAATCGTAAAAAAATATACATTCCGTGCCACCCTAACTTGGGTAAAAACAAGGAGTAAAAAGGCTGAGGGAAAAGCGCGATTGGTCCGCTAGTTGGAAACTCTTGTAATGTAATATTTACATACAAAACGATCTGAATACAATTTAATCAAAATACACTTTTCATTCTGATAAAATTGTCAAATTTTCTCAAATAATATTCAAATCTGTTAGACCTTAAACGAAATTAATGATTTAAACATGTTTTCTGGATGCATTCACAAATAATTTATGGAACTCTTCACATCCGCGGATAGATCTTCTCCATAGTATATTTCTATTTACCCAACTTAGGTTGGCAATTAGTTCATCCAGTTGTGCCGTTCCTTTCTGCTTAGGAGTATCGAAATAAGCAAAATATGACTCAAATTAAGACCTTTAGTGCGGGATAATTTATGTAGAACGAACTTAGAGCACACGAACAAAAATAGTTTGCTTTACAGATTTTCTCTGTAATACCAATGTTGCAGCCCCATTAGGGGAAAAAAAAGTATGCATATTTTTTTCTGGCATGGTAATCGACATATTTTTTTGGTAAAAAATAGTTTTTTTATACTATAGCTATTGTATACGCTAACTATAAAATAGTTACATGACAGTTAAAATTTTGTCATACCAAATAAATCGATCGTCTCCAAACTCATGACCTGTTGATCTCATTTCGAACCACACGTGATCATTGGTGGCACTGATTTGAGTTATTTTTGCTTATACATTTCTATTTTTTCGAAATGGGTGGATTGTGAGAATTTCAGCAAATGTCCAATTGTTAAGACAATTTGAAATATATATTCGATAACTTTATTTTGAAATTGTATTGCAAATATTATCAAATCCTGCTGAGTGTAATTTAAATTTGAATTTTTTTAAATTAGAAAAATCAATACTCGAATTTATAAATATTTTCTGATAGCAAATATAAATTCATTCCATAACTTTTTTTATTTTCAGCTAATGATTTAAATCTCTGTTTATGTTTGAAATATACACATATTTCAAGCAATGTAATAATAATAATAATAATTTATTGAAACAATGAAAAAGTTTTACAAAATATAAAAACACCTTGATGGGCAGCTAAGGCCCTTACAGAGGTATGAGATATACTAATACAGAAACAAAAATTTTGGAAACGGAGAACAAAAGAAAAAAAATAAGTTATACAGTATATAATAAACACAAAGAGGAAAATCTGGACAACCAGCCCTCGAAAAGAAAAAAATGTACAATATTTCAGCAGTAACTAAAAGAATTTTTCTAAATCAGTGATATTTATATTCATTACAAAAATTTTTAAATTTTTTTTAAAGATTCTTAGACTGTTTGAATTCTGGATATGATCTGGTAATAAATTAAAGAATTTAGGAGCTAAATATTGGAAGTTTTTTCTGAAAATTTCTATATAGGGTCTTGGAATTTTAAATAAATTGTTGGGTCTACGTGCTGAAATATTTGACAATTTGGTAAAAATATCCGGATGTTCATAAACAATAATGCATAATTTATAAAAAAAGATATGTCTCAAGGGTAAAATATTTAAAGACTTATAGGAGTCAGAAGTATTAAGAGTATTATTTCTGGAATTATATGATAAGAATCTGACAAATTTATTTTGGATTGTAATTAGAGGTTTGATATTTGAATGATAATCTCCTCCCCAAATAGAAATGCCGTAAAGAAATAAAGGATACACCCAGGAATAATATAAATTCGTAAAAAAACCTGAGTTAACTTTGTTTTTTAAATGATAAAAATTATATAAGATAAATCTCAATTTTTTAGAAATCTGTAAAACATGGCTTTTGAACTTGAGATTTTCATCTATTTGAACACCCAGATATTTTATAGTCGAAACACGCTCTAGACTTGCACAAGTACATGAAATATCAAAATTACAGTTTTTGCTATGATAGAACAAATTGAGAGTTTTCCTATTTTTATTTGGCATTAAACTAAAATACATGAACTTTGTTTTATTAATATTAATACTAAGCAAATTACTTAAAAACCATTCTCTTATTAAAATTAGGTCTGCATTGATAAGATTATTTAATGTGTCAAAGTCTGAATGGGAGTATAACAACACAGTATCATCAGCATAGCTTAAAATTTTACCATTTATATTAAGGTTAAACAAGTCATTTACGTAAATGAGAAAAAGATATGGACCCAAAATGGATCCCTGCGGGACTCCTTGTTTTAAACAGAGAGAATCGCCAACAGTATTGCCAAAACTAATAAATTGGTATCTATCATTTAAATATGACTTAAAAATTTCCAGACAATTACCACGGAAGCCTAAATAATGCAACTTATCCAATAAGATGTTATGATTAACGGTGTCGAAAGCTTTTGACACGTCAATGAAAATAGCAACTGTATGCTGACTGGTATTAACGCTATTGTAAACAAAACTGTTAAATTCCATTAAACATTTTTCCGTATTGCTATTGGGTAAAAATCCATATTGATGCTTCGAAATTATATTATATTTACTCAGAAAAGATAGCATTCTATTTTTAATACAGTTTTCTAAAACCTTTGAAATAGTTGGTAAGACAGAAATAGGCCTATAATTACTATGAGTATTTTTGTCACCTGATTTATGTTATTTGCTTTTTCTGTCCAAATGTCGTTAATCAATGAAGCTATGCTTGTTATATATTATTCTGAACTCGTCAACAATGGTTACCAAGAAAATTTGCTTAAAAATGAGCTTTCACAAATATAAGTCAAACAAGGAAAAATGTAATTAACACGAAAAACGAATTTAAGAAACTTATGAAATAACTAATGACAAATTTTTTATTGGAATCTGTCCAATCACTTTATTTATGTAGTATTCTTAACTCATTAAGGACGGTTTGCAAGAAAATGTGTCGCATGAACTTTCACAAACTTTAGTTAAATAAGGGAAAAATTAAGTTATACGAAAAATAAATTAATTAAAAACAAAAATAAAAAAAAACTTATAGTCAGCGTTATTACTCGGAAGCTAAGGTGTTAATGGTATTCATAAATCCATCGTTAATGTTTAAGCCATATTTTCGAATAGTTAAAAATGGTGAAGAACGAAACCAAGGTGCTGGAAACTAAGGTGTTAATGGTATTCATAAATCCGTTGTTAATGTTTTAAGACATAATTTCGAATAGTTTAAAATGGTGGAGACCGAAAGCAAGGTGTTGGAAATTAAGGTGTTAATGGTATTCATAAATCCGTCGTGTTAATGTTTTAAGACATATTCTCGAATTGTTTAAAATGGTGAAGACCGAAAGCAAGGTGTTGGAAATTAAGGTGTTAATGGTATTCATGAATCCGTCGTTAATGTTTTAAGACATATTCTCGAATTGTTTAAAATGGTGAAGACAAAAAACAAGCTGTTGGAAATTAAGGTGTTAATGTTATTCATAAATCCGTTGTTAATGTTTTAAGACATATTCTCGAATAGTTAAAAATGGTGAAGAACGAAACCAAGGTGCTGGAAACTAAGGTGTTAATGGTATTCATAAATCCGTTGTTAATGTTTTAAGACATAATTTCGAATGGTTTAAAATGGTGGAGACCGAAAGCAAGGTGTTGGAAATTAAGGTGTTAATGGTATTCGTAAATCCGTCTTGTTAATGTTTTAAGACATATTCTCGAATTGTTTAAAATGGTGAAGACCGAAAGCAAGGTGTTGGAAATTAAGGTGTTAATGGTATTCATGAATCCGTCGTTAATGTTTTAAGACATATTCTCGAATTGTTTAAAATAATGAAGACAAAAAAACAAGCTGTTGGAAATTAAGGTGTTAATGTTATTCATAAATCCGTTGTTAATGTTTTAAGACATAATTTCGAATAGTTTAAAATGGTGGAGACCGAAAGCAAGGTGCTGGAAACTAAGGTGTTAATGGTATTCATAAATCCGTTGTTAATGTTTTAAGACATAATTTCGAATAGTTTAAAATGGTGGAGACCGAAAGCAAGGTGTTGGAAATTAAGGTGTTAATGGTATTCATAAATCCGTTGTTAATGTTTTAAGACATATTCTCGAATAGTTAAAAATGGTGGAGAACGAAACCAAGGTGCTGGAAACTAAGGTGCTAATGGTATTCATAAATCCGCCGTTAATGTTTTAAGACATAATTTCGAAAAGTTTAAAATGGTAAAGACCGAAAGCAGTACTGCTGCTGTACCCGGAAGAAGATACGGCCATCTTGTTGTTAGTCACGAATTTTCAAAGAAGGGAAGCATATGTGATCTGTTTTGTTCCTTCCGCCTCATCGTGCTCCGAACATTTGACCCCTTCCCCATCATGATGACCACACCAATGCCCGGGATCGGGACAAGCACAAAGAGACCAACATTCGAAACTTCGGTTTTGGTATGGCTTGGTTGATTTAACCCTATAAAGCATAGGGGAAGGTGGGTTACCTTGGACCTATTTTGACTTTTCAATTTTTATTTTCTTAATTACTTGCAAAAAGTGAATAAAAATATTTTTACTGAATACTTTATGTTGTTATATACAACATATATTTATTTTAACATGTTATTTAAATGATTTCAACTATTAAAAAAATAAATACAGAAAATTGTAATTAGGACCAAGGTACACCGCCGGTGGTGTACCTTGGTCCAACCGGTAGTGTACCTTGGACCAATTATTAACAGGTAGAGAGACTCGATTTACAGTCCGAAAACCAATATTTATTAGTCACATAAAATTCAAAAATACATTTTACAACCTACTCTTATTTCTAGCCAAGATTGTAGTAATTGGTTAAGTTAGGTCATTTGGCTCAGTAGGGGTTTTATTGCCTTAGTTTTTTTAGTGCCCTTTTGGCTTTTTCAGCTGCAATGCAATCTTTCTCGGGTGTATTCGTTAATATGCAGCATAAAATTAAACTGTTATTTCATGCCATAGAAAAACATTTGGCTATCTTTCTGTCTTAAATTTGAAAAAAACAACTCAAATATTTCCCCCTATGTTTATTTAACTAGGCCTAAACGTAAAAAGGATGTTCTGCTTAGATATTTATTATAAAAAATATCTTTTTAGATGAGCATGCAATAATTATTTTCTATATTATATCAATATGGTTAAAATTTTATAGGCTTCCATAAATCTAAATAATTAACTACAAAAAAAATCTTTATCACATCATATCAAAATTTCTTACAAATTTCCATTTTTCTAGATTTTACAAATCAGGGTTGCATATTAATAGCTTAAAATACTTAATTTTTCAAAGGAAAGAATTTACTTGAATTTTAAAAAGGGTTTTCAACAATCTGAAGCACATAAGACCTATAGTAGTGCACCTTGGACCAGTCCAAGGTACACCACTTGTATTAGGTTCGAGGTACACCACTTGGATATTAAAAACAAAATAGTTAATCACCAAGTTAAGGTTAGACTTAACTTAATTTCAAGCACACTGTTTTATAGCTGAAACTTTGCTTTATATTGCATAACCATCGTTTCTGAATGAACACTACATGTTTGAGTAAAAAATTACACTGAAGAACCTGACAAAAATTTACTTTTGAACTGTGAATTTAGTTTTTCGAAACCTCTTTAATAAATTGACCTTTTAAACAAACAGATAGAAGTTCACTGAGATCCCTGGTAGCAAATACTTTAACTGCATGTGGTGTTGTTTCAATATCTAAGCTAATCGAGCTAGAATCAGCATAGGTTCGAGGTACACATACGTCCAAGGTACACCACTTACCCCTACTGTTACCGTTTGGTAACAAGTAACATAATCCACTTTATTCTATTAAATTAGAGCTCCTCCTAGACAAATCTGTGTTTTTTTCATCTATTACATTTCACTTTAAAGTTTTTGTTACTAATAATCCTCATAGATGACAGTAATAAAAGTGTATTCAAGATTAAAGAGTGAGGTTATTAACTTTTGTGAAATTACGTTTTTGGCAGTATTCAAAGAATAATAATATTAGTACTAAATACTAATAAATTGTTTTGAAAAATTAATCATAGTTAAAAAGGGTTATTTTGAAATATTTTAGTAGTTTTCTAGCCATTATTATCAAAATTGGAATTTTGCAGTTGGTTTTTGTCATATGGAAATTATTGAAATTATCTAAATTCTAATACAGTTAAATTTTTTTTAGTATTTCTCCCATAATGTGTGAGTATTAAAGACACGACACATATATTTTTTTGGGATGAAAATGAAAATTCATATATTAGAGGGTTAACTTCACAATAAAGTTACACGAGGGGGGTCCGGGTGGCATAGAGGGTTTGATCGCAACCCATTTACGTTAACTGTCTGCTCACTGTACCGGTGCGGGTACGATTCCCGCCTTCGCTCTAGGATGTACACTCTCTATCTGTGTCAGTAAATATTCTGTCTGTGTCTGTCTTACTTGATAAGCGGAACTTGTAACTTGACTTGTAAGCTTAACTTACTTGTCTTATAAGCAGGTCTCTGATCAAGCACACAAGCCCAGGATCGGGCTAAGCACATAGAGTGATAGAGTACCATTTTCAACAGTTCTGAGTTCAAAAGAAAATCTTTAAGGACTTTTCCCTCCCCCCCTTTCTTTTTGAGGACTTTTTCCCTTGGGAATTTCACATCTTGAAAATCGTAATGTTATTCCTACGGAGAATGTTCGCAAGTCAATTACCGCCACAATTTTATTAAAAGGTTACTAGTTTCTTGTATCACTGTAAAGAACGAAAAGTAGATTTCATAAAATTAATTTGTTTTGTGAAAATCATATATTTAGTAGTTTTAATATTTTTTGTAGTTAGTAAAAAATGCAGTACGCATTATGTCAAAAAATTATTAAAAATACTAAATATGTGTGATTTTCACAAAACAAATTAATTTTATGAAGTCTACTCCTTTCGTTCTTTACAGTGATACAAGAAACTAGTAACCTTTTAATAAAATTGTGGCGGTAATTGACTTGCGAATATTCTCCGTAGGAATAACATTACGATTTTCAAGATGTGGAATTCCAGAGAGAGTCCTCTTAAAGCTCATTTTCTCGTTTTCACCTTTATGTCAATTAGCACGTTCTTCCACATGCTCTTCAATTGCTATCCGACCATATATGGCGCGTTTACATGAGCCATCGAATCCATGGATTGCCAAAATCCTTATTAGGAGAAAAGAAGAGCAGGATTTCTAACCCAAATGATGGACTGTTGCCAAATCCATGGTATAAAACGTCAAATCCTCCTTCATAGGAGGGTTTACGAAACCCCCCAATGAATTCTGCAATTCCGGTTCTGTCAGGGAGAAAATCCCTAAGAGGGAAAAATTACTGAGTTTGCTCTTCAATCCATGGATTCGATGGCTCATGTAAACGCGCCTATAGAGTCTAACTCAGTCTTGAATAACATGTTGGTTAGTACCTTTCTGGTTAACACGAACCTTTTAAAGGTCCGTCAACGTTATCTCTATCATTGGTATCTTTGCCCATTCCTAAAAGCACGACCTCTTGTAGAATACCCATCGCATCAGAGGGACCTTATTATTGAGGATATTTTGTTGTCTTAGATTACTTGGATCAACCCTTTACGGTATTGATTTGAAGATACGAATTGTTTCTTTTTTATTTGAATCGATAAAAGCGAAAAGATGGTTCAAGTCAGTCGAGGAATGTCCCTCACGCTTTTTCGTTAAGCATTTTATTGTGTTACGAATCCGTGTGAGGAAACTTTCTGAAGTTTTAATTCTCTTTTAGGATTTGAAGTTTCATTTATTGGTATCAGGAAATTGAGATATAAGTGGTGAATGTAGGACATACACAACAAGATTTAGTTTGTTGGTTAGGGAGACGATGTTTCATCGATGTTTGGGAATTTTATCGATTGAGAGTTATTTTTATCGGAAACTCGTGAAGAGTGAAAGGGAAAATTGGGGTCACAAGGATGATGCAAGATTTTTTTTTTGTAAACACAAATGTTTGTATTTGTGGTTGAACGTCAATCAACAGTATTATCTAGCAAAAAATCTGAAGATCTAAAACAAAAATGTAGTTGTTATTTTAAGGCAGGTCGGTACTTTGTAGACTCTTGAAACAAAAGAGTGATATCCACTCCAATAGGATAAGTGCATTTTCGACACTGGAAAGGAGTGAAAATTAACTTAGACTGAGTTAAAATCACTCGTTTGGAATGATCCTGTCGGAGTTTTAACTAAAAAAAAAGAGTGAAATCCACTCAAATAGGATAAGTGCATTTTCGACACTGAAAAAAGTGAAAATTAACTCAGACTGAGTTAAATTCACTCGTTTGTTTTAAGAGTGCATAAGGCTAATGTTAAATTTACCTTTTCAATGGACCTTTTTCTTTGCAACTAACATATAAAACAACACAAAAAAATTATGTGCATTATATGCACTTTGAACAATACCCTGAAATGAAATTTTTTTCAAATAAAAAGTAGTTTTTTTTTTAAATATTATTCAAAGTAATGTTTTATTTTTCTTTTTAAAAAAAGCATTTTTACAACACACAATTGCCCATATTTTTTCTCCTTCAAATTTTGAGAAATGCTCATTTCAGTTTGCAAAACACCCTTCAATATTTATCCTGTAAAATTTAAGGTCCATACATAAACTAGTTTTTAAGAAAAAGGTACATAAACCTGAAAAAACACCATTCTGAGAAAAATGAGATTTAATGTTGAAAACTTGCATTATGAAAATACTGCTGATCCATATTTGAATTAAAATTTAGCTAGGTTAATGTCGTCTGAATGACATACAAAGGGCATTGTTGGAAAGCTCTTAAATTTTTTTTTGCAAAAATACTAAAATCAAAAAATCGATTTTTTTTGAAAATTACGTGGTAGTGATCTGGATTAAGATAAATATGATAATTCAAAAAACCTGATCCAATATATAAAAAAGTGACGATTTTTTAAAAAAGTTTCAGGTGATACCTTTAAATTTCATTAAAATTTTTTGGTGGGTTAAAATATTAGAATCCTGCATGCAAATAAAAGAGACCCGTCTGCATTTTTCTACATTCTTAATTCTAGAAATAAAAACCTTTTATTTACCTTTAAAGTACAAACCGGAGTAAATATTAACCCCTAGTATTTTTGGCTGGTAAACTAGTTCTTAAAGCCCTATTCTTAGCATACTTAATTCCCAAAGTATATGATGTATAAGAGAAAAATATAAAAAACTTAACACATAAGTTTTTATTCTTTTTTATTTCTTTTGAATTTCAAATGACCGTGTTTTCGTTGTACAATACTATAGGAAAATATTTTTTATTAATCCCAATAGATTTCAGCCATATTTTTTTTTTAAAATTATGATCAGAAACATAATGATGCCAAATGGTATCACTGGAACTGAAAGGGTTAGGTTAAACTCTCTTTTCATAACTAATTATACGTTTTAAAAATATTATTAGTTCCGATTGAATCTAGAAATCCATTTACCTTTTACGATATTCGATTTACAAAGGCTTCTACTTGGTTTACTTCTAATTATTTTCTCAAATATTTTAAGAAGGTTTTAAATAATTTTTCTGTTTACATATTTTTAATTTGTTAATTTAATCTTAAAAAGATTGTATATCTCAAAATTAATTTAAATAAAAAAAACTACTTAAAATTTAATTGCAATGAAAATATTCCTGTCGTAAAGCTCTGATTTTTTAAAAATCTTGTCTTTAAAATATATTAAAATCTGTGACTGAAGTTTAATTTCAATTCAATAGTCGCACATTGCACATTACAAAATAAAATTTTCAATCCGCTTACGAAAGAGTAAATATTTGTTACCGGGAACAAAAGAACGCAGCAAAAAAGCAATTTAAAACTGCATACATTTCTAATTAAAAACTAAATTGAAAAAAATCCAGGACATGTTTAGACAGCGGACATGACATTGCAAGGTCAGTATATGCAATTAAAATAAAAGATGGGGGAAATACCACGACAACTAACGGCTCACAGAAATCACTTAACAATAATCCGAGAAAAATGATTCAACATTATTTGACATTCCAGCCCTCCCAACGCGGAATTCCAATTTGCATAACTCCGCTTCAGGAGCAGAGGGACGTAAATTGCTTCGTACTCTCTTAAAACGAACGAGCGATTTTAACTCAGTCTGATTAATTTTCACTCCTCCAGTCTGGAAAATGCACACTCTTAAAACAAACACTCCCAATTTACCTCAGTCTGAGTGGATTTCACTCCTCCAGACTGGAAAATGCACTTCTCCTTTTGGAGTGGATCCTTTGTGGGTTAAACCTCCGACAGGATCACTCCAAACGAGTGATTTTAACTCAGTCTGAGAAAATATGCATGCTTTTAGGGTGTCGAAAATGCACTTCTCCAACTGGAGTGGATTTCACTCTTTTGTTTTAAGAGTGCGCTTCTCCTTTTCGAGTGGATCCTTTGTGTGTTAAACCTCCGACAGGATCACTCCCAACGAATGATTTTAACTCAGTCTGAGTTAATATTCATTCCTTTCCAGTGTCGAAAATGCACTTCTCCAACTGGAGTGGATTTCACTCTTTTGTTTTAAGAGTGTAAATACACGTATCTGACAAATATGAATTTTTTACTTAAAAATGCTATAATATACAGAATTAGGTCCGTTTAACACGCAACGGTTGCGGTAAGGTTTTTTTGTGTGGATGATTGCGTTGAAAACTTGCGCGTTTACATGAGCCATCGAATCCATGGATTATAAAGGACAAACTCAGCAATTTTTCCCTCTTGGGGATTTTCTCCCAGACAGAACCCGAAATTGCAGGGTTCATGGGTGGGGGGGGGGGGGTCGATTAACAGAGTACCGCATTTTATGTATCGTCAAAGTTTTGCGAATTTAAGATGATTATTTTTTCGGCAGGATTGTTGGAAAATCATTCTTCAAGAATTCATTTTCATCAAGTTGATAGTGATATTTAAGAAGACTAGTCACTATATCTGCGACTACATTAATTTTGAAGTAGCGAAATTGTAGGATTTGGTCGTATTTTACGACTGGCTACCGTAAATTTCGAACCCTGGCCAGAAGACGGTTGACGTAGCTGGCCGCAAGGTCACAATAGAAGTACTGGATACAATGTGGACCAATAATCTGAATAGTGTTTTGTTTGTGATTAGTATAAGGTAACGTTTGACTTGTATGTAGCTTCAGCTTCGGCCTGACTATTTCAGTTGTCTATTGAATCTTTCACATGCGGCAGAAGAAATATTACTTAAGCGTTTTTAAGGTCTCGTTTTAATAAAAAATTTAAGAAAGAGTAAACATCTCCGAAATACCTCAGATATTGAGTTACATTTTTCCCACGTATAGTTTTCACAACGGAGTTACGCCATTATGCTTCTGAGTTCTGAAGCAAACACATTAACCACAAAATTCCAAACCCGCGCGAAAATTCTTCCCAGGCTCAGGTATTCTCAAATATTAGCACAAACGTTTTGCAATTTGCGTTAAGAGCATAAAAATATGTCTGTACCTTGTCACAGACGAACTTAACTATAAAATTGACTATTTTAATTTTATTTTTTGTAATTTTGGATGGATTGCATCGCCGTTTACGCAGAAAAAGGAGACGATACCCATTGAGAATACAAGACAGAAGGGAATATTTCCTAAGTTTTTTATGCTGCACTGCAAACTTTTAGTGCAACGTTAGTCCATAAAACTGGTAAGAGCTCAGCTGCGTCTAGCTTTATAGAAATTCTAGTCTACAATTTTATAGGATAAGACAATAACTGCTTAAAATATTTTATTATAAATTTTCTACTATGTACAGTAAAAATTTATTGTAACTTTACTCAATAAAACTGGTGCAAAACCTAACTTTCTGCAGCTTCTGAAGTACACTCTTAAAATAAAAGAGTGAAATCCACTCCAGTCAAAGAAGTGCATTTTCGACACTATGGAAATGAGTGAATATTAACTCAAACTGAGTTAAAATCACTCGTTTGGAGTGATCCTGTTGGAGGTTTAACACACAAAGGATCCACTCCTCTAGGAGAAGTGCTTTTTCTAGACTGGAGGAGTAAAAATTAAGACTGAGTTAAAATTGCTCGTTTATTTTAAGAGTGTAACGTTATGCTGCAATTTTAGGAAAAATCTTACTTGTTAATGTTACTCCATAAAAGCCCGAGACTTTCAGTCCGCCATCACTTTTATGGAGGGACACTCTATTGTTTCAATGTATATAGCTCAGAAAAATTCCCATTTACCTAAAAAAAATCTTGCTCAGACTGGACAAGCGGTTAAACTGCAATGAATTTCCCATATTAGTCTGCCGTGATCAGGTAAACTGCAGTATATACACTCTTAAAACAAACGAGCGAATTTAACTCAGTCTGAGTAATTTTCACTCCTCCAGTCTGAAAAATGCACTTCTCCTCTTGGAGTGGATCCTTTGTGTGTTAAACCCCCGACAGGATCACTCCAAATGAATGATTTTAACTCAGTCTGATTTAATATTCACTCCTTTCCAGTGTCGAAAATGCACTTCTCCTACTGGAGTGGATTTCCCTCTTTTGTTTTAAGAGTGTACACTGCAGTATATAGACAAGTGACTTGGACCAATGTTGCATAAACTCAATAACTTTAACCCACTTGAAATTATACTAAATGACTGGTTATTTCAGTGCAACAATGGTACAATTCATCCTTGTGCTTACTGCGGTTCGCTTGCCCTCGACATGTCGTTTCAAACACCGTTAATAGGTAGATAGGTAGGTTGGTACATGTATTTTTTTTATTTGCCTCATCAGAGATCAACTCATAAACTTTCGTCAAGTAAGACAGACACAGACAGAATTTTTACTGACATACACTCTTAAAACGAACGAGCGATTTTAACTCAGTCTGAGTAATTTTCACTCCTCCAGTCTGGAAAATGCACTTCTCCTCTTGGAGTGGATCCTCTGTGTGTCAAACCTCCGACAGGATTAAAAGTGTACAGAAGGAATGTACACCCAAAGCGCAGAAGGGAATCAAAACCGTGCAGGGTACAGAGCGCAGGAGGGAATCGAACCCTCGTCCGGTACAGAGCTCAGACTGTTAGCGCATTGAGCTGCTATCAAAACCCACCATGCCACCCGGGCTTAAAAAACACCATTAATATTCTCACACCTACTAATTGGCCATTTAAAAAAACATACTCCTCGCCAGAAGCGTGAGAACCTCATCTTGGATGCAGCTCGCGTGTTAAAAATATAGTCGATGATTCCTTCGACTAATTTTCTTTTTTTCCGAGTAAACCCCGTGCAAATACCGGAGTTGGGAAGAAATCAAAGATTGATTAGCACGCGTTCAATGTACAGAGCATTTGTTCTTCATTCCAGTTATTTTAGCAACTCTTGGATCTTTAACACTTTTAGTCCCAGTGATGCCATTTGGAATCATCACTTTCAATATTTCCCCCCAAATGTTTATGTCCCGTTATGACACCCAAACACACATCATTCGATTCTTCACACTTTGTTCTATTAGACAATATTTTACATTAATCTCAATAAAAGTCAGAACTACTATTTTTTTTTATTTAGAAAATTGCTAACAAGCGTTTCACCTGATTTTTGAAAAGTTCACTTCAGTTCCACATATTTAAAACACAATTTAAACTATTTCGGTTAAAATAATGACCAAATCTTTTTAATAATATGGTCGGATACCTTAAAATATATAACTCGAAGTGTTTTTAGGCAATATATATATATTTTTATTTTGTTGTTTTCAACAGTTAAAAAATTTTGGCATTATTTCAAAAAACATATAAAAAATTAAAATGATTTTTTTTCTTATGGAACTCTTATTTTTGACCTAAAATAAGCTTATTTTGTGAATATCAGATGTTTCTGTAGTGTAGTAAATTTTTGGGACTGAAAGGGTTAATAGCACAAGAACTGCAACTGTCAGTCGACTCTATAGGGATCGGAACTCATTCAGGAAATTAAAAACACAGATAATTTTATTCACACGTCCACCAATTATATTAATGCAAATTTCGACCGTTTCTCATCATCCCACTAACGTTTTCTCTCTGTCCAGAGATGGAGCTATTCAGAAATTGGCGATTCGTTTAGTCGGAGTTTGGATATTTTATGTTCGGATACATGGAAGGCGGTTCGGTAAATTGGAGTTTCAAATTGTTTGAACTTCGGTTGAATTTGTCGACCAGTTATCTTAAGCTATCCTAATTGTCAACCAATTATTTTTAAAAAAACATTTTCTACTGTATGCTAGAGTACTCAACATTTTTTTAAAAATTTCTAACGACAAAAACCCCAAGGTAATTAGTCTTGTGCGATATAAAAAATATTTAAAAAATCAGACGCTTATTTAGAATAAATTTCCAAACAACCTGATATTTCTTAATTCAATTTCGGAAACTATAAACATATTATTAAAATTAAAAATCTATCTCACAAATAACCAATATTTCTTTTACAAAATCAAAATGTCATGCCTCGTACGTTTACCTCCCCTGACCGTCAGACCCGGCTACTTGAATACTTTGTGCATCATTTTTTCGTACTATAGCCTTAAATTTTAAAATTTCACAATCAATACATTTTTATTTAATCTTTTCCTTTGGGAATGTTTTGTAAGACCATCGCTTCAAAAGTAAACCAAATTCTGATTTCTTAAACAAATATGTTATTTGAAATAAATTAAATTTAAAATTTTCGAGCGAAAAACAACCATACATATTTGCTTATTTATAGGAAGCACGGAAGTACTTACGTATTTTGTGCATCAGTTTTTCATACTAAAGGCTTAAATTTTAAAATTTCGCTATCAATATTTGGGAATGTTTTTTAAAGACCATCTCTTAAAAAATAAACCGAATTCTAATTTCTTAAACAAAATATAAATTAAATTTAAAATTTTCGAGTGAAAAGCAACCATACACATTTGCATATTCATAGGAAGTACGGAAGGGATGCGAACATCTTGGTAAAAAAGAACATCTCATTCCGCACATTTTCCCATTGTTTCATTGTTCTATGGAGTGGCACTTGTAATGGAAGGATCACGCGTGGCCCTCGTGATTTGGGAGCCGCGTGAAAAAGTACCCCGTTGATCCCCGGGCAATTTATTTACGCACTTTGATCGGTAATTCGCTAATTAGGGGCCTCAGCTGCACGGGTGGCCCCTGTGCCCTGAAGCCTCTTTTTAGCAGTAGATGGATAGGGTCATTCTCTTTAGGCTTGCACGTTCACCAAGATCAGAAGTAAACTGTGTGAATTCATTTACCAAGTGGCACTAAAAGCTTCTTTTTTAGCATTAGATGGTGGAATTGTTAACTTCTTTTTAGCATAATATGGTTAAGATGGTGGCATAGTAAGCCTCTTTTTAGCATAATATGTAAGATGTTGGCACTGCAAGCCTCTTTTTAGCATGTAAGATGGTGGCACTGGAAGCTTCGTTTTAGCATTAGATGGTGACACTGTGATCTTTTTTAGCATAAGTTGGTTAAGATGGTGGCATTGTAAGCCTTTTTTTTAGCATAATTTGGTTAAAATGATGGCACAGCCTCTTTTTAGCATTAGATGGGGATGGTCATTCCCTGTAGGCTTGCACGTTTATATGAAGTGCTTATTTATTAGTAATCAACTGTGTGAATTCATTTACTATGTGGCACTGCAAGCCTATTTTTAGCATTAGATGGTGGCAATGTAAACTTCTTTTTAGCATAATATGGTTGGGGTGGTGGCACTGTAAGCCTGTTTTTAGCATAAGTTGGTTAAGATGGTGACTCTGGAACCCTCGTTTTAGCTTTAGATCATGGCACTGTAAGCCTCTTTTTAGCATAAGATAGTTAAGATGGTGGCACTGTAAGCCTCTTTTTAGCATAAGATGGATAGGGTCATTCCCTATAGGCTTGCACGTTTATATGAAGTGCTTATTTATTAGTTTTGAACTGTGTGAATTCATTTACCAAGGGGCACTGCAAGCCTCTTTTTGGTATTAGATGGTGGCAATGTAAACTTCTTTTTAGCATAATATGCTTAAGATGGTGGCACTGTAAGCCTCTTTTTAGCATTAGATGCATAGGGTCATTCCTATAGGCTTGCACGTTTATATGAAGTGCTTATTCATCAGTGGCAAACTGTGTGAATTCATTTACCAAGTGGCATTGGAAGCCTCTCTTTAGCATTATATAGTGACACTGTGAACATCTTTTTATTTTTAGATGGTGGCACTGTAAGCCTCGTTTTAGCAAAGATGTTTCTTCAATAACCATAACTTAAGTCACTGAAATTTTTTTTTAAACAATCAAAACATGCTAGTAAAATTTATAAATGAATTTAGTGCTTATATGTACCGCAAATAATAAGTTTTACATTTCTTTCTTCTAGCACAGTAGGAAAATTCGGCATTTGTTACCTTATGACTTTCCTTATAGGACAATAACTGATACATGAACCCCAAAAAGAGTTACCGTTACAACAATTACTGGACTCATTTTTTTTCTTCAAAAAATTATTATACAATTAACCTAAACCATCATTGAATGCTTAACAAACCCATCTATTTCAAAGACAAACATTTCCGCCATAAGAACCATCCCCATTGCGAAAACTCGTAAAGAATTCTTATAAGACAAAATAAAAACTGCTTTGTAGCAATTTGTTTCACTTACTCACCAACTATTAGGCAGATAAAGTGCCTTTAAAAAGAATCGAAACTGCTGTTTTATGCATTCCGAATCACTCCGGGTCTGAATCTGAGCAACATCGAGATCAATTTCGGCGCCTTTGTCTATTTTTAAAGCCCATCCAGGAGGTAAGGCACCATACCTGGGTTCCTCTAGTAGGGGGTGCGTCGCAAGGGGTCTAAACCTCAAGTTTCCTCTTGGAGATTGACCGTTTGCAAGGCTCTGCAAGATGGAGATGATGTGGGTCCAAAAACCAAAACAAAACCAGGTTTGCCAACTGAAGCCATTGATCGCTTTGTAGAAAGCTTAAAAAACGCTTTTGGCGAATTATTTAGCATTATTCTACAGTGGGTTGATTACAAATATCGTCGCACTAGAACTAAGCGAGGGTTATCGGCGACATGCGTCATAATTTAGCCTACAGCCGAGTCCCGTTTATCTGAAATTCGGTAATTCAAAAAAAAAAAAAAAATTGCCGAGCCTTTCGGTTAAAATCTGAAATATATACGCATAAATAAATACACAAAAAAACTACAAAGTTGGATATAGCTTGGAAGCTGGATACTACTTACAAAGTTGGATTTTATTATCAAAATATGCAGTATTTTTTCTTGCTGCTCAATTTTGGTCCCGTATCTTTCGGATAAGCGGGATTCTACTGTATTCTACAAGTGGAGTTTTATGCTTACTCAATAAATTTGATGCCTCTCCAATAAAAACCGTAATTATAAAGTATTTTTCTTACCTGCGAAAGGCATTGCTACCATCTTGTGTAAATTTCGACCTATTTCTATAACCGTAATACAACAGTCATTTTTGGATTTTTAATTTGAATAAAATGATGCGTTGTACATTGAACTAACGTTAAGTGAGTGGTTTGTTAAGCCTTGGTTTCCTCGGAGTCTGTCGCCAGAAAAATGCGACCGCCATTATACGTTTATGACGTCACGCTACCGGCCACCGCTTCATCGGAACGTTACGTTGACACGAAACTGGAAACCTAGCGAACTCACTCAACTCAACTCTGCTGTTGTTTTGGTTTTCGTCATTGCATGTCAAAAATGGAAAATTTAGGTTCTTCGTGATTTCTCTCAAAATCAATTAGCATTTCTTCCTCGGGAAGCGTAAAACAACTCTCGCCTTCCGTCATTTCCTCAAATTTTTAATTTTTGGCAAGCACACCGCACAACAGACAACAGCAAAAAACGTTGTCATCAGAATTTCCCCAACGCACTCAACAGCAACTCAATCTGGCGGCCGTGTTGAGTTATTCGGCAACGCTCCCGAGGAAACTTCTCTAGCGTAATCAGCATCAGTAGTTTGTATGACGTCACTCACCGCACTTGTCCGACCGCTTAAATCTGTTGATGGAAATCTCTGAGGAAACCGAGGCTTTACTTCGGTAGCTTGGCGGCGACTTTCTGACGGCTTCACTTTCTTTTCGCGAAAAGCATCCCCCCGCATCTCCTTCTAAACTCCATGCAATCCAAGGAAAGCATAACGTCTTTTTCCAAAACGTTAGTTTCCCCCATGGTTTATTTTCATTCTGCCACTGGCGAGGCCTCTTCTGGCATAAAATGCCTTATTTATTGGTTTGAGACCTGCTCTGGGTCCCATCTGGAGCTGGGAAAGAATACCAGGGTCTGTTCTCGGCTTCCGTATTGCCTAGTTAGGAAATGAGGCTCGTACACATTTCTTCGCTTTGAGGTTCAATCAACTTTTGTGTGGCTCAGTTAGCAATAGGATGAGGCCGAAATTTGTGGGCATGATGCCATGTTATAGGAAAACAATGGTCTACAATGTTTTCATAGTTGTTGTTGTTTTATTCCTCTTGGCCCAGCCACAAATTTGACCAAGTCCATGATCTCGACAGCCTTCAAGAAATCAAAGACTATAAGAGAACTAGAGTAGAGATTTTTTCCACAATGTTAATAACGTTTTTAAGAAATGGTTAGTCTACTCATAAAAAAATAATGTTTAATCAACGTTGAAATGATGTTTATCAACGTTGTTTGGCACTGTAAGCTAGAGTATGATCGAATATTTGTATGCGTGCTGAATTGCTACAAATGACTGTAAAAAGTGGTCTACATGATTAATTTTTGTATGACCCCCCATAAAACGAAAATTTCCTAAAATAATTGAACTCGGAAAATTTGAGGATAATCTAACACATACTCAAATTTTTAATTTAATTTATTATTCCGAAATTGGCAAAATTTGTAATAGTTAAATCATACATGATTTATTAATCCATTAACGGTTTGCAGAAACAATCAGTTACCCTCATGCGTTCAAAAAATTCAATTAGTCTGAAGAACAAATTTTTCTCTTCATCTTCAAAGAGAACAAGGTATTTTCGTTGTGAAATATATAAACGAGATTCATGTCAAATTTGGTTGACCGTAATGCACCACATTAATATTATCGTTTTAAATGTAAAAAAAAATACAATAGGAACGTGAATTACTCTTCTTTTTATTTTTGCACTCCACTAATGGTCAACTGAACAAAAGTAGAAATCAAAGAAACATTTACAAAACCTTAATGATTTTTTTGTGGTAAACGTTTAAAGATGTTTAAATTACGAAATCATTTGAAGTAACCATCTCTTTCGAACATTAAGGAATCGGGAAAACTCATTGACCCTTTCCAATCGGAAAATCCGTGCTTAATTTTAAGTAAACTCAATTAGAGGGAAGGGGTATGATAGGTGATCGATGATTCGCCATCTAAACAATGGACTGATCGGTCACGATGACGCCTTGATCCAATTAGAATCCAGCTTCTTCGGCCGCGTGTGAAAGGTCACTTTCGTTACTGGAAGGTCTTGTGTTTGGACAACAATCGACGCGTTTAATTGCAACTTTGCCGGACACGCTCAGACTACGCATACTTCGGGGTGCAGCTTTCACACTGGATTTGAAAAGATCCCAGGCTGATATTGGGGGGATGTCTTAGGCTCGTTTTTAGACTCTGGAGCGTGTGTTTTTACCAGAATGCAATACCCTCTGAAGTGTTATAAAAAACAATAACACATTTGCCCGTCTATACACTCTTAAAACAAACGAGTGAAATCCACTCCAGTTGGAGAAGTGCATTTTCGACATTGGAAAGGAATGAATATTAACTCAGACTGAGTTAAAGTCGCTCGTTTGGAGTGAACCTGTCGGAGGTTTAACACACAAAGGATCCACTCCAAGAGGAGAAGTGCATTTTCCAGACTGGAGGAGTGAAAAATTACTCAGACTGAGTTAAAATCGCTTGTTCATTTTAAGAGTGTAGGAATTCTGTAGTCCAGAAACATTTAATTAGTATCGTCTGAGAACTTCGAAATAATAAAGAACTGGTCTGATGTGAATCAGTGTGTCAAACATTTGTTAAAATATTGTTGGATGACCTCTAATGGCAGAATCAGCGAGTCTCCCGACTCTCTTCCAGAAGCCCCACAGAAAATATATTTTGTTGAAAGAACAAAAATTGCATAGAGTAATCTAACTCTATGAAAAATTGTGTTGATTCAACGAAATGCTTTGGTTGCTACTTCAACAAAACGTTTTGGTTTGTTTATTCAACAAAAGCTTAGTAGGTTTTGTTATATAATTTTTTAGGCTTAACAAAACTTTGTCGTATGTATAAATGATTTTTTTTTTGATTCGACAAATGCTTAGCCATTTCAGAATAAGCAAACACGAGTTGGACCTGGAGCGGACTCCCAGTGTACGGAAATTTTCTAAATACTTTAGACGAAAATTTTCAGGGAATACATGCGATACTTAATGAGCATAAATTACCGACGTGTCGGCAAATAATTTTGACGAAGATAATTGTGGTATGATTTTTAAAACTTCTAATTCGATACAAATTCATTAGATAGTTTAACTCAATTGAAGAATTTAGTGGAAGAACGTACTGACATTAAAAAAAAAAATATATTGAGATTTTTGTGTCAATGAACATGTTATTCCATCCTTAAGATTCCCCTTTTTTCATAAATTTTCAATTAAGTACATTTTTTACCGTTTGTTTGTGCCGTTTTCAAGGTACCTGATTGCAAACGAAAGACTTAAAAGCTAATTTTCTCGTTTTCACCATTTAGTCACTTAGCACGTTCTTCCACTAAGCTCTACGATTGTCCCATGAAGTTTTACACTCCGAAAAACCATCACAGATGCTTTGCAAGTGGCCGTCTTTTTTCTTATACATTTACTATAATTCTATAATTCAAAAATAACCTATCTTATACATAATTTAGAGAAAATTTAGATAAGTTAACCACGCAGGAAGGCACCATCAAGATGACAGCAGCAAACAAATGCCTTTATTGTTTAATGGGAAAGTAAAAAAAAATAGTAGCCTACAGTTTTCCCGGTCTTCCTACCTAAGGTTTGGTATTTACCGGTTCCGGCTATCTGGACAAAGTCTCTATTAATCTCTTTGTCTAACAAGACACAATAAACAGATCCTGTATGAGTGGATGTGATAAAGTATCTGTGTCTGAAGGCAGTGATTACTTTGTAGAGAAAGTACTACAAGCAGAGAGTCTGGTAAACTACCGTATTTACAAAAATGAAATAAATCATTTCTGTCCTGAAGAGACAAATCTATAGTATACTTTCTTATGGGGTGTTGTTATTTGAGTGTTTAGAGCAATGGTGCAGGTCATTGTTGTAAATGCGGTATTTACTTGACTATGACAGAAAGCATTGTGATATCTTTCTAAAGTTCAGGAGATTTCATGACGTTAATTGCTACTTCCTGTTTTGCTTGGTAATGAGTACATTTACAATTTATCTAAAAATATGGTTTTGGCAAAAAGCGAAGTTGTATTTATGTGGAGCAGATGATTTGACAATAAATACATAAAGTATTTGATATATTATAGGTATTTGAAAACACTATGCCGCTGCGATTCTGAATTCGATTGTGTTTGTTATTGTACAGAATGATCAATAAATGTCGAAAATTTCCATAAACAAATTAGATTTCCATGCAATTTTATAATCAAAAACATATGCCTTCTGAACAAACAAATATCCCTCAAGATAAAAATTTTCTTGTACAATTTATTAGGAATCGAATTATGATTTGCGTTTTGAGATGCAAATGCAAAAAAGAAATGAGGTTTTACATTTGCCTTAAAACAAAGAACATTTATCTGATTTTATTTTAAATGCAAATGCAATTTAGAGCACGACTTAAAAACCAATATTTTAGTATAGATGATCAAGATTCAGGTTACAGTCATCAAAAATTTATGTATGAAGGAATGAGAATAAATTATAAATGGCAAATATTTTCAAATCAATAAGGTGTAATAAATGCATTTTAAAGCCATTTAATTTTTTAATTTATATTTATTTTGCAATGTTTGTAAAGAGACAAAAAAAAATTTGAAAGCATCTGAGTTTACATTAAGAGTAATATAATTTAGTTTTGTTTATTATTCGTAGAATAAATATACCAGTATTCATGGGAAAAATTTCAATAAAAAATGTATAAGTTTCCAATGTAAATTTTTATCAGATCAGAACATGCATTCTAAATGATAATTCAACTATAATTGAAGGGTTAAATAAAGTAAATCTAGTTTGGAAACTATTTCCTTCGTATAATATAAATCTGAGATAAATATATGTTTTCAACTGTAGTGAAAGTGATGCTTAAGACACTAAGCAATTAATAAAAACTCAAAATTTATTTCGCCAAGCTAAATTTCCCCCAAGCTTGCCTACTCATTGACATTTTAATTGAAAGCCACTCATTCTCCAATAACTTATAAGTCCATACACTCCTATAAATCTAAACTCCATAATTTTCAACTGCATATTTCAAGGTAACTAAATTGTTTCTCTTTCCTGTATATACGTATTTATATCAATTCAAAGCACCCTTTCAAATTAATCCACCTCCCAACCCTATAAACATTCCAGCGTTATTAATCTTTCTCTTCAGCTACTATTCACCAGACTTCCTTATTGTGCTTTATTCAATATTTTTTTATTCTCTTGCTCTCTTCATGGGTTTATATAGGTGGGCACAAGTCAACTGCACGGCTCATACAGTGGACAAAAATCTTCCAGTTCTTTTTAGAATACTGTTATTTTACAATACAATTTTCAGAATTTCTTGTTACAAAAATGTTTACAAGATTTTTTATAAATAAAAAGTAATTGTAATTAATGGAATTTAGGTTTGATAAAACCATTATGATTTCTAAGAAATATTCATTAATTTTAACTCGTCCGTTTTTATGACGTTATGAATCATCCTACACTTGCCTCCTCCTTCATTGGATTAAAATTGACGAATCATGTGAGATCTTGTTGTTTTCTCCGAAGTAAAAAACGTTCAGTGCCGTTATTCTTAATGTTTTGTTTTATTTGATCTTCGAAACTTTGAAGATGAATAAAAAAAATAAAGTAGTTAAATTCTAATTTTTTGTTTCTTTCGTCATCTTAAAATGGAGATTAAAAACATGCGGATACTGTATAGGCGAACAACGAATAAAACGAACGATCTGTTGTTTTCTACAGGCCAGTGGAGTTGATCCGTGCAGTCGACTAAATGCCATATAGGTGGGTAACCTGCACCAATTATGTTCTTTAGAAAAAGAAAATGTTAGTTGATTCTGTTTTTTTTTTTAACTTCTTCAGACCAGGAATCCATTTAAATTGATGTTTTGTTTTAAACTTTTTTTTAAACCACAGATTGCTTTTCTAAATGTAACAACAGGAAGGATTCGCTTGAATAGGATCTGAAAATCGCAATTCTTAGACTTCAACCGACAACCAAAGGCTATTTTAGTCTAATTTGCGTAACTAGTCGCAAATTCGAAAAAAAGTAACTGGGAACGAGGGTTCAGCACGATTTCGGAGGTCTTGCAAAAATGTAAGTTCAGTTGTACATTTTTACGGCATTTTACAAAAAAAAAATAACTTAATCCACGATAACAGTGGTTCACGGTAAAAACCTACTTCGTCTACCTGCACTCTTAAAACAAAAGAGTGAATTCCACTCCAGTTGGAGAAGTGCACTTTCGACACTGGAAAGGAGTGAATATTATCTCAGACAAAATCACTCGTTTGGAGTGATCCTGTCGGAGGTTTAACACACAAAGGATCCACTCCAAAAGGAGAAGTGCATTTTTCAGACTGGAGGAGTGAAAATCAATCAGACTGAGTTAAAATCGCTCGTTCGTTTTAAGAGTGTAGAAATGGACCCTGCTGGCTTGTTTGGTAAGGTCTTGGACTGGGATCCATAAGGTTGCGAGTTCGAGCCCTGCTGCCTTCTGAAGCCCCAGTGTACGCTAATGGTGATAGAAAAAAATAACCGCAAAGTGTGCTGTTTTAGTTAAGTTTAGTTTGAATCACCGTCGACCGTCTGACTGTCGCACTAGAGCTACACAAGGTTTATCGGCGACGGGCGTCGTATTTTAGAACCACAGTCAAGTGACGAGATGACACCTAAGTAGGCACCCAACTCAACCGTCAAGGGCGAAATCGCTCGCAGTGTTAGGACTTTGAAGGATATTTAACTTGCACCTCCTCTACACGGGGTATTATTCTTTCTTTGGCTGCACAGGCCATTTTTTTTGGTCAGCAGTTTCTTTGTTTATAGGTTGGCAGTTTTTTTTTTTTTGGCGATTAACAGGACCCGAAATTGGGACCTTTCGCATGCTAGACGGATGCCAAACCGACTTGGCTCCCCAGCCCCAAAGTGTGCTGTAATTTTACAAGTTATACACTCTAAAAAATGAATGCTCAAAAACGACGAAATTTTTCTTCATTTTGGCGATTCCATTACTGGCAAATACTCCGAGTTTTCGTTTCCTAAAAGTGAGGAAATTTGAATCGTCATCTTTATGAGGATTTGAATGTCGTCTAATCTAAAGAAAAATTTCGTCATTTTTGAGCATGTGAGTACAACAATGAGATTCAGTTTCCTCAAAATCAAGATACAGAATCATCAAATCACGATCGTAAAAGTGAGGATTCGCGTTTACTCAAAATTCACGGGATAGTTTGACGAAACAATCCTCAAAATTAACGAACTGAGGCTGAATCCTCAATTAACGAAATTCATGAATCCTCAAAAATGAAAGTTATTTCTGAGAGTGTAGTCTATTTAGAAATACGTCTCTCTACGAGAAGAGCTCATAAGAAACAGATGCATCGCATCTTGACCATCCTTTTCAGATCTCATCAAGAGATTTCTGACCACCGGTGCACGCGTGGGCAGACCGGGGTCGAAGGGGTCACTCAGCCCAGGGTCACAACCCATGCTCGTTTGCAAATAAGAATGCGATTGCATGCAGAGCAGGCCGAGATGGACCTTTCGCAATTTGTTTGAACAGTGCTGATGTGTTGGGCGAAGTATCATTAGCTTCGCAGAAGAGATTTTCTTGCTTTTTTGTTAGGTGTCAGTAATAGTTAAAGTCTTTTGTTCTGAAAGCAGTTGATGTCCGAGGAATTTTGAGTTTGTTCTTATTTTTTATGCATATTAGTATCACGCGTCATTTATTTGCATCGTTTTAGTTCATATTTTTGATGTCTTATTGACATTACGATGATATCAGCAAGTTATTGGCAGGTGTTCATTCATTTTAAGCATTAAACAAAATATAGTAAGTAGCTTGACCAGATTTATTTCAGTGATTAACTTATCAACTATGAAATAACCCATAAATTTGCATAATTAATTTTTTATTTACGTAGTTTTTGTATGAAAATACTACACAGATTTTAAACGGACTCACGCAAGCGGGCAGATTTTTGCACAGTTTTATATCTATACATTTGAGTAACAAAAATTAACTATACTGCTATATGCAGTACGTATGGTCTTACTAAATTTTAGGCGCTTAAATGAGTAAATATTGCAATGCTATTTCGAAGTTGCCTGCATCCTTAGAGCAATAAAGCACTTTGTGAACTTAATGGGGGTTTTTTATGATACCAGATCAAATATAATTTTTTAGATTTCTAACGTTCTCCAATCTATATTCACTAAACATTTTGATCATCTTGCCTCTAAATTATATAATAAACTGAAGATTCACGTAATAAATAAAAATAATTATTATTATGAATTAAAAAATATATAATTTTCGACGACCCGGATCTCAATTTTTCACTTCAATTTGAAGCATCCTAATCATATCTGTATATCAGCAGCTGATTGCCACAATATATTCTTATTAGTTTTTGTGTTTGTTTTTGTTCACCTGTACGGAATTTTCCATAACTTGGACAAGATTCTCCTCTAAGTCAGTCTTGGTTGGTAGACATATATTTTCAGGTCTGTGCGCTTGGTCAGAAACCTGCTTATAAACCTTCGTCAAGTAAGACAGACACATCACACACATACGTGACAGATGCTGCCATCTATCGAGCGCCCCCTCCACAATTTAGACATGTCCCTGAAGGGAAGGGAAATAGTCTCTAGGGACCTGCACCCATGAGAAACTGCGCAATGACCACCCACAGGCATTTCGGACCAACAGATTTAACGAGCAAGTACTCCGCATATACTCGACAAACACAAACATTTCTGCCTAATTGGGATTCGAGCCCGAACCCAGAGGCTCCAAAGGCTAGTTCCCTAACCATTGCGCCGCCGGGTCGGCAAGTCAGTCTTACCCAATCCCATACGAGCAAGGAGGTGGCTGGGGGAGGCCAGTGCCAAACTACATTTTGTACACAATGAAAAAGTCTTGCAACCCTGATCAAAGGAAAAGCTGAAGCTCTAGTGCGACGATAGCTCAAACTAGCCCGAACACAATCGTATGACTCCATTTGTTACTCTCCATCCGGTTTCTCTACATTATGGATCACGAAAAGAAAGCACAAAAAGCCGAGAAAGCAAAAAAGGCCATTTTGCATGTTAAAAAGCAAAGAATCCCAGCGCCAGTTGACAAGGGTCAAGTATATGGGGTCGGGGCGCGAAGGTCATTTTGCGCAAATGTGATGGGCGTATTGGAAGTCTTTTGAGAAGAGGCTTCACAATCGGAGAGCTTAGTGGAAGAACGTGCTAAGTGACAAAAAGGTGAAGCCGGGAAAACGAGCTTTAACCCTTTCAGTCCCAGTGATGCCATTTGGCATCATCATTTTCAATATTTTTTTCAAAATGTTTATGTCCCGTCCAAACACACATCATTCGATTCTTCACACTTTGTTGTATCGGACAATATTTTACATTCATCTTAATAGAAGTCAGAACTACCATTTTTTTTTATTTAGAAAATAGTCAACAAGCGTTTCTCCTGATTTTTGACAAGTTCACTTCAGTTCCACATATTTAAAACACAATTTAAACTATTTCGGTTAAAATAATTACTAAAATTTTTTTTAATAATATGGTCAGATACCTTTAAATATATAACTCGAAGTGTTTTTAGGTAATATATATATTTTTTATATTGTTGTTTTCCACAGTTAAAAAATTTTGACATTGTTTCAAAAACCATAAAAAAAATTTTAATGATTTTTTTTTCTTATGGAATTCGTATATTTGACCTAAAATAAGCTTATTTTGTGAATATCAGATGTTTCTGTAGTGTAGTAAATTTTTGGGACTGAAAGGGTTAAAGTTTTTCTTTTGCACTCAGATCAGTGGAGGCTGGGGAGCCCATAGTCGGTTGCACTCGCCTAGCATGCGAAAGATCCCAGGTTCGGGTCCGGGCATCGCCAAAGTATCTGCCGACCTATAAACGGCCCGAGCAGCCAAAAATATCCGATGAATAATAACCCCGTGTAAGGGAGTGCACGTAAAATATCCTTCAAAGTCCTAACGCTACGTACGATGTCACCCTTAACGGTTACGTTGGGTGCCTATTCAGGTGTCGGCTCATCACTTGACTGTGGTTCAAAAATACGACTCCCGTCGCCAATAGCCCTCGTGTAGCTCTAGTGCGACGATAATTCAAACCTAACCACTCAGATCTGTTGAAAACGGTACTTGCAAACCTAAAAAAATATGCTAAACCTTAAAGTTTATGAACAAGGGGAAACTTGTTGTCATTAAAAAAGTTAGTAAAATGTTTGACACAAAAATCTCAAGTTTTTCAAAAATTTCACTCGGTTTTTTCTTCCACTAAGCTCTTCAATTGAATAGCTATTAGTGATTCAGCTAAATCAGTGATTCTCAACCTTTTGTAGGATTGTAGGTGACGACCCCCTAATGCCACAAAATAACTTCGCGACCCCCCCCCCCCCCCCCCTGTCCAACACATGCTGTACTCTTTATTAACTATTATATATGGGTAAATTTTTTATTTTTTATTTTACGATGGCTGTCCCTTGGGAAGGTTTTGAACAAGTTATTTGAGCTGCGATCTGAAATGCTGATATTTTTACAAGAAGCTAAAACAGAATTGACCGGAGTTCTTAGCTCCCCAACTTGTCTGTTTCAACTTTCATACTTAGCAGACATATTTATGCACCTAAATGAGCTAAATACCGAGCTACAAGGTCGAAATATAACAATAATCAAAACCAAAGACAAAATTAATGGAGTCTTAAAATAACTGATTGTTTATGCATGGCTAAAGTGAAGAAATCTAATTTAGAAAACTTCCACTTATGTTACGAATTTAAAAGTTCCAAATGTAAAAGCTCCGACAAGCACAAGTTTCTCATTAGCTTGTTGCAGCGCCCATACTAGAATTAAAATTATGTAGTAATAACATAAAAAAAAGTTGAAATGTAAATTAACCAAGATATATAGTAAAATAATGTGTGGTGATTTTTTCTTCCATTCTAGTTGAAAATTATTGAATAAAACGTTGCTTAAATATAATTTTTATTTTTAAAAAACTTTTAGCGACGGATCCTTTCGCGACCCCCCAGGGGGTCGCGACCCACCGGTTGAGAACCACTGAGCAAAACAATGTTTTTAGTTGGTGCGGTATTCCATGCAATTTTTGGGAATTCTGCAGATGGAGACCAATTTGTGTAGATTATATTCTAAGTGGAATTTATGTGGAATCGACAAATATTCTGAGGCAGAATAAATTTGCATTTGGTATATAATTTTTAGCTGCTCGAAATTTGTTTTTAAAACTTATTACGAGAAATGGTAAATCTTGTTTATTAGTTGTGTTATATACGCTGTCAAATTAGTTTTTTTTTAGGTGGAATTTATTCTTGAATCGACCGACAACTAACTGAGGCGAAATAAATTTGCATTTGATAAATATTTTAATTGCCGATTAATATTTTCTTATAAACCTGTTTCGATGATGGTAAATATTTTTCTTATTAGTTGTGTTATGACCACTATTAATTTTTTTATCTCATTAAAAAATAAATGCTTACTTTTACTTTAACACGTATTCATAAAGTCATTGCTCTTTCCAGCGGTCTCACCAAAAAACATTGGTCAAAAAAGTGAAAATATGGATTATTTGAATAAAATAAGTGACAAAAAAAAAGTGACTAAAATAAAGAACTCGCCATAAAAAAAATTAACAGAAGTTCCTTCGATCTTGTCAAATAAAGTTACACCCAAATAACGAACGAAGATTTGCAGATACACATATTTCAAAACTGTACTTCAAAATTTCCTTGTTAAAATGATTTAAAACACTACCTTAGTTTGAGACTAATTCATCTACATTTCAAATTGAAAGCAACTGAAAATTTAAGATTTAAAAAAAAAATCCAAGTCGTTTTCAATACGTGCAGGATTTAATGAATAAAAGATTGTATGGTGTAGAATAAAATTTATAGTAACTTTAGTGACTAAAAAAATGTGACTTTTTGTAAGCATAGTGGTGGCTGAGAGGTCAAACGCGTCCGCCTTATAAGCCCAAGACGGCGGGATCAAACCCCCGGCTGAGTAGTTGGAATTTCTGGATGGGAAAATCTTGGGCGCGCATGTCATATGGTAATGAAAAAGATCCCTAGAGTATCCATTTGGCTAGGGTTCTCTCGGCAAAATTAAATCTTAGCATACTTTAACATCCACAGAGAGCTCAGATTCATTGTAATCTGGGAGTCAAAATTGTGGTAGCGAGAGTCGCCTAGATGGTGCCACAAAAAATGGCTCTCAGTTCTGGGATACATGCCGAGTCTGCAAAGGCTTGCCTGCCTATATTGCAGCCCTATTGGAGAAAAAAATGTTAGCATAGTGACATGGTGGGAGACCTGCATTTCGAATGTTTTAAGCATATATTCAGAAAGTAGCAAATCTGCCCCTAGGGGGAAAGGTGAAGCTATTTATGAACCAGCTATTTATAGTATCCCATAAGACAGTTCGCAAGCCCTAGGACAGGGCATGCCATACGCCACCAGATGGCACCATGAGATAATTCGACTAATAAAATACATATACTTAACTTAATATTAACTAATTAAAACTTTTTACCAGTTTTGCTAGCATCAGTTTATAGCTGGGTATTATTGATAATTTCTCGCAGACATGGGGTATATATTCATAAAAGAAGCATATTAAAAATGCAGTTTTTATTGCATGTAACTCTTCGGCAAAAGCATTTTTTTTGTGAACCAGTATCCCGTGATGCATTGCAAAAACGGCGAAATGCGGATTCATCAAACAATCGCGCGGTTTGTATTGCGTTGTACGGAATTGCGCAATCGATGGGCATATCTGCTACTTTCTAAATCTATGGTTTCAAGCCCAGACATCCAGTTGACAACGGTCAACTTGGGATCACGAACAAAATAAAAGGTTAATTTTCAAAAAACGGGATTGGCTTTTTGGAGGTATTCAAGAAAGCGGCTTCCTAACAAAAAAAAACACCTCAAACGGCATTCCATTTTCGAAAATTGAACGACCATACCGGATGAATTATTGCAAATGGGGCTCGCGCATGCATTTAAATATCAGCTAATAACATCTCCTTCTTAATTCTTAGGGAGTGGGAGGGGTATTGAACCTAGGATCAGACCATTGATAGCTAGCTCATAACGGATATAAATTGGCTTAATAAATAAACCAACGATGTCTAAGGTCGCGCTGCTTGGAAGGACGTTAATAACAACAGCGAGAGCCAACAATCACCGTTGATTAAATGCCGACGTTTTCTGAGATGAAATTGGATTTTTGAATTATATTATTGCAGGTATTTCCTCATGACCGTTAGTAGTTAGTAGTAACAATAGTCATTATTTTATCTTGGAGAGAACTTTAGAATTTCTGATTGTTTCATATGAGTAATGATTATTATCATAATGTATTTTAAATGCGTTTTCCGCGCTACAGTAGCGAAGACTTTCAATTTTCAATCAAGTTAAGGCAGTAATTAATTATTTTTATATTCAAAAGCCTGGAGAAAAGAAACCCGGGGACAGTTAGATATTTCATGTGTTGCGATGAGTGTTTTAAATTCGGTGAATGGCAACATTTAATATAACATACATAAAAAGAATTTTTTTCCCATCGGGATGATTCATTAATGTTGTCATGGGTGCCCACGATTTTGCCATCCAGAAAATCTCGGGGTTCAGCCCGGGCTCGAACCCGCAAACTTGGGCCTAAGAAGCGGACATGCTATATATTTCAGCCACTGAGCCGCAACATACTTAAAAGTAAAACCTTAATTTTGCAAAACGACCAGTCACTTGTGTCTCAAACCAACAAATTTAAAACATAAAGAATTTAAGTAAATAAACAAAAGGGCAGCTAAAGCGAGTTTCATTGGAATTCCACATGCGCAGCCAATCGGCATTCATGCGTACGCATAATTTATCACAGAAAAAAGGTAATTTTATGAATGCATTTCAATTTTTTTTTGTTTATAGTTGTTAGGATGTGTAAAGATTTGATTTAAAAAATGACATGCGGTCCTCATTTTTTGGATTCTGAAATATTAATAACGAATTTAAGAGATTATACTACGCTTTTCATTTTTATAACTATATATAATTATGACGGATAGTTTAATTTTAACAATTTCAGTCCCAGTGATGCTATTTGGCATCATCATGTATTTGATAATGATTAAAAAAATAATAGAACTAGAATACTAGAACTAGAAAAAATAATAATAGAATAGAATAATGGGAAAAAAATAATAGGAAAAAAAATTCTAATAGAAAAAAGTTTGAATAATCGAATGATATGCTTTTTTATACCATAAATTTCTATAGACGATCAGAAAAAAAATTCAAAAATGATGCCGAATTGTCATTGGGACTGAAAGGGTTAAAATATGCATATTGAATCTGCAAAATGTTAAAAACTAATAAGGAATAAATGACGATACAGATCTATTAGGATTTATTATATAAAAATGTATTCCAATAGCGTAATGTAATCTCGTAAACCATTTCGTACTATTACATGAAAGGTGATCTCCTAAAAAAAAAGAGGAAAAAAAATATCTTCCGAAACCTTTCTTAGAAGTAATGTTTCACAGTTCGCGATCTTCAATTGAAAATTAATTTTAGCCATTATTCCTGAAAAAACCCAGTAAACAGTGAACTGCTGGCCCAGCAGTTGATTAACTGCTGGAAGTGATGGTTTAGTGCTGGTGCATGCATATTTCTGCTGGAAAGGGCACCTTTACGTTGCCGGCATACGTGTGGTGATTATCTGAAGACAAAATGCTGGTGGGCCGCTGCTGGTCTACTAAATGCTGGATTAGTGATGTCGTATTTCAGCTGGAAAGGGCACCTTTACGTTGCCGGCATACGTGTGGTGATTATCAGTTGACAAAATGTTGGTGGGCCGCTGCTGGTATACATATGCTGGAACGGTGCTGTCGTGTTTCTGCTGGGAAGTGCCCCTTTACGTTGCCGGTATACGTGTGGTGATTATCAGTTGACAAAATGTTGGTGGGCCGCTGCTGGTATACATATGCTGGAACGGTGCTGTCGTGTTTCTGCTGGGAAGTGCCCCTTTACGTTGCCGGCATACGTGTGGTGATTATCTGTTGACAAAATGTTGGTGTGCCGCTGCCGATCTACATATGCTGGATCGGTGCTGTCGTGTTTCTGCTGAGCCAGTGTTGGCAAATCAACAATTTTAGAATGAGTGAGAGCATGCGCTGAAATACAATGATATTGTGTCAACTTTGGCTAAAGTTCGTCGAGTTGGCGCCATTTTAGGTTCTATTTTTTTTATATAAATGAGTAGTTATATTAAATAAATCGAAAAATAATTTATATTTTTTTATTTCTTACTAAAACTAACTTTGTTTGACTCGCTTTTTTGTCCTTATTTATCTTTTGCAATTTATTTATTTTCATTAAAAAATTATATAAGTCGTATTCAATCAGAGTTGTTAGTTATAGGAATATGGTCGACTAACCAGTGAATGAACGTTTAAGGTGCTGCTTTCGCCAGTGAATGAACACCGGGATATAATGACCAGGAAAAACAACTTATGTCAGATAGCTTCCTACTACATGGGAGGAAGTCAGTGCTGCCAATCCATCTAGTGGAATGATTATCAATCCTATTTTTATTATATTTACCAAATGTTCATTCACTGGGGCCTGTTCACTCACTGGTCAGTCTACCCTACAAATGTTTTATTTAATAAAATGAACTAAATAAAATGCATTCTATTTTTATTCTTTTTGTTTCAGTTGCAGTTCGCCAAACGCAAAAAGAGGCGAAGCAAATGGATGTCGAAAACATTATAAAGAAATGGTTAAGGACGGCCCTTGACCGTGACCGTGCTGGCTGCCGCAAAAGAAAATGCATCGAAACTAATGAAATGTCTAAAATAAAGATTTTTCTATCAATGTAGACTTGACTCTTGTGTTTGTTGTTATTTCAGTTAATGTTATCACAATATTTTTTTAATAATTTTATTTTTACTTTAATGTAAATATTTAATAATATCCACTAAAAATTTATTTATATATATTTATAGTTTATATCTATATTGGCCATTATAAATATGTCCAATTATCCAAGAAATTTAAAAATTAAATTTATAAGAATCTTTTGGCCGGCTACGCACTGTTAAAACTGAAGGTGACAAATAGATGCCGTTTGGCACGCCGGGGTGAATAGGCGGTTCCAATCGGCGCCTCAAAGTTTTGAATCTTATCCGGGGTGAATAGGCGGTACCAATTGGCACCTCAACGTCTTTAGGGTGCCAATATCTCCAAACGTTTTACTCGCGGGGTGACTTGTAAACTTGCGCATGTCTTTGACGTTGACTTGACGTATTTACAATTGACCGCGCTGTGCGAATGGATTATCCCTACACATTCCTATTTACATTATTTTAAAGTTAGAAAAATCAATTTAAATCCTAATTCATCGTAAAAATATTTTACCACTCTAAACTCTAAAACAAATTTATCTGTATTTTCAGAAGCCTTTAATTAGCAAAAGTAGGTATATGCATCTTGAGCCGCGGTAGCTTAGTCATGTGAAGCGTCGTGTTCGCATCGGAAGGGTTGTGGGATCTGTCCTCGGCGGTGCTGGGTTGGTTCTGGGTCTAATGGTTGCAGGGTTGGCACTTGTATTCGGTCTAAAGACCACCATGTTGACTAATGATGGCTGGGTAACGTTAAATATGTAGTGGTCAAAAAGTTCTCCATGTTCTCATACCACATCAATAACTCTGGAAGTACTAGAACAGGGGGTTATCGGCCTTTGATCCGGATCAAAATTCCGATATGTGAGTGAGTCTGGATGTAGGTATTATTAAACAATCATTTTTTTTATTCAATTAATTCTGTTTTATTATTATTCAATGTACAGTTTTATAGAGGATCCAAAGGCATAAAATCCTTGGTCGGCTATTGATATTTGCTGTGGCACCTCTGGGCACCCCGAATCAGGGGTGCCTTTATTCTCCCTTAGGGTGCCATCATTTCATTTCCTGGGTCACTCTGGACAAGGGGTGCCATCCCTTCACCCTAGTTAAGGGTGCCTTATGACGCCTGTTGGGGTGTCGCTGACGGGACACGTCCTTTCACCCCTACAGGTGCCAAATGCCACCTCCAGTTTTAACAGTGCGGGGGGGGGGGGGGGGGACTGCTGTAATATTGATGCTATCATTTGGCAACGTTCTAAAAAGGTTGCAGGAAAATAACTGCTGAAATATTGCATTATTGCTGCTGTTATATTGCAGTTTTCCGGTAAGGGTGTTGAAAGAAATAACTGCTGAATTACCACCATATTGCTGTCGTCAATACAGCAGCATACTGCTGGGCGGCTTACTAGAAAAGTGCTGGCAAATCGGCACTTGCTGTTGGCCCGCTGCTAAATTGCCGCTGGAAAACAGCAGTAACTGTTGGGCGGCTTACTAGAAAAGTGCTGGAGAAAACGCAGCTGCCTGCGAACAAGTGATGGATCGCTGCTGGCCAGCACTGCTGGACCAGCATTTTTCCCGCGGACACTTTATTGACTTTTAAGTACACTTTCTCCCGGCACTGAATCAGCAGTTCGGCTGCTGGAAGCCAGCAGTTTCCTGTTGCTGTCCCAGCAGATTTTTCCTTATTGGGAAGTAATAGATTTTAAGTTCAAAACTCAAAAGTTGGGATGAAATTATAAGTATAAGCAGCTGTTAAACATAATTTTTAATAAACCATTGTGTTGTTACAGAAAGTGCAATTTAACCGAAAACAGACCATTCATTCATGGTTTCCACCTAACAAAAGCACCATGAATCACATTATGTTGAGAAAAAAGGCATTGTGTAATACGCAAGAAAGTTGTGTGAAAGAGGACTTTTTTAGAGTTCGCTGACAATGCGCTAGTTCTAATGATTCATTATAGATTGCATATTATATGCAGGGATGACAAAAATGTAAGTAGCCATGGGGTTGTTTCAGATGACGTAGCTCTCCTGTTTTCATTTTGCATTTCCTGCAATGTCATTGACGTTTTCGATTTTTACTACTCTACCCTCTTTAAACAAACGAGCAATTTTAACTCAGTCTGAGTTAATTTTCACTCCTTTCGGTGTCGAAAATGCACTTCCCCTATAGGAGTGGATTTCACTCTTTTGTTTTGTCAAACATTCAACAATCCTAACATCAAACGAGCGATTTTAATGCGATTAATTTCACTCTTTTGTTTTGTCAAACATTCAGCAATCCTAACATCAAACGAGCGATTTTAATGTGATTAGGAAAGATTTAGGGCGATTACGAGCGATTTAAGAGTTAATTTTCACTCCTTTCCAGTGTCGGAAATGCACTTCTCCTATTGGAGTGGATTTCACTCTTTTGTTTTAAGAGTGTACTGTGATTACTTTTAAAATGAGCGTTTTTTCATCTGTTGTGTTAAATTTTAGAGTTTTTTTTTTACATGCAACTAGTGTTTATTACTCTGTATTGCTGACAAATAGCACAATAAAATATATATTTCAGTTTGAAATAAGTTCAGGGTACTCAAAATAAGTTGTCCAGTTGAGTTGAGTGCCAACTCAGGTCGTGTGGTTCAATATTACGAGGTGTAGATGGGTTCGTTAAAACCAATCTCTGACTCTAAAACTAGAGAGCCGGAAGCATTTAAAACAAACCAATTCAAATTCATTCGGTTGGGCCGTGGGTAGCCTAGTGGTTAGCCTCTCCGTATCGGTATCAGAAGTCCCGCGATCGAGTCCCGGTACCACTGAAGACCCATTGAGTATATGCGTTGTACGTGCTTGTTAAATCTGTGTGTCGGAAAGTCCTGTGGGCGGTCATTGCACAGTTTCCTACGGTACAGGTCCCTGGAAACTATTTCTCTCCCCTTCTGGGACATGTCTAAATTTCGGAGGTGGCGATAGATGACAGCATCTGTCACTTATGTGTGTGCTGGGTCTGTCTTACTTGACGAAGGTTCATAAGCGGGTCTCTGACCAAACACTCAAACCTGAAAATATATGTCTACCAACCAATTCATTCGGTTGTGTTACAACTCTGTCAAGTTGACGAAGAGATGATGAGGTGAAAACTCTCGTTTTTCATCATTTTCGTTTCGTTATTTTCTATCTATTTGATGGATTTTGGATGGTTTCAGAATACCAAAAAAGCGTTCCCGAATTGACCTATATTTATAATTTAAGCAATATTAGTGATTAGGGTATCCAATTTGGCAACAGAGGCTTGTTTTTCTTAAATTTAGTTTATCATTTTTACTAATGATTTAGTAATTTCGAAAGGTTAGAATGAACTTAAAAAATGAGAAAAGTATATTGTGAAATTAACACTTTCCTTTTAACATTTGTACAATTTATGTTTCGTTGTTTGAATACAATTGCTTTTAAAATAAAATAAAATTAATTTATGAATATTTTGGAACTGAAATTCTTTTTTTCAATCGACCAGCATACCTAACTTTAATAGGACTTTGAAGGATATTTAACGTGCACTCCCTTACACGGGGTTCATTCGTCGGACATTTATGGCTGCACGGGCCGTTTATAGGTCGACTGTCATTTTAGCGATGTCCGCACCCGAACCTGGGATCTTTCGCATGCTAGGCGAGTGCCTAACCGACTGGGCTCTCTCAGTTCTGGGGAATATGCCGAGTCTGCAAAGGTTTAAACGCCAATAAAGCACCACAGTTGGAAAAAAGAGTTTACAGCAAGTAAAAAGTCCTATTGCGCCACCACAAGCTCTCAAGCATTTCGTAATTGGAGCATTCGCCCAGTCGGAGTCCGACACCTCTCCCTCGTTTCCTAAAAATAGGAATCAAAAGTGTTTTTGCGTCATCTCCTCTCATTGGGGTCAGCCTCAACAGGGATGTGAGGCCGACACTCAGACGACTGGGATTTTCCCAGTCTTTTTTTTCCGTTTCTTTCTACTTTTTTTTTTTTTTTGTTGGTTTAAGTCGCCAAATAGGAAAATTATGAAAAGCGCTAAATGTGGAATTAATTTATTTCATGTTGTTGTTATCGTGCCCATGGGTACAATTTGTTTTGTTTGGTTTGTTTTATCGCCAAATTGTGAAGTGAAAAAAAATCCAAGTATGAGATTAGTTTTATTTGGTGGTGGTGTTATCGTGCACATGAATATAATTTAATTTTGTTTGGTTTTCCTATCCATGGAAACCATTACATTTTTTTGTTTGGTTTAAGTCGCCAAATTGGAAAAATGATGAAAGGCGCTAAATATGAAATTAATTTAGTTTGTTGTTGTTATCTTGTCCATGGATACAATAAGAAAAGTGAATTAGAGTTTTAAAAAATTCGTTGAAATTTACGGGCATTGTCTCTTATAATAATTGTACTTCTGGGCCGTACAGGATTGCACCAATAAAAATAGCAAAAATAGCAATATTTCAATACTGTGCTTGTTTCAATAAGTTTGTCATGTAACTTAATTTGCCTTGCATACATTGTTTTGATTATGGTCTTCATTATCTTATATTTTGTAATTTGGAGAGAGAGAAAGTTTATTTTCGTGGGCCATTGCATTAAAATCTAATAAAACCTTAAGGGGGAATGAGCACGCTGGACCGAGGGTCTCCTAATTCAAGTGCCTCAATGTTAATCCAACGAGGAAAAAAACTATTTTCTTTGCCACATTTCTCCGACTGTATTGAATATTTTTTACAAACTCTTTTTTTTTAATAATAAATGCGGATAACTTACTGGTCTCTTAATCCCACTCTTTCAAATTGCTTCGAATAATTTTTGTGACATTATTTATTCAAAATTTTGAATTTTTTTTAACCAATTTCAAAAAGTGGGATTGTCGGGACCTGTAAGTCAGCTACATTTATCACAAAAAATATCCACATGTAAAAATATTCAATACAGCCGGAGAAATGTGGCAGAGGTGTTTTTTCTTAATTGGATTTAAGAAATAACCCACAAGAACAAAAATAATTTAAAAAAAAAAATGAGCTTTCTTAAAAGACAAGGTTCACTCACAAAGCGGTCAGAAAAACAATGAAAACTATTAAAAAGGCGAAGCTTGCCAAGGTTTGCATCCCTGCCCATGACAATTCCTCATATTTGGAAGAAAAAGCTATTGCGGTTCCTAATTAAAGATTATGATACTATTTTAATATTTTTACATAGAAAGTGGAAAACAAGCCTCTTATGGCCGGTCAAGAGGTCTGCGGTTTTGACAAGCGTCATTGTTAAGAAGGGTGATTCAGCCTATCACCTGATTCAGAATGGACTTGATGCTTTATACCATTGACGCCAGTGGTCCATTAAAAATGTTTTAAAGATTTGATAACATTGTAACTGGTATTTTCGTTAAATTATTATAAAAATATAAGAACCACATAAGATACCCAGAATGAAATGGTAAAAAAAGGAACAAAAAAATAATAGTTTTTTAACTAAAATTAAAGGGGGAAATATTGGAATCACACATAAATTTTTAATTAATTATAAAAATATTTTTTCCAAAACTTTATTTGTAAAAAAAGAGGTAAAATCAATTTTTAAACATCTAAGAATGCAAGAGTAAAGAATTTAAAGGTCAATTTATTTCCTAAAATTTTTTGGGAGGGAATATAATGTTTTTCACAATTTTATTTAATCAAAACAAACATTAATTAAAACAAACATGATTTTAAAGCAAAGTGTTTGCGACATTTATCTGTATAATGTGCTTGTAATTATACTCAATTATTCCGGGTTTGTTTTTGTTTTGTATTCTAATTGTTTTGTTCAATGTACATGGTAATTAGACTAGTGTAATATGTATTTAAAACTGAATAAATCTACAAATAAATGTGTATTAAAGTTATATTAACACATTAACGATGACTTTGTGAATATCATTTACACCATCGTTTCTGAATATAAACGTGAATAATTTTTTTATAATTCGTTTCTCCTGTATTTTAATTTGTCCACCATATGTTGTTGTGTTATAGTTCCTATTGAAACAAAACTACGTTTCCCTTTCCGTTTTTTCGAGAACTCATGTCAGGTTTCGTGTCGTTCAGGCCAGCGGTTTTAATGTTATTCATTTTAGAACGCAACTTAAGGGGGAATGGGCGTGCAGGACTGGGGGTCTCCAAACTCAAGTACCTCAATGTTCATCCAATGGGGAAAAAACTATTTTCTTTGCCACATTTCTCCGGCTGTATTGAATATTTTTACAAGCGGATTTTTTTATGTGATAAATGTAGCTGACTTACAGGTCTCTATCATCCCACTTTTTGAAATTGCTTCGAATATTTTGTGTAAAATAATTTATTGAATATTAAAAAAAAATATTTGTACTAATTTCAAAAAGTGGGATTGTCGGGACCTGTAAGTCAGCTACATTTATCACATAAAAAAATCCGCTTGTAAAAATATTCAATACAGCCGGAGAAATGTGGCAAAGAAAATAGTTTTTTCCCCATTGGATGAACATTGAGGTACTTGAGTTTGGAGACCCCCAGTCCTGCACGCCCATTCCCCCTTAATTCACAAACATTAAAGATTTAACATTATTCGTTGCTATTACAATACATAAACAAGAGTAATACAGCAAACGTTTCGGTCAGTTCGTCAGAATGACCCCAAAACTCCATTGTTTAGTTCCCGATTTTCCTTGGTACACACTTTAGCAAACTACTCGAAAGATTAATGCAAGATTCAAACCTCTTTGGTATGAAAACAAGAAGCGATACCACATAAAAAAACCCAAGAAAAGACGCTTACATCATTTCCAAATTTAAATACAGCATCATTGTTTCAATGACATCCGATGTTGTGCAGGATTGTTTGCGGACACAAACTTGATGTAATTGTATTCAAGAGGGTTCAAGTAACTTCGGAGTGGACGCTATATTTAGAGTTTCGTACTTAAAAAACTTAAGTACCACTTTTATCAGCATTTAGTTTTATGATGGACTAGTAAGTAAATATACAAACACCAAGAGAGTGCATCAATTCAATTATCTAAATTTGGGGATAATACATTAACCCTCTGCTGCATGAATTTTATTTTCATCCCGAAAAAATATATATGTATCTTTAAATACATTATGTGAAAAATACTGAAATTTTTTTAACTGCATTAAGAATTTAAATAATTTCAATTTTTAAAATGTTTTCCATATTACAAAAACCAACCACAAAATTAATTTTGACAATAATGACTAGAAAACTACTAAAAATATTTCAAAATAACCCCCTTGAACTATAATTAATTATTTAAAACAATTTATTTGGATTTTGTACTAATATTACTTTGAATACTGCCAAAGACGTAATTTCGCAACAGTTAATAACCTCACTCTTAAATATTGAATACACTTTTACTACCGTCATCTATGAGGATTTTTAGTAACTAAAACTTCAAAATGGAATGTAATATATGAAAAAAAACACAGATTTGTCGAGAGGGAGTTCTACTTTAATAGAATGAAGTGGATTATGTTACTTGTTGCTAAACGGCATCAGTATGCATTAGAGAGTTAATGGAGTGAGATAAATCAAAAGTTTTTTTATGTTTAAATTTTCATTCTGAATGACAAGTTTTCCTTCTGAAATGTATAAAGTAGAAAAAAAATTGAACCTACACTTTTGATGAAAATAATAGTACGATGTTGACAATATCTTTTTACAATCCAATTCATTCAGATTCAATACCATAAAGAAGACTTACCTAAAATAAAAAAAATATGGTCAAAATATTTTTAAAGCATTTATATAATAGTCTTGAGTTAAATGTTTTCATGAAATTATTTTTTTTAATGTTGCCAAGTATAATGCACATAAATTTAAAAAGAATATTTGTTTCTGTGTTTTCTTACACTTGTAAATACACATATTCAGTTTATAAAATAGAAAAGGCACTTTCGAAGCTATTTAACTGATATTTTCCTTAACTTACAAACAATGTATTTAGTAGCACTTTTATTTTAAAAATAAAACGCCAATTATAACTTTTTTCAAATTCTTTTTATTTATTTAGTATATTATTTATTTAGTATTTAGTAACACTTTTATTTTAAAAATAAAACGCTAATTTTAACTTTTTTAAAAAATTCTGTTTACTGTAACATAATTTTTTCAACATAAATTTCTCCTTACAACGGTGTTATTGTGTTTTACATTCTGCTAATTTAGATAAACTTAAGCAGTGAGCTCATTTTCGCTTGACCAATTTTCTTGCAAATCGTTCTTAATGGGTTAATTTGAGTCTACTTTCAAGTCATGATTCCTGCATCATTTGAATTGTAAACAAACTGTATCTTATTAGAGTATTAAAATTATCTTTTTTTTTAAAATAATATTTTTGAGTAAAAATTTTCTTCTCCAACTCAAGTATGTTGCGCAATACAAAAGAGATTTCATTTAGTAATAAACCATAATTAAAAGCAAAATACTTGGAAATGCAACTTAATCACTCTGAATTCTATACTGAATGCCCCGAGGTGTCGTATGATCAAACAAACTTGAACTTATTTTCCCTAATACTATGTACACTGTAAAAAAAGTGTTATTGCAGAAAAAACTGTCAGCTAATGTGCCATAAAAATACCGTATAACTTAAGAGACAAAATGTTTAATTTAAACAAACAATTTGTAATTTAACGCAAAAGTTTTTTTAACGGACAAATTGTGTAGTTAAAACGAAATTTTATCTCCTCCAATGTGACAGGCGAGGATACTGATAACAGCATTACCAAGGAGTAATAAAATGCTGAGCACTTGTTAGAACCTCGGACTTTTATATCTTCAGTCCAATGCTATCCCAACTGAGATGTTTCGGCATACGAGAGCCCTCCACAAACATTTGAAATGTTTGTTCGCTTATATAGTCTAATACTCTTTTTACTACTTTAAAACAAAACATATTTTACAGAAACCACAGTTGAATGAAAATAACTATATTTCTTTTGTTAATATATATTTTTTCTGTTAAGTTTGTTTCAATTATCGTCGCAGTAGAGCTACACAAGGGCTTATTTAGGTCCACAGGGGCTTAAGGGCAGAAGGGCTTAATTTAGGACCACAGTCAAGTGATGAACAGACACCGGAGTAGACCTAGACACCCAACGCAACCCATGTTTGTAGTATCCCGGTGTTTTTTCTGTAAAACTAACATATTTATTTTGCACTGTACTCAAACTAAACCCCCAAGAGTTGTTTATCTTAGTTCATGAATCATTTTACTGTTGCAGAACACAGTGATAAAACAAAACTGTGTCACAAAATGCATACATTTTCTTGTGCGCAGTTAAAAACCGCAGGCGTCGGTGAAAGGAAATGCATAACACCGAATAGGATTTTAAGATAGAGGAATGAATCATCGCTGTGTATACTGCGGATTTATTGACTTGTATGTAAACGAAAGTGAATCAGGTAACATGCTGTAGTCGAAAATGTGTCAAGTGCAAGGTAGATGAGTAATACAGAAATGTTTGTCTGCCGCTAAACTATTTTTTGTGCTTGTTAATAGATCAATTGGTCCTATACATTAAATCCCCTATACATTAAAAAGCTTTTTAAAATTTTAATTAAAAATATTTAATTTTTTTTATTTAATTAATAAAATTTTTAAAGAGTAATATAAATGGAGTAAAATGACGAGGAGCATGTCTTCATTAGTTTGAACCATATTCGGGTAAGTGATAAACACCTAATCTAAGTTAAACAAGTTAAGTACCCAATGCCTATGAAAGAGTTTAATAATATACAGGACTTTTGAGTAGACTGCCACATTTTATTAAAATATAAGGATACACAGTTTGATGAACACCTAATTGGATTGTTATTTGATAAAATTGTAATGTCAATTTTATTTTTATTCTTTAGTCCACATAATTAAATACCTTTATAAAGAAAAAATAGACATTCATATAGGTAGACCGATTAAAGGAAAACCATAGAAACTAATATTTCATTTGATTTGTTCCGAACCATAGTATTAGCATAGAACAAACCACCACAGGATAAGAAGGTACAGTACATTTAACCCTCTGAGGGATAAGTATCTTATTGGCCAAATTGGCCATAATGTAAACTTGCTTTCAATGCACGATATTTAAATTAAATTTTTATTAAAATTATTAAATTTTTAAAAATTATGTGGGGGTAAGTGGGAAAACCTAACAGCCAGCAGACGGATTTATACGTCTGTATACCGCAAATGTAAAAAAAAAAATTACACTAGGTTTCACCAAAAAAATGGTTTCTAGTATAGCTGCAACGGCTATGTTGAGAAACGTTTTTAGACTTGGGGTTGAAGTGAGCCACATGAGTTTACATGATGCACATATTTTCAGAAAAAAAACTTGCAACAATTAGAGGAAAGGTATTTTTTAAGAGAGTTTTTTCACACCACTTCGTTAAAAATGAAGCTTTTTTTCTTTTTATAATTGAGCATCCATTTCTGAGAGTAAGATCCCCTACTCCCTGGCCCCCCAAAAGATTTTTACCACTTATTGTTCCATCATCACAATTACCAGTCGCCTCGCCATAACTTCTCCAGCCTGTATTAGCAAGATATAAAAAAGGGTATTTACTAAGCATAGACATCCATCCGTCTCGCAAGTATATTACGGCTATTGCAAATTTTACACAATGTATTTTTGTGTGCCAATGAAAAAAAAAACAGAACTCTCAGAAATAGAAGTCTCCCAATTAAGAATTTTTGAATCGTTAAAAATTTGACTAAAGTAACATTTCCCTGACATCATTTCTTTAAAAATGACGAAATGTTTAGGAAATTTGAATCTCCATTTCTGAGAAATGGGAGTCTAAAAAAACCATGGTACCAAAAGATTTGTACCACTTATTGTTCCCCCATCACCGTTACACTCGCCTCGCCATAACTTCTTGCAGCCTGTATTAGCAAGACATGAAAGAAAGGGTCTTTTGCAATTTTTAAATAATGCATTATTTTTGTGTGCCAAATCAACAAAAGCGAAAAAAAAAAGCCTCAGAAATCTTATAAATAGAAGTCTTACAATTAAGGATTTTTGAATCGTTAAAAATCTGACAAAAGTAACATTGTCCACGACATCATTTCCTTAAAAATGAAGAAATGTTTATGGAATTTGAACCTCCATTCCTGAGAAAAGAGCAGCCTAAAAAAACCCTGGCCCCCAAAAGATTTGTACCACTTATTGTTCCCCCATCACCGTTACACTCGCCTCGCCATAACTTCTGCCAACTTGTAGTAGCAAGATATAAAAAAATGGCCGTCAAGGGGGGGGACTCCAATTATGGGGGGATGGAGGGGGGTGTCGAGTTGCGGAAAACTAAGTGCCGTTTGACATCCGCGTCGACCTACCTGGGGGATATTCCGTTACCTGACGATTGGCGGGGTGTCAGGTAACCTACTTATTGCCCCCCTCTGACCCCCCCCCCCCCCTTGGGATCCGCATTCTCAAGTGGTGGGGGCCGATGGAAAAAGTTACGAGTCGTCTGATGGTGGCACGCTTTTTTAATGTATCGGGGTAGGCGTAAATCACAAGCTCGTAAAATGTCCAGGTCTTTTGTTACTTGTGGGCATTTCATCGCTGTTGCGTTTTTTGGAAGATTGCTGGGTAGGGGATTGGTAAGGTGTGTGGAACGAGGTGGTATTTTGGTATTTGTTCTCGTTTGGAAAGCGTTTGAATAATTTTTTAACCCTCCAACTTATACGCAAAGATTCTGAAATGTAAACGTGTTTTTACTGCAAAAGATTAATATTTAAAATGTAACTACAAATTAATTTTTTTTTAAATAATTTAAAACTTTTTCCTGTAGCAGCTGTTTGTTAATAGCTCCTCTATATACTTTACATTTTTAAATTGAGTAAAATTTTGCAATTTATAATTTTTTAAAACTGAAGTGTGCTGCTGGAAAACCTGACAGTCAGGTGATGGGTTTATATACGTCTGTATCCCTCAGGAGGGTATAGTAGAAAATTTCTTATTTAGATTTTTTAAACTAAATATATTTGGTGTTCTGCTGTGTTTTTACTATTATTAAAAATTAAAATTCGTTCGCTTTGAAAAAATTCATGTTTCAAAAAGAAAATTAGGCTGAAGATTTTTAAGCTTCCTAAAAAAAGCACAGATATACCTCATCACAAATGGAACTAAATACATTTATGTTTATAATTTTTTCAAAGAAAAATCATTTATATTTTATTCACTACAGATAATGTCTTGAAACGTCTAAAAACACACCAAATGAAAAATAAATATTAAAATATTTTTTTCCCTGAAAATTCCAATAATTAAAATTCCTATAAACGCCTAGGAAAAAACTGCAACCAGAGGTTTATGAAGTCAAAAGTGAGGCTAAGTGAAGCTATTTTGAATAGAAATGCAAAAATTGGAAAAGGTGACAAAAACGTACATTTTTAAAAACACAAACCAGGAAAATACAAAACAACTAAAAACCGGCACTGAAAGTAACCATTTTCTTTAAAATAACCAATGCGTCGCAACACATTACTTAGTTACTAGGAGGTGTCTCCGGGTTCATATGGTTTTTCAAACGGTTTCCTTGTCAAATTTCTCCTGGTTTTTTTTTTTTTTGCCTTCATATTTTAAGCCCGATGTACCCCAATTATGTCATGCTAAGTTAAAAGGGCATGTTCACACTTACGGCGGGATAATAACTTAGGGCAGTTTCTTTTGTCCAAGCTCGCATATAATGAATTGCAGTTCAGGCGCCTTTGCTAGATTTATGCTAGCAAGACCATAGAAACGAAAGACTTCAAATGAGAAGTCGTCGTTGTATTTTGAGAAAAGTCGTGAATTGGCACAAGATTTTTTTTACATGACAATAAAAAATGGGAGATTATTGGTGAAAATTGCTCCGTACAGATCAAAAAGTAAAATAAAAAAATATATTAAAAAACCCATAACTTCTAAACCGGATCCTACTTGATTATAATAACTATGGCAATTTGTTGATACATAAAAAGCCCACAAAATACTCGAAATTCAGAAAAATCGTTGGACGAAAATTTCTTTAATATCGAATTTAGTCCAAAAACGAACTTTTTTATTTTTAAATTACGAAACTAATTGGATTTTTTTTAAATATTTTGTGGACATGACACCTATACCAATTGAGACCTTCAGTAAAAAAATTGGAGTTGTACTCCAAAAATTGCGCCGTACAGAAAAAAAAACCTTACCTTTTTTTAATATAGAGAGAAACTTTAGGTGGATATGGGAATTTTCTCCGACATCTTTTTAAAAGGAAATAATTCGCAAAATCAATCAGCATGTTTGAGATGACGCAGTTACTAATTAATAACATCGTTCGAGATGACGCAGTTACTAATTAATAACATCGTTCATTCCTTATTATCTACGATTTCATTGTTGGTGTCGGTGAGATGGTAAGCTCCACTCACTAAATTGATTAGATATCACGTGGGCACCAATCCTCAATCAAGGCCTTATATTCATTCCTAAGTAACTGTTGCCGCTTGCCGCTCAAGATGTTAAACATGCCCATTTTTAGTTATATTATGTAGATTCCGTGAAATTGTAAAACAAAATAAAAAGCATTTTGCCTATATTTTAAGAGGAATCAACTTGAAATAAAGGTATAAAAATAGTAATTTTTAAGACACTTCCAGGAACACGACTTAACATTGACCATAAGACACATGCATTACAATATCATTTCTACTCGAAAGCTAAATTTCAAAACAATTCCTTTTGTTATAAATATTCATAACAGTTCCTAATCGGTTTTCAGAAGTATACAGTCAGAGAAAAGTCTCTCTCTCTCACACCTCTCTCGCTCTCTCTCTCTCTCTCTCTCTTCTTAATTCTTCGTAAATATTTGCCTTAAGTGATTTTATCTCGAATTTTCAGTCGCTATTTGAGATTTTAGTAGCGATATTTCTCAGTTTTAAGCTCAGAGAAAAACAAAACAAATTAATTCACGAAAATACTACAACGAATGATTCCTTAAGTGTGGAAGAAAATAATACGTCACGTTGCGTTCCAATTCGCCATCGTTTAGCAAAACAACACACCTCTCAAGTAAATTGAACTAAACTAAACCATATTTCTATAGTTGAATTGAAATGGACTCTGCTCTATTCAAATTTCTTTTCATTCATAACAAGTGGTCAAAAGCACATTTTTTGAAAGAACAAATATTTGACAGACAGTTGTGGAGCATTAGCACACCCTGTACCCACCCACTGATGGAGGTTGTTAAACCAAAACAGTAATGTTCACATGTTTGTAGGCCGATCCGGCGGCGTAGTGGTTAAGGCATTGGCCTCTAGAGCTGCTGGGTCCGAGTTCGAATCCCGTTCAGGCATGGATGTTTGTGTTTGTCGAGTATATGCGGAGTACGTGCTCGTAAAATCTGTTGGGTCCGAAAGTCCTGTGGGCGGTCATTGCGCAGTTTCCCATGGGTACAGGTCCCTGGAGAAAATTTCCCTCCTCTTCAGGGACATGTCTAAATTGCGGAGGTGGTGACAGATGGCAACATCTGTCATATGTGATTGTGTGTGTCTTGGCAACATCTGTCATATGTGTTTGTGTGTGTCTTGTGTTGTCCTACTTGACGATGGTTTGTTAAAAGCGGGTCCTTGCGACCAAGCAGACAAGCCTGAAAATATATGTCTACCAACCAACCAAACAACCAACCAATCAACATGTTTGTTTTTCTCTTCACCAAAATAATGGTTTAAAACTAGATTTAACTTTTATAATGATGATTTTTTTTTAAAAAAAATGCGTCTCTTTAAAGTTATTGCAAAACCCCACGAGTTCTAGCTTAAATCTAGTTCTTCAACTTTTACTTGGATGAGAAGAATCACGAAGTAAACAAAGTACAATATTCGCTCATAGTATTGATATGTATAATTCATTTGAGTCAATAATCTAATTTATCTAAGTTGTTAGTAATCCCTGATTTCATTTGCCTCTTCTTTGGTCGAGCCCTGCGTTGGACCAAATATACCAAATTCTATGTACCAAATATACACCAAATCTAATAATATATAGGGTAGACTAACCAGTGAATGAACGTTTAAGACGCTGCGTTCGCTAGTGAATGAACACCAGGATATGATGACCAGGACAACCAACCATATGTCAGATAGCTTCCTAGTACATGGGAGGAAATCAGTGTTGACAATCCATCTAGTGGAATGATTTTCAATCCTTATTTTTTAATTATATTTACCAAATGTTCATTCTCTGGGGCATGTTCACTCACTGGTTAGTCTACCCTATCGCTATTTCTAAGTCGCTATGAATCCAAATTCAAGAACCTCTCATAGACAATTTTAGGACGCTAGCAAACGAGCACACACGCTAATGCAGTTCAGGGGCAAAACACACATAAAAACCCATACACACGCGAACGCTGCACACACACACTTCGATGTTGACATCCATACACCTGTCTGGCACTTTACATAGGAATTCGGACTATGTCGAGATCACAGTGTTTTGCAGGTTGTCCGTTAGTTCGTCAGATTCTGTTGATTATATTCCTCCAAAACGTGACAGTTGGCTATATTAAAAATGGTTTATGGAACACTTGAAGTTGAGTTTTTACGACCTTCTCATTTTTTCATCATTTGTTTAAGTTAGGTTAGGTTTATTCAGGAATTTGTAGGTGTGTGTTATGACAATATTTCGGAAATGACGCGCGACTGATTGGAAAATTCTTTTGTGATAGGTTACACTCTTAAAACGAACGAGCGATTTTAACTCAGTCAGAGTTAATTTCACTCCTCCAGTCTAAAAAATGCACTTCTCCCTTAGAAGTGGATCCTTTGTGTGTTAAACCTCCGACAGGATCACTCCAAACGAGTGATTTTAACTCAGTCTGAGTTAATATTCCCTCCTTTCCAGTGTCGAAAATGCCCTTCTCCTACTAGAGTGGATTTCACTCTTTTGTTTTAAGAGTGTAGTTTTGAATTATCGTCGCACTAGAGCTACACGAGGGCTTTGACGACGGGCGTCGAATTTTAGAACCACAGTCAGGCGACGAGCCGACACCTGAATAGGCACCCAACGCAACCGTTAAGGGCGACATCGTACGCAGCGCTAGGACTTTGAAGGATATTTAAATATGGAGCGGAATGGTTACCACATTTTAGGCATTTTCGGGTGTATAAGGGCAAATAGAAACTGACCATTATATCACAGCTATTCTAGTAATTTAAACATGGCCTATGAGAAAACCCTCTGACTTCTAGAAGGGCCTGGATACAATCGGATTTCTTTTTTAAAAATAATGCTGATATTGGAATGGGAGGAAGTTATAATATACTGATGGAGTGCTGACCAGTGGAAAAAGGATCAATTGTAATATAATATATTATTACATAAAAAAGAAGCAATCACCGTTATTAAGGGTACACCCGTGCAACGCCGGGTTTACAAATCTAGTGTAATTTTATATCGCTGTGAACTATGAATTCATGATAATCGTAATTTAAAAAATAAAATTAAAAAAAAGCTGTATGAATTCTAAAAAAAGAGCCATCGTGAACATTAATGAGCAAGAATTAAGCAATAAAAACTGTTTAATTATAAAATACTAAGCTAAATTTCGAATAACTTACAAGTCGATTTATTCAATGAACTAAAATATCCTTATCAACAAAGTAAAATCACAAGTTTTCTCAGCCTACCAAATCGTACGACTATATTCAGAATCACGTGCAAATGTCCTTTCACCTGTTGTGATGCACCACAATTTATTCGTTTAACTTCATAATAGCTACTGCAGACGATTTTTAGAGATTTTCCGACCACAAATAAGCTAAAAAATATGGAACTGTTTGTCGTGTTTAAAGATATAATAGCCTCTTTTTTGAAAGTTGAAACAAAGGAAACATATTTTTGCAAGCGTTGAATGGCCTTTCAGTTGTTAACTTTTTTTTTAAACGGAGTGAAATGGACTCAAATCCATTTTGGTTTAACGGATTTTAAAATAGACCGCGCTTCAGGTTTAGTTATTAATAAAAGTAAGTGAAACCATGGTTAAAAATGCCAAGATATTAATATACTGACCCGAAAATATAGATAGTTATTGAGTTACGTCAGTTTTTATTTATTCAATGCTAATTTCAAATTTGACGTTTTAACTTTTTAGAAAAAAGATAAACAAGAGTATTTTCATATTTTTTTTAGGCTATAAGCGTAATGTGAAAACTATTATCTCTTAGTTTAAATGCATTTGCTTTTAAAAAACTGAAATTCCAGCTGAAATAATTAAGAATTTTTAACATCTTTGAAGAGTACACGGGAAAAACCACTTGATTTCGTAGAAGGCTTTCCTCAATAGTCCTCTTTGGCGATGATAGTGAGAAATCGCCTAAACTGGTGTAAAGAGGCCGGTTACTAGCTTTGTGTTTCTTTCGCGGCAGCCCTGATTCACGCCAGAGATCAGTGACACGTTTGTACCGCCAATGAAGAACTGAAAGAAAAACCGGTTTCCTGTCGCCAATGTCCACCAAGCAGAAACATGGGGTAAGACTCCTAAAAAATCAAGTGGTTCTTCCCGTGTACTTTTCCTTTATCATCAATACATCGAAGTAACTATCTCCTGTTTCTTTTTCATGAGGAAAACCAGAAAAAGACTTATCGGAAACACCCACAAAACAGTCGAACTAACCGAGACGGGATTCCATACATGGCATTCAAGGAAATCGCATTCTTTTTAACCACTTTTATTCTGTTTACTTTTCCAATGTGTGATACCCCGCCTTTTCGATCGAGTCCAATCATTGTTTATATGGTCATCACGTAGCAACACTTTCAGAGGTGGACGTATCGAAGAGACACACGACTGCTTTTGAAAGTTAGGCGGAGGTGGACAAAATAAAACAAACTTCCTCCTAAGAGTTTAAGAAAGTATTTGTCAAGAAGAGGAAAAGAAACGAGTTACCTTTCTAAAGGCACAATAAAAGCTGTATTTGGAATTCACATCACTGAGGATGAGGTTTAATAGGGACTGTCAGTCCCATAGAGCTAATGCATTAGTTTTGATATCATAACTTTTGGAAAATAATTGTTTTGCCACGTCATCCCATTTTCCCCAGGTATGGGAATCAGCATAATATCAATTTGAAGTGAAATAGAAAAGAAAATAGCATGGCAAAATTAAAATCCTTCTTAAGTTAAGAACATTGTTTGCATGTTCATGAAGATGGTTTTTAAAAGGAAAACAGTTTACTTAAGATAGTTATTATGATGTAATTTGTATTTTACATCAATTAACGTTAACCATAAAACTTAAATGGTGACAAACTCTTACACTTTAGCAATTCATAAATATTTTGTTTTCTTTAAATTCTATCGACTTATCTTTTTAATCAGAATTAAGTTAAGTAACATAATCCACTTTATTCTATAAAGTAGAGCTCTCTTTCGACAAATATGTTTTTTTTTCTTCTATTACATTCCATTTTGAAGTGTTAGTTACTAATAACCCTCATAGATGACAGTAGTATTCAAAATTAAAGAGTGAAGTTATTAACTGTTGTGAAATGACGTCTTTGGCAGTATTCAAAGTACAATAATATTAGTACTAAATGCAAATAAATTGTTTTGATGAAATAAATGGAAATTTGTTGTTGGTTTTTGCCATATGGCAAAATTTTTAAAAATTGAAATTATTTAAAAATCCAATACAATTAATTTTTTTCTTCAGTATTTTTCCCATGCATTTTCCCCCACATTTTTAATTGTTACAAGCTGAACCTCATCTTTCAAACGAAGTTAAATCCTATTTTATGGCGATCACATAAAGATACATTTGGGTATACATAAAAGTAAGAAGAATGACTACTTCGCAAGTTGAGAAAATGTTCACAAACTAAATAAGGGATATCGAATATATTTGCTTAATTGTATTTATTACGCAGTGGAAAAACTAGTTGGGATTCAAAGAGTACAATAATACATTGTTTGGAAATTATACCGATTGCGAAAAACTGGCAGCTTTATTATAATAGTATAACGTTAACCAATTCATACATGTTAATTTTATTCTACAAACAACTAAAATTTATAAGTATAGGTAGCAAACCCGAAATAAATTGCAAACATTGTAGCTGGCAAAAGAATTGTATTTATTACTTCAAAGTTTTCTATTGTTTGAAAGATTTTTATTAAAATATGTGACTAAATAGATTTTAAATGAACATGCAAAATAGAATTAATTGTATGCATTAAAAATAAAAAGTTATGGGTAGATTAATTTAAAAACCAGAATATTGATTTGTAATGTTGCCCCAAGAAGTTAATTTGATTTTAATTAAAACTTGAAATGAATATTTAGAGACTGTATTTCAGCTGCGGACTAAAATATACTTATGTTTGAAAGTGGGTAAAGAGTGAATTTGTTATTTAAAGTATTTAAATATTCAAATCAACAAAACAATAGCATAAATTGTGGGCTTGGTTTCACCATAATAATAGTTCTAGTAGTTCAAACAGCTGTGGTGAAATGTTTCACCATAATTTCGGTATTAAGTTGTTCATTTTTGTAAATGTTTGGAACCTGATAAATGGTTCAACCGAATACCGAAAATATGGTGAAACGTTTCACTATTGTACACAGCCATTGTAGCTACTAGGGACGGTATTTTTGGTGGAACCAAGCGCCAAGTTTTTAACTGTGTTTAATGAAATAAAATTCAAGTTGAAAAAAAAAGATAGTTAGAAAATATGATTTCATATCAATGAAAAAAAATTCGCTAAAAATCTATTTTCATTTAGCTAGAACAATTAGAATGATCCTATCTTGACTATTTCAATGTTCTTTTTCTTGACTATTCCAAAGTTCTTTTTCTATTTAATGTATTTTTGATTGCATACGTTATTATTCCTTGAGGCGACGCATGCTAACAATAAACTGTGCACACGTACAGCATTAGGCTATAAAGTAAGCGATCAAAATAAAGTTTTATCGCGTCTTTTCACAACCCATTTTACAACAGTTTTAGTGACTATGTGTCCTTTGAAGGTCACATTTCTCGGACGTTCGTAAAAGGAAAGTTTAAAATGTTCTTAGAATGAGTTTGGAACAGATCAGGGGACAATGGATCCTTTTTGGTCATTAACCCTATTTTTTTATTAAATTAAATTTTGTTCTTGTTTTTTTGTCAATGTCATTATAAAAAAAATTATCTATTGTATATTTTTAAACGTCGTATAGAGAATATCAAAAGTGTTTTAAAAAGGCATTTTCAGGCCAATGTCACATAAAGATTACATACTTAAAAAAAAACATAAATATTAAGAAGGGTGGGAGATTATATTAAACATGCCCTTGAATATAACATAGTTATATGTTCTGAATTTCTTAATTTTCATGTATAAATGTTTATTATTTGTTTTGTTTATTAAACTTTCCAAAAATTTAGGAAATAGTATACAAAAAAAAAGTCTACGCTTCTTCATATCCAGCCTATTTCGGTGATAATCCATACTAACTAAACAGCAGTCAAATTCTATTTGACCTACTGAAATCGAATAATTTTCAAGAAAACGGTCATCAATTATCATTAATCATCAATTAAAAGGTCAAATATTTTATCCTTCAAATTTATATAAAATATATAAATGAACAATATGTATATTCATTTTTAAATTTCAATTGTTTTTTGGTTTGAAATGGGAATGTTTCAGATGATGTAACGCTCTTGTTTTCATTTTTATCTGTACTGCGGTTTCATTGGTTGCTTCAGTTTCACAGTCAAAATGACCACCATTGATGAAAAAACTGTTCTCTCTCTTACTCTGCAAGCTTTAACTTTCTTTCTTTAACAAATGCTTTGAACAACCAACATCACATCAAGAAGTTTGCATTAAAAAAATAGCAAAATATCCAAAATTTCAGTTTCGAATACCAAAACAAAATTAATTCTAGGCAACAAATGAAAAGAAACCGTTGGAGCTGTTGCCATCCACGATGTGAAATAACCCCAGTAAATAAAAAATTACATTTCTGGAAAAAGCCAGCAACCTCACCCTCTATTTTCAAGGGTGATAGAAGAAAGGGATCAATTGCTGATCACTTCCCTTACATCCCAAAACAAACGAGCGATTTAAACTCGGTTTGAGTTAATTTTCACGCTTCCAGGGCCGAAAATGCACTTCCCTATAGGAGTGGATCCCTTGTGTGTCAATTCTCCGACAGGATCACTCCAAACGAGTGATTTTAACTCTGAGTTAATATTCACTCCTTTCCAGAGTCGAAAATGCACTTCTCCTACAGGAGTGGATTTCACTCTTGTTTAACAAAACAAGTAATAATTACTCTTTGGTAAATTTGTATGTTACATTCCTATACAACCCAGGTAGCACAGCACAGCAGTATTGGGAAATCTCGGCTCAAACCATCGCCCAATGCATATTGGACTAAGTTTTACCGACGCTGGGCAATATCGGGGTGCAATATTGGCTTATTTGAAAAACAATTTATAATCCAAAATACTTGATTGAAAAATAATGCGAAACATAACATTTGCCTTTTACACTTGCAAAATACTAAAACAGTGGTTCCCAACCTTTTCTGTAACATCGCCCCCTTCTTTAAGTTGACTTACACATATCGCCCCCTTTTAATTTTTATAATTTGTCCAAATATAATTTGAGTTAAAGTGTAAGTAATAAGGCAATTTTATTATTTCAAACACTTACTACCATATATAAAAATAACCAAAGCAGCTTTATCCGGTTACTCTTAAATAAAATCGAAAAAATATGTTTATTTTTTTCTATTTTTATTTAGATTTTTTCAAAGAATAAATGTGAAATAATTAACTAAGATCCTAACTCAATTCTGGAAAATTTGAGAGAGCTGAAAATAAAAATTAAAGAAAAAAATGATTGTTGAAAACTTTTTTATTCTATCTTATTTCAAGTTCATGCGCAAGTCTTTCAGACAAATGTTCAATTGATATCTGTGTTTAGTGAGGAGCTGGATAACAGAACTAACCCTTTTTTAACTAAATATATTGACTGAACGAGATGAGAGGTAGTTCAACTTTTTACCACAGTTTAGATTCAGTGTAAATAAGTTTCACGCAGGCTAACTCATAACCTCTCTATTTAAAATTTGTTTTACCTCACAATCATACACTGTAAAAAATTTGGCTTGAATTTACTAACGATTACTTAGTAACTTTACAGGTTTTCACCATTTACTAGAAAATCATCTGTAACCTAAAGAAACTACTGTAGTAATACTAAACAATACTAAGTAAATTGATGTAACGCTTACAGCGCCCCCTGGCTATCTTTTCTAGAGATTATGACGAATCGATATCGCAACGATAAAAAACCTAAAAACGTGGTTTTTTTTTATTTTAGTATATAAAAACTACGTTAAATTATTTCGAAAACTTCATATCCGAAAAAAAAATGAATCTTAAAATTTCTTAATCAATAACATAAAACGCCTTTAACGATCAAGATTTTAACCTCTTTATTTACACGCAACCAAAATGCAAGTCCCCGATAGCAGAGAGGACTAACGCGCTGTTCCACGGATCCCGATAATCTTGGGTTCTGTCCTCGGGAAGTTCGAAATAAAACCTGACTAACAGAAAAATTAGTGGCGCCCTCTGGTTTTAAACTTTTGTAACCAGTTTACTACCAGTTTCTTTGTAAACATACAAGAAAATCCAATGTAAAATCTACTAATTTTTCTTAGTATAACTTACTAAGCTTTAATTAGTAATATATACACATATTTCTTATGTAACACTACTAAAAAAACTTATGGAAGCTGAGTTTCCTAGAGAATTCTTAGTAACCTTACAGATATTTTTTTAGAGTGTACTTCAGATCTACAAACTCCGTCTACAAAGAGTTACTAAGGTTATCCACAACCCACAGATTCGAAAGGGAATGGATCAACAATAGAATCAGAAATTTTTAATTTGGTGAAATCCTCAAAGCTTGTAAGAATGTCAGTTTGAAATTGTCATGGTGATAAAAAAAAATTGGAATGTGGTTTTACTGTACTAATAGTACAGTATATTTTAATTTTCCCCCTTTGAATACTCATCGCCCCCCTATCGCCCCCAAGCTATTTATTGCCCCCTTGATAACACAAATCGCCCACTTGGGGGCGATCGCCCCCAGGTTGGGAACCACTGTACTAAAAGATTGCAGTAAAATTAAGTATTGCACTTTTCGTACTTTCCGGTATGAAACCTCAAAGAACGGGGAAATCTGGTAAAAATCAGTAGAAAATGATCGATTTCATCCAATATTCTCCAAGTATGGCAGATCATGCGACATTGACCAAAATTGTTGTGCGACCTGGGAACTGTTTATTTATTATTTTGAAATTTCCAAAAAAAAAGCAAAACCAGAACATTTAACATGAAGAAAAAAATGCATATTTCGCGTGGGATACCAAATACAGGTTACTTCAGGCAGACACAAAGCCTTTTGTTCTGCGTGGCTCATATCTCAAAATGATCTGTCATCAACTCGGCAAAAAAACCAAAACATAATTTTCATCCTGTAATCTAGGACAAGGCCGAGAGAGTCCGATGTCGACCTCTGAAGGTGACGAAACACCACTCGGAGGCAGTTTAGTTATTCAACAATTGAAAAGTTATTTTTGTTGCCTTTTAGACGTTGGAAAAGTATTAAGGAAATCCATTGGAGGCTGGGGAGCCCAGTCGGTTAGGCATTCGCCTAGCATGCGAAAGGTCATAGGTTCGGGTCCGTTAAAATAACTGCCGACCTATAAACGGCCTGTGCAGCCAAAAATGTCCGACGAATAGTACCTCGTGTAGAGAAAGTACACGTTAAATACGCTTCGAAGTCCTAACGCTGCGTACTATGTCGCCCTTAACGGTTGCGTTGGGTGTCTATTCAGGTGTCGGTTCGTCACTTGACTGTGGTTCTAAAATACGACGCCCGTCACCAATAGCCCTCGTGTAGCTCTAGTACGACGATAATTAAAAAAAAAACAAAACAAAGAAAGCAATTGTTTTATTGAGATATCAGTGAGCATGTTTCGGATCTTGAGTGCCAACAGAAGTTAATTGAACATAATTAATAACAGAAATGAAACCAATCATATTCTTTCTCGATTAGTAAATCATGGTGACGTAAGCATAGAACATCTATCGCAGCACCGATCGAAGGAAACGTAGGAATGAAAGCTGGAAAGAAATATGCCACCCGAAACAAGCCAATAAAAATATATATGTTTCAAACTCCACGATTTTTTATATGACATCTCCGGTAATATAAAAAAAAATGCGTTAACTAACTTAACGTTAGATTTAAATTTCATATTAATCTAAAGTGTGTTCTCCATTTAATTGCAATGTATTGGCCCATTGAAGATCCATAAATATTTTAGAATTACATTAATTCCTCCCATACTAAATAAAAACATTAGCATTAAGTTATCAAAATACGTTTTCCCTGTAACTTAATTGGTACAGTAGTACATGGCCAGTGCTTGTTCAATTCTATGATCTTCATTTCTGTTATATTATGTGTTTATTTCAATAAACGTAATAATAGAGCTTTTTTAAATCAACACTAATAAGTCAACGCCAAACTATAACTATCTTGTTTATAATAATGTTTGCAACGATGTAAAACTTTGCTGATTAAAGTTACTCCTTAAAACTGGTAGAAGGCCAGATTCCTCCAGTTTTATGGATAAAGTCACACAAAATGTACAGGATAACGTTAAAAAAGAGAAGTTTATTCGAGTATTGCAGTGTAACGTTACTAAATAAACTTGGTGAAACGCACTTCCTGAAGATGGAGAATCGTTATACCAAAGTTTACTGTAAATAATAAAAAAAAAAAAGGAATCCACAAAAGTAATCGAGAATTTCCATAAAAAATCAAAATATTAGAATTTATAGCTTGTGGAAGTTTACATCAAGAAATTCTACAATAAAAAATGACGTCAAAGTGTTGCAACAGTTCAAAGAATTTGTTTTTAGTTTGAGTAGAGTTTTACAATAAATATTTTTAAAAAAAAAGAATTCACAAAAATGTTCTAAAAGTTCCATAAAAAATCAAAAGATTATAGAATTATGGCTTGTGGAATTTTACACCAACAAATTCTACGATCAAAAATGACGTAAAGAGTTGCGACAATTCAAACGATATTGACCGGAAACCTTGACTTCAGTTAGTTAAAATAATTAGTTTTTAGTTTGAGTAGAGTTTTACAATAAATAAAAAAAAAGAATCCACAAAAGTGTTCTAAAAGTTCCATAAAAAAAATCAAAATATTATCGAATTATAGTTTGTGGAATTTTACACCGACAAATTCTAAAATCAAAAATGACGCCAAAAAGTTTCTACAATTCAAACAATATTGACCGGAAACCTTGACTTCAGTTAGTTAAAGAATTAGTTTTTAGTTTGAGTAGAGTTTTACAATAAATAAAAAAAAAGAATCCACAAAATTATTCTGAAAGTTCCATACAAAAAATCAAAATATTATCGAATGGAATTTTACACCGACGCACAGTGTGTCAAGATACCAAATTAGCTGGCATTAATTCCCTAGAGTGATTTATAAAAATTTTAATGGTTGTATTTAATGTAAAATAGTTCATTATGGATAAATAAGTACACTTTAAAGATTTTTTTAGTGATTATTTTGTTTTAAATAAGAATTCTTACTTTTTTAACCAGTTTTCTATGAGACGCATCGTTGTAAAATGCGAAAGAGTTTTAATAAATAGTTTGATTCAATATCCGGGCCATTTGTACACTTTTTGAGACGTTCTGATTAAAAAAACGAATTTTTCGTATAGGGTTTTATACAAAGATTATCTCTCATTAAATTATATAATTCCATTCTTTTTTAAACAAGTTCTTTTGAACATAATTCTGCGATAAAAGATGCAATACATCAATCTTGAGACTTGCTTAAGAAGCAAAACATTAATTAAAACCCTCAAGAAGATGCATTATTCTTTCATTCCAACATTATGAAGACATATATACATACATATATATCATATAAGTTGAAAGATAGCCTGCTATACTAATTTTATAATAATCAAATTTAAAAAATCACTATAGATTTCCCTCTAGATCCAAGCTTTTTGGAGATTGGTGATACAGTTTCTGAGGCATCGTCACAACTCTACTTTATACGCTTGTTGCGAACAAAAATCAAGTTGCGTGACTTTTTCTTGATAATATATTTTATAATTAAACATATTTTACCATAATTTTCCCAAAAGAAATTTCTAGTTTAATGTAATTCAAACTAAAAGCTATTTATATGCGTTTTTTTTTTTAAATTTTTGGAGCTATATAAAAAAGTGAATAAATCAAAATGGGGCAAACATAAGCAACAAATTCCTGTTGGACATCAATATATGAAGTATGCACTACAAGTTCCTATAAAAACCCCGCGAGGATATGCGGAGAAGTTTACTTTTGCACTCAGAGAAAATAAATTAACAAGGAAAAAAATCAAATTTTCTTAGCTACAATTAGAACTTTTTTTAAATATAATTTTAACTTACTTAAACTTTAGAAAAACAGTTTATATTATCAATATCATACCTGAGGGTTCAGGATCCATCTTTTTTAAAAATTTTGAAATACTATTTTTATCGCAAAACAAGCTGAAAAAGTAGAGACCAATTTGCGAAAATACTTCACGTGATTAAAATTCAACACAAAATGCTTTGTTCGTGGTGGTGTGGGGGAGGGGGAAAGCGCTCAAACCGAGAATAAGTCATAACACCAGGTGCCCCGAACTATATTGTTTATATTTATAAATGATTCGCAGCTGAATGCTTCATTTCATTTTTTGATTTTTTGCCAGCTAAATCGTGATTCTGGCACACTGTGCGACGTTATGTTTGTGTAATTTTACACCGACAAATTCTAAAATCAAAAATGACGTCAAAGAGTTTCTACAATTCAAACGATATGTTCGATTGACCGGAAACCTTGACTTTCAGTCAGTTAAGATAATTTGTCTTTAGTTTGAGTAGAGTTACTTAACCTATCTTATGGGGAATTCGGTTTTACAGGTATCGGTAAGTAGAATGTAATTGCATATAGAAGAAGGATATCGTAAGCTTTACTCAGCATACACTGGATTGGAATGTCACTAGATTGGTAGAGGCGTTGAAGTTCAAAAACACAATAACGATGTTATTAGTTTGCAAAAACAATGGTCAAGATGTCCCGACTTTGACAGTTTCCTGTTAGAATATGTGTCGCAATAACAGAATTTTTGACAAATTGCTTGCTTCCGCATGACAATCTAATTAAAAAACAAAAACGCAAGACAATCTAATTAATTAATAAAAAATATCAAATATATTGCATGCGTATATGAAACTAAGGCTCAATTTCTTCTGAAAAATATTTTTATACTATGCAGTACCTATCCCGGATTGGGCGAGGTTGACCCATCCCTTGAGTGGGTCATTAAAATGGGTACCCAGCATGCTAGGTAACTAAACACTGGGGATTCCGCGTGAGGCTGACCACCCGTTCGGGACACATGCATAGCACCCCAGAACCCCAGGTCGCAAAAGATGAAATGGGCACGGCAGGCCTTGGCATAGTAATGGGCTGTCGCACCGAGGAGTTTAGTTTTTACCATGCAATACCTCTTAACAGGCAGAAAATTCAATTTTTTAACAAAATGTTGTTTTAATTATAAATGTAATAAAATAGTTTAAATTTTTCGGTATAGAATATTATGAGGCCGAACAGTCGGCCGAACAGAAGACCGAACATTTCTAACGAGATACCTTATGCGCCAGTGGGCGTGAAGAGCCCAAGTGATACTTGTTTTGAAATTTAAATCAGACATTCAACTGGCCATTAAAAAGTTAACTCTTTCACAAACGTCCACTCTTCTGCTATGCGGAAAAACATTGAATTCAAAACAACAAGCATAGTGACCGTGAGTACACTTTGGACCTGGTGTTCAATTGGATGTATCGCGAGTAAAAGGTTAAAATTCCGGTGCAGAGACCATTACATTAGATAATTGCGTTTTAAATTGCCCACAAGGAACGGCCTGGAAACGGTAATTCCTAGTACTGTGGATCTTCAAACCGTTACAAAAACGTAATTAGCTGGTTTTGTTTGTCTTTTTTTAAAAGTCGTACCATTTTTTTTAAACTTTTAAATAAATGTTTTCTCATTTTAAGGGTGAATAGGCACGCTGGGACCATGGGTCTCCAAAGGAAAAGTGCTTCACTGTTAATCCAATGGAGAAAAAATGTTTTCTTTACCACATTTCTCCGGCTGTATTGAATATTTTCACAAACGGATTGTTTATGTGATGAATGTAGCTGACTTACAGGTCCGGACAATCCCACTTTTTGAAATTGGTACGAATATTTTTTTAAATATTCAATAAATAATGTTACACAAAATATTAGAAGCCGTTCGGAAGGTAGAAAATTTAAACCAGTTTTTGAAAAGTATATATTTTCCTGAATAAAAAAACAAATGTGCACTAAATTTCGAAATTGTCGTAAGTACCAATTTAATCGAAAACGTGAAAATGACATTAGTCATTGAATTTTTGATGCTTACGTTAAAAATGTGAAATGAAGCTTTTTAATTTGAGTATTGTAGGGATCTTATACTTATTAGTTTAGAAATCACTCCTATGTATTTTTTCATCGACCCACCAGCACTCGCCAAATCTTTGTTTTTTAATTTTCAGGTTAATAGCTAGTTTTTTTAATGAAAAAAAAACCTACAAATATATTATGCAAAAATTATATTATAAATCATATTACTATACATATATTTTTATGCATATAAAAATGTATAATTATATATCGATTTGGTTGTAATTGGCATAATACACTAGGACCGAACTTACCTAGTAAAGAGTGTAGATAGGCGCGAAAATCCGCACTGGACAGAGACATTTTTAATTTTTAACACAGTAACAAAGACACAGACAGGACACTATACATTAATATTTCTCTAGCCGTACTGAAGGGGGAATTGATACAATACAGGTGCACAGAACTAACTTTTTTTTATTTTTGTATTTTGTGCGCTATCGACGCGACTGCCATCTGGAGATAAACAAATCCGAAAGCTTTACCTGGAAAAATGTTTTTTGTGCTGTTTGAGTCAGCAGTAAAATAAAGAGGCGTATTTTATATGGTTTCATGTGTCTGCGAGGATGAAAAGGGGGATTTAACCTCTAAATCGACTGGGGATGCGTGAAAAATGCTAAGGTATGCATTGTGGTGGTGTTAGAGTCAATCGATATTGATTTGCACTATTGCAGTAAGAGTGACGGCAAGAAATGAATAGGTGAGTGCAGAAAAATATTCAGGTACAAACATGCGAAAATTCGTTTTCGATGAAAAGAAGAGCTTAGAAAGGTCAAATGAGCAGGGCTCGATCAAGACTTTTGTGCAAAAGAAGCCTACCTTTGATCCCCCCCCTCCCGCCTTTGGGGGACCTCGAGGCAAATGCGCAACTCAACTAATGGGCCAACATACGCAATGTGGCGGCCACATTTAGTAAGTAAAAGGTTACATTACCCATGGCCATGTAACTGTTGTTGGCATAGCAAATCTTTAAAATTAAACGTGTTGAACTCGTGATGTTCATGGCAAGAAATTTTCTATTATAATTCCTCCAAGCATCAGAAAGTTTCTGAGGAATTATAATAATGTTGGTGGGCCTCCAACAGAAACCTATCAAAACAACATAGTCGCACAGCAAGAAGCTCCACTGCAGAAAAAATTATAAAAAATGTATTTATAAATAATACTATAAAAAGTTTACAAGATGGGGAATTTTAGTTTGTTGCCCGCAGACATCCCATATCCCAAACTTAAAATAAAAAATGTTTTCGGAACATAAGTTTTTGAAAATGTGGGGATATTTGTAACAGAATTAGTGTTAAAAAAAAGGGTGATTTGGGAGCCCCTTCAAATTTTGAGGAGGAAGCCCAAGCTTCCCCGGCCTATTCGGTAATCGGGCTCTGAAAATGAGTGTGGAGTGCAAGAACTATATACTATTTTTAGTAGTTCCACGCATACACGAAGTCTTTTAGACATATTCAGATACATACACTTTGCCAGACATGCGATCTGAAGCGGTTTCCGCACTGACGGATTCAATAGAGCCGAGTATAAGGGGTTCTAAATAAATTATTTGCAATAAATTAATAACAAATTTAATTTTAATTTGCTAAGTGCTTTTAAATAGATTAGTTACTAACCCTTTCAGTCCCAGTGATGCCATTTGGCATCATCATTTTCATGATCATATGACATTTATTGGGATTAATAAAAACTATTTTCTAATAGGAAAAAAGTTTAAAGAATCGAATGATGTTCTTTTTGATATCATAAATGGCTATAGATGATCAGAATTGTTTTTCTAAAGAGATGATGCCAAATTATCAGGGGACTGAAAGGGTTAAATAATAAAAATTTATGGTTATTTGGCAATTTTATGGTCAGCAATATCAAAATATGATTATTATTTACAGAATTAACTATAACAAATGACCTGAAGCCGGACCCACTGAATTAAACTATTCGAAAGCAAATAAATAAAATAGCATAAAATACGTTTATTTAAAAAAAAATCAAATCCGGCATCAAATGCTGGAATGCCGGCCTTAAAAACTGTAAACATTTATTTAAAACACAAAAGGTGTCCTTTATTTTTGTTTTTATGCAGACATTTTCATAATATATTATTAAAATCCAGAACCAAAATTAGAAATGTAAACAAACATTTTGTTTAGTTATAAAATTTTATAAAAAAAATAAAGGGGTGCTTTCTTCGTTTACAAAAGTAATTTTGTTTGTGTTTCTATGTTTGAATATTGCAGAAATAAATAGAAAGTTTCTTAAAAACTGTATCATTGATAACGCATAATATAAAAATAAAATAAAGGGTTCAAAATACTAAAATATTTTTCATTCAATGTCAAAAGATTTAATAAGTATGTACAAAATTGCTTTTAGCTTTTTTTTAAAAAAAAACTTTATTCAGAGGGGGTGATAAAATTAGTGTATGGAGGCTTCACTAATGTTGCCCAGTAACATATTTAAACTTCGTGGAGGTCATAAATGTTTTTCAAGGATGTTTTCATCTTTGGTGAAGCGAGAAAAAATATAAAGACTACTTTGTGAAAAAGCACCAAAGAAAGCAAAGTTGTGAAAAATCATCGAAACCCAGTTTTAAAAAGAACAAGCATAAATATTTTTTAAATATATTTCACTCCAGTTCTGTTCATTCTAAATTGAATTAGAGTTATAAAGTCCCAACGTCTAATTTAAAGTTTTTTTTCTCACTTTCTGAATTGGTAAAAAGAAGCAAGAAATTTTTTAATTGGCCCTTGGGTTTGTAATTTTAAGTACCTAGTAAAGTCGTTTAATTTTATTTTCAGATTTAGTCGACAACTCAATAATTTATTTATCGAATACAGTATTTTAATGAATATTTACCCTAGACAATATTTTAATAACTACGTTTATGCATATGGGAACACCTAAATTATAAAAAAGCACAAGTTGTTTATGTTATCATAGATCATATAATAATCTTAACATAATTAAGGAAAAAAATTAAAACATTAGTCGATACTAAAATTCTGAAACTTCACTCCCCCTGCCAGAACAGATTTAGTTTAGTTTAGTTTGAAATATCGTCGCACTAGAGCTACACGAGGGCTATTGGCGACGGACGTCGTATTTTAGAACCACAGTCAAGTGACGAGCCGACACCTGAGTAGGCACCCAACGCAACTGTTAAGGCTTATCAAAACAGAAGAGGATGGTGACATTTTGAATATAACTTATTTGTGTATAAAGCTTACTTTGTCGTTCTACCCCAAAGGCATCATGAAAAAATATTTTTTTTAATCCACCCTACTGTAGACAAGATCCTTAATCAATGGTATATAGCTCTAACAACGCCTTTCAGCCAAATTTATGTCTGTAGAATGTAGACAAAAAACTTTTCCCCTATTGTTTGTGGGCAGGATTTTTGTCCCTGCAGATATACACACATACCAACATACCACATACACTTACCACCATTGTATCTCGCGAATACAAATGGTTCGTCGTGACCTGCCGCCATTTGTTAAACCCCACAAGTAAAATCCCTGCTGAGTTTCTTTGGTGAAATGACCAGGGATGGAATAATTTGGGCTCTTTTCAGAAAACAGATTAACACGGACAGATATTTTTTAATTTGAACCTTGCATTATCGAAGCTTTTCAGAACCTAATAACGGGAAGCAAGAAAATTTGTTACTAGAAGTAGTAGTGGTGGTATTGTAATCGTTTCGGGTTGCCTATTTTTAGCCTCCGTTAGGAGCTTTAACACAGCCAATAAACGCCTCGTAATTTAGAACCCTGATCAAGTGACGAGGTCGACACCTGAGCGGGCACCCAACGGAACTTCGAGCAACATCGTACGCTGACGCCGTCGCGACTTTGGACTCCACAGATTTAACGAGAACGTCTGTCCCAGGGTACTCGGGCCCATCCGTCACGAGTTGGATTTTCTACTCTTTCCCAGTACAGATATCAGATTTATAGGATGACTGGCAGTAGGTGGGATTCGAATCCCCACACTCTTGAGAAGGCTGAATCCTGAGGCGGATGCCTTAACCGCTCGGCCACAGACGGGCCAACACGGATAGCTATAATTTTTATTTGAACCTTGCATTATTGAAGCTTATTAGGACCTAAAGACGGGAAGCAGGAAAATTTGCTATTATAATATTAGATTTCTGTTTAAGCTTATGATATTAAACAAAATATAAGAGAAATAAAGACCATTGTCCTGACCAATTTATGAAGGAAAAATTGAGTTACACGAAAAACATTCAAAAATAAATTAAAATTAACCTTTCATTCTTTTTCTTTTGATAATAATAAATAAGTCCCCTGCTAATTTGGACAGGTAAAACGGAACATGTTGTCTTTTAGTTTAACATCCCCAAATACGTGACTTGCTGGAAGGACTTTATTGAAAAAAGAGCACTAGAAGGATGGGGAGTCAGTCGAACAGGTGAGGATCTGAACATCAGACATGTCACACCGGCTTCATTGATTCGGAAATTTGCATCAATTAACCATACAACCGGTCTCGACAAGCCACAATTTAAGTGCCACAGTGACATAATGTGTCCATTCCTAATAGTCAAGTTCTGGTTGGTATACCGAATTCCTTGGACACCGATTTTTGGCGTCTTTAATCTGCCAGATATTCTTTAAAAACAAACTTTCATTTTTTTTTATGGACACATACTTAGTGTGCTGCGAATGTACAAATAAGTTTTGTAAATTTTTCGCAATTAGTAGTCTATTTAATTTTTTTTTTATTTTGTAAAATGCCTTTGAAATGCACTGCTGAAATTTTTATTTTGCAAGAACTCTGAAATCGTTATTGATCCTCGTATATTTTCATGTAATGAAACCAATACCTGCAATCAAAGACTGAAAAGTTATTTTCTTATACTCTTCTATTGAACCATTTCAGTTCTTTAAGTTTGAAAAAAACGTGGTAACACATGAATCTTAAAACAAAACATCCATTTTAAGATGGATGCCAGAACACAGAAGGGCTGAGGAGCCCAGTCGGTTATATACTTGCCTTGCATGTAAAAGGTCTCAGGTTCAGCCAAAATAACTACCGTTCAATAAAAGTTCTGTATAACAAAAATCCCGACGAATAATACCCCGTGTAGAGGTAAGGTACGTTAAATATGCTTTAAAATTCTGACTCCCTCTAAAAGTTTCGGTGCTAAATCGAGTGTCTGTTCGTCACTTGACTGTGGCTCTAAATTACGACGCTTCTAAATTCGTTGCGTATGTCGCCCCTAATGGTTGCGTTGGGTGCCTATTCAGGTGTCGGCTCGTCATCCGACTGTGGCTCTAAAATGAAGAGTAACGGGAAGAACCGATTGATTTATTAGGCGGACGCCCGCAATTGTCTACCTGGCGAACATTGGCGGCAGAAAACCGGTTTCTATCTTTCTTCTTCGCTGGTCCAAGCGTCGGGATCGTCAATCGCCTGAATCTTGGTAGCTAGGAACTACAGAGATAGTAGTTACAGTATTAGAATGAAAGATCACGTGACATACAACACTGGCTTCATTGGGGCTCTTTTCTGGGAGCTCCTTGCGCGTCCCGTCGATAGCATTGGAGGTCACGTGATCTGCCACTCTGTTACTCTAACTATGATCTGTGGTAGGAACTAATTTCCTTACACAAGTTTAGGCGATCACCCGCTATCATCGCCAAAGTGGCCTGCTAAGGAAACTTCTCTACCAAATCAATCGGTTTTTCCCGTGTACTCTTCACATATGACGCCCGTCACCAATAGCCCTCGTGCGAAAATAATTCAAACTAAACTAATTCAACCTAACCAGGTCTCAGAATGTTATTGGTTACACCACTTCGCTTCTCACTGAAGGATGTGTGACGGTGATTTCGTCTTTCTGTCTTTCTCCCCGCTGCTTTAGATTCAGAGGACCTTTCGAAGGGGTTCGGGCATCGCAATTACTATGTAAAGCACGAGCCTTCGCCAAAGGATGAATGACTGGCTCAGAATAGGCTATGGTAATACAGCGTGAAGTATTGAATTCTTGTAGGTTTTTTGTTGTAGAATTAACCTTGGCATTAATTATTGGCGATGTCTCGCGTTGATAGGAATGGGAGAGTAAGGTAATGGAGTTTGTATTTATTTCTTTTAAATTGCGTGGGAAAATTAATTAATATTTTTGGCTATTGATTAAGGTTTTGGAAGTAGCACGAAATATCTTTTAATGTAACATGGGTTGTATCAGGTGACAAAATTTTTTCAAGCTTTCATTCCTTCCCTTTTTGCGATCGGTGCCAAGATTGGTCCTCCGTTCCCACGTGACATGGATTCACCAAACGAAGCTCGCGAACGAATTTATTTTCATTATCATTTCTGTTGACACTCAAGGTATGGTCAGGTTCGAATGATCGTCGCTCTTGAGCTACAGGAGGGCTATTGGCGACGGGCATCGTAATTTAGAACCACAGTCAGATGACACGCCGACACATGAGTAAACACCCAACGCAACCGTTAAGGGAGACATCGTCCGCAGCGTTAGGACTTTGAAGGATATTTAACGTGCACTCCCTTAAACGCGGTATTATTCGTCATTTTTGGCTGCACGGGTGTTGCCACTCAAGATATATCCATATTGGGCGAAAAGTTAATTTCTAGTGTTTTAAGGTATTACGGTGTTCATAGTAGCACAAAATGTCTTTTGAAATAAAACCGAAATTTTCCAGTATTACTTTTTTTTATTTTGATATTGAATGCTGTTTGTAAGATACGATTTGCTCCTGGGTCCTGGGTTTCCTTCGTATATAGCACCACTCTATTCAGAACTATTTTGCGTTGATGAAACTGCTCTTATTACGAGACATATTTTAATTCGGACAACAAGCACAAGACAAAACGGTAGAAATTCTGCAAGAGTTAGCACAAACGATGTTTAGCAGTCACATTCTTAGCAAGTTCTGGCAAAACTCTCTCGCCAAGGCGAACACGAATTTTTAAACATTCTTTCAATCATTTCAGTTCGAAAATAGTCAGTCATTACAAAGAAATAATTATTTACAAGAAAGTCACGTCATTACAGGACCTATCGGAGCGACAACTCACAATATCTGTCAAGCCAGATCCGGAAGAAAGCCTTCCACAAAAAAAAAAATCTGAAACCGTAAAAATAAAATAAAAGAAAACCCATCACCAGAAGAATCCTTTCAAACCGTTTACTAAAATGAACCCTAAACCGTTCTTGCCTCAACTTGTTATGTCATCATGTAGAAGAGGGGGTCGGGTGCAATGCACATTCGTCGGGTTAATGAAAATTATTAAAGATTCTTTACAAAAACTACACATTTCGCTGTGCGTAACGGGGCGGTAGAAAAGTAATCTGAACACATACATAATTACTTTTATAAACCCAATTCACTAATTCCATCGTTTTCAATCGTAATTTAAGATGGTTGATAAAAAATATGCACTTGGTGGTTCAGTTTTATTTTATGGGAGATCATTATAAACACATCTTGGCGTAAGCACACCATTTATTCGTTCTGATTATATAACATTTACATGAATTGGAGTGTCTCTCAAGGACAACTAGCGCCATCTAACGATCATTTCCGCAACACTCCCCACCTGAACTCTGCTTACAGAGTTCACCAATTATTAATCTGAAAATATAAATTTAAGAACTTGACATATTTAACATAAATTGAAAATCAATAATATATAATGTCTATTGTCCTAAATGAGTGAGTATACTGAGTGACCATATTTTAGTTAATTTCCAGAGGGTATAGTAACTGTACTGACCGTTTATATGATCCTTTTCGTGTTCGAACGAGGCAAGATCTTATCAGTCCATCTCTACCTTTGAATGTCTCTTCGATAATTCCAATGTCCCAAAGAAACTTGGACTTGGTGTTTCCTTCTAAGAGTACAACGTCTTTAACTTTGAGTTCTGCCTTTGGGACGGGAGTCGTCGAATTGTGCGCAGTTCTTAGTTGCAGTAGGTAGTTGTCTTTCCATTTCTTCCAAATTCTGCTTAAAAGCACAGTTTGGTACTTCTTTCTTCTGTTTAAGTTCTCTCTGGATGACTCGTTGTTAATAAGTTCCACGAAGTGCGTCGGGTAATCAAGAGTGTTCCTGTCGGGGTACAGAAAGTGGGCTGGGGACAGGGCTTCAGGTTCTCCAAACTCACTGTATACAAAAGTCAAGGGACGGTGATTCACAACAATTTCAACTTCTGCAAGAACTGTTGTCATCTCTTCAAAACTTAGTAGTGCTCTTCCAAGGATTTTTTTGAGTGGATCTTTGATTGTTCTCATTAGGCGTTCATAAAACCCTCCCCACCATGGGGATAGTTCCATGATGAACTTCCAGGTTATCCCTTCTGTAGAGATGAAATTCTGTATGGCTGAGTCCCTGACGATTTTGTTGAGGGAGGACAACTCCTTTTTGGCACTCTTAAATGTCTTGGCATTGTCAGAGTAGATGACTTTACAGTTGCCTCTGCGGGCCAGAAAACGACGAAGTGCTAGAAGAAACTTCTCTGTGGACATGCTAGATACGAGCTCCAAGTGTACCCCTCTTGTTACTGCACAGGTAAAAAGGCAAATGTAAGCCTTTTCTTTCTCTTCATCCACCTTCACGAAGACTGGTCCTGTGAAATCCACTCCTACGACGCAAAAGGGTGGCGTCATGGCCAATCTGTCTCCTGGGATAGGTGCAGTCATCTGCGACGCTGGTTTCACATTTGATCTTCGGCAGATGAGGCAACGATGAAGGACTTGTTTTATGCACTGTCTCCCCTTTGGTATCCAAAACCTCCTTCTCATTTTGGTCAGAGTGTAGTCAACTCCAGCATGAAAGGCTCGTTCATGTTCTCTGCGAATTATGAGACTTGTTAACACTGCTTTGTTCGGGAGAAGTGCTGGCTTCTTCTCGTCATACGTCAATTGATCACTTTCATCTAAACGGCTTGACACTCTTATGATGCCATCTTCATCAAGGAATGGAGTCAGGGTAAAGATTGATGAGTCCCGGCCCACCGGTCTTCTCTGTTGGAGACTCCTCATCTCTGACGGGTAGAACTCGGCTTGAGCTTCCCGTATGCAGATCTTCTCTGCCTCTTCAAGTTCTTGGGCTGTCAGATTTTCACCTTGGCATGCTTCTCCTCTGGCTCTTGTAGCGAATCTTCTCATCCAGGCTACGATTCGCAGAACTTTTAGGTACGAGCTGTATCTGGAAAGGTCAAGTAGCTGCTCCTTCGGTTGTACAAGGCATTCGTGAACTATCATCTTCTTCATCTCAAGTGAGTTGTTGTCAACCTTTTGATGCTCTTGAGACGGCCAGTCTGCTTCAGATTGTGACAACCAGTCGGGACCGTGAAACCAGAGTCGGGACTCTCGCAGTACAGACATAGGTACTCCACGAGATATCAAGTCCGCTGGATTATCTTTACCGGACACATGTAACCAGGTGGCTCCTGAAGTCAACTCTTGTATCTCTTTGACTCTATTCGATACGAACTGCTTTAACTTGAGAGGAGAAGTTTTCACCCAGCAGAGCACAATTAACGAATCCGTCCAAAGGCATATTTTGTCCACACGTAATGTTGCACTAAAGGACTTCAACACTGTCTTAGTTAGTCTTGCTGACAACACTGCACCCATAAGTTCTAAACGAGGCAAAGTTTGTTCCGACTCAAGAGTTGTTGATTTCAAAGGTGACACTCTTCCCTTTGCGGAGACTAGTGAGGTAACAATTTTTCCATCTCTAGTAATGATTCTGAAATAAGAAACTGTACCAAAAGCCTTCAAACTGGCGTCAGAAAAGAAATGAAGTTCAAGGCTATCTATTTCCCTATTCCCTATTTCAAAAAAGTAGTAGCGAGGAATTTTAAACAAATTTAATTCTCGGATATCATCACACAACTGTGCCCATGCTGACCCAATATCTGAAGATAGAGTTTCGTCCCAATCTACGTTGGCCTTCCATAATAATTGAATCAACATTTTAATACGAATCGTTAGAGGTCCGAGAAAACCAATGGGGTCAAATATCATACTCACTACCCTCAGAATATGACGTTTCGTCAAAACTGGGGTTGAAATGACAGTGATTAAGTTTCTTATATCAAAATAAAGCGTATCTTTTTCCGGATTCCAACCTAATCCCAAAACTTTAAGAGGGAAGTCACTTTGGGCTAGATATTTATTCTCACTGTTTTCGTTTTCTACATGTACATCTGATTCTCTCCACATTTCACGAAGCTGTTTACTATTACTCTGCCATTTCCGTAAATCCATACCTGCGTCCTTAAATATCTGTATACATTCAAGACTAGTTTGGAACGCATTTTCAACTGTTTTCTGCCCACTTATTAAATCATCGACGTACAAATTTTGATTTAAAATCTGAAATGTTGATGGCAAACTCTTAGCATACTTCTTAATATGTTCCTTTATTGTAGCCGCTAACAAAAAAGGAGAACAATTTATGCCGAATAACACGCGGCAAAATCTATAAATAATTGGATTTTCCTCACTAAGATCGTTAACCCAAAAAAATCTAGATACATCCCTATCATTCTGATCGAGCTGCAATTGAAGGAAAGCTTGGCGTATATCTGCTGTAAATGCGATGGGATTCTCTCTAAATTTAAGCAACAAATCCAAAATATCAGGGTACAAATTGGGTCCAACATGGAGACAGTCATTCAACGATAGCTCATTTTTTGCATGACTTGAAGCATCGAACACGACCCTCACACGACTGGTTATTTTATCGCTTCTAATAACTGCTCGGTGTGGTAAATAAAATTCAACTCCCTTTTGAATACTTTCTTTTTCAACCCTTTCTATTATACCTTCGCTTTCATAACCCTGAATTACGTCTTTATACTCATTAAAGAGATCCAAATCGTTTAAAAAACGCAAACGTAATCTCCGAAATCTTTCTGACGCCACTTCAAAATTACTTTTTAACATTTCCTTTGCATTATCCTTCCATAGAAGATTTACTGTGTATCTATTACCATCAAATTTAAGATTTGATCTGAACTTTTCTAACTGTTCATTTTCACAAGAAGAGTCACCTTTATCAATTATCCCTAAACTCTCCAGATCATGAAACTTAGATAAATCATTCAATAATACTGCATTGCCAACAACAATTGAAAATGTCTGACTTACACTACCTTCAAACTCACATCCCGCCACGAGCCATCCCAAATGGGATTTAATTGCCATTAAGTGTGGAGATATTTTAACTCTCTCGCTCAGCACAACATCCCAGAAAACATCGGCACCCAACAATATTTCGCAATCACATGTCTCTCCTTCACTAGCACTAACGTCTGCAAACTCCATTCCTAATTCTTTCATTTTATTTATTACTCCCTCCGACGGCGGGAGAATGGGAGCCGAACTTATTGTTTCAGTTATTAGACATTCAACTGCTTTTTTCCAATTTTGTTTCTTATTCTGTAGCATAACGCGAACAACCGGATATACTTTTGGTTTGGCACTCTTTGCACCAAATGCGAAAACAGAAAGATTCTCATGTCTAATTGGATTTAAATGTAAATCCCTTGCCAATGACTCACTGATAAATGTGCGATGCGAACCCTGGTCGAGAAGAATACGAGCAAATTTACTATCGCTGTCTGACTTTGCGATTGCTGTGCATGTCTGCAAAATAACCTTTCTCGATCCGACTATATTGCTGTGACATTGGGACACTGAGCTGAACGATTGAGTTTCGTTTTCTTTTTGTTCTGGTACAGATGCTGATACATTATTGCAAATTGACTCGTGGTGGGATCTCAATCCACATTTACAATTACTTTTGTTTCTGCAATTTCGCCAACCATGAAACTTATTGAAACATTTCAGGCATCTAAATTCCTTTTTTAACTTAGCCAATTTATCCTCTAATGTAGCCTCAGTACATTTAAATTTATCATGTGGTTTATTGCAGAACAAACAGTTCGAAACAGTAGCAGTATTAAATGCAGCAGCCGACGAATTGTTGAACCGACGATAATTTTGGTGGTCAGACCTGCCTCTACCTCTTTGAAAATTTTGATAATTAGTGCTCTGACTCGTAAGCGTGATCGCCGATTCTCGACATTCTACCTCATTTCGTATATACTCAACAAGCTCATTTATGTTAAACTCGTCCCTAGAACTTCTTTTACGATTATATTCCAATCCCATTTCATCAGGAATTTTCTCTAACATTATAGGGCACAATAAACTACCGTAAGATCCTGCCGTAACATTTAAAGAGCTTAAACTACGAATGTGTACTTCGCACGTGTCATAAAACTTACGTAAACCCTTAACGTCACGTGCATCTTTTACACTCTGAATGTCGAGCAATTTTTTCATATGTGCACCAATTATTAAATCTGTTCGCCCAAACCGATCTTTAAGCAACTTAAGTGCTGAGTCATAATTTTCCGGTGTCAAAGCAAAACCAGAAACGGCACTCAGGGCTGACCCACCAAGATAACTCTTAAGATACGTAAACTTCTCTATTTTACTTAAAAACTCATTACTATGAATAGCATTATCGTATTGATTATAAAACTCAAGCCAATTAATGGCATCGCCATAAAACTTAGAAATTACTAACGTCGGTAATTTAACTAATTGCTGCTTAATACTGCTGTCATTAATAACCAATTCATTTGAATGTACACCACGTGGCATCTGAGTACAATATTCATAATTTACATTTGCTGACCTTGTTTCAATAACGGGAGCGGAACTCTGCTTTGAACTTATATTTGCTACATATCTTTCTATTTTACCACGATATTTCACAATTTTCTCGAAATATTCTTCACTAGCCAAAGCATCAGTTTCGATTTCTTCTATGTCCAAAAGACCAAAAATTTGGTCATCAATATCTTTTAAAGAACTACTTTTATCTTTTAACTGATCCGAATAACTCCTTAAATCCTCACATTGGTTATCCAATGTGTACTGATCGCCTAGTTCGGCCACAAAAGTATTTTCTATCTTAGTAATTAATTTACTGGTGGCCGTCCTAATAGCGGATCGTTTTTTCTTTAACATCAAAGCAGAATCCTGTTCACCGTCTACATCACCAGTTTTCATTTTGATAACTATTTCACTAACTAACAATAATTCAAAATAATTGAAATAGTATAAATGTATAACTAATACCAAAAACAAACTACTTACAATATTATGCACGTGTCACTCAGTAACTCACTTTTACCCAAAAAAAATAACACCAACTGCCTTGCCGAACACCGTACACACATTATTTCTATCGTTTCGACTATAATTTTTCGGCCCTATGCACCATGATAAAAAATATGCACTTGGTGGTTCAGTTTTATTTTATGGGAGATCATTATAAACACATCTTGGCGTAAGCACACCATTTATTCGTTCTGATTATATAACATTTACATGAATTGGAGTGTCTCTCAAGGACAACTAGCGCCATCTAACGATCATTTCCGCAACAATGGTACAAGGAAATCAACTAAATTTTGGCACCTTCGGAACAGTGTCGGAACAGCAACTCACAATATCTGTCAAGCCAGATCCGGAAGAAAGCCTTCAACAAAAACAATTCTGAAGCCATAAATGAAAACTAAATAAGCAAAAACCCATTACCAGAAGAACCCTTCAAATCCTTTGCTAAAATGAACCCTAAACCGTTCCTGCCTCAGACCTGTTATGCCATCATATTTTGAAGAGGGGGAAGGGTGCAATGCACATTGCACATTCGTCAGGTTAATGCAAATTATTAAAGGTTCTTCACAAAAACTACACATTTCGCTGTGTGTTTTGCGTAACTTGGAGGTAGAAAAATAATCGGAATATATAAACCCAATTCACTAATTCTATCGTTTTCAATCGTAATTTAAGATAGTACAAGGAAATCAACTAAATTTGGGCACCTTCGGAACAGTGTCGGTGCAACAACTCACAATATCTGTCAAGCCACATCCGGAAGAAAGCCTTAAAAAAAAATCTGAAGCCATAATAAAAACTAAATAAGCAAAAACCCATTACCAGAAGAACCCTTCAAATCCTTTGCTTAAATGAACCCTAAACCGTTCCTGCCTCAGACCTGTTATGCCATCCAAGGTAGAGAAGAGAGGGAAGGGTGCAATGCACATTGCACATTCGTCGAGTTAATGCAAATTATTAAAGGTTCTTCACAAAAACTACACATTTCGCTGTGTGTTTTGCGTAACGAGGCGGTAGAAAAATAATCGGACAAATATAAACCCAATTCACTAATTCGATCGTTTTCAATCGTAATTTAAGATTGCACAAGGAAATCAACTAAATTTGGGCACCTTCGGAACAGTGTCGGAGCAACAACTCACAATATCTGTCAAGCCAGATCCGGAAGAAAGCCTTCCACAACAAAAAAAATTCTGAAGCCATAAATGAAAACTGAATAAGCAGAAACCCATTACCAGAAGAACCCTTCAAATCCTTTGCTAAAATGAACCCTAAACCGTTCCTGCGTCAGACCTGTTATGCCATCGAAGGTGGAGAAAACAGGGAAGGGTGCAATGCAAATTCGTCGGGCTTATGCAAATTATTGAAGGTTCTTTATAAAAACTACACATTTTGCTGTGTGTTTTGCGTAACGTGGCGGTAGAAAAGTAATCGGAACATATAAACCCAATTCACTAATTCTATCGTTTTCAATCGTAATTTAAGATAGTACAAAGAAATCAACTAAATTTTGGCACCTTCGGAACAGTGTCGGTGCAACAACTCACAATATCTGTCAAGTCATATCCGGAAGAAAGCCTTCAACAAAAAAATTTCTGAAGCCATAAATGAAAACTAAATAATCACAAACCCATTACCAGAAGAACCCTTCAAATCCTTTGCTAAAATGAACCCTAAACCGTTCCTGCCTCAGACCTGTTATGCCATCGAAGGTGGAGAAGAGAGGGAAGGGTGCAATGCAAATTCGTCGGATGGGGTGGTTCAAAGGAGATCAATGAACCAAACTAGAAGGGGCACTTGATCCCTCAGGGCGCCCAGACGAATGTCATTATCCTTGGGATCAAGTGGAGGTCATCTCTGGCTCGCTGGAAGCCATCAAGGCCTTCCCTCACACCCAGTTTCCTTTCTTTCTTCCAACTCTACTTTCGCTACTGCCGCTACTAAATAACCATTTATTGTTTCAGGAAATGAAGACTTCTTGTTTGTTCTGGTTGCGTGAAGGGGGAGGAATAGATTGAGTAAACTTAAGGTTTTTTTTCCCTAACTTCTACGGTCCAGACCTCTGAACTTGTAAAAAGAATTCTTCCGGAGGTCCACAGCTTCAGTTACTTTTTCAACTGTTACTTCACTTATCGGGCGTTTTGGATTGCAAAAATTACAATTTTAATACTAATATATTTATATAACATTTATATGGCCGGTGGAGGTCATCTCTGCTTTGCTTGAAGCCATATCAAGGCCTTCCTCACACCTCTTCTTCCAACTCTACTTTCGTACTGCCGCTACTAAATAACCATTTATTGTTTCAGGAAATGAAGAATCTTGTTTGTTCTGGTTGCGTGGAGGGGGAGGAATAGATTGAGTAAACTTAAGGTTTTCTTTTTCCCTAACTTCTACGGTCCAGACCTCTGAACTTGTGGACCTCCGGAAGAATTCTTTTTACAACTTCAGACTTTTTCAACTGTTACTTCATCTATCAGGCGTTTTGGATTGCAAAAATTGCAATTTTAATATTAATATATTTATATAACATTTATATGGCCTGTGGAGGTCATCTCTGCTTTGCTTGAAGCCATATCAAGGCCTTCCTCACACCTCTTCTTCCAACTCAACTTTCGCTACTGCCGCTACTAAATAACCATTTATTGTTTCAGGAAATGAAGACTTCTTGTTTGTTCTGCTTGTGTGGAGGGGGAGGAATAGATTGAGTAAACTTAAGGTGTTTTTTTTCTAACTTCTACGGTCCAGAGGTACGCGTGGACCTCTGAACTTGTGGACCCCTCCGGAAGAATTCATTTCACAACTTCAGCTAGTTTTTAACTGTTACTTCATTTATCGGGCATTTTGGATAGCAAAAGTTAAAATGTTATATTAATATATTTATATAACATTTATATGGCCCGTGGAGGTCATCTCTGCCTTGCTTGAAACCATATCAAGGCTTTCCTCCCACGCCCTGTCTCTTTTCTTCCAACTCTACTTTCGCTACTGACACTACTAAATAACCATTTATTGTTATATTATACATTGTACATTGATTGTTTTGATTATTTTCTTAAGTTTGGTTTGAATATCGTCGCACTAGAGCTACACGCGGGATATTGGCGAGATGCTTCGTATTTTAGAACCTAAGTCAAGTGATCATCCGACACCTGAATAGACGCCCAATGCAACCGTTAAGAGCGACATCGTACGCAGCGTTAGGACTTAGAAGAATATTTAACGTGCACTCCCTTTTTCAGGGTATTATTCGCCGGAAATTTTTGGCTGCACAGGCCGTTAATAGGTCGGTAGTTATTTTGGCGATGCCCGGGTCCGAACCTGGGACCTTTCGCATGCATGCTGGGTGAGTGCCTAACCGACTGGGCTCCCCAGCCCCAGATTATTTTCTTAAAATATATACGCTGAAACATAATTTTTTTAAGAGTAATTAAATCCTATTCTTTCTGTGTTTTTTGCACTTCCGCACAATATCGTTGCCCTACGTCGACTTTTAATAGCAAAGCAATGTTTTTAATTGTGAATGATTTGTTTATGACAAAAAGGAAGCATCATTTCTTTTGTTGTTTATCAAAATTTGTTTATTCAGCTTTTCCTGTTTAAATTCTAAACTCACAAACATTCAACTTCGAATGTCCTATAGGCATTCTTGGGTCTTCTTTCACGGACGACCGCTTGGTCGATTGTCCAGAAAATGAAATAATGTTCCGAGTTGAAAATCTCTAAATAGAATTGAAGAGCTTAGTGGAAGAACGTGCTAAGTGACATTTTCGAAAAAAAAATTAGATTTTTAAAGCAATGAACTGAACATGTTACTCTTTTTACTATTACTTTAATCTCTCTCTTTTTTTTTCAAATTTGGCATAGTGATTTCAAATATAATGAACAATGCTATTTAGGCATTGTTTTTTTTATTTAAATATAATTTATATATTTTAAACGGTGTTTTTCAACTAAAAAAGAGCTTTACGCTAACAAGTCACCACATTTGAATTTTCCGCCTACAAACATTAATTATGTGTTAAATTCTTCGTTTTGAACTAATACAAGCAATGACCCTCCAGAGTTACATACTAATTACAAGAAATAAGTTATCAAGAAAAATGTTATGAATTAACTTTAAAAAAAAAAAAAGGTTTTTTTCGATTAACTTATATTTGGACATTTAAAAAAACTAATGCATTTATACAAAATGTTAGAGGTTTATAGCACAGATATATATTGAAATAGCATCTATAAAAAATTTCAGATAAATTAATGTGAAACTTTTTAAACTATAGAAGTGTCAGCGTAAACCCCTTTTTTTAGTTGAAAACCACTGTTTAACATAAATCAATTATATTTAAATAAAAAAATTGCCTAAATAGCATTGTTCATTATATTCGAAATCACTATGCCAAATTTGGAAAAGATTGAAGTAATAGTAAAATTTTTAGAATTTTGGGTATTCGCCTACCTTAAGAATATTTTTTATCGTTTGCAAAAACGTTAAATGTAAACCAAAGAAAATTTAAAGCGCATTGTCTCGTTTTGACCCTTCTGCCACTTAGCACGTTCTTCCACCAAGCTCTTCAATTCTAAAAGTGCACACCGATGGACAATCGGTCGTTTGTCGATAAGACTCGATGCATCTTCCAAACATACCAGCAGAGTGGTCAACCGGAACACAAAACTATACGCTATGAATCTCTGGCTTATTTTTGCTTACTTCACTTCCGATGTATATCAGATTATTTTTGTTGAATAATAGCGAAGATTTCAACTTTCGTATTTGTATAATACACTGCTATAAAAACTGCTTTAGGGGAGAGCATGGTTTAAACACGTTTACCCCCCCCCCCCCCCAATGATTCCATTTGGTATCATCAGCTTCCGATTTTTTTTATACGAAACCAGTAGCTTTTTTATATCTTTAAAATCAAAAAAGTTCTATGGCATCTGTACCGTTTGTAGAGTGCCACATGTGTTGCAGCGAACAGGCATCCCCCGAACATATCCTCAATTGCTTGAAGTTCTCGACTGCTGACATCCTGAGCGACCCGCTTTTGTCTGTGGACTTTTTGGACATTTTTGGCTTCATGGAGGTGGTGTAGCTCCGCTACACACCAGGGATTAGAAACAACAACACAACACCGTTTGTATGCGCTATTTTTCTCGAAATCCTTATCCAAAAAAGTCCTATAGGTACTAGGTACACGTGAAAAAAAAATTGAAGTCCGTATATCTCTTTTAGTTATAGCTGTAGAGTGGTATCAGACAGACACATAAACAGGTGGGAAAATGTTCAAAAACAACTTTTTTAGAATTAAAACTCTCCAAAACGTGAAGAAAACACAAAAATCTCCTTTTCGGGTTTTCGACCCCAAAAAGCAATACTTCCATTACCTTACAGTTAATTGGGTAATTGAAATTAATATTAGGTAAGTAAAAGCAAAAAGTGAATATTTAGAGCCTTAATCAGTTTGTTCCCACACGTCAAGCTAAATATGGGGACCACCGCTGCTTCAGACCCCATCACACCCAAGTTCTCAAGCTTTTTTCAAGCATTCTGAGAGCTTTATTATGAATTTTTTTCGTCTTTTAAAAGACCACCGGCCATGCTTGTTGTGGTCATACGCGCCTCAAGTAGGGCGTTCCCGCCATTTTGGGCTTTAAAAAACAACTTCTTTTTGGAATAATACCGGGTGTTGGCCTCTTCATCTTGGCATGATATCGATTGAAAGTAACAAGAAAAACACTATAGTGTATTGATTTTTTTTGTATTGGCTGATAATATTGGAGGTTAGACTTGAGATGCTTCATGCCGGTACAAAAGAACTGCGCAAAAGAATTTACCAAGTGAAGGCATTGTTCTGATACGTATCACGCCCAAACAGATATTGGAGAACGATTTGGCGATATTTTCTACACCTTTCTGGGGGCTATAGGGTAGTTCCATGTACTAGTGTAAGTCACAATTTAAAAGGATATTAAAATCTCTCAAAATTTGAAAAATAAATAAATTTAAATAAAGCGCGTTACCTTATTTAGTTTTAATAAGTTTAAATCATCTATTCCATTATTTTTTTTCATTTAGTATTGAAAGTTGAAGTGACAATTACTTCTTACACATATGACTTACACTATACAGAAAGGTTAATTTTGCATGGAGTTAGCCTATAGCCTGTCACAAAAGTTAAGACAAAAATATTCTAAGGCACAATCTTTTGGATCTCATAACGGTTTACGAATGCACATACAATCAAATTTTGAATTTTAATCACCGAACCTTGACGCCTAAAACTAGACCATTCGATTGAGTTAACAGTGGACGTGGACGTTTATGTATTTAGGCTGGACAATTATTTGGCGATCTCAAAGACGGCTTCATTTTTGTTTGTCGTGAAGCATTTCGATCCAAATCTAACCTCTTTTCTTTTCATCTATTTTTTCTCTCCCCTAACTTGAAGTCATGTGTTTACCTGCTACAAGAGTACGTAAGGTTTTTTTCGTTAGAAAGTGAATGAAAAAGAAAAGAATGAAAAGAAAGGTTAAAGCAACAAGCAATATTAATTGTTTGTATTAGAAGCATCTAGCAACTTTAGAGTAATTATATTTTGAAGGGAAAGTAAGGCTTAAAAACATACGTTAAATCATCTCTAAAAATCAATCAACTCTTCTAATAGGAAGCTTTTAGTGAAGTTTGTTAACTTTTTTTAGAGTTTTTTTTTTTAAATTGAGAATGTTCTGCAAGGTTTTTGTAAATACTTTTATATGGTTCAGATAAATACATATAGGATGCTTTTTAGCAGCTTTAATGCGTTAAGTTTATCGTTGTAATATTTGATAGTTGAGCCCATTAAAAATGTTTTAAGCAAAAGTATCGACTTACGAAGAGATGTTTGTAGCTACTGCAAAAATGTGGAACGCAATAAAGAAAACATGGTTTTGATTCGAATGTGCTAAACGAAGTTTTAAAATAATACACTTTAGTGATGATGAAGGTTTAGTGTAAATTAACTTCAATACATTATTTATACGAGTCTTATATCAATTTTCTAAAGTTATTGCCCTTTTGTTCATGTTAAGCTTGGTAAAAATGTTTGCTTGCCCGATCTGAATTTTTAGTAGTCTCGGGTAAGTCAGAGAATATTCTGTCTATGTCTGAAACTCTTAAATGCCAGCTGACATGTCGGGACAATTTGATCACAAATTTAATAATTATTTATTCTTAATTGATAGGTTTTAAAAAAAGGAGTTTAAATCTTTTTTTTTATTAAATATACATGTTTTTCTTTATTTTAAATACCACTGAGGTTAAATTTCTTCAAATTAAAGATTTGAATAGAGAGACCTGATGATTACATTTTGATTTGTTCGTTCTTGTCACTATGTCAAATAGAAACGAATTTAGTGAATGCTTATTAATTTTAATTATTGCTCATTCAAATACCCGATACCGGTCATTGACAGAATATATGCTAATCAACCACAAAGGGAACTCTCGAAATGTGTATTTCATTATATAGCTACCGACAGAATTAACATACAGCAGGCTACCCAATATGACATTCAATTTGCGCAATGAATATTTAGATGCAACTAATAAATAATTTTGCACCAAAAAAAAAATCCGCCAAGCGAAAGCTGTTGGCGACAAGGGTGAAAGTTAGTGCCTCCCATTCATCAATTGCTATCTGAGCCGAAATCAAAGTATTTATGCCAAGTCCGATTGCCATCAAGAACCATTCTGGATAATGCGTCAACCCCCCTTGCATCTTGAGATGGATAGTTCCTGTTCCGGCCGTTCGACACAGGTGTGTTACTATTTGGACGAGTCGACTTGTAATGAAAAAAAAGAGGAGGGGAGAAGGGCAAAGGATCAGGCATGAATATTTTAATTCTCTCGATTGAGACACCACGCACGTCTCGATGCAGACGGGTTGAAGGGATGTCGGTCGTCAGAAAGGAGCTAATTTGCCGAATTCCTGTTTCGAGGAATTGTTCAAGTTGAGCACAGAATATACGATTTCATAAAAGCCATTGACTACACGGTCTGGTTTAAGCACCTATGGGCTATAACATTTGATATTGCCTTTTTCTTCTTAGTTCATATTTACTTAATACGTTTAAATAAAAGAAAACAAGCTGCGTACGATGTCGCCCTTAACGGTTGCGTTGGTTGCCTATTCAGGTGTTGGCTCGTCACCTGACTGTGGTTCTAAAATACGACGCCCGTCGCCAATAGCCCTCGTGTAGCTCTAGTGTGACGATAATTCAAACGTAACCTAACCTAAAAGAAAACAATGGAATTCCATGGAGTTTCCAACTATTTTTAGCGTATGGTTCAATTAGTTAAAAAAAATTACACTATGCCGTAATAGAACGGACAAGTGGAATAAACACGCTTACGGTTACGTCACAGCAAACGTTGCCTAATACCCCATTAACAAAACACCCGGCATCTTGTTTGTCCAAATTAGAACGGACACGCTTAAGGTGAAGTGTCAAACAAACTACGTTTCCTTTTCAAATCGTCCATTACGATAGGGACCTAGGGGTAAGAGCTGGCTTATGGAACCGAATTCTAATGGCATAGATTCGTTGGTTGGTACTTTGGTAGACATATATTTTCAGGCCTGTGTGCTTGGTCAGAGACCCGCCACCCGCTGATAAACCTTCGTCAAGTAAGATAGACACAACACGAGAGAGATGCAACAGCGTAAATGTTCGTGACCTTCCATTAATTTGCTATAATTTTTAAGTGAGCGGCTCAGTGGCTGAGAGGTTCAACGTGTCCGCCTCGTAAGCCCAAGATAGCGGGTTCGAGTCCCGGATGAGTCGTCAAATTTTCTGGTTGGAAAAATCTTGAACACGCATGTCATATGATTATGTTGCATGTAAAAGATCCATGGAGGGCCCATTTGGTTTCGGTTCCCTCGGCGAAATTAAATCTCGGCATACTTTTACATCCACAGAGAGCAGATTCACTGTAATCTGATCGTCAAAATTGGTAGCGAGAGTCGCCTAGATGATGTCACAAAAAATGACTCTCAGTTCCAGGGAATATGCCGAGTCTGCAAAGGCTTGACCGCCAATGTTGCAGCCCCATTAGAAAATATTAATTTAAGTTAGGCCGAGGTGTAGGTATCCCTCTTATTGATAAAAGTACTTTCACAAATGAACCAAAGGGAAAACATGATTACACTCCACTTAGATCCTTTTAAACTAACGAGTTCCGAATAGGAGTGGTATTCCAGTAGCTGGTGGCAAGACAGTGCTACGAGTGTCTTCTTGTTGAACCCTGCGTCCGCTTTGATTTATCTGAGGTTTGGTTTGATTTATTTTAAGGCTACACAATGGGCTATCTCAGGGAGTTCAATCACGGTGACGAGATCAGCGTCGTACATTGCTTGTTGTAATATAGTACCAAGGAATCTTGTTTTGGTTCAGGGGTGCAACTGGTTTCAAGAGATCAACAATCTTTAAAATATTAAACTTGATAGGATTTTTATGTTTTCGATTTCTTTGTGGCGCGAATGCAACTTGACAAGTGGAATACCTAAACATGGGAGAGTGAGAACATCTAAATCGTACCATTTAGTGTTACCTACAAACCGAATAATAGAAACTAATACGAAACTGAAAATATGTAGTTTCTTTATTTATATAATATGTGCTACCCTTATCTAATGGCAGTCCTATGAACCTTTTCAACGCACTTAGCCCCCGTCTGCATTTCTATAGGGGTAAGTGGTGTACCTTGGACGTATGTGTACCTCGAACCTATGCTGATTCTAGCTCGATTAGCTTAGATATTGAAACAACACCACATGCAGTTAAAGTATTTGTTACCAGGGACCTCAGTGAAGTTCTATCTGTTTCTTTAAAAGGTCAATTTATTAATGAGGTTTCGAAAAACTAAATTCACAGTTCAAAAGTAAATTTTTGTCAGATTCTTCAGTATAATTTTTTACTCAAACATGTAGTGTTTATTCAGAAACGATGGTTATGCAATATAAAGCAAAGCTTTAGCTATAAAACAGTGTGCTTGAAATTAAGTTAAGTCTAAAATTAACTTGGTGATTAACTATTTTGTTTTTAATGTCCAAGTGGTGTACCTCGAACCTAATACAAGTGGTGTACCTTGGACTGGTCCAAGGTACACTGCTATAGGTCTTATGTGCTTCAGATTGCTGAAAACCCCTTTTAAAATTCAAGTAAATTCTTTCCTTTGAAAAATTAAGTATTTTGGGCTATTAATATGCAACCCTGATTTGTAAAATCTAGAAGAATGGAAATTTGTAAGAAATTTTGATATGGTGTGATATAGAACTTTTTTTGTAGTTAATTATTTAGATTTATGGAAGCCTATAAAATTTGAACAATATTGATATAACATAGAGAATAATTATTGCATGCTCATCTAAAAAGATATTTTTTATAATAGATATCTAAGCAGAACATCCTTTTTACGTTTAGGCCTAGTTGAATAAACATATGGGGAAATATTTGAGTTGTTATTTTTTTCAAATTTAAGAAAGTAAGATCAAAGATAGCAAATGTTTTTCTACGGCATGAAATAACAGTTTAATATTATGCTGCATTTTAACGGATACACCCGAGAAAGATTGCATTGCAGCTGAAAAAGCCAAAAGGGCACTAAAAAAAACTAAGGCAATGAAATCCCTTACTGAGCCAATTGACCTAACATAACCAATTACTACAATCTTGGCTAGAAATAAGAGTATAGGTTGTAAAATATAATTTTGAATTTTATGTGGCCAATAAATATTGGTTTTCGGACTGTAAATCGAGTCTCTCTACCTGTTAATAATTGGTCCAAGGTACACTACCGGTTGGACCAAGGTACACCGCCGGTGGTGTACCTTGGTCCTAATTACACTTTTCTGTATTTGTTTTTGTAATAGTTGAAATCATTTAAATAACATGTTAAAATAAATATATGTTGTATATAACAACATAAAGTACTTAGTAAAAATAGTTTTAGTCACTTTTTGCAAGTAATTAAGAAACTAAAAATGGAAAAGTCAAAATAGGTCCGAGGTAACCCACCTTCCCCTACAACTTCTATTAAGTATGTTGTTCTGTGTAAATAAATGTTTTATTAGCGTGAAATAGTTGTATTTACTACAATGAGGTTTTCGACATTAGAACACTCCACATCACAATCGTAAGGCAGACTCGTACCTTGAAGGACTTAATTTTTTAATTCGTAATATTTTCACTTAAAATTTTCAGCATAGTTGAAAAATATGAATATTAGAATAACTACGTTAAAAAAAATATTATTTTTTTTAGTTCACTGACAAAAAATTTGACATATTACCCCTATTTGTCCAAATATTTAAAGCCTTACTCCTCCCTTAATTTTATAGATTCAAGTGTAACTTGTTTTATTACACCATTATACAAGTGTGTAGAACAAAACAATGTTGAGACATTTCGAAAATAATAATATAATTTTTTTTGGCAAAATTAATTGTCAAGATCCTCAATTTTTTTTAGAAAAAGAACGCATTTTTAATGAAATATGTATTTTTTTTTAAAGTTAGACAATCACATTTAATAAAAACTCAACATTGGTTTGTTTACTACATATGGAATTACTCAAAAGAATTAAATAACCAGATAACATTTTCGTTTCAAGTTTTGGTCACTTCGATGTTGTGTTGATTCCCGCACCTTTAGAAAAAGGGCTAACATCTCAAAAGCAACACTTTTGTGGAATTTGTGATTCCAAAAGCTAATGCATTAGCTCTATGGGGCTGACAATCCCTCGTAATTTCTTTCCATTTCTCAGTGGCGGGTCAGTGGCCTGTCCAGGGGCGAGATGAGGAACCTCGGTCCGCTTGAGCGCGACCCCTTCTTCACCTTTTTTACACTTCGAGGGAAAGGGAACTTCACCTTCTTACACTCCAAGAACTTGACATTTTTTTTTCTTTTACTCTTACTATCATAAAGCTAAGAAGAAGATGGATTGCTGCCGGGAAAAAAAAACAATGCAAAAACAGGTTGGCTATGTGAATCCATGGATAGCTTTGTAGTAAGCCCAGAAAAACGCTTTCGGCGAAGTATTTGAGTAGATAGAAATTGAGAGTTTCGCCCCAGGTGGCGGTGTGCGGTGGGGTGACGTCACTAATCCTCCACCACCACCGCCACCCACTGATCCTCCGCAATTCTCGTACTGTTATACAAGGGTATTTTGGATGACGTCACCACCATGGATATGACGTACTCCTTATGGAATGGGTATGAGTCACCGGATATGACGTGAGCGGACATGACGTAAAAGGATATGAGTCACCACATATGACGCGAGTTGTTTTGGGGTGGTTTTATAAGACGTAATTATAGGATAGGTTTATGCTATATGTAAAGAACAGTTATTAGTAGTTGTTGATTCGAAATATTTTTTATTACAATAGTAAGGGTAGTTTTATATGACGTAGATTATAGGTTAATATGACGTATTTTTGTAAAGAACAGTTATTAGAAGTTGTTGATTGGAAATATTTTTTTTATTATAATAGTAAGGGAAAGTTTTATGCGACGTAGGCTACTATAGTCTTAAAATATTACTTTTCCTCAAGTACAAATAAGTTTTTAAAGTTTTTATAATAAATATGTTTTTATAATAAATAAGTTTTTATAATAAAAAAGTTTTTATAATTTAAGTTTTTATAGTTAAAGTTTATTTTAATTTATCTTAATCCTATTTTCAAAGCAGTCATAAATACACAATTTTTAGAGACATCAACACTAAATTTATGTATTCATGGAATATATACTAACAATTCTTCTAAAGATGTAAACATATTTTTTCACATCATATAAAAATGATAATCATAGTGAAACAATTATTTGATGAGAATCGAGTTCATAAAATATTTACTTCAATTATTTTAGAAATTATATACATCTTAAAAATATAACTTTTTCCCCCTCATAATCAATTTTTTTATTAATTGTAAAATGAATGTTATAAAACTTATTTTATTCTAACCAGATAACATTTTCCAATAGAGAACTTATAAATTTCGTAATGGTTATTTAACAGATAAAATTTTCTTATTGAAAACTTATAAATTTCGTAATACTTATTTCTAAATAAACACACAAAAATATGAAATAACACATTTTTTTATTTACATACACATATTTTACACAGATAACTTTATACCATAATCAAATTGTTTTGTAAAGAAATCATCAGTAAACAAATGCAATACATTTTTCAACTTTGAAACAACTCGATTCACATTTATTGCCATTAAGGCATCGTCTCCAACACATAAATACAATTCTTCATAGGATAACATCATACACTCATGTTTATATTGCGATGGATTGTCTATTTTACATGCAGCACACTTAAAAAGTCTATGTAAATTGGCTTCCACTTCATCATGCAGAACAGAAATATATTCTTTTTCCAAATCTATATTAGGATCGTTTATAACTGTTTCAACAACATTTTCAAGAATTTTGCTAGGTAGGATCTTATACAATACAGTAGATTTGATAGTTTCATTTATATCTGGTATAAATTCACAGATTTTAACAAGATTGGAGTAATCTACATTTAGAGAAGACGTTTTGAATTTGAACACTTCAAAATGAAATATTTGTTGAAATACTAAGCCACCAGACACACTCATTATCGCAAGTTGGTTGTTACAAATTACACTACTTGACGTATATTTCACATCTACGTTATAAATTTTCTTTTTAAAGTCTAGATAAGTATCTAATGACATTACGATACCTTGCTTGGTAGGGAAGTAGGTTGGTGATTCACTGTTGGCACATGATGTATATTGTCTCATATGAATATACAATTTAGAGTTCGAATTGTGTAGAGACACCATAAATCCAAAACCGAGATCCCATTTTCGCACTGGAACACTTTTCTTAGAATGGAAAGGCGAGGTCACATCAGTAATTGTAGAATTCAAAGTTGGAGCATCTAACGCGATGAAATTGTTATGATTCGTAAAAGAATCTATCGATGCACCAACACTGCTACATACATCAGGATCTTCGTTCATGTCGATGGGGAGAGGTTCACAAATCTCCTTCAAATTGCAGAGAGGAAATTCCACGAAAGATTTCTTGTTATGAGGCCTAATATAAGGCTTAGTTCGTAAGCGATGCATGACAAAAATATGTAGAGTAACAACAACTCTACAGTCAGTAATGAAATGATTTCCAAAGTTCAGAAACTGAGATAAGAGATATCTTATGTAAACATGTCTATCTTGTTTATCACGTGAAACTCAATTACAAATTCTTATGCAATATGCCATCTGACTATGGCTCATCCTGCTCAAACATGTATTATATTGTTCCACTAATTAATTTCTAACTAAATCCCATTTTTTCTTTAATTAAGGAGTAATTATTCAGTAATTTATTTTCCCACTTTTATAAAAATATTGATTCAAAATCATACATTTATCTATGAAAGAATCGAATTTTCCATGAGGATTATATACAATTTAGCTGCTGGAGAATAAATTTAATTCACGTTCAGATTTCTTTAAAAATATAGTATATCAAAGTATAATTAATTTTAAAGTGTAATATAATATTAATGCGTCTATTATTTTAAATATTAGAAATTTCTCCCACCCCAGGAATAAAAATAATAGTATATTCATAGAATATTTCAAACAAAATTTTTTAAAACGGTTCGTTATTATATATTCATCCACAAATATAACCATTTTTAAATCAAATAATTTTGTATGCCCCCCACAGTAATTATAAATATATTTTTAAAAACTAAAAATATAATATAAACTTGTTATTGTATTCGAGTGGTAAGCAGATAAGGCCACACACACACCACAATAGGTGTTATATAATAGTTATTTTGTTTGGACTTTGAATCTAAAGATAACAAAAACCCGTGACAAAGTCACATGTTTTAATTGCAACATATGGAGGTAATCGAATCATATGATCAGATCACAAGACGATCGAACTTTCTAGAAACGATTGCTTATAAGACGGGGGATCATTTCAGAGTTTTAGCTAATCTTTAGTAAAAATAGTGTTAGTTTTAAATTTTTTATGATCCTAAATAACCTTTACTATATACAAACTAGGGTAAACTAAGCTGAACATACAATTCCAAAAAAAAAAACCTAGTCATAATTTCATGTGTGTTATGACTTAATTACATAGTATCCTTTCACAAAAACTTTACTTTCTTTGAACCACTAACGTATGAATCCAGTCTGAAAAAAATCCCTTAGCTGACAACAGGTTAAAGTTTGTTATCTAATCAGTGAATTAACTCTTCTTAACTACAATTATAATTACTTTTAAGCAATTCTTATGAGTAGGTGAAACAGTATCCTTCAGTAAAAACTTTGTATTCATATGCGTGAGGTACAAAAATAGTTCGATAAGAGAAAAAAAAATAGTATTAGCCGATAATGTTCTTATGTACAAAAAGTAACTATTTCACAACTTGAAGTAGACGGTTTATTACGTTTAAGTGTATATAAAATCAGTAGCCTTGGTTACATTTTTTTATGATTTTAAAACTTTCTGTTTAATGTGAATTTTATATTTAAATGTTCTTAAAAGTATAATTTCACCCTGTAATTGTTTGATATATATCTATTATTGTTAAGACTCAGCACTAACAATTCTACTATAAATATATGTACATAACAAGAAATCATAATATTTGTACTTATAACGATAAGATTGGGGTATTCTACAATGATCTAATGTAGTGCTTAGTTTTATTAGTATTGATGTGAAATGTCAGCTTGTTAAAACATCTAAAGATAACAAAGTTGTAAATCTACTCTAATGTGGGGTGTCGTATTAAATAAAAAATATTTATACAATAGGATTATTCATAAAATCATACAAAAATTATTATTTCTAAATAAAAGCCTCACTTACCGTTCTCACACACAATGTCCGCTTTCATACTGAAGTACAATGATATAGGAGTCGAATCGTCTTATGACAATAATCCACAGTCTCATGATACATTACAGATAACAATTGAACATGAGTTGGACTGTTTTCACTGCTGATAGCTATTTTTTTAATTTTGATATTTTATAGTTTTATATGACTTATTTTAAGACATACTGATGCATAAGGCATGCTTAAGGCATGCATAATGAATGAAGCTGAGTTATCTTGTTAATTAAACAAACTTTCATAAAAATGTATAGCTATTTTTAATACAAACTTAAAAATAAGACTTGACTCAAAAATAACCCGTATAATAGATGTTAAGTTCATTATACGAACAATTTCCAGCAAATATTACAATAACTTAGTGATTTCACAGTTAATTTAAGAAGTAAATTGCACTATCTTTTGTTAAAATTGTATGAAATTTTTTAAAAAAAAAGTACATTCTAACGGATTTGAAAACACCTTTTATAGTTCTTATTGATAAATATTACAACCAGTTACGGATTTCAAAGCTTATTAAGAAGTAAATATCGATGAGATTTTTTAATATAGTCTTATAAATACTACAACAGTTTATCTGATAATGTACTCTCGGTGGGAATAATTAACAAAAATGTGGAATTCATAATAAAAGTTCATACCTCAAGTAGGTAGTAGACACTTCATGTTATAATTCGTACAATTCTTCAAAACTAACAACATTAAAAAAAAAAATGCTCTTCTAAACTATTCATATAAAGTGTTTTTTTTTTTTAGAAAATCAATAAGTTTTATACTAGATTTAATTTACTTTTAAAATAGATTTATAATATACTAATAGATTAATAACTTGCGTTTTCAATTTTGAACTCGTTAACTTCAAAATATTCAGGAATTCCTCTGGTTTAATGTAAAATGACACATCAACGTAGATTATAGGCTCATATGTGCAAATTTTGGTTGGAGTTCAACAACAACTTTGTAAGAAATTGAGTAGTTTAATCCAATATTTTTGATTGAAACTCTAAAAAGTTTGATATCTTCTTTGAAATAATAAAAATAGTAGTATGGAAACGTGTAAAACTCTATTTTATCGTCTTTTGGTATAACATTAATGGTATGAATATATCTGAATAATAAATGAATCATGTAGTTATAATAGGCTTACATGTATTTAAATATATATGATGTTTGTATGGTTGGACTCATATTTTTAAAAATATATAGTATAAGGTTTTGAAAAGTTCAGAGAATATATCTTAATCACAGAGATTACAAACTACACAATGAACGGGTAATGTGTAACTAACTAACACGTTTAAATCTGTTTATCTCTGTTCATATAACTTTCTAAGGAGTTAGTGGCGACATAGTATTTTCAATCAAGTGTTTTGATTTATATTAAAGTACTTTATTACAGTGTTTAGAGTTACTCTGTATAATTTACATGACATTCATATCCTTTACTATAAACTGTCATCATCAACTAGCTACATGATAATAACACATGTGATTCCAAAACTTTACCAGTTTTTGATATGTGTACCATTCTGATTAACAAACAAATATATACCTTTTGATAATAGAATATAAGAAAAGTGACAAAGAAATGCAGGTTTAACTAAAGGACCAACTTACATATCCGTTAAAATTCCCTAAATTTATGACTGAAACTATATAATCTTTGAAGAAAACATCAAATGCTATTTTTTTATAATTTCTAAAAAAAAAAATAGACAATTAAAATATAATTGCATATTCGAAAAATACCTAAAAATGAACTAACCAACATGAAGATTCTTAATAACAAATCAAAAATTCAACTTTAATTTGCATCATTATTTATTCTTATAAGTTTTTTTTCATATTCAGTTCTTGATAAATAGTTGTTTGACGATAAAATTCTTTTGGTATTTGTAAGTTTCTATTGAATAATTATAATTAATGTTCGCAAACCATAGTAAAAACATCAATACCATTGTCAAAATAGAAGCAATTATTATGACAAAGGATTTTAAAAATAAGTAAATTTAGCTTAATATTATGGTGCATGGTATATTAATTCTTCTTTTTATTATCATACGATAATCTATATCCTTGCTGAAAAATTTATATTCATACGTGAAAGGCTTAAAAAATAGTTCGTATATATCCTTAATTTTATTTGATAACATTCTAAAATTCCTTTAAAGAGTTAAGAATTATCGAAGTATATTATTTTTGGACATAATAAAGACTAATTTTAGGGGAAAAAATATCTAACCTCATTTTAATTTATTCAACTCATGATTCAAACTCATAACGATCACTATTCTAAATCCTTATGAAACAGTTTTTTATACTTTGAGACTTTACGAAATAACACAAATTACATTAATATTCTAAAAATTTATGCAAGTTTCATTATTTTACTACGGTGTGAGAAGGAAAAAAATTAAAGTGTACGTTTTTTTTTTTTTTTTTAAATTTAATTAATATCTGATGAAATAGTTCAATATTATTCAAGTCAGACATAATTTCTTGTTAATCGGTAAATAGTATACAATTATGATCACTGATTGAATATTAAGAAAGCAAATAAAAATTATGTCTGGTTTCAGGTAAATAAATAATAATCAAAATTAACTAGTTGTACTAGTTCTTCATTTTCAAATATCGAGAACATATATTTGAAGAAATTTTATTATCTCATATAATCTATACAATTTTAAAAAACTTACCATATCTAATAGTATTGTAAAATCCAACGGTGCGGTTGGCAATTCAGATTCGATGATGTCAATTTCAGAAGACTTAACCAAGAGTAGCATGCAAGCAGGGATGATTCCTAAAAATATTATATCAATCTTAATTCAATACATATGAATTTATACCAAAGTCAATATTAGTTATGTAGTTAGTTATGTAGTGTGTACTTAGTAGTGTGTTGTTATGTAGTGTTAGTTATGTAGTGTGTACTAATAGAGTCTTTACTAGCTAAAAATAAAACGTGCATTGACTATCTATACGAGTCACTCGAGAAAGAAATCTCTTATCTTACCACTCTCACATGAGGTTGAATCATCCTTCAAACAATACAAACCTTTCGAGTATTCCGGTAAATTTCCTGAACGCCCTTTATACTATTTAAAATTTATTGAATCGTACATTTTTATTATTTTTTTCTTTAAATTGTTGTAATAAATAATTAAAAATACTTACAAAGATAATTATTATCATTTTCTTACCTACACTACGATTAACAAGAAAGTAGTTCAAACTTTTAAACTAAAATTATTTTACCTATTTCGAACAAAAAGGCATACATATACTTATCGTAAACAATAGTTATTAATCAAATGAAAATTTATAAAAATGATGTTAGTGTGAAATTCATAAAATGAGACTTGAGTTTATTTATATACATAAAAAATAGACAAAAAAAATCTTCATTAATTCTTCAAAACAATCATGTCAAACATGTGAGACTGAGTCTGTGTTGGGATGCAGATCAATGAATTGTAGAAATATGAATTTTTCTGTAGCATCTTGGTAAAATCCGTCAACTAATAATACATGTTCTACTACATGTATGAAAAAAAAATAACTAAGTCCAACCTCATTACTGTCGAAACATTTCAAGCTGGCTAGAAAATATATATACATACATTTTTTCCATACGCTACGATTTTTGATGTTAATTTTATGAATTGATTTTTTTTTTAAATGGATGTTTGAGAAGAAATTGCTGCTCATAGCGAACATATGATCAATATCACAATTTCTATCCAATCATCCATTTAAAAAAAAAAAATCAATTCATAAAATTTAACATCAAAAATCGTAGCGTATGGAAAAAATGTATGTATATATATTTTCTAGCCAGCTTGAAATGTTTCGACAGTAATGAGGTTGGACTTAGTTATTTTTTTTCATACATGTAGTAGAACATGTATTATTAGTTGACGGATTTTACCAAGATGCTACAGAAAAATTCATATTTCTACAATTCATTGATCTGCATCCCAACACAGACTCAGTCTCACATGTTTGACATGATTGTTTTGAAGAATTAATGAAGATTTTTTTTGTCTATTTTTTATGTATATAAATAAACTCAAGTCTCATTTTATGAATTTCACACTAACATCATTTTTATAAATTTTCATTTGATTAATAACTATTGTTTACGATAAGTATATGTATGCCTTTTTGTTCGAAATAGGTAAAATAATTTTAGTTTAAAAGTTTGAACTACTTTCTTGTTAATCGTAGTGTAGGTAAGAAAATGATAATAATTATCTTTGTAAGTATTTTTAATTATTTATTACAACAATTTAAAGAAAAAAATAATAAAAATGTACGATTCAATAAATTTTAAATAGTATAAAGGGCGTTCAGGAAATTTACCGGAATACTCGAAAGGTTTGTATTGTTTGAAGGATGATTCAACCTCATGTGAGAGTGGTAAGATAAGAGATTTCTTTCTCGAGTGACTCGTATAGATAGTCAATGCACGTTTTATTTTTAGCTAGTAAAGACTCTATTAGTACACACTACATAACTAACACTACATAACAACACACTACTAAGTACACACTACATAACTAACTACATAACTAATATTGACTTTGGTATAAATTCATATGTATTGAATTAAGATTGATATAATATTTTTAGGAATCATCCCTGCTTGCATGCTACTCTTGGTTAAGTCTTCTGAAATTGACATCATCGAATCTGAATTGCCAACCGCACCGTTGGATTTTACAATACTATTAGATATGGTAAGTTTTTTAAAATTGTATAGATTATATGAGATAATAAAATTTCTTCAAATATATGTTCTCGATATTTGAAAATGAAGAACTAGTACAACTAGTTAATTTTGATTATTATTTATTTACCTGAAACCAGACATAATTTTTATTTGCTTTCTTAATATTCAATCAGTGATCATAATTGTATACTATTTACCGATTAACAAGAAATTATGTCTGACTTGAATAATATTGAACTATTTCATCAGATATTAATTAAATTTAAAAAAAAAAACACGTACACTTTAATTTTTTTCCTTCTCACACCGTAGTAAAATAATGAAACTTGCATAAATTTTTAGAATATTAATGTAATTTGTGTTATTTCGTAAAGTCTCAAAGTATAAAAAACTGTTTCATAAGGATTTAGAATAGTGATCGTTATGAGTTTGAATCATGAGTTGAATAAATTAAAATGAGGTTAGATATTTTTTCCCCTAAAATTAGTCTTTATTATGTCCAAAAATAATATACTTCGATAATTCTTAACTCTTTAAAGGAATTTTAGAATGTTATCAAATAAAATTAAGGATATATACGAACTATTTTTTAAGCCTTTCACGTATGAATATAAATTTTTCAGCAAGGATATAGATTATCGTATGATAATAAAAAGAAGAATTAATATACCATGCACCATAATATTAAGCTAAATTTACTTATTTTTAAAATCCTTTGTCATAATAATTGCTTCTATTTTGACAATGGTATTGATGTTTTTACTATGGTTTGCGAACATTAATTATAATTATTCAATAGAAACTTACAAATACCAAAAGAATTTTATCGTCAAACAACTATTTATCAAGAACTGAATATGAAAAAAAACTTATAAGAATAAATAATGATGCAAATTAAAGTTGAATTTTTGATTTGTTATTAAGAATCTTCATGTTGGTTAGTTCATTTTTAGGTATTTTTCGAATATGCAATTATATTTTAATTGTCTATTTTTTTTTTTAGAAATTATAAAAAAATAGCATTTGATGTTTTCTTCAAAGATTATATAGTTTCAGTCATAAATTTAGGGAATTTTAACGGATATGTAAGTTGGTCCTTTAGTTAAACCTGCATTTCTTTGTCACTTTTCTTATATTCTATTATCAAAAGGTATATATTTGTTTGTTAATCAGAATGGTACACATATCAAAAACTGGTAAAGTTTTGGAATCACATGTGTTATTATCATGTAGCTAGTTGATGATGACAGTTTATAGTAAAGGATATGAATGTCATGTAAATTATACAGAGTAACTCTAAACACTGTAATAAAGTACTTTAATATAAATCAAAACACTTGATTGAAAATACTATGTCGCCACTAACTCCTTAGAAAGTTATATGAACAGAGATAAACAGATTTAAACGTGTTAGTTAGTTACACATTACCCGTTCATTGTGTAGTTTGTAATCTCTGTGATTAAGATATATTCTCTGAACTTTTCAAAACCTTATACTATATATTTTTAAAAATATGAGTCCAACCATACAAACATCATATATATTTAAATACATGTAAGCCTATTATAACTACATGATTCATTTATTATTCAGATATATTCATACCATTAATGTTATACCAAAAGACGATAAAATAGAGTTTTACACGTTTCCATACTACTATTTTTATTATTTCAAAGAAGATATCAAACTTTTTAGAGTTTCAATCAAAAATATTGGATAAAACTACTCAATTTCTTACAAAGTTGTTGTTGAACTCCAACCAAAATTTGCACATATGAGCCTATAATCTACGTTGATGTGTCATTTTACATTAAACCAGAGGAATTCCTGAATATTTTGAAGTTAACGAGTTCAAAATTGAAAACGCAAGTTATTAATCTATTAGTATATTATAAATCTATTTTAAAAGTAAATTAAATCTAGTATAAAACTTATTGATTTTCTAAAAAAAAAAAAAACACTTTATATGAATAGTTTAGAAGAGCATTTTTTTTTTTTAATGTTGTTAGTTTTGAAGAATTGTACGAATTATAACATGAAGTGTCTACTACCTACTTGAGGTATGAACTTTTATTATGAATTCCACATTTTTGTTAATTATTCCCACCGAGAGTACATTATCAGATAAACTGTTGTAGTATTTATAAGACTATATTAAAAAATCTCATCGATATTTACTTCTTAATAAGCTTTGAAATCCGTAACTGGTTGTAATATTTATCAATAAGAACTATAAAAGGTGTTTTCAAATCCGTTAGAATGTACTTTTTTTTTAAAAATTTCATACAATTTTAACAAAAGATAGTGCAATTTACTTCTTAAATTAACTGTGAAATCACTAAGTTATTGTAATATTTGCTGGAAATTGTTCGTATAATGAACTTAACATCTATTATACGGGTTATTTTTGAGTCAAGTCTTATTTTTAAGTTTGTATTAAAAATAGCTATACATTTTTATGAAAGTTTGTTTAATTAACAAGATAACTCAGCTTCATTCATTATGCATGCCTTAAGCATGCCTTATGCATCAGTATGTCTTAAAATAAGTCATATAAAACTATAAAATATCAAAATTAAAAAAATAGCTATCAGCAGTGAAAACAGTCCAACTCATGTTCAATTGTTATCTGTAATGTATCATGAGACTGTGGATTATTGTCATAAGACGATTCGACTCCTATATCATTGTACTTCAGTATGAAAGCGGACATTGTGTGTGAGAACGGTAAGTGAGGCTTTTATTCAGAAATAATAATTTTTGTATGATTTTATGAATAATCCTATTGTATAAATATTTTTTATTTAATACGACACCCCACATTAGAGTAGATTTACAACTTTGTTATCTTTAGATGTTTTAACAAGCTGACATTTCACATCAATACTAATAAAACTAAGCACTACATTAGATCATTGTAGAATACCCCAATCTTATCGTTATAAGTACAAATATTATGATTTCTTGTTATGTACATATATTTATAGTAGAATTGTTAGTGCTGAGTCTTAACAATAATAGATATATATCAAACAATTACAGGGTGAAATTATACTTTTAAGAACATTTAAATATAAAATTCACATTAAACAGAAAGTTTTAAAATCATAAAAAAATGTAACCAAGGCTACTGATTTTATATACACTTAAACGTAATAAACCGTCTACTTCAAGTTGTGAAATAGTTACTTTTTGTACATAAGAACATTATCGGCTAATACTATTTTTTTTTCTCTTATCGAACTATTTTTGTACCTCACGCATATGAATACAAAGTTTTTACTGAAGGATACTGTTTCACCTACTCATAAGAATTGCTTAAAAGTAATTATAATTGTAGTTAAGAAGAGTTAATTCACTGATTAGATAACAAACTTTAACCTGTTGTCAGCTAAGGGATTTTTTTCAGACTGGATTCATACGTTAGTGGTTCAAAGAAAGTAAAGTTTTTGTGAAAGGATACTATGTAATTAAGTCATAACACACATGAAATTATGACTAGGTTTTTTTTTTTTGGAATTGTATGTTCAGCTTAGTTTACCCTAGTTTGTATATAGTAAAGGTTATTTAGGATCATAAAAAATTTAAAACTAACACTATTTTTACTAAAGATTAGCTAAAACTCTGAAATGATCCCCCGTCTTATAAGCAATCGTTTCTAGAAAGTTCGATCGTCTTGTGATCTGATCATATGATTCGATTACCTCCATATGTTGCAATTAAAACATGTGACTTTGTCACGGGTTTTTGTTATCTTTAGATTCAAAGTCCAAACAAAATAACTATTATATAACACCTATTGTGGTGTGTGTGTGGCCTTATCTGCTTACCACTCGAATACAATAACAAGTTTATATTATATTTTTAGTTTTTAAAAATATATTTATAATTACTGTGGGGGCATACAAAATTATTTGATTTAAAAATGGTTATATTTGTGGATGAATATATAATAACGAACCGTTTTAAAAAATTTTGTTTGAAATATTCTATGAATATACTATTATTTTTATTCCTGGGGTGGGAGAAATTTCTAATATTTAAAATAATAGACGCATTAATATTATATTACACTTTAAAATTAATTATACTTTGATATACTATATTTTTAAAGAAATCTGAACGTGAATTAAATTTATTCTCCAGCAGCTAAATTGTATATAATCCTCATGGAAAATTCGATTCTTTCATAGATAAATGTATGATTTTGAATCAATATTTTTATAAAAGTGGGAAAATAAATTACTGAATAATTACTCCTTAATTAAAGAAAAAATGGGATTTAGTTAGAAATTAATTAGTGGAACAATATAATACATGTTTGAGCAGGATGAGCCATAGTCAGATGGCATATTGCATAAGAATTTGTAATTGAGTTTCACGTGATAAACAAGATAGACATGTTTACATAAGATATCTCTTATCTCAGTTTCTGAACTTTGGAAATCATTTCATTACTGACTGTAGAGTTGTTGTTACTCTACATATTTTTGTCATGCATCGCTTACGAACTAAGCCTTATATTAGGCCTCATAACAAGAAATCTTTCGTGGAATTTCCTCTCTGCAATTTGAAGGAGATTTGTGAACCTCTCCCCATCGACATGAACGAAGATCCTGATGTATGTAGCAGTGTTGGTGCATCGATAGATTCTTTTACGAATCATAACAATTTCATCGCGTTAGATGCTCCAACTTTGAATTCTACAATTACTGATGTGACCTCGCCTTTCCATTCTAAGAAAAGTGTTCCAGTGCGAAAATGGGATCTCGGTTTTGGATTTATGGTGTCCCTACACAATTCGAACTCTAAATTGTATATTCATATGAGACAATATACATCATGTGCCAACAGTGAATCACCAACCTACTTCCCTACCAAGCAAGGTATCGTAATGTCATTAGATACTTATCTAGACTTTAAAAAGAAAATTTATAACGTAGATGTGAAATATACGTCAAGTAGTGTAATTTGTAACAACCAACTTGCGATAATGAGTGTGTCTGGTGGCTTAGTATTTCAACAAATATTTCATTTTGAAGTGTTCAAATTCAAAACGTCTTCTCTAAATGTAGATTACTCCAATCTTGTTAAAATCTGTGAAATTATACCAGATATAAATGAAACTATCAAATCTACTGTATTGTATAAGATCCTACCTAGCAAAATTCTTGAAAATGTTGTTGAAACAGTTATAAACGATCCTAATATAGATTTGGAAAAAGAATATATTTCTGTTCTACATGATGAAGTGGAAGCCAATTTACATAGACTTTTTAAGTGTGCTGCATGTAAAATAGACAATCCATCGCAATATAAACATGAGTGTATGATGTTATCCTATGAAGAATTGTATTTATGTGTTGGAGACGATGCCTTAATGGCAATAAATGTGAATCGAGTTGTTTCAAAGTTGAAAAATGTATTGCATTTGTTTACTGATGATTTCTTTACAAAACAATTTGATTATGGTATAAAGTTATCTGTGTAAAATATGTGTATGTAAATAAAAAAATGTGTTATTTCATATTTTTGTGTGTTTATTTAGAAATAAGTATTACGAAATTTATAAGTTTTCAATAAGAAAATTTTATCTGTTAAATAAGCATTACGAAATTTATAAGTTCTCTATTGGAAAATGTTATCTGGTTAGAATAAAATAAGTTTTATAACATTCATTTTACAATTAATAAAAAAATTGATTATGAGGGGGAAAAAAGTTATATTTTTAAGATGTATATAATTTCTAAAATAATTGAAGTAAATATTTTATGAACTCGATTCTCATCAAATAATTGTTTCACTATGATTATCATTTTTATATGATGTGAAAAAATATGTTTACATCTTTAGAAGAAATGTTAGTATATATTCCATGAATACATAAATTTAGTGTTGATGTCTCTAAAAATTGTGTATTTATGACTGCTTTGAAAATAGGATTAAGATAAATTAAAATAAACTTTAACTATAAAAACTTAAATTATAAAAACTTTTTTATTATAAAAACTTATTTATTATAAAAACATATTTATTATAAAAACTTTAAAAACTTATTTGTACTTGAGGAAAAGTAATATTTTAGTAGCCTACGTCGCATAAAACTTTCCCTTACTATTATAATAAAAAAAATATTTCCAATCAACAACTTCTAATAACTGTTCTTTACAAAAATACGTCATATTAACCTATAATCTACGTCATATAAAACTACCCTTACTATTGTAATAAAAAATATTTCGAATCAACAACTACTAATAACTGTTCTTTACATATAGCATAAACCTATCCTATAATTACGTCTTATAAAACCACCCCAAAACAACTCGCGTCATATGTGGTGACTCATATCCTTTTACGTCATGTCCGCTCACGTCATATCCGGTGACTCATACCCATTCCATAAGGAGTACGTCATATCCATGGTGGTGACGTCATCCAAAATACCCTTGTATAACAGTACGAGAATTGCGGAGGATCAGTGGGTGGCGGTGGTGGTGGAGGATTAGTGACGTCACCCCACCGCACACCGCCACCTGGGGCGAAACTCTCAATTTCTATCTACTTATTTGGCGCTATTTTACATACAGTAAGCGCGTTTACATGAGCCATCGAATCAATGGAATGAAGAGCAAACTCTGCAATTTTTCCCTCTTGGGTATTTTCTCCCAGGCAGAACCGAAATTGCAGGGTTCATTGAGGGTTTCGCAAACCCTCAAATGAAGGAGAGTTTGATGTTTCCTTCCAAGGATTCCACAGACTATCATTTGGGTTAGAAATCCTGCTCTAGCACTTTTTCCCCCCTAATGGAGGGTTCGGCATTCCATGGATTCGATGGCTCATGTAAATGTGCCTAGTGGAGTTTGTATATGTTTACTACATCGACTTGGCGATTTCAATGGACTTTTTAATATAAACTAAATACAGAGTATTTTTCTTACTATAGAAGGAAATCACTATCATCTTGTGTAAAACTCAGATCTCGTACTACTGCCTTCAACTGCGCAAAAAATAATTCTTTTTTATATTTTAATAATGTTTTTTAAGTAATAAAATTATGTGTTTCACCTTTTTCTTAACTCTATGCTTGCTATCTTCGCCAATTGACAGCCTGGACATGCTCTCTGGATACCTAACACTGCAGTCATTTGGAGTAAATTCCATCTCTTTGGGATGATATTGTAGAAAAGTGGCCTTTTCAACATGTTTACTCTGTGGATGAAATGCCACTTTACCACGTATAGTGTGATGCGGAGTTGCTTGGGTAGGTTAAGCATATCGGAGGGCGGATTTAGACTTGGTTGCCGTTTATTTTATTCAGAGGTATTTTAAATCGTTTCAGCCTTATTCCAATTCTATATTCTAGAAGTGGCCCAGTGGCTGAGAAGTATTACGTGTCCGCATCATAAGCCCAAATTTGCGGGTTCGAGCCCCGGCTGAGTAGTCAGATTTTCTGGATAAGAAAATCGTGAGCGCCCATACCATATGATGTGGCATGTAAAAGATCCCTTGAGTACCCATTTAGCTTGGGTTCTCTCGGTAAAATTGAATATCGGCATGCTTTAACATCCCACCGAGAGCTCAGATTTATTGTAATCTAAGCGTCAAAATTGGTAGTGAGAGCCGCCTAGTTTGGTTTGAATTATCGTCGCACTAGAGCAACACGATGAGAGTCGCCTAGATGATGTCACAAAAAATGGTGCGTTTTAGAACCACAGTCAAGTGACGATTCGCCGCACAAAACGCAACCGTTAAGGGCTACATCGTACGCAGCGTTAGGACTTTAAAGGATATTTAACGTGCGCCCCGCATTTTTTAATCGCTCCTAATAGCCTTAAAATCGCTCGTTTGTTGTCGAGATTGTTGGCGATTTAACAAAACAAAAGAGTGAAAGTCACTCCTATTGGGGAAGTTGATTTTCTACGCCGAAAGGAGTGAAAATTAACTCACACCAAGTAAAAATCTCTCATTTGTTTTAAGAGTGTAGTATGAATCCCAAACTTTCCGATGTAAGATCATCCAGCCATCCCTCGAAGCGTGAACGATAATGGTTCCATTCCCTCGGAACAAATTCATCATGGCGATTATTGTTCCTCTGTCATGCATGCATGCAGACACCATCTTGTCACGGATTCCAAAAATGATTCCTTTTTTTTCTCTCATTCTTCGAGGGGGAAAGGGGGTAACAGACATCACTGACCTACAAAAAATGGCGACGATGGAATTCGTGGGGCGTTGTTGAGGATTTTCTTCTGGATAATTCGGCGGACCGCGATGGCGCCGGAATAAACAAGCCAGAGGTGATTGTTCTGGGAATATGGAATGGATTTTGTGGTTAAAGGCTGATGGCTGTATATTATTAGTTGTGCTTTTTTGGGGTCTTTATTGGAAAATAATGAATTGGGCTGAAATTTGAAGATTCTGGGAAGAACTTTTTATCTTAAGGTGGGCGAATACCCAAAATTCTAAAATTTTTACTATTACTTTAATCTATTCCAAATTTCGCATAGTGATTTAAAATATAATGAATAATACTATTTAGGCATTATTTTTTTATTTAAATATAATTTATTTATTTTAAACAGTGTTTTTCTACTAAAAAAAGAGGTTTACGCTAACAAGTCTACCACATTGAATTTTCATCCTATAAACATTAATTATGTGTTAAAATTCTTCGCTTTGAACTGATGCATGCAATGGACCTCTAGAGTTACATACAAATTACACGAAAAGAAGTTATTAAGAAAAATTTTATAAATTAACCACACAAAAAAATTCGATTAACTTACACTTGGGCATTTTTTAAAAATAAACTTAAATATTTGCACCCAGATGTTAGAGGTTCATGGCACAGATATATATTAAAGTAGCATCTGTAAAAAATTTCAGGTAAATTAATGTGCAACTTTTTATGCTAGAAGTGTTAGCGTAAACCCCTTTTTTTAGTTGAAAAACACCGTTTAATACAAATCAATTATATTTAAATAAAAAAAATTGCCCCAAAAGCATTGTTCATTATATTTGAAATCACTATGCCAAATTTGGAAAAGATTAAAGTAATAGTAAAAATTTTAGAATTTTGGGTACTCGCCTACCTTAAGGTTAGGTTAGAATGTTAGATAGAAAAATAATCCAACTAGAGCTAAAAGAGGGCTATTGGTGACAGGCGTCGTAATTTAAAGCCCCAGTTTAAGTGACTTGACAACACCTGAGTAGGCACCCAACTCAACTTTTAAGCTGACATCGTCGGGTATTTAAGGCGCACTCCTTCTGCACGGGGTATTATTTGGTTGCACAGACCGTTTATAGGTCAACAGTTATCTTTGGCGATTCTCGGATCCAAACCAGGGATCTTTCGCATGTAAGCGCCTTACCGACTGGGCTCCCCAGCCCCAGAAGCTGAAGATAGAATCGACACCAAAACCGAGCTTAAGTTTGCAGCAGAGAAATGTACTAGGCGGAGGAATCTGCGTAAACAACGCTGCTGGTGCCGAAATTTCGCCTGCTCCTATTGACTGCTCCTTCGACCCTGATATTCGTGCGCCCTGTTACGTCAAAATTGATGGTGGCACATATTAAGGGTGGCATCTTGGCAATTAACTAGCATAATATTGATTTTAATTGCAATTTAATGTGATGCCAAATTGTGTTTTAATACTAACAAAAAAACATGATTCGTAGGCCCGTCCGTGGCCGAGTGGTTAAGGCATCCGCCTCAGGATTCAGCACTTCTTATAAGTGAGGGTGTTCGAATCCCACCTACTGCCAGTCATCCTATAAATCGGATATCTGTACTGGGAAAGAGTAGAAAAAATCCAACTCGTGATGGGCCCGAGTACACTGGGACAGACGTGCTCGTTAAATCTGTGGAGTCCAAAGTCCCGACGGCGTCAGCGTACGATGTCGCTCGAAATTCCGTTGGGTGCCCGCTCAGGTGTCGACCTCGTCGCTTGACCAGGGTTCTAAATTACGAGGCGTTATTGAATGTGGAAAAGCTCCTAATGGAGGCTAGAAATAGGCAGCCGGAAGCGATTACACTACACTACACTACATGATTCATAATATAAAATGAATTCGCACACACATTTAAAAAAAAAAAAGGCTGTAAAGGGGAAACATTTTTTTTTAATGTGTCGGCACTGGCTTCGATCGGACACTGTCTGCAGTCAAAATTCATTATTTAAAATCAAAATTTAAAAATAATTTCAATTCGTTCCCCCAGAATTTATTCTCATCATATTAAAAACATGATTTTTATTTCAGCTTAATTCATATTTCAGTTTTTTTTATAATTATTAAATTCTTTCGAGGACAATTTTAATGGATGGGTAGCAATTTTATGAATGCAACATCTAACGTAAATAATATTTAAGGAAAGTTCCCATGCAATAAAAAGAAATGCCCTCATTTCAATTTGTTTATGAAGTCAAACCTAAATTTTTTTTTCTCAGAACTATGAAAGTTATAATTTCTTAAGTAACTTATATGTCTTACTTATTTCCCAAGTCTTTTGTGCTAAGTGTTGACGAAACGTGACAACACGGTAATTTTCGTTTCAAACAACAAAGAAGAGTGAAATTTAAGTTTATTTATAGTCATTCCAGCACATTTAGTTTCGTATGAATTGGATACATGCAGTGCTTTCCACACATTGATTTTTCTCTCCCTACATAAATAAGGCCTACCCTAATTTCTTGAACCTCGAAATCTCCACATTTCTTTCACAAGTGTTCAATAAATATAAAATAGAAATAAACGGCCCCATTTCAAAACCAGATCACCTAACTATAAAACTATTAGGTCCTAACAAGCGGTTACCAGATATAATAAAATATAAAAAGCCCTCTTCAGAACATGAAATAACTACTTCTCAATCTTTTTTCAACTTCAGAACCTGATAATTTAACTTCACAGCTAAAATGCCGACTCTTGCAATAAACACATCCAGGATTGTCTTTAGCGAGCAGCCGGTCAGACACCATTCTAACACTAGCAACAAAGGCTTTTGGTAAAGAATATAACCCATTAAGCGATATTTGTGTTGCTTTCAAAGAGCGATGTCTCCCAATTCTAGTACTTTATTCCTTTTTTAGCTTCCACGCTACATTTATAACGTAAAAAGGGCCCGTCCGTGGCCGAGTGGTTAACCCTCTAATGCAAACTGTTACCGTTTGGTAACAAGTAACATAAATCCACTTTATTCTATTAAATTAGAGCTCCTCCACGACAAATTTGTGTTTTTTCATCGATTACATTTCATTTTAAAGTTTTAGTTACTAATAATCCCCATAGATGACAGTAGTAAAAGTGTATTCAAAATTAAAGAGTGAGGTTATTAACTTTTGTGAAATTACGTTTTTGGCAATATTCAAAGAATAATAATATTAGTACTAAATACTAATAAATTGTTTTGAAAAATTAATCATAGTTAAAAAGGGTTATTTTGAAATATTTTTAGTAGTGCTCTAGTCATTATTATCAAAATTGGAATTTTGCAGTTGGTTTATGTCATATGGAAAAAAAATTAAAAATTAAAAATATTTAAATTCTAATACAGTTAATTTTTTTTAGTATTTTCCCATAATGTGTGAGTATTAAAGATACTTATATATTTTTTGGGATGAAAATAAAAATTCATGCATTAGAGGGTTAAGGCATCAGCCTCAGGATTCGACCTTCTCAGCAGGTTCGAATCCCACCTACTGCCAGTCATCCTATAAATCAGATATCTGTACTGGGAAAGAGTGCAATAATCCAACTCGTGGCGGATGGGCCCGAATGAACTGGGACAGACGTGCTCGTAAAATCTGTGGAGTCCAAAGTCCCGACGGCGTCAGCGTACGATGTCGCTTGAAGTTCCGTTGGGTGCCCGCTCAGGTGTCGACCTCGTCACTGGACCAGGGTTCTAAATTACGAAGCGTTATTGGCTGTGTTAAAGCTCCTGAAGGAGGCTAGAAATAGGCAGCCGGAATCGATTACATTAATATTACCATTACGTTAAAAGTGGAAGGTATTATAATCGTTCAGTCCGTCTGTCTTTCCATCACCCTTCATAACCCAAACTACAAATGCTTCAAGAGTGATACGCCAACAAAATTCAGCGTATCGAAATAAGAAGACATTGCAAATCTCAGAAAAAAATTCGAATTTGAAGTACTTCAAATTCGAATTTTTTTCTGAGATTTGCAATGTCTTCTAATTTTGATGCGTTGAATTTCTTTGACGCATCACTCTTGCCTGTAGTATTTCTAAGTATTTGTATTTAAGTGCTTAAATTATTTACAAAACTGCAAAATTTATGCTCATTTAAAAAGCCATTTTCATTAGAATTAAATCACCATTGCCATGAGCAAGAATCACTCAAAAAACTTTAAAAAAATTATTTTAAATGATAAATTAAAAGACGTTTATTTTGAAACATCAATCAGTTTGAAATGACTTCAAATACATTTCACTAAAAGATTATTTGTTTGTACGTTGATATGAAATGTTTGAGTTATATTTAAAAGAGATGAATATTACATATTTATTCTTTGAAATATAGCGAAAGTATGCTCAATTTCTCAACTATACGTTTCATAAATTTTAAGAAAGAGCTTATCTGTTTACTGTTGTTGTTATATTTCTTGTAATGTGTTGTTCATTCAAGCAACAAGTAAAAAAAAACACCTCCATTACTTACCTTAACATCTCGTTACCCCTGTCATTAGTGGCAATATTTTCTCGCCGGCCGATAAGCCTAATGGGCGTCCGTTAATGGATTCACCCACTCAAGATGTGTTCCGAGAAGAACGATATACAGGGTGGCGCAAACAAAAGTGGCCCCGGCATGAAGCTACGAATGCAGAGAGGTGCTTGGCGAGAAAAGTTTTAAAGTCGCATGAAAGAGTCGAATTCATAAATTTTCGAGCGTTCAATGGCTTCACACTATCAACGCCTGTTTTCTTTCCCTGTTTGGTTTGGGTATTAATAGGCCATAGCTGCACATTTACTATTGCCGAATTCACACAGATCTCAGTGCGAGCTTTGTAAGTGTGCGTTGATCAGATCAGTGCACAAATGAAGCTGAAATAGTTACCGGCCAATAATTCGCCAAGCAAAAAGTAAAAGAGGACGGCCCAAACTGACAATTAGAAAAATGGTGGAAGACGAGAGGAACCAGACTGGATGGTATGGTATGGTATGGTATGGTATGGTATGGTATGGTATGATACATGTATATTCCAGCTTGTGTGCTTGTTCATAGAACCGCTTTGACTGGATGGGCGAGCTGGTCAGAAGCAAGAGCTGCTGCACAAAATCGCAGGAGTTGGCGTAAAAGGCTTAAGGCCTTATGTGCCACAGGGCACGAAGAGGAGTAGGTAAGTAATTGGTCAAGCTTCCGTTCGGGCTTAATATTGAAGCGACTAATGGCCTCACATGGTAAACCTGTTTTTCTATTGGTTTTTGACTCGGCAGTATTTTATATCTTATTCCTACCTCAATGGCCGGGCCAATTTCATTTGCGCCACCCCGTACAATAAAAAAAAAGGATTTCACTTCATTTCGCTCTTGCGGTTGCTAACCCCCATTAGGACGAAGTAAACACGCGCCACTTCGGGGGGAGAAACGGTTTCGATAACCCTTTTTTCTTCAGATATTCTGTTTTTCCCATTAGGGCCGAACCTTTCAAGGTCCAGCAAGGGCGGAACAACGCCCTTACTGGTTGAGACAGGGGGCACACATGCACACGCAGCCTCCGCTTGCATTCCAGCAGATATTAACACGGGACATTGACTGCCCACAGTTGGTATTTATAAGTATTTTACGCCAATGATTAGCAATTATTGTTTTCTGTTCCACAATTTACCAGAAAGAGTATCTTTGATTGAAATAGTCTTTATAAAAACTTTTTTTTTTACAACGGTGCTTCTATTTTTTCGGATCAAGCCTTTTGGACTCGCCATATTCTTGAGAACTGAGAGCCATTTTTGTGGCAACATCTAGACGGCTCTCCCTTCCAATTCGAAGTATAAATCTCAGAACCGGTGTCTTCCCCGTGACGAGAATCCCTTTTACGCGAACACAGGTGTTCGGAACTTAACAATAGCACTGCCATGGGGTGGAAAAGGGGTTGTATATGCGATGATGTTGGTGTCTCTTTTGTTATTCCTAAAGGAATCACACGTAAATTGTAGGAAGGATTTTCACTACATGGTCCCTCAACAGGTGACCAGTTTTTATGCCCTGTCTAGAAAGGGAACCCAGCACTGAAGTAGGCGTGTCGGAAGAGGACACTACACTGGGGGGGAAACTTTGAAATGTTCATTTGGAAATGTTATACCAAAATACGGCCATCTTTGGTCACTGAAATGCACTAGTATTTTGGTATTTATCAGATTAAAAAAAGTTACTTATTTTTAAATTTAAGTTACTGTTTAACCTATCAAGGGAGACTTTGTGAATGAACTTAACACCTTCATTTCCGTATAAAAATGTACACTTTAAGATCCGTGTTTCGTGTAACCCTAAATATATTCTATATAAATTTCAAGACAATGGTCTTCATTCGTTTAATACATTTTGTTTAGTTTGCTAAACTCAATTTGTTCTACAGTAATTATTCAGAACGATTCCCTTTGTTTGCCTTATACAATTTGTTTAGGTTGATAAACTTAAGCAGAAAGCTCATTTTAGCGAGGCAAATTTTCTTGCTAAACGCCGTTAATGAGCTAAAGTTAGAGAAATTAAGGCTAAAATAATGCATTATTAAAATATATTTCTTTACTTATGCGAAAAACCAAAAATGTTTCACTCTAATAACTACCTAAAGCTAAATTGCTCCAGAAAAATTATCTCCTCCTAAAAGACAATGTATATTGAGAACTGAAATATGAAATTCTCCTAGGCACAGAAAAACTATTCATTTTACTACAAATTAAAATTCTTCTAAATGAAGTATTGTAATAGTTTGAGTACTCTACTAGATTTTTGGACTTTTTTTTAATTGGAAATAACTGAAAAAAGGGAAGGCAACGTTGATATTTCTTTTGTCTATCTGGACTTCCGTCTCAAATCAAAACTTAGTATTATCCGTTCCGTCCGATTTTAAAAATTATTTTGTGTTACCAACGGTATCACATCAGCGACCTATATTTTCACGTCTTTTTCTTTGAGGCACTGTGGCTTAATGGTAGAGCTTCGCTTTTCCACGCCACAGGTCCGGGGATCGAATCCCGGATTAGGCGAGGTTGACCCATCCTTTCATCCCTTGAGTTAGTCGATAAAATGGTTCCCAAGCATGCTTGGGAACTAAACACTGGGTTTCCGCTTGGGGCTGGCCAACTTACCGGGACATATGCCTAGCACCCCAGAGCCCTGATGGGTCACGAAATCTGAAATGGGCAAGGCAGGCCTTGGACCGTTCACGGGCTGTTGCGCCGAGGAACTTAGTTTATTTCATTATGTGTCAACAGTCCACACAGTTGTATCTCATTGCCATTTATTCATTATATATTTTTTTTAAAAAAAAGCTGTTTCACGTCAGCAATCGCATGGGAAACGTATATAAATTAGAAAATTTATTTTCGTCATTAAATCAGTTCGGAATTATGTAATAACGTCCAGCAAAATGTGATTCTTTGATCTTTCATTATTTGTACGGAAAGCGGCAAGCAGCATTCCATTTTTTTTGCATTAAGAGCTGGTCAGTTTTGATTTGCGTTTCAGCGTGTATAACTGTATCAATGCTTGAAAATAACAAATTATCATTGTGATAATTTATTTTGTGAGTTTTTGTTATCTTAAAGGAAATTAAAAAAGGCATCGATGAGAGGTTATTTGTAGGTAATATACTGATAGATAGTTGGAATGTTGTTGTATTTGTCTTTCAAAAATATTCTAAATACTGGGAAATTCAAACTAAGAATAAATCAAGAAATTTCTAAATAGAAAATGAAAAAAAATGATTTGTAAGCTTTGTTTTCCAGTTTCAGAGCTAGCAATTTTGCATTACTATTCTTAGAACTGCAAATGCACTTAGCAAATGATAAAGAATATTAATTGAATTCGAGAGAAATTTATTGAAAATAGTCATTTTCTTTTAAAAGCTCGATTATGGCAAAATGCTGGGTGATTTTGCTTTTTAAGGAGTATAAATTGTGAGGAGTAGCGTTTATAGGTGAAGCTTATGATTCCAAACCTACTTATTTTTTCATAAGAATTTCTGTGAATATTTAAGTAACAGGAAAGCAGACGATTTTAGTTCTATCATCAGTTTCTCTTTTTTTTTCCTCTCGGTACAAACATGGGACTTGTGTCTCGCTTGAATTAGGGTTGTTGGGAGAGTAGAACCTAGTAAGAAACAGGTTTCCTTACACCAGGTCAGGCAATGATTTGTTATTGCCGCCAAAGAGGCCTGGCGTAGACAGATTCTTATGCTTTGAAGGGTTTTTCCCCATGTGCTCTTCCTGTGTGTTTATTTGCTATGTTTTTAAGTTAATATACTATTATTGAAAATTGTTTGACTTGTAATTTCAATGGATGAAATTAAACGTTTGTTGAAATTGCTACTTTGTTTAAATTTTTTAATGCTGTTAACACAACGTCAATTAATTTACCAAGACCGTCAGGAAACGGTTAAAAATATCACGCACTATCAATTTAGGGTTGAACCATAATCAGGTAGAGCGTATTCTTACAGAATGTAGTTATACGCTTGATAACGTTATTATGCTTGTCAATTTACGGTAAATGAACGTTTAATTACGCTAAAATAGTTATAAGGCAGACTGTAATCTTACATTCAAGAACCGTAATTTCACTACTGTATTAGTTTGCATCGTTAAATTACGGGCTTCGGGAAATTATGGGCTTTAGTGTATTTTAACGGTGCATGAACGGAAACTCTGCAGCCGGAGCAAGCCCATAATTTTACTGGGATATTTTTTAACAGTGTATATTTTTTAGGGTTTGCAAGTATCATTTTTAACAGATTCATCTAAATGTTTCTAAATGCCTATATTGTTACATTGTTTAAATATATGCATTTCATTTCGAAGACAATTTATTTAAATGTCGAATTTAAGGGGTCTTAGGAGTTTTAAAAACGTACAAAAGATGTATGTACTAAAAAGCATAGTTTGCGATTTTATGTAATTTTTTAACTATTTAATATACTATAAGTATAATTTTTTTATATGTAATTCTATAAGTTTCATCTACTATAAAACAAATTTTAAAATTTATGAAACTTAAGACAAAAGTGAAATAAATGATAACAAACAAAAAAGTATTTACAAAAGCTCTGACAGTTGTTAGCTCCGATGAGAGAGAAAAGGAGCGAAGAAAAATACAGAACGGACGTCTCCACCCTTTCCCCTTTGGTTAAGGTTAAGTGTGTAACAAACAATTAGTCTTCAAAGAATAACTTTTTGTGACAACAAAGCTAACGGTCGTTCTCAGATCTCATTCTTAAATGAGTGCGACAAAAATAAAGTAACGCCCATGTACACAAGGTTTCAAAATCAATCCCAGAAACAACATAATCTCAAAGTGTCATAATGACAGGCAATCATTAGAGAATTCTAAAAGGCATTGTACTGGTCACTACAGATGTTTGAGTATGAACCATTGAATAGAAATTTCGGCCATTCTTAGGGGGTAAGGGAAGAAGGCAGGTAAGCAGAAGGATAGAAGTATGGTGATCCCACCCTCCCCTTTTTCCTCTGGAATGAAAAAGTACTAGGCACACCCTTTTAAAACTTGTTTGGTGTCTTTACAAAACAGCAAAAAAGAGAGATATATATATATATATATATATATAAAAGTACGGAGTTACCCCCAGAAAAATCCTTCGCTATAATGAAACTAGGAGTTTTAAACGTTTCGTAAAATCGGAAATTTTAAAGCATTATTCTTATGGGAATATATATTATATATTATTTCAAAAAACATTATTATATATTATTCAAAAATTCTTTCTTAAAAACTGATAAATCGAAATGTGTTAATATAACTGCACTTACAAAATTACTTTTCTAAAAGTCAAAATATGGAGAAAATTATATAGTTTGGTTTCATAAATCAATTTACTCCACTCTAATATACTATCTTAGTTACAAAATTTGTTTGCTTAGCTTTTATTTTTGAAATTAATTTTCAGTATTTTTCACATGTGTCCATTCATCCTAAGTTCTATCAAAGTCTTAAGTCCCCATCGAAAAACTTTCTTCGATTAGTATGCGGCAAAATTAGTTTTCATTGTGCGCACATTGAGATAAAAAAATATATATATTTTAAAGTTTCTAAATGCGTGCTGAAAGGGTTTTACTTAAGGAGACTTAGTGGAACAAAAAATGGATATCTATAATTATGAAATATAAATAAAAGGATTTTTATTTATATTTTTCAACGGATAGTACAAGAAGAATGTATTTATACAAGATGTTTTGCAAAAATTCAACTTTTTTAAGCATCTTAAAAATCTTACTGACCACTGTTTAAAGAATTTTTAAAACTTTTTTTTCTTTGAACACGTGTTCTTCAAACTGTGGAAGTATTTTAATATAGCCAATAAAGCGAAATATTAGTAAAGGTTTATGAGCAAAGGTAAATTTTGACCTTTAAAAACTTTATAATTAAAAAATAATATATTTTAACTTGAAAATTTAAAAAAAAAGATCTAATTGCGTCCACACTTTCATGAAACTCGCATTTGTTAACGTAAGAAAAATACTTTGGGGATCCAGTTTAAATATTTACAAAAGCATTGAAAATTTATGTAAAACGCGAACTAAAAATTTAAAAGTGAGCTAATTATTATACAATTTCAATTTTTTTTTAAGTGTGCCGACTGGGAGGCACATTATAAAATTAAAGAACTTTGCATCTAGGTTTAAAACAAAATAAAAAAATATATATATTTTTGAGGTTTTGTGTCTTTTAGTTTTATATAAGGGTGCATTATGATAATCAGATCTTCAAAAGTTGTCAAATAAAGAAATTTGTATCTATAGTTATTTATGCAACAAGTGTGAAAAGTAATACTTTTTAAAACTAGTGGATTTTATTTCACGAGCGAGGGAAATAATGACACGTGTTTTAAAAAGTTTACTTTTCGCACGTGTTTCATACACTATTTTTTTATAATTGCGTGAAAAATATCAAATCCTATTGGTTAAAAATTATTTCACGTGCTAATTAGACTAAAATGAATTTTGATCTTCCAGAAGAGATGTCAAAGAAAATAAGGTTAGGTTTGAGTTATCGTCGCACTAGAGCTACACGAGGGCTATTGGCGACGGGCGTCGAATTTTAGAACCACAGTCAGGTGACGAGCCAACACCTGAATAGGCACCCAACGCAACCGTTAAGGGCGACATCGTACGCATCGTTAGGACTTTGAATGATATTTAACGTGCACTCCCTTACACGGGGACGTCGTCGGTTATTCGTCGGACATTTTTGGCTGCACGGGTCGTTTATTCAAAGAAAATAAAGAATAAACTCGCAGTTCGGAGCGCGTGACGCTATAAAAAACCAATAAGCGTGTTTCAACATTTTGTCAAAGAAAACAACCAATGAATTCGCAGTTCGAAGAGCGTAAATTTAGAAATATTCCCATGAAGAGAAAAAAAAATCATTAATTCAAAAATAATTCACGCGCATAATATTTTTAAATAAAAGCAGATCGATAAATCTTTGGATTTTATGAGTATTATTATCAAATCGAAATTTTACTTGAAATGTTGGCATCTTATGAAAAGAGTGACACAAAGTACTTTTTTTTCACTGCTTTTGGGTGAAAAAAAGTAATTTTGTATCACTGTTTCTAAAAAGTACAACTTTACGCACGCGTCTGATATTAAAATTATAGTGTAAAAGTCCAATTTTTTTACGCAATTATAAAAAAATCTATTTATACGTATTTAAAACACAGGATTAATACACAATATTTGGACGTATTTTTACAGGGTGGCCAAAAAGTCAACGAATTCATTTATGCATTCAGTAATCAAATGACTTGTGACCATACATGGCCACCCGAGACTCTCTGGATGAAAGAAAACCCACCCCCTTTCATTCCTCCCTTGCTGTAAACTGACAGGTCAGGGATTAATAGTTCACACACAGGCCTTTCAAGTAACGAAAGGGCTTACGATTGAGGGAATGTGTATGTGCTACATTGTACACGTCGCTAAGGGATATCTCACATTTTCATATGGCAATTTACCTGAACCCCCTACACGGCAAACCACCCTACCCCAAAGTGATTTATTATACTTTACAGAGATTCTCTCCAAGAAGCTTCTCTTCACGGGGCATGAACCCTCAGAACCAGATGCAACAGCAAAAAAAAAATAATAATAATAGAATATTTGAGGTCTTAATATTTTGGCGGCCAATGTGGAATAAATCTTTGAATTGTTTCTATAATTCTCAAATTATTGAGCAGCGCTCTACATGAATTTTATTTTACAAATACTTTTCTATAATTTTTTCAAAAGTAAGAAAAGTACAATTCTATCAATAACAAGTAACGATCACACATTTCTCAAGCTGCATAAGTAATTGGTACAGGCTAGAATTCACTGGAAATTAGAATTTGCATCATGAAGATAACAAAAAAAAAAAAAAAAACCGAGCAGATTCAAAGAATCAGAAAACTTGACCTTTAACAAGCAGTGGGTCAGTACAGAGATGCTGCTTCCAAGTGGAGGGTAAAAATCCGGCTGCTTGATACTAAAGAAAACCAGCGAAGGCTCAAAAGGTTACAAGTGAATCACTAGTTAAAGAGGGGCCGAGTCAGATGGAGAATTTCCCACTAAAACCCTTCCCTGTAACACTTTAGTGAAACGAGATGTGTGCATGGAAACCTTTCAGTAGACTTCATCCCTTTTTAAGAGTAGCCAATTCGAATCTTCATAATTTAGGTCTGTCAACGATTGCAAATGCACGCGTGCACAATTGGCAGAAATTGATGCAAGTAAGCTGCGAGCCAGGCAAAAGGAGAATGTATGGAGGTTAGACTAATATGAAGGTGCTAGCTTGTTAAATCAACACGAAAACATATTTGTTAAATGAAGCCATCGATTGCTTTCGCAATAGGCCCATATAAACGCTTGGTTAATAATTTGGCTGTATTTTTAAATGGGCTAAGTTAGGTGATATTTTAGATCGGCAAGTTTTAAAGAGGCTGCAACTCTGCAAATTATTTAAAACTTGAAATGAATTTTTGTATAAAAATTGTTAAAATTACAGTTTGACGCAAGCAAAAGAAACTTTGTGTTTAATAGGTATTGAAACTTCTGTAAAATCTATGTTGTTGTATATAAAAAAAATGCTTTGAACAAAAGTCAACTGTACAAGGAAATACAAATGATCGTAAGCCTATATGCTGAATACTATTTTAATCCGGACCTGTGTTTCACATGTTGGATATCATAAAACTAATAAATATCTATTGGTTATATTCCGTGAGAAAGAAAGATTTTTGGAGCATTATATTTATTCAGAACTTGGAAACAAATAAACAACTGCTCAAATTAAAACTTTTAATTATGGATTGATTGAAAATAATATGATCACAGATATTTCGTACTGAAATCTCATTTAGATATTTGTGCAGCCTTATCAGATTTGTTTCAATAATTAAATTTTCAACTATGGAAATCATCATAAAATTTTCAGGACTCATATTTAATTTACATTTATTTTGAATAACTATGACAAATAAAGTGTAAATCCATTTGGCGAATTTATCTCGCTAAATAGTCTTGAAAAACAACCAATTTTTGAATTTACAACGAATTATTCCAATAAATGTTTTGTGCTCTTAAATTACCAATTACTTAACGGTCCGGTTTTTTTTTCCGAGAAGTATAGTTACTCCCTATACGCTACAATGCTTTTTTCCTCTCGAATTTGTCAGCATCTTTATCGCAATAAAGCTCTCTGTGAACTTAATGACATTTTTATAATAACAGATCAAAATAATTTTCTCGAATTCCAACTGTCTCCAAAACTGTATTTACTAAACATTTCTTCTGTATTGCCCCAACTTATATAATAAACTGCCTATTCACCTAACAGAAATAACTAATTATTATGCCTGTAAAAAACAACATTTTCATTTTTTTTTTACAAATATAGACGACTTGGAACTCTATTTTTCACTTTAATTTAAATTATTATAATCATATCTGTATGCCAGCTGATTGCCAAATTATGTTCTATCTTATTTGTTTCTGGGTTCTTTTTTTTCGATTTTAACGACATATGTTTTTTTTTCGCCTGTACTGGATTTTTTGAATTTGGCGAGCCATAGTATTCTTTATATTGTTTCTTTATGTTTTGTTGTTGTAATAATAAGAATTATATTATATCAAATTGGCGACAATTAAGGCGGTTTCACTTTCTTTACTCGCCAAGCAATTCATCATAACCCTCCAGGGAATAATGAAGGTTAGAGACAGAGACGATTCTACCCTGACGAATTTGCCTAATAAATCAAATTCGCCTTTTTAATGGATCTTATCTTGAATAGATTACCATGGTAAATGCAAAAAAGGAATTTTTGAAACTCTTTGGCACATCATACATCCATCAATGATAGAGATCAGAGACTTACTTATTTCATAGAGCATTTAAGCCGTGTTTAACTAAATAACTATAATTAGAATACGTATTCATGGCCGTTTATTTTACCCTAACAAAGTTAGATCATCAGCCGAAGTTGCAAAAGTTCGAAGGACTCAATGTATCGTTTTGATCATAAATATTTCTTTTTCAATCGTTTCAATCAATTTGAGAAGACTATGTAGAGAATAATGGTAAACATAAGTATATTTTAATTAAAACAAAGTGTGTGTCACTCTACACTCCTTGCCAACCTAAATTGGGTAAATAGAAATATGCTATGGAGAAGATCCTTCCTCGGATGTAAAGAGTTCCATAAATTGTTTGTGAATCCATCTAGGCAACATGTTTAAAACATTAATTCCGTTTAAGGTTTAACAGATTTGAATATTATTCGAGAAAATCTGGCAATTTTATCAGAAAGAAAAGGGTATTTTGGTTAAATTGTATTCAGACCATTTTGCATGTAAATATTACCTTACAAGAGTTTCCAACTAACGGACCGATCTCTCTTTTCCATCTGCCTCTTTACTCTTCGTTTTTAACCAAGTTAGGTTGGCACGGAGTGTAGATGCCATATAAAGTAATTTCAATAACTTTTGAAACAAAACAAGTTCTATAACAGCTACTTTTTACGCAAAACATTATGTTAAGTTTGACAAATGAAGAGTTCAGGTGAAGAACCGCTTGATTTATAAGAAGTCTTCCCGTAATTGTGTCTGCTTGGCGGACATCGGCGACAGAATACCGGTTTCTCTTTCTTCTTCGCTTGATCCAAGCATCGGAATCGTGCATCGCGTGAATATCGGTTGGTTGAAAGTTGTTTCCTTACACCTGTTTAGGCGATTACTCGCTATCATCGTAAAAGTGGAGTGCTGAAGAAAGTTCTCTACGAAATCAAGCGGGTTTTCCCCTTGTACTCTTCAAATACTAGGAAACGATGCACCGAATTTGAAGCTCGTAGCCCTTTTACTTCGAGTAGAGCCGCCCCAGTGGCTCAATCGTTAGGATGCTGGCCTTTGGAGCTGCTGGGGTCGGGTTCGAATCCCGGTCAGGCATGGATATTTGTGACCGTCTCAAAATGCTATTTGTCTATGTGTTATTCCTTTCTTAATGACTGTAAAAATTATTTCTGTGTCTGTCCCACTTGACGAAAGCTTATAAGCGGTTCTCTGAACAAGCACACAGACTGGAATATTTATGTACATACCATACCATACTTCGAGTAGTAGATATTTCTAAATAGGCTAAGTAGGCTGTAGCCTAGAGCGGCAAATTTTTTGGGGCGGCAAATTTTACAAACAATAAAAGCGACATTTGGCATAAAAAATATTATCAAGATACTAATATTTTGAAGAAAATAAACAAATAATTTACATTAATGTGCTATTCGTAAACGTATAAATACACCCTTAAAACGAACGAGCGATTTTAACTCAGTCTGATTGATTTTCACTCCTTCTGTCTGGAAAATGCACTTCTCCTTTTGGAGGGGATCCTTTGTGTGTTAAACCTCCGACAGGATCACTCCAAACGAGTGATTTTAACTCAGTCTGAGATAATATTCACTCCTTTCCAGCGTCGAAAATGCACTTCTCCTTCGGGAGTGGATTTTACTCTTTTGTTTTAAGAGTGTAGTAATAATATTTAGTAGTAAACATGGTAGCTACGCGTGGAATTTCACGCTCTCCCCCTGATTCGGAAGTTGAAAGATAAATATTAGAACAGTTTTAAAAATTCACCTATTATTTCGATTTAGAGTATATGCAGATGATTCTAATATGTAAAAAGAAAAGAAAATTGTCAAGAAAACTAAATCTAACGGCAAATCGATCGTAGCCTACAGGCAGGGCCGGCCCCAGGGCAGGGCGGTCCGGGCAGCCGCCCGGGGCGCAATGATCTAGGGGCGCCAAAATCGTGAAAAATGAAAATCACTGACAAAAATAAATTAAGTTACTAGCTATATACTAAAATCAAAAATTCCAAAATCGCTGAAAACGGTTTTTAAATCAAACCGTTTCAAAATCTAATACCTCAATGTATGATAAAAGTGAAATAAAAAAAATACAGCGCGCTACATTAAAAAATATACCGAAAATAAGTTAAAAATCAATTATAGTAGCTGAAAAGTGCAATGAATTCAGATATTGTTTCACGAATGCGCGCGTGGAAACTTTTTGAAGTTAATTCAGTTATTGGCTGAGTTTGATCCAAAAATGAATTAACACGTGTGTTCTCATAGACCTCAATAAAGAAGAAATCAAAGCTACATATACATATCTAGGGAAAACTATACAAAATGAAATAATTGAATTATTGCATAAAAACATAAAGCATCACATCAATGAGCAACCTACACTCTTAAAACAAGCACTCCTAATTTAACTCAGTCTGAGTGGATTTCACTCCTCCAGACTGGAAAATGCACTTCTCCTTTTGGAGTGGATTCTTTGTGTGTTAAACCTCCGACAGGATCACTCCAAATGAGTGATTTTAACTCAGTCTGAGTAAATATGCATGCCTTTACGGAGTCGAAAATGCACTTCTCCAACTGGAGTGGATTTCACTCTTTTGTTTTAAGAGTGTAGCCAGAAAATTCTACAGAATTGCTTAAAAAAAAAAAACGCTTCTAAAAAATTATTTCACAAATTCTGAAGGGATTTGAAACACTTCGAAAATTGCAGTTTTTTTTTAAGTTTTCGTAAAGCAATTTTGCAGAATATTTTGGCTTTAAAAAAAAAAGAAAAGAAGATGCTATCTATAAGCTATGAAACACCAAATTAGACTTGAAATCATTGGTTCGTGAGTTTGCAGAAAGAAAAGTTAGAAAAAGGGCATTTTTAATTACTTTGATTAGTTAGAATTTATTTAAAATATAGGATATTAGTTTAGTTAGCAAGACTGCATTTAAATTTTTGTTATTTTTTGCCTCAAGTGCTAAATTGGTGATCTTGTTAACTGATATTTGAGTTTATAATAAAAGTTTTTTTTTTCAATGCTTTCTTGACTTTCTGATATGGTCGCATGAGATTTACCTAAAATAAACGGGGGGGGGGCGCAAAATTAAGGTTTTGCCCGGAGCGCCAAAATGTCTAGGGCCGGCCCTGCTACAGGCGGCAAATCGATCGTAGCCTACAGGCGGCAAATCTTTAAATCCGGCCCTGCTTGCGAATCATCCGGCCCTGCTGCGATGAAACAAACCTAAAGTTAACATTATCTCAATTTGTGGTCGGTCCCCCAAAGAGGTGGGCGTCGCTCTTAGACGACCTTTCAAGGTAAAATCCGATGATGCGAAGTCTGCATTCCGATCCACACCAGATCCACTTTTTTCGTGCGCTTTCTCTTCACTTCGATTCGATCTTCCTCCACTTTTGAAGAAGAATTTTAAAAAAAGAACGAAAAGAGTGCCCACAACAACTTAACCCACCCTGTTTCTCGTCTGCGAAAGAGAACAATGACACTTTTTTATGTGTGATGGCGCCATTCCGTCGGGCTATCTACTAGTTAAAAGGGGAATAGCTCAGTTTTTTCTTAATTTATAAAAAAGTATAAACAAAAAGGAATTCTTCAAATACAATCAATCACTAGCTTTACATATTTAAGCATTTTTAACATAGAAAAGTCAAATTTGTCATTTTCGAGCATAGTCCTATGTGAAGGTTATTATTTTAGCTAATTTTGTTTTGTCCATAAAGAAGTTTATTGTATATTTATTTTTAAAAATGTGTTTACTGCAGTATTGAAAAAAAAGCGCCTGCATTAATTAATGCAATCGATTTGTCGATTTAAGCTTTAAAATGTTGAATTATGATTATGTTTACATGTTTTTACATCTTAAATTATTAGTGTAGAAGTTGCTTTCAAGTTAAATAACATCCAATAGTTTCCGGATGTGGTTGTTCGAGAGCTGTTTTTTTTAACCTCCGATGGGCTGTAACAAAAAAACGGGTCAAAATTTTTTTTTTTATTAATTAAAAAAAAAATTATATATTTTTTAAAACAAAAAGTAATGTACAATACTACTTATTTCTCCATATAATCACCTCGACGGTTAAGGCTTTGTCCTACCTGTAAACAAGCTTTGAAATACCCTCTTCATAAAATGTAGCCGCCAATGATTGGGACGGTTTCGCTTTAAAAGAGTAAATTTGGAAGCTCCACGCCAATTTTTTTCTGTCTTCCAAGCCATTGCTAGTCCATAATTCACTTACGGTAAACCTTTGATTTTCACTAAACACTTGGTCAACTCGCTGAACAATACCGTCTGCTTACTGGACCTTGCTTCCTTGGTCCAATTCTTCATGAACATCAGTGATGTTCAGCGAATTAACCAAATGTTTAGGGAAAATCAAAGGTTCACCATAAGTGAATTATAGATAACCATACTGGCTTGGATAGCAGTGCTTCCAAGTTGACGAGGAGCTCAAAGAAACCGTCAGTACTACCTTCAAATCATTGGCTGCTACATTTTATGAAGAGGGTATTTCAAAGCTCGTTTACAGATATGAAAAATGCTTTTCTCGTCAAGGTGATTATATGGAGAAATAAGCAGTATTGTACATTACTTTTGGCTAACAAAAAATCTTTTTTGTATCTTGAACTGTCTTTTTGTTACAGTTAATCGGAGGCTGAAAAAAACAGCCCTCGTATTTTCTACAAGTTTTTATGGTTTTCCTAAACAGGAAATGCACAAATTAACTATCATTTTTTAAATAAGTTCACACTCTTACTTGGTTACTCAACTGCAAAATAGGAAAACCTTTAATAAAAAAAATAAAATAAAAAAATTGTAGACCAACAACAGGCCAGAGTCCCAGCAAGGTTCGTCCAACAACCTTGGTTGGTTTTAAGCAAACATTATTTTAAACAATGTGACATGAAAAAAAAAGTAAAATATTCGGTTTAATATGCGTCCTGATTCTTCTTTATCCTGTTGCTGATCATAATTAAAAACAATAATAATAGGGCTGAAATCTATTGGGATTAATAAAAAATATTTTCTTATCGAAACAAGTTTGAAGAATCGAATAATGTGCTTTTTCATATCATATATGGCTATAGGCGATCAGAACAAAATTCTAAAATGTTGATACCAAATTGTCACTGGGACTGAAAGGGTTTAAAGAAACTGATAAATAAAACGAAAAGAGAAATTGTTTAAGAGAATCTATGTTTGTATACATCAGATATGTGATCAATTACTTTAAGGCAAATTATACAATTTTACCCCTTATGTACCAATTTATGTTTAATGATCAAACTCGTGTTTGAATCAACAACTTATGTTTGACTGATCATTGTTTGAAATGTTTTAAGTTATTTACATTCCATTTGATAATTCTATGATCAAAACAAATCAAGATTTATTTCAGGTCAAATTAACAATACATAGCATTTTTTAATGAAGCTCCGTATTTGTGCAGAAATTCCGAAAATATTTCTAGGTAAGGCTGTTTTGTTTTCTGACGACAAACAGACTTCTAAAAGTTAATGCACTTTTGTATTTATTGCAAATTTATTTAGAAAACAAATCAAACGAAGTTTGACGGTATAATATAGCATATTATTTTACCAGAATCGAATATAAATTATGCACTCATGTTTCATCAGCAGTTATAGAGAAATCTATTCGCCGAGTTTATTTGTGCATTCCTAACTTAAAATGACAACCTTTACAAATATGGATTCAAGTTAACATAGAATTCACCATTTGATAGATGTAGCGAAACTGTTAGCGACCTTTCCAGTAATTTTTCATAAGAAATTGTTTCTTCAAGGAATGTTTTTGTTTGTTTAGAATCTTTCGAAACATAAAAATGTTTCCAAAACCGTATTCTTACAATTTTATTCCCAAATCGATGTAATTTGAAATTTGTGTAGAATAAGTAGATTGATTTCTTGACTATTTCAGTAAAAATGAACTTTGAGACAATATTCTCTCATTCTGTTTATTCTCCATCTTTGGTCAGTTATGGCACATGCGACGTATGAGAAAATCTGGGAATATGAAATTAATAAAGCATACTTCTCTGCCTACTTTTGAATTATACACTATTTCAAGACTTAATTTTAAGACGAATTACAGTACCAGCCAAAAAGTTAGTCTATACGCTTGTACAAAGTGACGAGGCTCAAAATTATTGCTTTTGTTATAGAGTAATTCTACGGACATTTTTTTCTACATTATGGATATTTTCCGGAAACTTTTGAAGAGGAAATACTCTGTACTATTGCTATATTCAATTTTACAGTCTCAACCGTAAAGAGCTTGGAGACAAAGTTACGAGGTAAAAAAAGATTGCTTTGTAATGGAAAAATTCTGTCACCATATTTTTCTACATTATTGTTTTTTTCTTTCAAGTTTCGTGTTCTATACAATTACTATACTCCCCGCCAACGAAATAAGAAACGGTAGGGATGACAGTTTTTCAGAAAAAAAAACGATTTACAGTTCTAACCGCAAAAAACCTGTTTTCGGTACAGACCGGCCTCATGAAAACCCGTTTTTTCAGTCAAAACCTAGGGCAAAAAAAAAAAAAAAACCATTTTAGGTTTTCCATCCCTAAAGTGTTTCAAATAAGGGTTACGGGAAGTATAGATTAAATTATGCAGTGCATTACAATGCCAACTGTCAAAGATTTTCAAAGTGACGACGCTCAACAAGTATCTAACCTGTGCTCGTCCTGAGGCACTTGTCGACCTTTTTGATCAGGCTATATATTGCTTTGTTATGGAGAATTCTATTACCATTTTTTCTGTAACATTATGGATATTTTTTAAACAATTTTTTGCCGGAGAGTTTGTGTTCTATTACACGATTCAATTTTGCTGTGCAATGCAATACCAGCCTTGATATCATATCTGTTATAGCAAGACTTCATGCCCTTAAAATGGCCTGTACGAAAATACCTCTAGATAACACCTTAAGATCAGACCAATTCTGCAGAATTGTCCAGAAACCCATCTAATGCCAAACCATTCGTTTGGGCTACCAAGCTGCCTCTCTTTTTGGGGCTTGGCGCACCACCACAAGGCGTACCTTACAGACTTCAGGCCCATGACTTTTAGACTCCCATCATCGACGCTTTTGACCCTGTATAGTAATAGCTTATTTGCATGGGCACAATAAAAACAACAACATTGCAATACCAGCTGTAAAAGATCGGATAAAGAGACGAGTCCCAAAAAGTTCTCACCTGTAAATTTATTACTTTTGTTCACACATAGTGACGAGGATCAAAAAGATTGCTTTGATACGAAAAAATTCTGTCATTTTTTCTACAAGATGGATATTTTTTGGATACTTTGGTTCCAGAAACTTTCTGAACTTTTACAGGATTCAGTCGTACAGTACATTGCAATACCAGCTGTTAAAGACGGACAAAGTGACGAGGCTAACAAATGTCTCAACTGTGCTCGTCATTTGTTAGCATCATCATTTGTTATGGAGAAATTCAGTCATCATACTTTTCAAAATTAAGGATAATTTCCAGCAACTTTCGTGTTCGGTACTGGATTCATTTATACAGTGCATTCCGATACCAGCTGTAAAGTGTTAAAGTGACGAGGCTCAACAAGTGGCTTACCTGTAGTTGTCCTGAGGCACGCGTCGACCTCTCTGAGCAGGCTCTCGATGGTGACGAGGCGCTCCTCGTCGCCCAGACTTCCGTCTCCGGAAGCGGCGCAGAAGACGGGCGTCTCCCGGATGTTGACGACGCCCCCTCGTCCCCCCTCGTCCCAGTCTATGTTGATCTCCATCTGTAACGACGAAGGATTATTATTACTCTGATTTGGCGGATGAAGCCTCGTACACGAACTTTGCGAATTCCCCGAATCATTCTACAAACGTATACGTGGAAAATAATCTGTGAAATATCCTGGGGTACTCAAGTACACTCGGACTGAGTTATCATAATATCAGTAAAAATGAGGTGATTGGAATCATTTCTTAAACTAGAAAATTTCAAGTTCTGAAATTGGCCAATTCTGTTTTACTCTTTAGTGTGAACTACACATTTGTACCAAATTTGCTGCCCATTGGAAAGTCTAACGGTACCTCATCCAAGTATAAAATTTTTATTATGACAGTTAATTATAAACTAGAAATTTTAATAATTCAGGTTTGAATATATAGCGGGCCGCAGCACACGCAACCTGAAACAAAATGTACGGTAGATGGCGCTGATTTACTACTACTTAACTACCAGTCATCTTAGCAACTTCGTCTTTACCTCGAAGTGCTTTTTGCCACAACAAATGTAGGGTAGACTGACAGATAGTGAACAGGCCCAGAGAATGAACAATTGGTAAATCTTCTTCTTCTTCTTCACAAGCTCAACAGCCTTTTGCAGGCCAAAGGCTGACTCGCTGATCCTCCTCCAGTTGGCCCTATTAGCCGCAATGGCTCTCCATCGGTTGACTCCTATTATTTTGAGGTCCCTTTCGACATCGTCTAACCATCGTGTGGGTGGTCTTCCCCTACGTCTTGTACCTTCAATTTTGAAAAAGTCACTTTATTGGTGGGAAAGTCCTCGGGACATCTGTACAGATGGCCCAGCCACCTAATTCGGGATGCTTTTATAGTTCTCACTATGTCGGTCCCGCCAAATTTACCGAATTTTCTGTAAATTTCATAGTTGTAAAGTATTCTCCACTCATTGTTCTCCTTAATAGGTCCAAATATTTTCCTTAGCAATTTCCTTTCAAATATTAGCAATTTTTCTTCTACTGATTTATTGAGGGTCCAGCATTCACTTCCATATAGGACAATAGGTCTGATTAAAGTCTTATAAATGCTCAACTTGGTGTTTACAGAAATAAATTTAGACTTAAATTGGTTTCTGAGGCCATAAAAACTTCTATTAGCCATGAAGATTCTATTATTTATTTCAATTTTTAGATCATTGCTTCTTGAGATCAGAGTTCCCAGGTAGGCAAACTGTTTTACAGTTTCGAAAGTGTAGTTACCTATCTTTAAAGGGGACAAATCAGGAGAATTATTTGATGAAATCAAAAACTTTGTTTTGTCTGCATTTATAACAAGTACAATTGGTAAATACATTTAAAAAATAAATATTGAAAGTCATTCAACTTTATGAATTTGCAACACTGACTTCCTCCCATTTAGTATTAAGCTACAGTGGTGGAAATTGATTTATGAACTGACAGTTTTTTAACAGTATTTCTTTATTAAATGCATTTTTATCGATTTAAATTTTATGTACTATACAGGCTTTGCATTATAAACTATACACATAAATAAAATTTTATATAAATTCGTAAACAATTTATTTTTTTGACATTTTAGTTTTAGCATAGGGAAATTGATTTATGAACTTTTGCATTCAATCTCAATTAATAATTGCTAAAACTATTTTTTTGTCGCTAATGCTTCCTTGATTTTGTTTTTCATAGACAACACAAAACTTTGGGTCAAGTTTTGGTCAAGCAATTTGCAGTTTTTAATGATTAAGTCCTTCTATTCCATAACTGATGCACACTTCATTAAAACCATATTCCATTTGAGTAAATTATTCAAACCAATTGATCTCAGACATTATTCTTGGGGTTTAAGTCATGGCTATTGGCAGGGTGATCTAAATGAACAACACTTAGTTCATTAAACAGTCTTTAATTTCGTTTGAAATGTGGATACTTGCATTATCATGCATAAAAATCTAATCGAAAGCATAGTTTTGCAACGCAAAAAGGAATTAAAGAATTTTCTAGAACTAATCTGCAATAAAGTTATGTTTGTGAGCAATTCAGAAACATAACCTTGTTTCTTCAATCATAAGATATCGGGGCCCAAACCATCAAACTTCCACCACTAACATTTCTGCTGAAGACAGATCTTGGTTATTTCCGAAGATCCTTTCAATAACATTTTAAACCATCACGTCCATCCAAATTGAACATTTTTTTCATCAGCAAAGTTCACTTTTTTCCTATTTCTCTCCCTCCACCCCCACCCAATCCATTTTCATGTAGTTACGACTACATTTTAATAGCCTGTTCTTATGGTGAAGAGTAAGCTTTGGACCAGCCTTCATTTTGGAACATTTCAAGTTCGACGACGATATCAATATTTGTCCTACTCTTCTGGGAGTTACAGGAAGTGATTGTTCAGAACAAATTCGCCCTGTAATGCACAAATGCTGACACAAATGGTAACTTTTTGGGATACCAGTCCAATAATCCTGCTTTTTGTCCCTCGTCCCACGAGGGTTGCACCTTTTTTAATGATGGTTTTTGCCGAAGTCAGAATGATTCTTCAAATATTTATGAATTATATTTATTGATCTTTTAATTAATATGCTAATTTCTCTTACAGATTTGTTACAATATTATATAAGGGTCAATTTTTACTTTTTTGGTTTCAGGCAGTCCCGCAAGCTTTCCTATTTAGTAAAATGGAAATAAAACAGATAATTTTCAACAAATTTGGCCTTAATCTTATTTATAAACACTGATAGTAAGCTCCCCTGAAGTTCAAATGAAGAACTAGTTAAAATATTTGGTACCTGGGTTCAAAATAAATTTGAGTTCATAAATCAATTTCCATCATTTGACATGCTTAAAAACTAAAATTATATATATTTTTACTTAATATCATTTTTTGAAAAAAATTATGTATGAAATTCCTTTATTGTGCTCTGAATATCCAACACACAAAATTTGAATTGTTAGCACTTAATACAAAGCGATATCTGGTGAAAAGAATGTTAGTTCATAAATCAATTTCCACCACTGTATCTGACATATGATTGGTTGTCCTGGTCATTATGTCCTGGTGTTTATTCACTGGAGAACGCAGCGCCTTAAACGTTCATTCACTGGTTAGTCTACCCTATAATTGCCAGATTGCTACCATAAATGCATGAACTACTTGGAAAGTCTATTACTTATTTAACTATATCCATTACCTCTTTCGGAGCTGACACTAGCTGGTCCAATGCCTGCAATATGTCCTCAATCGGACGTTGCTGCAACGATTCAGCAGAATCTTTCTCAATGTTGTCGAACAGAGCGTCCACTTCCGCTTTTTTATCAGACAACTGGTCAACAATGTCGACTTTAGTGGGAGAGGACACTTTTGGCCAAAAAGAGATTGCCTCTGTAGTTTGCTCAAGTTCTTCCTTTGCAGTTTCCGAGTTGGAATCGGCTGCTGGCTTTTCTTCCTCGTTCTCCTGCTTGTTTTCTGGAAAGTGCACAAAAGAGGAGGTTAAACATATGAATGTCAAACCTATGAATGTTAAACCTATGGAAGTTAAAACATAAATTTATACTAATAACTTTACGAATCTGTTGCTCTTAATTGCAAACTTCATACAAAATAATCTAAATTGTATCATAAAACGGTGTAGGAAAATTTTATGCAAGTTTTGACCTAAACAGCAAATAAATTCCGTAAATTTTCGGATTATTTGCAATGTGCAATGCTCCAAAGAGTTAACATATATTAGTCAATTACTATATCATAATAATATATTTCTTAATGCAAGTTACCGATTACTTTGTTACCAATAAACGTATCTTAAATGGTAAGACAAAATAGAATTTATTATTAGTCTACACAGAATTCAGAACTACTGGCAGAATTATTCTTAATCTTGTAATTCGGTTAGATTAGGTTTAAATTATCGTCGCTCTAGAGCTACACGAGAGGGCGACGGGCGTCGTATTTTAGAACCACAGTCAAGTGACGAGCCGACCTGTGTAGGAACCCAACACATCCTTTAAGGGCGACATCGTACGCAGCGTTGGGTTTTTGAAGGATATTAAACGTGCACTCCCTTACACGGGGAAAAACTCGTCGGACAATTTGGACTGTACGGGCCGTTTAGAGGCCGGAAGTTATTTTGGCGATGCCCGGATCCAAAACTGGGACATTTCGCATGCTAGGTGAGTGCCTAACCGACTGGGCTCCACAGTCCCCTTTAAACTTGTAATCCAGAATTATAACAACTCATTCGTAAATTTCAATGTTTGGACAATCGATGCAAAGAAATATATGCATTGCAACAAATCTCTCGCTCTCTTTATGTAATTCATTAAACTATACTCTTAAAACGAACGAGCGATTTTAACTCAGTCTGAGTAATTTTCACTCCTCCAGTCTGGATCACTCCAAACGAGTGATTTTAACTCAGTCTGATTTAATATTCACTCCTTTCCAGTGTCGAAAATGCACTTCTCCTACTGGAGTGGATTTCACTCGTTTGTTTTAAGAGTGTAGAATATTTAAATTGTCTTGTTAGTAATAGCTTTGCCAAATTGCAGGCGGTAAAAAGAATAATTTAAAATTTCCTTACTTAATAAATCATTTTGTATTGAAGGTGTAGAAGGTATAGTAACTGAAATTTCTTCTTCAGCAAGTACTTTGGCGTTGGTGGCAGGTGCTGGGACAATGATTACTGTTTCAGAACTATTCGATGTGTCGACCACTTTTTCGCGTTTCATCAAAGAAGGCCTAGAACAAATGAAGAAAAAATAAATATTTAATAAATATGTAGTTGAAATTCTGTGGCATTTAAATTTAGGTGACCAATTATTCATATTTTGACTGATTTAAGAAAACCAAGTAAAGCTGTACACTCTAAAAAATGAATGCTCAAAAACGACGAAATTTTAATTAATTTTGACGATTCCGTTACTGGTAAATGCTCCTAGTTTTAATTTACTCAAAGTGAGGAAATTTGAATCATCATTTTTATGAGGATTTGAATGTCGTCTAATCTGAAGAAATATTTCGTCATTTTTGAGCATGTGAGTACAACAATGAGATTCAGTTTCTTCAAAATCAAAATACAGAATCGTTAAATCACGATCGTAAAAGTCAGGATTCGCGTTTACTCAAAAGTCACGTGATAGTTTGACGAAACAATCCTCAAAATTAACGAAATGAGGCCTGAGGATTCATGAATCGTCAAAAATGAGTGTTATTTCTGAGAGTGCATTGTAACAAATTTACAAATATTGGTTTGTATGACACAATTGAGTATAGTTAGTTTTTTTTTTTTAAATAAGTTTGAGATTGTGTAAATTCTCTAGACCAAAATTTATCGACATCTTCAAAATTCCGAACATTTAATTGCTAATTATCTAACATTACATATTTAAAAAGTATAAAATATTTGTTTAAATAACGTAAGTGAAAATGAGAAGGTCCTTTATTTGAAATGAAAACAAACACTCAAATCATTTGCAGCGAAATGTGCCCATCCATAGAAGATTTTAATTAAATAATAAATAATTTATAATAATTTCAATTTAATAATGTTATTACAAACTATTAACCCCTTCAGTCCCAGTCATCATTTTAGATTTTTTTTCTGATCGTTATAGCCATTTATGATATCAAAAAGCACATCAATTCAATTCTTCAAATTTTGCTTTATAAAAAAATATTTTTTAATAATCCCAACAGATGTCATCCCTATTATTTAAAAAAAAATTATAATCAGAAACATGATGATGCCAAATAGCATCACTGGGACTGAAAGGGTTAATGGGGTTCCCTTTATCTTCAACATAAATTTGTGAGTGTTTGTCTTGTTAAATTTGACTTGAACCGAACCGTGAAACAAAATCTTATTAAATATACCCGCATTCTGTTTGTATAAACAAATTATACGCATTCTACTTCACCTAAATATACAGATACGTTAGGGATTATTCGATCCCTAAAATGACAAATTCCCAAAATTATATTTGCCTAAAACGATAAAACATCAATTGCACGAATACATACTATTATGGTGCTAGCAGTGTAAACAAAAGATAAATTTTCATAAGAGATGCATGCATAGGATACGCAAATCAAATAGGGGTAAAATAAACATTAAAATAACTATCGCGATGAAAATGATGCTTTATTTGAATTCGAATAGCTGTATTGACGTGATTTGAATTTAAACAAAGGGTTGTCCAACACCGACTAGAGAATTAAAAGAAAAACATTCAAGACACATATCCGTTCCATCATTCTAAAAAGAAATACTTAGAGGCGCCTTTTTTGATACCTGATCCTTTCTCCCGATAGCGGATCGCGTCGTTAATGGAAAAGTGGCGTTTCTTTGATAGAGTTTACATGCAGAATTGCCTCTTTTCTACGTACTCTGAAGATATGCTTTAACTATCTAATGCATACTGTTGCCATATGGTAACAAGTAACATAATCCACTTTATTCCATTAAAGTAGAGCTCCCTCTCGACAAATCTGATTTTTTTTTCATCTATTGCATTCCATTTTAAAGTTTTAGTTACTAATAACCCTCATATATCATTTGAAAATGAGTTTTCGTAGAATATTTTGCCTATTAAAATTTAACTTAACTGCCTTGCTGTGCTGCTGGGTGTTCAAAACAATTGTTATAAAAAGCTTGCATGTAAAGAAATGCTTCTTTTCGTCTATATAGGTCACTTAGAGAGTGAAACCGAAGCAGTTAATGAGATCGTAGTAGGGTAGACTAACCACTGAATGAACGCTTAAGCACAATTTGTTTTAAGAAAACTCATACATTTTAAGAAAATATAGCTTCTGGTTTATGACAATGTGAACACATCTGTCATTACATGTTAATTATACAACAACAAAAAAAGGTGACTTTATATTACATTGCTTTGGGTCTTTCGGGGGTCCAAATAAAAAGTGGTACAAAAGCCAAGTGAATGAACAGTTCTTTTACCAGTGAATGAACACAAAAATGTCCAGCCAATAAACATGTTGGATTTTAATTAACGACCAATTACAACCAATCAGATGTCAGATAGCTTCCTACGAGATGGGAGGAAGTCAGTGTTGCCAATCCATTCAGTGGAATGATTTTTAATCCTAATTTTTTTTAATGTACAGGGTGGTTATAAAATAGCGCTCGCTATTCGGAGTGGTCTGTAGCTTGAATGAATAATCCATCCAAATGCATCAAACATTGAGACACTTACTAAACAAGGGGGGGGGGGATAATCTAATAATAAAAACATAGAATCCATAAAAAAGAATAATCATATAAAACAGAAACTCGGCTCTAGACCAAGGTTCTAAATTACGAGGCGTAGCCAATTATGGCCAATTACGGTCAACACATCCAATTACTCCTCGAAATTTTGAACCCTGGTCAGGAGACGAGTTAGTTTTTTATGATTCCATTCTTTCACCCCCCTTCTGGAATAGTAAGTGTCTCAAAGTTTTTTGCATTTGGATTATTCTTTAAAGCTACAGACCACTCCCAATAGCGAGCGTTATTTTATAACCACCCTGTATTTACCAACTGTTAATTCACTGGGGCCTGTTCACTCACTGGTCAGCCTACCCTACCAGACAAATGAAAACAAGAGCGTGACATCATCTGAAACATTCCCATTACAACATTGTTAAACTGACAAAGCAATCACCAATTAAGAAGACGCTTTATGTGAAACTCCCAAACAGAATCCTCCACCGAAAGCGATAATGTCCCATTAAAGTTCCATCTTAAATTAATTTTGACGGAAAGAGTGATTGGAATTGCACCCTCTTCATCTCTTGATGGTTGTTTTTCTAGACCATTTGTTTGCTTTATACCAAATGGCATTCGAAATATGTTTCTTGGTCATTGTGGGTGGTCTGAGTGAAGTTTGGAATATTTTTATTATTCCATTTGTTCTCTTCTCGTCTGGTTCGGTTGGAGGTGATGCCAGGTTTGGGGAGATTTCATCCTGTTTGGCGATTTTTTTTTAAATTACTTTTTTTCGAATAAGGATGCTTTTGGCGATTAGAGGATTTTGAAAACTCGTCAAGTTCCTTGACACTACACTCCTTGCCAACCTAAGTTGGGAAAATAGAAATATGCAATGAAGAAGATCCTTCCGCGGATGTAAAGAGTTCCATAAATTATTTGTGAATCCATCCAGAAAACATCTTTAAAACATTAATTTCATTTAAGGTCTAACAGATTTGAAAATTATTTGAGAAAGTTTCGCAATTTTATCAGAATGAAGAGTGTATTTTGGTTAAATTGCATTCAGATCATTTTGTATGTAAATATTACTTTACAAGAGTTTCCAACTAACAGACCAATCGCGCTTTCCCCAGCTTTTTTTACTATTTGTTTTTACCCAAGTTATGTTGGCACGGAGTGTAAAGGACCATTTTTGCTTCATTTTCTAGGTGGTTTTATCTACGCATTATTTTGTGGCATTATAACTAGACATCTAAGTGGTTCTCTCAGACAAATTTAAATAAAATAATTATTACTGCACACTGGGACAAAAACTGTTGAAATAATGGTTAACAGTTCACAGTAAAACTATTGCAAAAAATAAAAAACCACTGTAAAAATACAGAAAAATTGCTTGACAATCACAGCATGGTTATTTTACAGCTATCTGTAGAAATACATTACCAGCACGTGTGATATAATTTGTAATTTTAAGAGTGTATGGAACGAGGTAGCAAGACAGAAAAGCAACAAAAACAAATTCAATTTTATAAGTAAACTTAGTAATTTTAAATGTAACTGCAAATTTAACATGCCTATAGATAAAACAGTCCCTTAAAGTAATGCCAATAAGTATATTATTTTTTATACATTCATCTTCAGAAACAAAAGCTTAAGATCAATAAAGTAAAGAGAGAGAGTAAAATATCAAGTTGGCGATTCTACATCTTTATTTTCCTTTTGCTTCAGGCCTTGTCAGTTGTAGGTTTAAGTTCAAGCACCCCCTACTATGTTCAAGTAGGCACTTAGCCGTAGAATAATGTTTTCTATAATGAAGAAAACTTGTTGGGTCCTCAGGTGTCAAGGAAAACTTAGTTCTGTTGTTCATTTGAATGTTAAATTAACAAGGGAGACACGTTGAGGTTTTTAAAATCGGGTTTTAATTGTCTTTGGGTTGGTTGGTTAGTGGGTTTGAATGGAACAATGGCCTGCTGGCATTGAATTTGACAACTGTGTTTGTTTTTGGCAAGTTACATTTGAGGAAAATTTAACCTTTCTGAGGTTATATCGTACGTGGGAAAGAGATTTTTTCTTCGTGGTATTAAAAGCGAGCCATGCATGTGATATATCGAACAAATCTCTACACTCTTAAAACAAAACAGTGAAATCCACTCCTGTAGAAGAAGTACATTTTCGACATTGGAAAGGAGTGAATATTAACTCAGACTGAATTAAAATCGCTCGTCTGTTTTAAGAGTGTATAAAGTTATAATATTAACCGCACAAACCTCTTTAATATTCTAATATTTAGTTCTTTCTTAATAACTCTCAGTTAATGTCTTGATGATCCATCGAACTGCTCCCACGTTTTAATAGGCGTCAATACATTATTCCCCAGAGAAATTGCAGAATACAGCAGAATTTGTTTTGTCTTTTGATCCACTCCTCTCATAACCTTTAAAAATAGTCACTTTCTAATAGGACCTCAATGTGAGGTTCTGTGTGCTTTGGCGGCCTTCCTTGGCCCTCTTTAACATACTTTGTTTTCACTACTTTGAATATGAAGAGTACATGGGAAAAACCGATTGATTTGGCAGAGAAGTTTCCTTAGCAGGCCACTTTGGCGATGAAAGCGAGTGATCGCCTAAACTTGTGTAAGGAAACCAGTTCCTACCACAGAGATCATAGTTAGAGTAATAGAGTGGAAGATCACGTGACCTCCAGTGGTAACAACGCGACGCGCAAGGAGCTCCCACAAGAGCCCCAATGAAGTCAGTGTTGTATGTCACGTGATATGCCACTCTAATACTTTAACTACTATATCTGTGGTTCCTAGCTACCAAGATTCAAGGGCGATCCCGACGCTTGGACCAAGCGATGAAGAAAGAGAGAAACCGGTTTTCTGCCGCCAAGCAGACAATTGCGGGCATCCGCCTAATAAATCAATCGGTTCTTCCCGTGTACTCTTCATATATAATTTGAATTAATAAAGATATGGACGTCCTATCTATCTTTTTTTTAATTAACTACACAAATAATATACCCTCTCATGAAGTAAATGTTATTCTACTTTATCAAAATAAATGACGAACACTTTCAGAATAATGATGTTTATATTACCCCGGTTAGCAAGGCCTATATTTTATTACATAAGCTCGAGTACGTTGTTTAATCAAGAACACTTCATAAATTATCAATGCCACTAAGCAAGAATCCACAAAACTACTCGTGTGGTGTTACTTTTTCTGCCATACAATATTCTTTTAAGTTTTATTCAATTTTGCGTAATTTGTTTAAAGACACCAAGAGAAGCAAGACCACACAAGTGAGAGGATTTCATGATTACATATGACTATAAGCTTTCAACAATGGGGTTGTTTCATTTCGTGGATGGCAACAGCTCCAATTATTTGTTGTCATTTGTTGCCTGGCATTGGAATTACTTGTGTTTTGGTATTCGAAAAAATGAGTTTTCTAAGAATATTTTACTAATAAAATTTTTTAAATGCCAACTTTTTTTATGTGCTGTTTTGGTTGTTCAAAACATTTGTCAAAAAAAAAAAAATGTCATGAAAAAGTAAAAATTCTTTTCAGCTATATCGCTCATTTTTAGATTGAAACAACCAATATGAAATTGCAGTACTTTGAACCGAAGCAACCAATGAAGTCCAGTAGGGTCAAGTGGGGTAAGTGTGATTGGGGGTAAGTGTGATAAACAGCTCTTGTAACTTTGGAAATCATTCTAAAAATCTGAAAGTTTGCAATATATAACATTAGACCACTTATAATTAAACTAAAATGAAATATTGACCTTATTTTTTGTTTAAAGAAAGTTTTGAGCTTTTGAATTTGTGCAACTGTCTTCTTTTTATGTGGGTTTTCCTATGTGGGGTTTCTAAGTGTGGATGATAAAACAGCAATGGATTTTGAAATGCAAATTTTGTTCACTTAAAATTGGAATTCAAACATATAATTTTTTTTCTACATATGTATGTTTCTTATAATAATTCACTACCAATTTCAGGATTTGGAGTTTACTTGAAGCAGAGAACGAATTTTCTTAATGAAAAATGCAGAAACCCTATCACACTTACCCCACTTGACCCTACATATAAAAATGAAACCGAGAGCGTTTTTAGATCATCCGAAACATTCCCATTTTTTTGGCAACTCATGACGTCATCGAAGCTTTTAAGGGTCGTAATAATTAGATCGCTATTTGCAAATACACCCTATCTAGGCCCATTTAAAGTCCAAAAGCTAAAACATAGGACATTTGCAAAAAGTATGTTTTCAAAAAATAAATTGTGAATTACTTAGGAATTAAAGAGTTACGGAGCCCTTCATTGAAGCCCATGTTAAAATGACCTCTTTTATGTACCTTTTTCTAAATATTTATGTGATATTTTTAATATAATTTTTACTAGTCGTTAAATAGATGTTAATGTAGTTGGAATCAATTCTATTGTCTAGAACTTTATGGAAAAACAGAAGACAGGAAACTTCACTCTTAGATTTAAGGGTCGAAATATTAAAAATGATGCGCAGATCAAATGAGGATAGCTCAAAAGAGCTAGTATGAAAAATAAAAAATAAATCGTATTAGGCAACGTTAAATTTTATATTAGGTAAACGAAAGTAATAAATTGCTGAAAGACTTAAAACTTTTTTTTAAAGGAACATAAGTATTCGGAAAAGATTTTTCTCTAAACCACAGTGCATCGTCTTATTGCTTAAGCAGAATGCTAAACGACACTCCAGAGACCAACAAAACACACTTGTGGCCCATCCCAGCGGGCCAATACCCCAGCGAGCATTTCATAATCTTCTCTTACAAATTTATGAGACATCGTCATTCGAAATGGAACATGGAACGAAAGGGGCGACAACGATAGAAGATTCCATAGTTTCAGACAGACAGTTGGCGTGATATTATAAAAACATTTTTTTAGAATCAGCACCAGCCAAAGCGTATAGGAAACAAAAAATTCCCTCCCCTTTTTTATAAACTTTAAGTTAAGTATATTTTTTTACTGTTTGCAAGTTCCGTTTTCAACAGATCTGAGTGCAACTAAAAGTGTAAACTAAGAACTTTAAAGCTCATTTTCTGGTTTTCACCTTATGGTCGCTTATCACGTTCTTCATATTATATTAGATATTTGAAAGTCATAAATTGTTGAAACTATTAAGAATTTAGATTTTTTTTCAAAAGAAACATAAGCATTTGGTTTTCTTACAACAAGATTCCATCATCTATATTCAAGCTGAATGCTAAACGACACTCCAGAGACCAACAAATCACACGTGTGGTCCATCCCAGCGGGCCAATACCCCAGCGAGCATTTCATAATCTTCTCTTACAAATTTATGAGACATCGTCATTCGAAATGGAACATGGAACGAAAGGGGTGACAACGATAAAAGGTTCCATTCATTGGCACGTCTTGTGTGGGCAAACTTTCGGTCGTTGGACCTATCTTTATGGTCGCCATCCTTCACTCGGAGGACATTAAAGTGACATTTTGAGGAGTTGTTATTGTTTTGTTATCTCGATGCTTACACCTTTTCTCTAATCTGTGAAACAGGGACGCACGAGTTATGCCAGGTTGTGAAGGAGATGGTTTTTTATGCGGTTGGGTGATGGATGGTTTTTTACATGTATGGTAATGTACGTGCAACTAATAAACATTAGTGTAGTTAGCGTCATCTTATGGTGGTATCTTCTTTTTGAGTTTAAATCAATGATTTTTGATTCTTTGTTTTGGTTGTTCAAAACGGTTAAAAACTTAACCTTTTTACAATTAGGATTGTTTGGTTTATTTTTTGGATCGTTGTTTCTTATATTAGATCAAGCCTGAAGAACTGAGAGCCATTTTGAGAGCCCTTAATATTGATGCTCTGATTGTAATGAATCTGAGTTCTAGTTGGTGTTTGAGGAGGTTGTTATTGTTTTTTGTTATCTCGATGCTTACACCTTTTCTCTAATCTGTGAAACAGGGACGCAAGAGTTATGCCAGGTCTGAGTAGGAGATGGTTTTTTATGTGGTTGGGTGATGGATGGTTTTTACATGTATGGTAATGTACGTGCAACTAATAAATATTAGAATAGTTAGCGTCATCTTCTTTTTGAGTTTAAATCAATGATTTTTGATCATTTATTTTGATTGTTCAAAATGGTTAAAAACTTAACCTTTTTAAAATTAGGATTGTTTGGTTTTTTTTTTTTTTTTTTTTTTTTTTGATCGTGGTTTCTTGTATTAGATCAAGCCTTAGAAGCCTAAGAAGAACTGAGAGCCATTTTGAGAGCCCTTAATATTGATGCTCTGATTGTAATGAATCTGAGTTCTAGTTGGTGTTTGAGGAGGTTGTTATTGTTTTTTGTTATCTCGATGCTCACACCTTTTCTCTAATCTGTGAAACAGGGACGCAAGAGTTATGCCAGGTCTGAGTAGGAGATGGTTTTTTATGTGGTTGGGTGATGGATGGTTTTTGCATGTATGGTAATGTACGTGCAACTAATAAATATTAGAATAGTTAGCGTCATCTTCTTTTTGAGTTTAAATCAATGATTTTTGATCATTTATTTTGATTGTTCAAAATGGTTAAAAACTTAACCTTTTTAAAATTAGGATTGTTTGGTTTATTTTTTTTGATCGTGTTTCCTTATATCGGACCAAGACTGAAGAACCGAGAGACACCCCATCTAGACCGGCCCTCGTGTTGAGTTGTCCGGCAACGCTCCCGAGGAAACCACTCTAGCGTAATCAATGTCAGTAGTTTCTGTGACGTCACTCACCGCACTTGTCCGACCGCTTAAATCTTTTGACGGACTCCGAGGAAACTGAGGCTTAAGCCAACAACTTTAGGTTATTCTGTTTACTTGCATCTTTATTGTAATCATTGGTATCGTAGTAAAAGTATTAGATTGGCAAATCACGTAACCTCGAATGCTAACGACGGGACTAGCATGGAGGACCAGAATTTGAGGATATAGGAGCCAGTGTTGCCACCTTTTTAAGGAAAAAAATACTGCGGCGTCATCGAAAAAACAAAATATAATTCTAAAATTGCAAAAAAAAACCCATAAAAATACTAGCTGCATTTTAGAATAATTTTAGTGACATTTTAAAAAAACGTAAAATGCTTTTTTTGTGTGTTTTCATGGTATTTCGTTGCAATTTTAGTATAAGTGATATTTTTTCTCCTTAAAGTGGTGGCAACACTTTCCCTTATGCCCTCAAATTCTGGTCTTCCATGCGCTTCTCGTCGCTAGCATTGGAGGTCACGTGAGTTGCCAATCTAATATACTTTTACTATGACTAAGATATTGTAATCGATAGTTATAAGCTTTTCCCCTTTTATACATAGTTAAATACGTCATTCCTGTTCTGAAAAGGTTCTTTTCGTCTAGGTATATTTCCAATATGCAAACGTTGTTTAGATTTTTTTTTCATGTTTCTTCAATATCCTTTCGTCTTTTAATTATTTATTTTTTACTATAAAATAAAGGCCTCTATAAACGTGTAACATTATACGATAACACGGGTTATAAAAATGTACAAGTGCAAAAATTTGAATTCGAAGAATCTTTCGTTTTATCTCAGCGAGAATAGCGATCCAATATCTTAAAGAAAAAATATATGAGAACTATTTTTCTGCGATGCCGCCCGGTAGCCCAATCGTTAGGATGCTAGCCTTTGGAGCTGCTGGGGTCGGGTTCGAATCCCGGTCTGGCATGGATGTTTGCGACCGTCAATAAATGTTATTTGTCTATGTGTTTGTGTTGTCCTTTCTTTGTGTGTCTCTTGTGCTTGTAAAAACTCTTTCTGTGTCTGCCCCACTTGACGAAAGCTTATAAGCGGTTCTCTGAACAAGCACACGAGCTGAAATATATTTGTACAGCTGCGGAAATAAAAAAAGTACCACCAGTGATTATTTCTGCCGTTAGTCACCCTATAGAATCGGACCTTTTTGAAACTGTAAACAATTAACATTCTGAGTTAATTGCATGACACAAATTTTGCATAAGGGGTCATCTTCATATTAAAAATGTTACTAACTTTAAAATTTCCAATGGCAACACCCCTTTTTGAGTCCATATTTCAAATCTATGACCTATGTTAATACTAAATGCCAAATTTTGTTAGTTTTTAAGCAATTTTTGGGGGAGTTAGAGACGTGCAAAGTTTAGGTCCCATAATGTTAAATGAGTGGCACATAAAAAACTATCCCAATCTATAGATAATTAAAATAATGAAACGAATTTTTTACTGAAAAGAAATTATAATAACCCAAACAAAATGCATTCAATATTGGGGTATTTAAAACAATTTTTATATTTTTTAATAATTATTATATTAATTTTTAAAAAATATATGAATAGAAACCCCTCAATATTTTTACAGAAATGCATTTAAGACAGGAAGTTTAAGCGAAATCCCAAATTTTAAAAATTTTTATTCATAATTTGCTGAGTAAATCACAAAATACTTTTTAATTACCCTTTAGGGGACTGTGTATAACATTATGTGTAATTGATAAATAAAGACGGCCTTGCAAATGGAAGAACTAGACTGCTCTTTTCATTTTAGAGATGATCCCCAAAAGGTCCACAAGTGATTCGATTGAATAACTCGTCAAATATTCATCCAAATGTAACAAAAACTTAGATTTAAGGGTTTTCGAGAGTGCTTAACGTTTCTAAGTTATTAAAATTGGGTGTTGCTATTGGAAATTTCAAAGTTCGTAACATATTTAATATGAAGACTGCCCCTTATGCAAATTTTGTGTCATGCAATTAACTCAGAACGTTAATTGTTCACAATCTCAAAAAGGTCCGATTCTATAGGGTGACTAATGACTGAAATAATCCCCAGTGGTACTTTTTTTATTTCCGCAGCTGTACCTACCATACCTTCAGTGATGTAAAGACCGATGGCTTTTACCTTTCTCGGTAGTTTGTACACTCTTAAAACAAAAGAGTGAAATCCACTCCAGTTGGAGAAGTGCATTTTCGACACCCTAAAGGCATGCATATTTTCTCAGACTGAGTTAAAATCACTCGTTTGGAGTGATCCTGTCGGAGGTTTAACACACAAAGGATTCACTCCAAAAGGAGAAGTGCATTTTCCAGTCTGGAGGAGTGAAATCCACTCAGACTGAGGTAAATTGGGAGTGTTTGTTTTAAGAGTGTAGTACATAAATAAAACATGACTTTTTAATATTTATAACTAACGTCGCGTCAGCTCTATTTGCTTGTAAAATGTTTAATCCCTTATTTTCATAATTCGCAAAGTATCTTACAAAATCTACCATCTTTTAATCCTGAGTTATAGTTATTTCTTCGTGTGCTGTTATTTAATTTATTTTATTTTTAGTAATTCTTTAGATATTGACTAATATTTATTTTGGGTTATGTTTCGAATATTAAAGAATGTAAACAGGTTTATGGATGACAAAAAAAAAAAAAAAACGTTAAAAAAGTTTATCTTCATGGAATACAAAACACGTGTTATTTTCATTTATTTTTTAGTTATTACATTCTGTGCCAACCTAACTTGGGTAAAAACATAGAGTAAAAAGGCAGACGGAAAGGCGCGGTTGGTCCGTTAGTTTGAAACTCTTGTGAGGTAATATTTACATACAAATTGATCTTAATACAATTTAACCAAAATACACTTCTCATTCTGATAAACCAGCCAAATTTTCTCAAATAATATTCAAATATGTTTGACCCTAAACGAAATTAATGTTTTAAACATGTTTTCTGGATGGACTCCCAAATAATTTATGGAACTCTTTACATCCGCGAAAGGATCTTCTCCGTAGCATATTTTTATTTACCCAACTTAGTTTGACAGGGAGTGTACTTGTTTCGAAATAATATTACCAACGAAAATATAGAAAACCATGCAGTAAAATTTCTCAGTATCTGAAAACAGAATTTATAAATACAGGATATAACGGAGTTTTTACGGGGAAACGGATATTATTTTACGGATATTACAGAGAAAAAATTATTAAGCATATGAATATTTTTTATTATGGCGTATGGATTTGATGTGATTCAAAAACATGCGTTTATTAGCTTTTAAGGTAACAGGGAACATAATATTCATTAAAAAATAGATTTTGAGATTTTGAAATTTTCTAATAGCCCCGTTTCTTCTCTTTAAAATGATATATAACATTTTACAATCAGTGCATTAGGATTAATATATTTTTTCGATATCGCGGAAGTCACGTTATGTTTAACACTTTCCTTACTGAAACGCCCGAACAACTAAAGATTCGATAATGTTATTCCTATCAAATATTACGAGGAAGCAAAAAACCTTCGTAGCGAAAAAGTTAAGGTAAGAAAACTTTGAAGGGTTAACTTTGAAGGGTCAATTTTCTCAAAACGAAGATTTTAAGCACATAGGTACAGCTGTGGAAATAAAAAAGTACCCACTTGAGGTTATTTCTTCCCTTAGTCATCCTATAGAATCGGACCTTTTTGACATTGTGAAAAATTAACGTTCTGAGTTAATTGCATGACACAAAATTTGCATAAGGGGCCATCTTCATATTAAAAATGTTACTAACTTTATAATTTCCGATAGCAACACCCCTTTTTGAGTCCATATTTCAAATCTATGACCTATGTTAATACGAAATGCCAAATTTTGTTAGTTTTTAAGCATTATTAGAGGAGTTAGAGACATGCAAAGTTTAGGTCCCATAATGTTAAATGAGTTACACATAAAAAACTATCCCAATCTATAAATAATTAAGATAATGAAACGCATTTTTTACTGAAAACAAATTATAATAACCCAAACAAAATACATTCAATATTGGGGTATTTAAGACATTTTTTATATTTTTAAATAATTATTATATTAATTTTTTAAAAAAATATGAATAGAAACCCCTTAATTTTTTTAAAGAAATAAATTTAAGAAGGGAAGATTAAGCGAAATCCAAATTTTTAAAATTTTTTATTTATAAGTTGCTGAGTAAATCACAAAATACTTTTTAATTACCCTTTAGGGGACTGTGTAGAAGATTACGTGTGCAATTGATAAATAAAGACGGCCTTGCATGCATGCTTGCTTGTCATTTTGGAGATGGTCCTCAAAAGATACACAAGTGATTCGATTGAATAACTCGTCAAATATTCATCCAATTTTAACAAAAACTTAGATTTAAGGGTTTTCAAGAGTGCTTAACATTTCTAAGTTATTAAAATTGGGTGTTGCTATTGGAAATTTCAAAGATCGTAATATGTTTAATATGAAAACGGCCCCTTATGCAAATTTTGTATCGTGCAATTAACTCAGAATGTTAATTGTACACAATCTCAAAAAGGTCCGATTCAATAGGGTGACCAACGGATGAAATAACCTCAAGTGGGTACTTTTTTATTTCCACAGCTGTACACTTTTCTCCTATCCTATTTTAATTTGATGCTTGAAATTTTGCATGATGTTTTTTGTATGTCTGTTTAACACAGTGAGCCAAAAATATTGCAAAAATATATAATTTAAAAAATATATATAGGTTTTTTTTTGTAACTGGAAAAGTGTATAAATCGGGCACAAATTTTGCTAAAGGTAACAAAATTTTAAAATTTATGGTATTCTTAAAACTTGAGGTTCATTACACTTACTGAACAGTTTTTTTATTTATATATTAAATTATTTGAGCTTACATACATTACTTTCAGAGAAAAATGTACCCGCAGAAATGAAGTTTCATAAAATTCAAATTTTCAAGCATTTTTAAATGTTAGTTTTTTTTAACCATTAAAATAGAATTCCTTAAATATTTTTATAAATATGTATTTATAATAGTTCAATGAATTAAACCTAAAAAGAATTTTTTGAATTCGTCAAAAAATAAAAACAAATATATTAGTTAATAGACTGATAAATTTTAGTGTTTTTTCTCTACGAGATGTTCCCTGTACCCTTAATTAACATTAAGAAGAAACCTTCTTACGTACGTCTTGTTTTTTAAAACTAAGCTTACAAGAGTTTCCAATAAATGTTGGGAAATAACAATTTTTTTTATCAAAAACGAGTTGACTTAATTTCCTTGAGATTTTGCCCATAAATTAAAAAATAATTTTAATAAGAACATTTATTTTTACAAAGTATGTTCTATATGAGGGAACACATGTCATTAAAAAATAAGTTATTTTGATTATATTTTATGAAAATACGGAATTTGAATCGCGCGTATCCCGATCTCGATAGTTACTGGAAACTGGTAAGGAATTAAATATATTATGGACCAACCTTGCTGGGCCTTTGGCCTGTTGTTGGTCCACATTTTTTGTATTTGTATTCGTCTAGCCGAGGCAATTAAACTAACCAAGTTTTCATTCTATACATTAATAAATAACCAATTAAATAGTGTTCGAATAAATGCAAAAATTTTGTAGAAAATACCAGTCATTTATTTTCATCGAACTTAATTGTTAAAATTGAAAAACAACCATTATCGTTATAATACTATCATGCTTTTTTGAAAATAAAGAAATTATGCACGAAGATTTGAAATGTATGTTACAAAAACTAAATTAGACTGATGTGATAGTATAAATTAAATTCCTTCCAAATTCCAGGTTTTTTTTAGTACAAAACCAAACGATATATGAATACGTAATCTCCATTATATAAATTTTATCACTCACTATAAGAGCTGTTATTGAATTCATCTAATAAGCCATAATTTTCATTATAATACATCTTAAAAACTTACATAACAATGTTCAACACACATTCGCTTCATTGGCGCAAAAAAAAACTTGTTTTTTTAGAACAAAAAATTAACCCATTGACAGGACAACACTCCCCGACTTTTACATATTCATCTACCTTTCAAATTAAGACCTATCTTTTAATAATACCATCATTGTTAATTGATTGATCTATTTTCTTCAAAATATAGCCCGTGGCCATGGATTTCAGAGGAAGATGCAATGCTGGCGGACAAAAACCAATACAAAAATTGCTTTGCCACGTGAGTCCATCGATCGCTTTGTATTAAGCCCAAACAAACGCTCTCGGCGAAGTATTTGGCGCTATACGACATTGGAGTGTGCATAGTCTTATTAAATAGACTTAGGGACTTTTTGACTCTAATAAAACTATAATTACAGTAACCCCTTGCTATATCGTGCCATTAACTTTTTGCCAGAAAAGGAGTGAAATAGTATAGTTATAGTACCTGTGCAATAATGTACAATGTTTATAATAATCAATAATAAGTCCTTTCTAAATTTCCATTTCTTTTTTTAGAGAAGTTAAATTATTTAATACGATTTTGTTTTATCTTTCAAATAAATACTGTGCTTTAGTTTTTTTTAAAAAAATTTAGGCATCAATACATCAAACGTATAATATTTATATAGTCGCTTGTTATATCGGGGTTTTTGGTTTGTCTCTTGGGAAGCGCGATATAACGAGGGGTTTCTGTACAACAAATTTTTCATGCAAGTGAAGGGAATTGCTACCATCGTGTATAAATTCAGATCTCATGCTACAGACTACAACAGAACAAATGGTTATTTTTTAATTTATGATTAACGCCTTTAAAGTAATATAATGATGCTTTTTCCATTGAATTAACGTTGAGTGAGAGGTTTGTTTGGGCTTACGAGGATGACTTGGCGACTTTCTCACAGCCTCACTAAATTTCGCGCCAAGCATGTCCATCTACTTTTTTAACTCTATGCCTATGGCGATCTCAGACGCAAGACCTATTATTGCGCCAAATTAAAAAAAATGCTTTCTGCAAGACAAAAGTCCTTGCTTTCATCTTCCTTTACAATTGAGGCATCAAAAATGCTTTTATATTAAAAAGCATGGAAACAATTTCTTTTTCAAACTTTTATTATTGATATCTGAATAGATTAATGTAAAAAAGAATCATGTCTATACAGGAAGATTTTCGCAGGCGATACAGCTCTCAATAAACTGATGAAATGAAAAAGCCTAAAGGAAAATTCCCCCCTTTTTTTTTCATTTAATAAGTAGACGATCAATCTCAGGATGACGTCGGTGATTCTTTATAAAGAAATTTATTAGTTTTGTAAACTAATATATACGAATTAATTCCGCAGTTAATTGAAGGGGTTTTGTACAGAAAACCTAGGCATGATAATTTAACGTGTGAATTAAGAGTGTTATAAGCCATTCACTTTCATCTAATGAAAAAAATTCATTATTACGCACTTAATTTAACTTATCAAAGAAGAAGCTGAAGTTTTTTGAAAGAAAAATAGAATATACAACTGTCGATAAGAAATTAGCTATGAATATATTAATATTGCAAAAGGTTTAATTAATTAAATATGCATGGTTATATTCTTTAGAATTTCGAGATAAGGAAATGTAATAATATTAATCATTTGGAGAAAAAAGTTTTCCAAAGAAGATAACACCCTTGAGCTACAACTATTTGGCTATTTTGGGTTTCAGCAATATATTTAGTTGATTAATATATTTTATATTGGATATTTATAATATATATTTAGATTTATATATTATTTTTTTATTGATTCAGCAATATGTTTTAATATATTAATTATTTTTGTATAGCATCATCAAAATGTTCATTGTAAAAATATCGGAACCGTTTCTTTATTTCTAAAATTTACATGGAGTTTTTTTATGTTTAGTATTTTCCAAAAAGCATAATTACAATATTTTAACATACATAGTTTTGGACAATAGTACAATATATTGCATCTATGACAACACGCAACCATGGCTGCAACGTATGGCATACAAGCATAAAGTGGTTTAACGTATGGACCCAAAGTTTGGTAGGTTGAATCCGGCAACCACACCAAGCAGTACAAGGTTAAGCTCTAAATAAAAAGATTAGAGGTTTATTTTGTTTTGAAATGGATTTTTTTTTACCAAAACCAGGAAATTTACTGGCCGTATGTAGTAGCCTGTCTAACTTATTAAGGAAAGATACTGATGTAGTCAAGTAACATTCATTACATGACATGTAAAAATTGGGCTGCACACGTACCAAAAATTTTCCAGAAACATTCCTGAAATCTTTTACAACGTTTTCAAATATTTTTATTTAATTTTCTGTATTATTGACTTTCGCAGCTTTAAGTACGAAGAAGATAGGAATCATTTAGAATACACAAATGTAATAAAAAAATCCACAAGAAATTCCAAAGAAATTTCCCCCAATAAACTTGATTTACTGCTTAAGGAAACCCGATTGAAGTCTTAGAATAACAATTGTTTAGGATTTTGTTATTGTTACGTCATTATATATCGCTTCAAAATCTTATCTTTCAGCGTGGAGCTCAGCAAACAAATCCGAATATTTATGAAACACACAACCGAACACCATCATAAATCTTTGAACCTGGACATGGAGTTTTGTCAGACAAATACGATCGAAACATGTGGTAGTTAGCTCTATGGGAGCGATGGGATGTTGAAAACATGGATAATTGGTTACTTTTTACATGCTATTTCTTAGAGACCCAGTGGCTCGGTGTCATTGCAGCGCCACAGGCCCGGGGTACGAATCCCGGATTGGGCAAGGTTCACTCAACCTCTCATCCCTTAATTGGGCGGATAAAAATTAATCCCCTAATTAGGTCGTTGATTGGGAACTAAACACTGGGGCTCCTGCGTAAGGTTGACCACCTAACCGGGACATATCATAGCAATCCAGAGCCCTTGATCACGAAAGCTGAATTGGGCACGGCAGGCCTTTGCCCACTAATGGGCTGTTTCGTCAAGGAAGTAATTTACGTGCTTTTTATGTTTTCTGATTGTGAAAGAATATTTTGTAAAAAACGTTATGCCTAAGTTTGGCTTTGTCAAGATAATTGGAAAGCGAAAGGGTTTGAAAATAAAAATAAAATAAAATAAAAATTATTTTCTAAAAAAATCTTGCTGTAAGAGTTTTGCTTTTATCCTGCACCCTTACTTCTTGCTTTACAGCATGTAACAATTGTATTTTATAGTGTAACAATATAATTTAAATAAATCTTAGAAAACTTTTTAATAATTTTTTTTTTTAGCGAATCGGACCTCACAATGAATATTTCTATAGGGGAAAAATATATACAAAGTAAACAAATAATTGTAAAGAATTTAGATGTCAATATACGTAACCCAATAAATACATGTTTTCCATTACATCCCCTTCGCTGTACATGGTTCTTTGTAGAACTCAGTTTACACCATCATTAAAAAAAAATCTAAATACTAAATCTGCTATTATAAATTAGAATGTTCATGAGTTCCAAAAATACCGATATCGTAGCAACTGAATATTAATTATATAGAAAATGATGTAGCAAAGTATCCAGCAGAATTCGCAGGAGTCGTAAAAAGTTTTTTTCTAGTCCAAAGTTAATTTAAGAGAAATTTTGCAATAAAAGTAGTGTTGGAATATGGAAGACTAATTGCAAAAAATTTACTGAGCTTGTTTAGTTATTTAATGGCACAAAAACTGAGTATTTTTTCCCACTTAAAACCTTTAATTCCAGTAAATTACTTCAGCAAATGTTAAAAGCTTTGTCCAAAATTAATTGAAATACATAATACTAAATATATAATTGTTTTATAAATATGTTTATAAAAAGAATATATGTGTAGCTTTCTTTTCGAGAGCGAAAAGGATAATAAGTCCAATTGCCCATGTTACCTTTTTTCAAACGTTCTTCAATAAGAACTCGCAACTAGCCGTGGCAAATTCTAGTCTCACGACGACAAGTGTAACTGAGGGGGGAGGGAGAGGCTCGCATATTTGGAATTCAAGTCCGGCAACAGCGCAGACGATAAGATCAAAGCCTCCCCTTTGTGCCAGGCCACTTCATCATTCCAGCAGGAACACAACAACTCGACTCCGAGAGGTTAATCCGAAGACACGGTATATCACCACGCCCTCACTCTAAGAGTCCTCCATCGGAAGAAAAAGAAAAGAATTCCCTTTCTGGAAGAAGGGACCAATGTCCGAAGGGAAAATTAGAGATGTGGTTGGTAAACGGTATGGTTTACTGGACCAACATATGGGCTATTGCCGCCTCGGTGGCTGAATGGTTAGTGTACTAGCCTTTGGAGCTGCTGAGGTCGGGTTCGAATCCCGGTCAGGCATGGATGTTTGTGACTGTCAATAAATGTAGTTATTTGTCTATGCGTTATTCATTTCTCTGTGACTGTAAAATTTCTTTCTGTGTCTGTCCCACTTGACGAAAGCTTATAAGCGGTTCTCTGAACAAGCACACAAGCTGGAATGTATATGTATCATACCATACCGTACCATATGGGCTATTGGCGACAGGCAATAAGTAATTGAAAGACACGAGCAAGGGATTTTAGCTTAAGGTAACAGAGAACAAAACTACCTATCTCACAATATCAAATTTTCATTTTATTTTCCAATTGTTGAAATGAATATTTACGAAAAGCTTCTACGACGCACAATTGAATATGGGGCTGGAGTTTGCGATTTGGTTAATTTCAATATAACTTTGTCGCCTGCTTTAAATGTCATTATTCCAAAACACCAATTTTCAGCCTTAAGGTACAATTTTCCCTTTTTTTATTTCACTAGAAGGGTTTAAATTTACTATTTTTTAGCAGAGATATTTTAAATTCCTCAGTTTAAATCAAAGAGCCATATGTAAGAAACAAAATAAAAAAAAAGTTCATAATGATATATCATATAGTTCCAGAGAAAAATGTTCCCAAAGGTAAGAAAATTAACATGCACTCTTAAAAATGAATGCTCAAAAACGACGAAATTTTTCTTAATTTTGACGATTCCATGACTGGCAAATGCTCCGAGTTTTCGTTTCCTCAAAGTGAGGAAATTGAAATCGTCATTTTTATGAGGATTTGAATATCGTCTAATCTAAAGAAATATTTCGTCATTTTTGAGCATGTGAGTACAACAATGATATTCTGTTTCCTCAAAATCAACATACAGAATCGTCAAATCACGATCGTAAAAGTTAGGATCGCGTTTACTCAAAAGTCACGTGATAGTTTGACGAAACAATCATCAAAATTAACGAAACAAGGTTTGAGGATTCATGAATCGTCAAAAGTGAAAGTGTTATTTCTGAGAGTGTATGAAAGAAACAAAATATAAAAAAAAGTTCATAATGACATATTATATAATTCCAGAGAAAAATATTCCTAAAGGTAAGAAAATTAACATTATCGACATAGAACCACCCGACTCTCCTTTAATTGGTTCTTTTTTCGACTAAAGAGCATAAGCTTGCCTTTGAAAGAAACGTTCTTTTTTACATTCGAAAGACGTCGACGACCCTAGGTTCTTTTTTTCTTCACTATGGCCGAATGCAAGTGACATGTTGGCCCAACTTGTGAGTGAGACCTCTGATCCATGTTTTTTTTTTCGTGTGATGTACTTTCGGGATGTTATCTTTTGTTCCAAACTGAACTTTTAAGGATTCCTTTTTTTATTGAGAAATTTAAAAAGTGTTTTGTTTTTTCGGGTCTGTGACAGCTATAGGCGTGTCTGTTTTCCCTCTGATGTACTCAGGAAAGCATGGTGCGTACGAGTCTCTAATTGCCGTTACTTCTTGACATCCGGAAGTTATTAAAAGTGTTTTATTTCGTAATCAACCATAGAAAAAGTTTATGTACAGGGGGTTATAATTAACCCTTTCAGTCGAAATGACAATTCGGCATCATCTTTTTAGAAATTCTTTTCAGATCGTCTACAGCCATTTATGTTACAAAAAAAATCACATCATTTAATTCTTCAAACTTTTTTCGAACACAAAATATTTTTTTTATTAATTCCAATAGATGTCAGCCCCATTTCTTAATTATGCCCTATTAACCCTTATTAACCCATTTCTTTTAATTATGGTCAGAAACATGATGATGCCAAATGGCATCAATAGGACTGAAAGGGTTAATGACGTACTCAAAACTTATTCTGTAAAAAAGACTATGCCGAATTAGTATTTCTTCAAAATTTAAAAATTTCGAACTAATTTCAAAAAATGGGATTGTCGGGACCAGTAAGTCAGCTACATTTATCACACAAAAAATTAGTTTACAAAAATATTCAATACAGCCGGAGAAATGTGGCCGAGAAAATAATTTTTTTCCCATTAGATTAACACTGAGGCACTTGAGTTTGGGGACCCCCGGTCCAGCGCCCATTCCCCCTTAATACTAAGTTTTATCACGGCCAACTTCAATAACAAGGCCAGAGAAGCTCTCCCAAACATGAGCGTTGACGGAAATTTCGACATCAATGTTCCAAGTGCCGAAGATCAAGAAACTAGTTCGGGCGCATTCGGAACTCTTAAATATTGTGGCCAGCCGTGAACGAGTGGTTCCGAACCGATTTCGAGAAAGGTTGTCTTCATCTTCGGAACAGCGTCCCTCGGAAATATGACGTCAAAATTTCCGTCCCCGAGCTTGTTTGAGAAAGCTTCTTCGGCCTTAGTAGTTGAGTAGGCCGTGTTTTTATTCATTTTCCCTACACAAATTGTTTAGGTTAGGTTAGGTTTTAATTATAGTCGCACTAGAGCTGCACGAGGGCTATTGGCGACGGGCGTCGTATTTTAGAACCACAGTCAAGTGACGAGCCGACACCTGAATAGGCACCCAGGCACTGTTAAGGGCGACATCGTACGCAGCGTTAGGACTTTGAAGGATATTTAACGTGCACTCCCTTACACGGGGTATTATTCGTCGGACATTTTTGGCTGAACTGGCCGTTTATATGCCGGCAGTTATTTTGGTGATGCCCGGACCCGAACCTGGGACCTTTCGCATGCTAGGCGAGTGCCTAACCGACTGGGCTCCCCAGCCCTACAAATTGTTTCGGAATATCATTTGCCTTGTATTTTGTTTATTTAGATAAGCCAAAGAAGGAAGCTCATTTTAGAGCACAAAATGTTCTTGAAAATTAAAATCTCAAACAATCTGCCAGAATTAAACCAAACAGAACCAATGAACCGAACAGTGCACACTTAACCAGTTCCCGTAAGGGGCAGAGGGATTTATATAAAGCATGCCTTACAAGGTTTAAACACAAACAAATGGAACTAAAATAACAAACTCTCGTGTGCTTTGAAAAAAAAAATTACATTAAACAACACTGTTCATCCGACGCATGTTTACAAGACAATTATCATGTCCGGGTAAGCGCAACTCTTCCTGGAGAATAAAAGACAAACACTTGTCAGAACTGTGCATAGTGAACGTAAGAAAGTTAAACCTCTAATGCATGAATTTTTATTTCCATCCCAAAAAAATACATATGTATCTTTAATACTCATACATAATGGGGGAAAAAATGAAAAATATTTAAATTCTAATGCAGTCAATTTTTTTAAATTTAAAAAAAAATTCCAGATGACAAAAACCAACTACAAAACTCCAATTTTTTATAATAATGACTAGAAAACTACTAAATATATTTCAAAATAACCCTCTTTAACTATAATAAATTTTTCAAAACAATTTATTTGTATTTAGTACTCTAATATTATTATTATACTTTGAATACTGCCAAAAACGTAATTTCACAACAGTTAATAACCTCACTCTTTAATTTTGAATACACTTTTACTACTGTCATCTATGAGGATTATTAGTAACTAAAACTTCAAAATGGAATGTCGTAATAGATGAAAAAAAAACACAAATTTGTACAGGGGGAGCTCTAATTTTATAGAATAAAGTGGATTTTGTTACTTTTTGCCAAACGGCAACAGTATGCATTAGAGGGTTAAGCAGTTTCCGGATTTAGATGGCATGCGTTTAAAGTTTTAAACACAAACAAATGGAGCTAAAATACCCAACTCTTGCTTTGAAAACAAGACATTTAACGATACTATTCATCCGGCACGTGTTTACAAGAATTATCATGTCCGGGTAACGTGCAACTCTTCCTGTAGAATAAAAGACTAACAAAACACTTGTCAAAACTGCGCATAGTAAACATAAGAAATTGCACAATACAATACGTATTAACATGACATCCTAGAGTCATGGCTATTACCTAAATACCCCATTAATAATGTTGCGTTAAATCTCACAAGTCTGATAACGTGGCCGAAGAACCCACGACGTAGGCTGGAAACATTTTCACCATTAGGGAGACTGTTGTGGTTTCCCAAGACCCTCAAGATGAAGGAAGAGATCATTTAATTCTTCAACACCCATTCTTTTTTTCTCTAATGGGGCTGCAACATTGGCGGTCAAGCCTTTGCAGACTCGGCATATTCCCCAGCACTGAGAGCCTTTTTTTTCGTGGTACCATCGCTGTCAATTTTGAAGTACAGATGACAATGAATCTGAGCTCTCTGTGGATGTTACAGTATGCCGAGATTTAATTTTGCCGGAAGAACCCAAGCCAAATGGGTCCTCCGGGGATCTTTTACATGCCACATAATCATACGACATGCTCGACCAAGTTGTTCCCATTCAGAAAATTCGACGACTTGAACCGCCCCCATTCTTTAAAAATACAAAATTGTCGACCAACAACAGGCCAGAGGCCTGGCAAGGTTGGTTCAAAAGTTTGGTAAAAAAATTTAATCGTCTCCAATAACTATCAAGATTGTTCTGGAATGCTTCTATGTACTCTTTGAATATACATCACAATCTGGTAAAACATTCCATAGATAACTCGATATAAAAATGTAGTTTTCTTACCTCACTTTGGAAGCAGGATTTTTTTTAAATTTAAATTTCTGACCATGTTCGACTGTTTAAGTTTTTAAAACGATGCCCTCTATGTCTCTCTACTTTGTTATTTAAGACTTTTGAATTTAACAAGAAGGAAGTGTCCTAAAAACCCCATTGTATGTTAAAAATTAAAAAAATTATCATTAACTTGAAGTCCAGGCTGTAACTTTAGTTTACCAAAAATGACAGTTATCGTGGACAAAAACTTAACATCTGATAAATATTTTCAATGCACATGCATCAAATATTAAAACCACAGTCAAGTGACGAGCCGACACCTGAGTAGGCGCCTATTCGGTGTGTCATCGTATTTTGGCGTCGATACTATGAAGTGTATTTAACATATACTCCTTTTACACATCGTTTTGTTTTTGTTTTTTGGCTGCACAGGTCGTTTATAAGTTGGTTGGCAGTTATTTTGGCTATGTCCAGGCAAGCAACTGGGATCTCTACCATGCAAGGCAACGCCTTATCTCTGCCCATATCATACACGGAATTTAAGCTGTATAAAAAGAAAAATTGTACGTAATGCGAAACAAATTTACATTTAAACTGAGATTATTTTATAGCACATAACAAATATTATAAAGTTTCCTGATTTTTTTTTAACCTTCATCTAAAGCTTGGATGCGAAAACGAAGTTTTGCTATAAGAAACAGTTCAATGAACATCCTTTCTCGAAATATAACACTCATTCCCTATGACACGAAGCGAAAGAAAGAAAAAGAACATTTAAAAGGAATCTTGCGACGTTCTAAATCTCCAAATTCAACAATGGTCCGAGAAGGATATGTGCTGTGTCTGGACATTTCTTGCCTCACCATGACAAGTGTGGGCGTTGTAAAGGGCGGAAAACAAAAAAAATTAGAACATTTTCCGAAATCCGAGCTCTTTGTTTCTGACGTCAAAAGAATAAGAGGCATTTCTGGCCAGAAATGATAAAGGGGGTTCTCTCTAGGGATTTGTGACGGTCGTCTGCTATATTAGGACATTAAAAAGAACGTTCTTTTTTGTGTACATTCCAGCGTCATTACACAACGTGATGGAGTGTGTCTTTCTGTAAGGGTGGATCTTCCTGGTGGAATGTTCTATCGTTTTTTTTTATTAAATGTTCTGAGATATCTTAATGGAATGGTCGTAGTTTGGGAAGATATGGGGATCGGAATAACATGGGGGAAATTTAAGGTTCGTCAAAGTGTCAAAGGAACACTTGGCGAATTAGCGTGGCGGAACTAGCTAAGTTACAGTTTTATTATGATGAATCTGTGCTCTACAATATTCAAAGCAGCTTAATTAATGTTGGTTGCCTAATAGAATGTTTTTTTAAACAGAACTGCGAAGTAGAATTTTCAAGACAACTTAATTCGAATAAAACGCTATTCAAAATACAACTGCGAAGTCATAGTTGACAACTTAATAGTTTGTCCTCGTTAGACTGACACGATGTTAGCTCTTGTGTAGTTAACTATGGAAGAAGTTAGACAGTTAAAATGGATTTGGAAACAGGTTGTTATGATATATCTAAATGGATACGCTACGCCATACTTTGGAAGGATATAGGGTTTAGAATAACATATGAGAAATTTAAGGTTTACCGAAGAGGCGATTTTGTGTGACAGGACAGCTAAATTATTTTTTCATACGTTTGCAATATTCTAAACAACTACAATATAGTTTAGTTACTTCTGAATATGCTTTATGAAACACTACTGGGAAGTCAAAGTTGACAATCATATTTAACTACGACGCAGTTTACTATCTAGTATTGTTAACTATAGAAAAGGTTGGTCAGTTGAAATGGATTTGAATACATAATGTAAAGAAATGATCTTGGGTGGTAAAACATTGCTGACACAAAAAAAAAACCTGTAATCAAATTTCTGATATGTATTGAATATTTTCATTTGAGTAATTAAATACGCATCAATGAATGTTATATTGATCTCATATGAAATTAATTTTCCGAAATTTTCTAAAAAGTTTGGGCATTGACATAAAATGTAGTGTTAAATGAAGAGTACAGGGGAAGAACCGCTTGATTTCTTTAGAGTTTTTCCGTAATTGTGTCTGCTTGGCGGACATTAGCGACCGGAAACCGGTTTTTCTTTTGGTTCTTCATTCGCGGTACAAACGTGTGATTCATTCTACTGATCTCTGGCGTCAATCAGGGTTGCCACGAAACTACTTGGCAACCCCGAAAGATAAACAAAGCGAGTAACTGGTTTCTTTACGCCAGTTTATGCGATTTCTCGCTATATCATCATTAAAGAGGCTATTAAGGAAAGCCTTCTACGAAATAAAGCGTTCTTCCAATGTGCTCTTTAAATGTAAATGTGCCGCTATATCCAACATTGATCAGCTTAATTTAATTTGACATTTACCCCAAGATTAACATTTCTTGACTTGCAGAAATTCGTTTTATAACTATAAATACGAAATCCCTACATTCAAAACCCCCATAACCTCAGAAACCATCAACTTTCGACTTAAACCTAAGCCTGATCAAGGAACAGAACTATCATTTACAGAAGAAGAAAAAAAGGACCCGGAAACCCTGTTAATTCCACGAAGACACAGACGGAAAAAGATACCAGCTTTTTATGTCTCTTTTATTCCCTCTGCCCACTTTGTGGTTCAACAAGTAGTGTAAACGCCACTAAATACCTCTCTGGTAGTCATCAAATGAGACACCCGAGGGGTCTGACCTCCATTTTTGAGACACAGTATCCATGACAACAGAAGAAGTCGCGTGAAAAACAGGCACGCGAGCGAGATTCTTGTGTTTGTTGGAAGTAATTGGAGGTGAAGTGTGTGGGGTTGTTTTTTGAGGAACAGTTGTTCGCTGTTGTGGATAGTTTAAGGGGGTTCGGTATGTTGTATATCGGTAATGTTAAATTGGCCAATTGCAATGTACCTTTTCACAATAACTACCGATCAGATCCTCTTAAAATTTTCTGTGTGTGTTATACCAACCTTATATATTAATCTGAGGTTAGAAGTTTTTTTGTAAATAACTGTTAGATTTTTTTAAATAATATAAGTTTTAACGTACCAAAAAAATCATGAAATTTTTCACTTTTTTGCCCCATAAAATTTTTTCCACTTTAGTTTTATTAAAATTTATAACCTCAGATTAATCTATACTATGTATTACATCATATAAAAAAAGTTTACGAGAAAACATAGCATAGTTTTTGAGAAAAGGTACATTGAAGTTCAAAAAATCAAGTTCTGAGAAAAACGCGTTTAAAGATTTTATTGTTAACTCATTTCCTTACAAAGCCATGACATAAAATGGCTTTTAATGTCAAATTTTTTTTCCAATCGTCTTGATACTTTGTGACATTATTAATAAAGGTTTTTTAAGCCCAATAAGTGCTAGTTAATTTATAATTTTGATACTGAGAAAGGAAGTACACTCAGGGCAATGCGAAAATCGAACCCGCGCCCGTTACAACGCGCTGACCTCTGGGGTTATGGCCTGCTATCCAAACCACTCGGCAATCGGAGACAATATAGAGGGGCATTTGGGGCCCGTGTTGGTTCATGATGCGGTTGGTTGGTAGGTACAGTCTCTACCCTACTGTAGAACTCATTGGATAGTTTTGATTTCAGTCATACCATAAGCAATGGGAATGTTGTTGTTTTTGTGATGTCACGCTCTCCGTACTGTGATTTCATTGGTTGTTTCGTTTTCTTTCCGTACTACGATTTCATTGGTTGTTTCGTTTTCTTTCCGTACTACGATTTCATTGGTAGTTTCGGTTTAAATTCACGATTAGAATACAGGAATTGGAGAAAAGAAACTTTTTTTCAATGCAAGTTTTCTTTAAGCGGGAACCGTCTCAGGTACGGTTTAGCAAACCGTTTGTTTTTGAATTTATTGCATATATTTTTCCATGACATAAAATACAACACTAATGGCCAAGAACTCAAATGCAGCTGAAAATACTATGTTTATTAACACATAGCAGTACAAAATGATACAATGTTGTCAGCGAAAAATTACTGTGTTCATAAGGATATAACTGTAAACCACATAGAGAAGTGTATTTATTATATGTGTGCTTTTATCTAATCAATAAATCTTTCTTATTAGTCCAACTCTCTCTACTGTCCTTCTTTCACTTAGTGGCTAAAATCTGCACAATCATGTCAACATTAGTGACAGATGTTATATAACATATAGCCGTATTAGGCGATATACACAATGTCAACTAACATAAAGCTTAACGAAACGGGGGCTGGTGAGCCCAGTCAGTTAGGCATTCACCTAGGAATGCCTAACTGACTGGGAATGATGACTGGGAATAACTGACACCCTGAATGCCTAACTGACCGGACACGAACCTGGGACCTTCCATGCGGAAGGTCCCAGGTTCGGGTCCGGGCATCGCCATAATAGTTGCCGATTTATAAACGGCCCGTGCAGCCAAAAATGTCCGACGAATAATACCCCGTGTAAGGGAGTGCACGTTAAATGTCCTTCAAAGTCCTAACGCTGCGTACGATGTCGCCCTTAACGGTTGCATTGGGTGCTGATTCAGGTGCCGGCTCGTCACTTGACTGTGGTTCTAAAATATGACGCCCTTCGCCAATAGCCCTCATGTAGCTCTAGTGCAACGATAATTCAAACTAAACGATACGAAATTAAATCGCATAAACAGGTGTGATAGAACCAAGATCAATACGATGTTTACTAAAATATAGCGGGTGAATAATACCACTCTATTTTTATCTTTAGCTTTTTTTATAAGAAATAATTAGATGTTCATTTCGTTTAGAGGAAGTGAAAATGTTCCTCAGGAGAGGAAGTCGAGAAAGATTTCTCTGCCCAAAAGGAAGCTTCACTTCACGCTCCTTTTACGCACTTTCGCTCAACCCAAACTCGAAATGAGATCATTTAGATACAGATTCTTGAGTTCATTATGTGTTTCAAGGTTGCTGGAAGTTACTTACAAGTTAAGGGGTCATATGAGTCTTAAAAATGTGCAAAGAAGGTACTACAAAACATAGTTTGATCTTTCATGTCATTTTTGAACTACTCAATGTATAAGTATAATTTTTTTATATGTAATTCTACAAGATTTATTTATTATAAAACAAGTTTTAAAATTTATGAAACTTTAGCCAAAACTAAAATGATATTAAACATGAAGCTATTTGAACACATTGTGATTAGGCTTGCGCGGCAAATTGTGAGGTCAAAATTGAAAAAATGACCAAGAAAATGACTTCACATTGTACAAATATGTGCAAACAAAGACTTATACCTAAATTCTCAGCTCAATTTTAATTAGAAACTATTTTTTAAAAAAATTTAAAATCAGAATTTTTAATGTTTTAATAATTTTTTTAGAAAAAAGTTCTTAAAATAATTTCTAATTAAAATTGAGCTGAGAATTTAGGTATAAGTCTTTGTTTGTACATATTTGTACAATATAAAGTCATTTTCTTGGTCATTTTTTCAATTTTGACCTCACAATTTGCCGCGCAAGCCTAATCACAATGTGTTAAAATAGCTTGATGTTTAATATCAATTATTTTAATTTTGGCTAAAGTTTCATAAATTTTAAAATTTGTTTTATAATAAATAAATCCTGTAGAATTACGTATAAGAAAATTATACTCATTTATTGAGTAGTTAAAAAATGACATGAAAGATCAAACTATGCTTTGTAGTATCTTCTTTGCACATTTTTAAGAGGGGTCACAGGAGTCTTAAAAATGTGCAAAGAAGATACTACATAGCATAGTTTGATCGCTCTTGTAATTTTTTAACTACTCAATAAATGAGTATAATTTTTTTATATGTAATTCTACAAGATTTATTTATTATAAAACAAGTTTTAAAATTTATGAAACTTTAGCCAAAACTAAAATAAATGATATTAAACATGAAGGTACTTGAACACACTGTGATTAGGCTTGCGCGGCAAATTGTGAGGTCAAAATTGAAAAAATGACCAAGAAAATGACTTTATATTGTACAAATATGTACAGACTAGGACTTATACCTAAATTCTCAGCTCAATTTTAATTAGAAATTATTTTAAGAACTTTTTTCTAAAAAAATTATTAAAACATTAAAAATTTTGATTTTAAATTTTTAAAAAAATAATTTCTAATTGAAATTGAGCTGAGAATTTAGGTATAAGTCCTAGTCTGTACATATTTGTACAATATAAAGTCCTTTTCTCATTCATTTTTTCAATTTTGACCTCACAATTTGCCGCGCAAGCCTAATCACAGTGTGTTCAAGTACCTTCATGTTTAATATCATTTATTTTAGTTTTGGCTAAAGTTTCGTAAATTTTAAAATTTGTTTTATAATAAATAAATCTTATAGAATTACATGCAAAAAAATTATACTTATATATTGAATAGTTAAAAAATTACATGAAAGATCAAACTATGCTTTGTAGTACCTTCTTTGCACATTTTTAAGACTCCTATGACCCCTTAACCCTTTAACCTCACAAGGTAGGAGAATTTCTCATCCCCGAAATACGAGTTTTTCTAGGCAGGAAAAAAGCGAAATGGAATCGTCCTGTATCAAAAAATACCCAAGTGATTATTTCGGCCGTTAGTCATCCTATGGAATCGGACTTTTTGACTTTGTGAATAAATAACATTCTAAGTTGATTGCATGAAACAAAATTTTCACAAGGGGAGGTCTTCATATTAAAAATGTTAACAACTTTGAAATTTCCTATAGTAACATCCATATTTGATTATTTAGAAATGTTAAGCATCCTCGAAAACCCCTAAATCTTAGTTTTTGTTACATTTGGATGAATATTTAACGAGTTATTCCATCGAATCACTTGATGTCCTATGGGGGACCATCTCAAGGTTGTTGGTTTAATGATGTTTATCTTCCTTTCCAAAGCCGTATTTGCTTATCAAGCTCGTATATAATCTTTTACACTGTCCCCTGAAGCGCAATTAAAAAGTATTTTGTGATTTACTCAGCAAATTATGAATAAAAGTAATTAAAAATTTGGGTTTCGCTTAAACTTTCTGTCTTAAATATATTTCTGTAAAAATTTTGAGAGGTTTCTATACATAATTTTTTTTAAAAATTAAAATAATAATTATTTTAAAATATAAAAATTGTTTTAACTACCCCAATATTGAATGCATTTTGTTTGGGTTGTTATAATTTCTTTTCAGTAAAAAATTCGTTTCATTATCTTAATTATTTATAGATAGGGATAGTTTTTTATGTGCAACTCATTTAACATTATGGCACCTAAACTTTGCACGTCTCTAACTCCCCTAATAATGCTTAAAAACTAACAAAATTTGGCATTTCGTATTGACATAGGTCATAGATTAGAAATATGGACTCAAAAAGTGGTGTTGCCATTGGAAATTTTAAAGTTAGTAACATTTTTATTATGAAGACGGCCCCCTGTGCAAATTTTGTGTCATGCAATTAACTCAGAATGTTATTTTTATACAAAGTCAAAGAGGTCCGATTGTATAGGATGACTAACAACCGAAATGATCACTAGCGGATACTTTTTTTTCCACAGCACGCTTAATTTTTAACATACCCAACACCCCTATTTGTGAAACGAAACGGCCGAAACCGGCCTTCCCGATGTTTGCTGGTAGAGCCGTCCTGGGCCGGTTTCGAGGTTAAAGGGTTAAACAAATAAGAAACAGTCGGCTAATTCCTTTTGAAAAATGTCGTTTGGGAAATAGGGTACTTAACTGTAACGCTAAAATACATTCTAATGTTATTGAAATTATAGTTGAAAGTAAAAAAATAACAAATGCATATATGATTTTTGCGAAATAAATCTTTAAATCATTTTAAAAATGTGATTAACGTTTTTTTAATGTCCAGCCCCATATTCAAATCTGCATCACAGAAGCTATGTCGTAAATATTCATTTTAGTGATTGGGAGTTTAAATGGAAATTTAGTATTTTGAGTGGCCGTTTTGTTCCTCGACCCCTTAAGAAAAGAAATCAATATATCACAAAAAATTTGCTTAGAAAAAGAATTGTTTTTGCAAATTTTTATGGTCACTTGATCACAGCTTTGAAATGAGGTGCGTAATTGGCTGTGTTTCACCTCTTCACGGAAGACTAGAAATAAACAACCGGAAACGATTACCTACCTACCACAAATTTACTTTATTAGTATAGTATTGATATTTTAACTGCAACTAGTGGTCTTTTTTAATATTAGTATTAAATAATAATAGAGCCAATTTAACGAGTCGTATAACTAACTAATAAGCTAATATTTTTTTAACCATTTAATCCCGTTTAAGAACAACTCACCCGTCGATAGTTTATTTTCAAACATTTCCGATCAAAAGTTTATTGCCTGATTAGCATATACTGTAACTGAAATAACATTAAATCTATCAACATAAAAGGAGCTATAACGCACTATGCTATTACAAACAACAATTAACCTCGTATATTTTAACTATACATAAAATTCGAACTTTTTTATTGCATTTTGTTTATTTAACCGTTGAATAAATTGACCATAAAATGATAATGCAAGGAGAAATGTAAACAATATCACCTAAAAAAATTAAATAGGAATTGTTATGTACGTTTTCGTTTTATGTATACTTAAACCACGAACCGAATTAACATGATTTGAATACTTGTTTTAGAGTTTACACTATTTATTTATGTAGAAAAATCGTCTAAATAATATTTTATTTATTTGGATAGCATTTATACGAAAGTCCTAAAATAATAAGCAACCTTACAAGGAAGCTACGAATATCTATAACAGCCCCAAGACAATTTTATTCATTTATGGAATTGAATGAATTATATTAAGATTAGAGAGAGATATTGATATAAGCTCATATTGATATTACGATAGCAATGAAATTTAGATAAAAGAAATAAACACCTGGTTTGGTTTGGTTTGAATTATCGTCGCACTGGAGCTACACGAGGGCTATTGGCGACGGGCGTCGTATTTTAGAACCACAGTCAGGTGACGAGCCACACCTGAATAGGCACCCAACGCAACCGTTAAGGGCGACATCGTACGCAGCGTTAGGACTTTGAAGGATATTTAACGTGCACCCCCTTACACGGGGTATTATTCGTCGGACATTTTTGGCTGCACGGGCCGTTTATAGGTCGGCAGCTATTTTGGCGATGCCCGGACCCGAACCTGGGACCTTCCACATGCTAAGCGAGCGCTTAACCGACTGGGCTCCCCAGCCCCAAATAAACACCTGAGTTCTAATTGTTTGTTATTCTAATATGTTTGAATCGGCGTTTGATTTAGTTTAGTTTGAATATCGTCGCACTAGAGCTACACGAGGACTATTGGCGACGGGCGTCGTATTTTAGAACCACAGTCAGATGACACGCCGACAACTGAGGACTTTGAAGGATATTTAACGTGCGCTCCCTTACACGGGGTATTACTCGTCGGACATTTTTGGCTGCACGGGCCGCTTATAGGCCGGCAGTTATTTTGGCGATGCCTGGACCCGAACCTGGACCTTCTGCATGCTAGGCGAATGCCTAACCGACTGGGCTCTCCAGCCCCCTTCAACAAAAGGTCTAATCCACTTTTTAAGAAATTCATTATTTATACTATTATCATAGAGATCTTAATTAAAGTATTAGAGTGGATGATCACATGACCTCCAATGCTACGAGCATGACCTCCAATGCTACAGCGGGACGAGCATGAAGACCGCCATCATACAGATAGGGACCGAAATTGGTAAGGATGGGGAAGGTGTTGCTAACACTTTAAGTAGAAAAGTGCTTAGAAAAAATAAAATTTAATTCTAAAATATAAAAAAAATACTAGCTGCATTTTGGAATATTTCTAGTGACATTAAAAGAACTTGAAACGCTTTTCTAGTATTTTTATAATTTTTATTTTGTAATTTTAGAATTAAATTTTATTTTTTCTATTCATTCTATTCATTCTATTTCTTTATGTGATGGTAACACTGGCAACTTGCCGCCGCAGCCACCACATTAAGAAGAAGAATACTCGGAAAAATAAAATAGGATTCTAAAATTACAAAATATATCTATATATAAAATACTAGTAAAGCGTTTCAAGTTCTTTTAAAGTTACTAAAAATATTCCAAAATGCAGCTAGTATTTTTATGGTGTTTTTTTTATATTTTAGAGTTTTATATGAGACTTGTGGGCTCGTTCTGTGAAAGTAGGTGACAGACAGACGGACAGACAAACGGACGGACGGACGGACGGACGGACTGAACAATTATAAAACCTTCCACCTTTTTTTACGTTATAAACGTAGTGTGGAAGCTAATAACTTATAGTACCGAAATATATAGTTTCGACCCAACATTATGTTGCTTTTAGGTGCTATCAAGGCATACTACTTAATATATACTAACTACTACATACTAATATTAACTTATATGGCGATCAAAATCTATGAAAAGCAGTTCCTGATCGAAATGAATGATAATCGAGTCGAAAAAACTTGTTTAATGAAACAAGTTCGAAATCATCAATAGTTATCCAATAGTGAATAAAAAATCAAATTAAATTCTAATCAAATGCGGTGATCGGATTTTTGATAAATAAAAAATTTAACAATCGAACTCTAATTTCATCAAATTAATTTTGACGATTAAATTTGAAACCAAAATATTCTATTTTTTCGAGATCATTCTATATATTCAACATCCATATATCCTTTTATTAAATTCAAAATTAACATACGAGTTGAGTTGTGTTGTCGCTACTGAATAAAAAATAATTTATTTGATTATCCTTGGTTCATTGATGCCTCTTCAACTTTTGTGTCGATGCCCTAATCTTGCAGCAATTAAATGTCATTACGAGAGCGATCACGTGACAGAACAGGTGCTCTTTTACCTATCATTTCAGCTGGTCAATTTGTGCATTCCGATGTCAATCATCGCATGCGCCATTGCCCTCGAATTTGAATGCGGATAAATATAAAACCGGACAGAATATGATTTTTGAAACAGGTGCCATGCTGCCATCTATCGCCTATGTTAGAAACTATGGGTTTTGTGGTGCTGCTATCTATCGATTAAAAAATGAACGAATTGTTTCTTTTAGGTGGATGTTTGGTGCTGCCATCTATGTTACAAGCGAGAAACAATTTATTGAGCTGAGGTTTCCGGCCCTATGAAATATATTCAGCTAAATTTTCTTTCAAATATAGTTACTAATATATATTCTTTTTAATAAAATGAGTTCATATTTAAAATTATCTTTTATAGTGATTGATTAAAGATATTTACAAAAAGTATCAATCTGGTGTTGAAAGAGGTTAGGTTCGAGATATATTTTCATACATTAAGTAGTACCGTCAAAATTCTTTTTTTTACTTCATTTGCTACAAATATTACATATAGACGAATTTTTTTTACCATTTTTTTATTCAGAATAAATCAGGAGCAATGTCAATAGTTACCTTTGTGTAATTTTAAAACTGTTTAATACTTGATTTACAACGGAAAGGGTCAATTCTGCCACATTATCAAATTTTGAAGAAATAAAATTCGACGTATCTTCTTACCCATGTTTGTTTGAGTTTCTCGACCTGATTCGTTTCAATTACCACATATTTATATCAGTTTTTATAAATTACCCTGAGTACCGAATTTAAATTTTTATTAAAGATCTACCATCATTTTCTAGATCTGAAAAAGTCGTACTTTTCTTAGACTAAACAAAGCTTAAAGACATAACCTAAAAACAAAATTAAATAATAATGCTTATAGGCCTTTTCTTCACCAAAACTTTTTTGCTGAATCAATAATTATTAGATAAAGAAATATCCTTTTACAATCTTTAAAAATAATTTGTATCATAAATCCATTTAAACACTAAATTAACTTTTTGATTTTCCTGTATTCGAATAACATCTACTATATTTTCAGAAACAAGTTAAAATTTCTCAGAAATAAATATTGATTTTTATAAAAAACCAGAAACACCGAACAGCATAGAAACGAAAGTTCTGCTGGAAATTTTTAATGAAGGGCTCTGTGAAAAAGCATATCCAAATAAACCTAGATACCTTATGAACTTTTTGAGTTTGAGCCACTTTTGAACAAACTGTAGGTTAAGCAAACAAGTAATAGCACAATTGCAATCGTTTTTTATAACATTTGCTGACTTATTTTGGTGGGCGCGTAGATTACTAAAATCAAAGGTAAAGTAAACATGAAAATTAACCCTCTAATGCAGGGGTTCCCAACCTTTTTGCACCCGCGTACCACTTGACTTTTTGAGAAATTTTGGCGTACCACCATACCTAAATATTTTAATAAACGTATAATATTTACTCTTCGAAATATATTTTTAGTGCGAAACTTGTTATTGTTCGCTTGTGACAAAAATAACAACCTTGGAAGTATAGTACTTATTGTGCTTCTATGATTGTTTTTAATGTTCAAGCTTTCAGAAAATCCATTCTCACTATGTCTCACATAAGTAACTCGTAACAAATGCCATAAAAAAAAGAGGAGCTTGATGGAAGATAAAGGGTACTCGGATTTACATCCGATCCAGACGTTAATAAATGATTTCTTTTTAAAATAATCTTTCATTTAATTATCTTATGTACGACCGATAACCACTTTCACGGGTACCACCTGAAATTTTCCCGAGTACCACCAGTGGTACGCGTACCACCGGTTGGGAACCTCTGCTCTAATGCATACTGTTACCGTTTGGTAACAAGTAACATAATCCCCTTTATTCTATTAAATTCGAGCTCCTCCTTGACAAATCTGTGTTTTTTTCATCTATTACATTTCATTTTAAAGTTTTAGTTACTAATAATCCTCAGAGATGACAGTAGTAAAAGTGTATTCAAAATTAAAGAGTGAGGTTATTAACTCTTGTGAAATTACGTTTTTGGCAGTATTCAAAGAATAATAATATTAGTACTAAATACTAATAAATTGTTTTGAAAAATTAATCATAGTTCAAAAGGGTTAATTTGACATATTTTTAGTAGTTTTCTAGTCATCATTATCAAAATTGGAATTTTGCAGTTGATTTTTATCATATGGAAAAAATTTTAAAAATTGAAATTATTTAAATTCTAATGCAGTTAATTTTTTTTTTTGTATTTTTCCCATAATGTGTGAGTATTAAAGATACATATATATTTTTTTGGGATGAAAATAAAAATTCCTGCATTAGATTGTTAAGATAGCCAAAATTGAAAATACCTTTCAGGAATCGGTGGTGCCAGCATGGCAGCTGTCATTTGTCCCTTTGGCTGCAAGGCAGGAATGGCTTCGCTCTCCAGTACATTTTCCTCTTCAGCAAATTCAGCTGTTTCTTCAACGTTGCTCGTAAAAGGATTCGTCTTGTTGCCTGAAGACCTAAACGGATTCGAATCTTTCCCACTTGATGAACTTTTCCAGCAGTCGTCATCATCGACATAGACAGTGTCCTTATTGGCAGTGCTGTTCCATATAGAATCATCACCGAACGAGTTCTTCACGTCTGGAATCGTGTTCCAAGTTGGGTCGATTTCAAAGGAGTCCGGATGAGGCAGGCTCTCATCGAGGACTTTGTCGATCTCGTGGTCATCGGCGGCCTCGACAATCTCTTCGATGATGGCCTTTTGTTTCACCTCCACTGGTTCCTTGACTTGAAGATCTTCAGCCTTGGCTTCTGTTGACTTTTCTGATCGGGCATCCTTGGTCACCTTATCAGAACTGGATGGTTTAACGGCGTTCGTCTTTACGTTCTTGGGGATCTTCGGGGCGACCTTCTTGGCCGAAACTGGCGATCGGCTGGTGGACGATATCGGCCTCGGAATCCGAGATGGTTGGTCGGGTGTCCCCGGATCACTTCGGGTCCTCCGAGCCTGGACATGCAGGCTCATCCTCGGAGGCGTGTTCTTAGTCGGATAAGATCTCTTCTTCTTAGGGTTGGACGGGGGAGGGGGAATGGGTATGGCAGTTTCGGACGACTTTGATTTCTTCGCTGGAGTTTTCTCTATCTTGCATCCATTGAGCATTTTAAGTTTGGACACGGACTTCGGTGTCGATGTAGCCTCGCTAGTTGTCTTTTGAGCTTCTGCAGCAACCCCATTCATTTTGACTGTATTGTTGTTGTCCACTTTATTTTGTTTTGTAGTATAAGTGGCGTCTTGTTTTGTAGTATAAGTGGCGTCTTGTTTTGTTGAAGTGGCGTCTTGTTTAGTAGAAGAAGTGGCGTCTTGTTTTGTAGAAGTTGCGTCTTGTTTTTTAGTGGTCGTATCGTCCTCTTCGCTGTGGACGTCTTCGCAGCTGCTGCTGTTGGTGATGACCACGATGGGACCTCTCTGGATCTCTTTCTTTCGACCGTCGTCATCTCGATTGCCTTGATGGGCATCCAGCTCTTTTTCTAACCTAAAACAATAACAAAAATTAATTAGTTTGGGGTAGCATGAACGAGAGCAGTTAAGAGCAACATATTTTCACAATCACCAGAATTTATAACATTTGCTACGATTTACCGTGCACATCTTTCACTCACCTGTTTTTGTTTTATAAGTTAGTTATGCTTCGTTTTTGTTATGTTAGTTATTAAAAGTTAGTCATTAAATAAGTAAATAAATAAAACTCACTTTTCAAAAGGGGATAGCACCTTCTCCAAGTCAAATCGCGGCACCTCGACAGCAGAGCCCCCTTTCCACCTTTCAGAGAAACTCGAATTGGCCGTTGAGTTCCTACTTGAAAACCGATCCACCACCGTCGAAACGGACGACCTGCAAAGAACAGAAAAATATAGCCATTTCAGACGTTTGTTGGGGAAAATATATGAAACGCAGCCCTAGTTTAGCCCTTTCAGTCCCAATGACAATTTGGCATCATATATTTTAGATTTTATTTAACCATAGCCATTTATGATATCAAAACGCACATCATTCGATTCTTCAAACATTTTTCAATAAGAAAATATTTTTATTACCCATATAGATGTCAGCCTTTATATATTTTTTTTTAAATATGATCAGAAACTTGATGTGCCAAAAGGCGTCACTGGAACTGAAAGGGTTAAGTTTATCAAAGATTTTTTTAGCATAATGAAATCTTCGCGTAAACTGTTTGTTTACTGTTTTCGCACTCAATATCACCGAAAAATGTCGAATCCATTCGAATTCGTTCAAATGTCGAATTCGTTCTTGATGGGATGAATCAAAGAAGAACTCGTTTGGCGAAAGAGATATTTTAGGATTCATCCCATCAAGAAACTTATTTTTACAAGAAAAAAGGAAACACCAAAGGAAAACTTATTTACATGTGGGGGAATATCATTTGGATAAAGAATCTTTCCTACTCGAAGAACGAATCAAAAAATTCGTTCTTTTGATGGGATGAATCTTTAGAGGAACGGGGCCTATCCATATGTATGTTTGCAGATATTTTCAAATTATTCCATTGATCAACTTCACTTAAAAAGAGGCTGGAAAATTGGGTCTTGTCGTTTGCATGAATGCCACTCCCTTGCGCACGAATTTGCAGGGTTTGTGAAGTTACTGGGAAATACTGGTTATCAAGAGCGATCGCAGGGCGGTGTTTAAATCGATCGCCTCGCGAATTCGATGCGTTTCAGTAGAATTTCCGCCCAAAGTTGACACTGTCCCAGTCTAGTAGTCCGTGTCCGATTCCAGCAGCGGGTCCGCCTTTTCGTCCATTTCGTCGTCCTCTTCGGGTATGACGTCCATGGACGATGAGGCAGGGAAAAGGCCTGCGTCCCCGACATGAACGCGACCCACTCGGTGAAGGTGGACGGGGAGGGGCGATCGCATACGCACGGCAAACGTGCGTGAATTCAAAGCGTGTCAGTTCACTTTCAGCCTTAAATAATGGTTTTCGAGAGCGTTCGCAGGGTGGAGCTCAAAACCGATCGCATCGCAGAGCCAACGTGCGCGAATTCGAAGCGTTTCAGTTGAATTTCGCTTCGCCCCCAACTTTCAACTCACCCCGTGTCGTCCGTGTCCGACTCCAGCAGCGGGTCCGCCACCTCGTCCATTTCGTCGTCCTCTTCGGGTATGACGTCCATGTAGGCGGACGAGGAGGCGGGGATAAAGACCTGCTTCCCCGACATGAAAGCGCCAAACTCTCTGAAGGTGGACGAGGAAGGGCGATCGCATAGCAGAGCAAACGTGCGTGAATTCAAAGCGTGTCAGTTCACTTTCACCCTAAATACTGGTTTTCGAGAGCGTTCGCAGGGCGGAGCTTAAAACCGATCGCATCGCAGAGCCAACGTGCGCGAATTTGAAGCATTTCTGTTGAATTTCGCCCCCCAACTTTCAACTCACCCCGTGTCGTCCGTGTCCGACTCCAGCAGCGGGTCCGCCTCCTCGTCCATTTCGTCGTCCTCCTCGGGTATGACGTCCATGTAGGCGGACGAGGAGGCGGGGAAGAAGGCCTGCGTCCCCGACATGAAAGCGTCCCACGCGGTGAATGTGGAAGGGGAGGGGCGATCGCATACGCACGGCAAACGTGCGTGAATTCAAAGCGTGGCAGTTCAATTTCACCCTAAATACTGGTATTTGAGAGCGTTTGCAGGGCGGAGCTTAAGACCGATCGCATCGCAGAGCCAACGTGCGCGAATTCGAAGCGTTTCAGTTGAATTTCGCCCCAACTTCCAACTTACCACGGGTCGTCCGTGTCCGACTCCAGCAGCGGATCCGCCTCCTCGTCCATTTCGTCGTCCTCCTCGGGTATGACGTCCATGTAGGCGGACGAGGAGGCGGGGAAGAAGGCATGCGTCCCCGACATGAACGCGACCCACTCGGTGAAGGTGGACGGGGAGGGGCGATCGCATACGCACAGCAAACGTGCGTGAATTCAAAGCGTGTCAGGTCACTTTCCCCCTAAATACTGGTTGTCGAGAGCTTTCGCAGGGCGGAGCTTAAGACCGATCGCATCGCAGAGCCAACGTGCGCGAATTCGAAGCGTTTCAGTTCAATCTCGCCCCCAACTTTCAACTCACCCCGTGTCGTCCGTGTCCGACTCCAGCAGCGGGTCCGCCTCCTCGTCCATTTCGTCGTCCTCTTCGGGTATGACGTCCATGTAGGCGGACGAGGAGGCGGGGAAGAAGGCCTGCGTCCCCGACATGAAGGCGTCCCAGGCGGTGAATGTGGACGGGGAGGGGTGGTCGTCGACTGGATAGAACTCCTCGGGGTCGTCCATTTCGAAAGGCCTGATGGGAGAAAGAGGGGTTGAGTTATAAAGATCTTACACTCTTAAAACAAAAGAGTGAAATCCATTCCAGTTGGAGAAGTGCATTTTCGACACTGGAAAGGAATGAAAATTAACTCAGACTGAGTAAAAATCACTCGTTTGGAGTGATCCTGTCGGAGGTTTAACACACAAAGGATCCACTCCAAAAGGAGAAGTGTATTTTCCAGACTGGAGGAGTGAAAATTAATCTGACTGAGTTAAAATCGCTCGTTCGTTTTAGGAGTGTAGTAATTGAATTAGAGTGGAGGGTCACGTGACCTTTTGCAGCACACATGGAGCTAAAAATATCATGGCAAACATGCCAGTGTTGCCATCACTCTAAGGAGAATAAGACTGCTCCATCAACAAAAAAATACCATTTAAAGCTAAAATTCCAAAAAAAAAAAAAAAATACCAAAAAAAACTAGCTACATTACTTTTTAATGACTTTATAAAAAAGGAATGCGAAAGGCTTTTTTAATACTTTTCTAATATTTTTTGTTGTAAATTTTAAGTATTAAATGGTACTTCTTCGATGACGCTGTAGTATTTTTCTCCTTAAAGTGGTGGCAACACTGGCAAATTTACCATGATAATCTTGCCTCCATGCGTGTCCCACAGCCGCAATTGGAGTTCACGTGACCTGCCGAACACTGCAATAAACTTTTAAAAGCTGATTTTTCTTCAAATATTCATTTCAATGAACAGTGAGCGAGTGAAGCGATAGTGAGGGGGGGCGATGCTCCTAGTTTCTCATACTATTGTTGATGTTCCCACAGCAATTAAAATGAACAAAAAAAAAATTATATTCAATGGTGGACCAACAACAGACAGATAGGTGGACAGACGTTTATAGAGGTGGACAAAAATTACAAAAGATAGCTCTATGATGTCTTACCTTTCTAAAAAAAGAAGTTTTAAACTTAAAGAGATAAATACGAATTTGGAAGGGAGGTACGGACGGAAAGACGGACATCTCTACCATGTCAGTACTTACTCTCGATTTCTTTTTAATTCATTCGAATGAAAAATCCAAAAATATTTAATACTTCTGAATTAAAAAATGAAATTGAACTAAAAATTTAATTTCTACTGAATGTTAAGCGGCAACAAAATTCTTACGCCGCTAACGTTTTACAGCAGTGGTTCCCAAACTTGAGGCGATCGCCCCCAAATGGGCGATTTGTGCTATCAAGGGGGCACTAATTAGTTGGGGGGCGATGAGTATTCAAAAGGAGAAATTTAAAATAATACATTACAGTAGAACCATTCTCTAACCCTTACCCAATCAATCAATTTTTACTATCAACTCTCTTAAATTATCGAGCATTCAGTTTAAAGATCTTAGTTATTTCACTTTTGGTCTTTAAAATATCTATTGAAAATATACATTTTTTTTTAATTTGACAGTGACCATATGGAGCTGCTTTGTTTGTTTTTATATATGGTAGTAAGTGTTTAAAATAATAAAATTGCTTTATTAGTTACATTTTAGCTCAAATTATAATTAGACATAACATGAAAATTAAAAGGGGGCGATGGGTGTTAGTCAACCTAAAGTGAGGGGCGATGGTTCAGAAAAGGTTGGGAACCACTGTTTTACTGGTACGACAAAAAGGGACTTGTCAGTCCCATAGAGCTAATGCGTTATTTTGAAATCATAACTTTTGCAAAAGAATTGCTTTGCCATGCTATCCCATTTTCACCTAGTATGGAAATCCTCATAACATCAATTAAAAAGAAAATAACATTATTGAATTAGCAATTGATGAATTTTTAAAATAGTGTCGCCATCTGCTGTATATTTTTGATATTTTAAATCTTCAAAAATATATAATTAAATAACAAGATACCATTTTCGTTTCATTTCAATGGTATGTTGATTCCCATACTTAGGGAAAAAAGTCTAACATGGCGCAACTTGTGATTCCAAAACTAATGCAATGAGCTCGATGGGGGACCGACAATCCCTCTTAATTTTACTCACTTCTGCTGTTTTCTCGTCTTGTTATTCCCGCTTTCTTCTTCGCCACTCGACTGTAAGTATCCGGACCCTAGCTTCTTGAGCAGGGATGAGGCCGAGAACTTCTTGTGGTGCTTCGGCGGTTCTTCCTCAGCCTCGAAGGTCACCGTTTGAGTCTGAAGGTCATAGGTTCTGCTACTGCTGTTGCTGTTACCTGAAAGTAAGTCTTCATGAATAATCATTTTTTAAGATAATATTTGGCGTTTTAAGTTAGATCTTGCTGTTGTTGCTGATCCCTGTTGCCCAGCAGAGCTAGACGAGGTCTGTGATATTGCACACTCTCAAGAAATCAATAACCAATAATGGTAGCTCCAGAAGATCTTTATCGAGTCCTAAACAATCAAGGATGTGCTCCGAAGTGGCTTGGCCTTATTAATACTTGGTACAATTTGGGACTTCCTTTTCTTTGCTGTTATATGTCAATGTTCTTAGGCGGCCACTACGAAATAGCGTTATCGTAGTTTGTTCCTGTCTGCTAAATTACATCTTAAAGAATAAGAGCAGTTGCCGGGCATAAAAACCGAAGTATTTTCTCTGTGTTAATCCAAAGGGAAAAAAATAAGTAAGTCTAATTACTCTAGCTTTAATGACTATTGTTATTACCGGTTTCTTTTTGTGATAAATGTAGGTGGTGACATATTATCACTTAAACACCCTCAAATTCTTATATTTTTAACACCAATTAAACTTAAAAACTTAAATTACCTTTTCACATATCCTTAATATCAACTATTAATATCTTTAACATCCCAAACATACACTGTGGCCCCCAAACAGTATTCCAGTTCAATCGTTCCCACAGAACTTTGCTGAACCATCCGCTCATACGTTGACCTTTTAAACCTTTCTTATAACAAAATCTTAACTCTGTTTGGTCAGTGAAGAAGCGTTCGACATTCCTTGCCATATTTGTGTAGTACTTCCCATGAGCCATCAAATCCGCAGAATACCCTTGGGGGAAAAGTGGTTGAGCAGGATTTCTAACCCAAACTCCGCAATCAACCCCCCTTCGTAAAATAAGGCGTTTATATGGGAATATGGGTTTTGATGACGTATGGCGTGACGCTAGCGAGACATCTCAAATTTCTTGACAATAACACGTGGGTTTTAGTTTACATACGATCCAACATGGACATTGAAAGGACTATGGTGTTTTTAGCAATCAAAGCAGCGATTAATTTGCGACAACCGTTGAGTCGGTTACGAAGTTGGTTAAAGTTGGAATTCATAGGATTGCCGAATCCATGGATGAAACGTCAAACCCTTCTTGATTGGAGGGTTTGCGAAAACCCCCAAATAGCCGCAATCCCGATTCGGCCATTTGCGAAAATCCCCAAGAGATAAAAATTGCGGAGTTTACTCTTCAGTCTATTTATTCGATGGCTCCTGTAAACGAGCCTATTAAAAGATTTATTCCTATTTAAATTTCCCTGTCGACTTATTTTACATGTAGCTGGTTTGCAGGGCTCTATAATCAAACTTTTTAAAATTCATTTGAATATTTTTTGTTAGATTATTTTTAGATATTTGGGATTGAAAAACTGGAGGCTGCACAAGTATTCGAGTACCGTGCATCCAAATTTCAACAGCACATTTCCTCCATCCAAGGCATTCGTCAAATGCTACGCAAGACGACGCGACGTGGGGAGGATTCCTCACACCCTTTTGCGCCCTTAAAATAATTTGAAGGATTACGGCATTCTATTATTTGTAAGACAGATTGTAGATATTGGTTTTGAGGGTACTAATTTGGCACTTAATTATCACTTGTGGTGAAAAGGCTTTCACCATGGAGATCATAGTAAAAGTGATCACGGGACCTCTATTTACAGTGGCGGTACACGCATGAAGCCAAGATTACAAAGATGACAAATTTGCCAGAGTTGTCATCTCTTTAGTGGGAAATATACTATGCCATCATTGAAAAAATATCATTTAATACTATGATCACAAAAAATGTACTATTAAAGCGGTTCACGTATTTTTGTAAAATAAAATTACTAAAAAGAGTTCATAATGCAGCAAGAATTTGTATTTATTTCTTTTGCGATTTCAGTATTTAGTGGTATTTTCTCGGTGACGCTGTAGTAGTATTTTTTACCCTGATCAACATTGCCAAATTTACCATTTTAATCTTGGCTCCAAGCGTGTCCCGTCGCTGAAATTGGAAGTTACGTGATCTGCCACTCTAAATTTTTACTATGATCTGCAGCAACCCCTCGTTATATCGCGCTTCCCGGAAGACAAGCAAAAAACCGCTATTTTACCAAATGCGCGATAAAACGAGCGACTAGATAATTATTTAACTACATTGAAAAAATTGGGAGGCATGATATATCCGAATGCGCGTTATAAAGAGGCGCGATATAGCGAGGGGTTACTAATATAAGTCTGTATGGATTGTAACTGTACCCGTGGACGGTGCATTGTTGCAGTTGCACTGTGGCTGCGCTTCCTTCTGTCCCCTGTTAGAGTCGAAGTCGGCGGACTTGCGCAGGAGGTAGCCCTTTCGCTTGCGCTCCATGCCAGGATGGGGCCTTCTTGGGAGGTCTCATGGACAACCTAAGAAAAAGGATTGAAATTTAGCCTCCCAGTTTCGTGCAAGTTAGTACAAGTACAGGGTGGTTATAAAAATTAAGGCTCGCTATTCGGAGTAGTCTGTAGCTTCAATGAATAATCCAAATGCATCAAAAATTGAGGCACTTACTAATCAAGAAGGGGGGAAAACAATTGAATCATAAAAAAACAAACTCGTCTTTTGACCCGGGCTCTAAATTACGAGGCGTAATTGGCTGTGTTGGCCGTAATTGGCCATAATTGGGTATGCCTCGTATTTAGAACCCTGATCAAGAGACGAGTTTCTGCTTTACGATTTCTTTCTTAAAAAAAAAAAACAGTGTGGCTATAATCGCTATTCGGAGTGGGTCTGTAGCTTTAATGAATAATCCAAATGCAAAAAAACTTTGAGACACTTTCTAATCATGAAGGGGGGGGGGGGGGGGGGGATGGAATCATAAAAAACAAACTCGTCACTTGACCTGGATTCTAAATTACGAGGCGTAATTGGATGTGTTGGCCGTAATTAGCCATAATTGGCTATGCCTCGTAATTTAGAACCTTGATCAAGAGACCAGTTTCTTTTTTTGATGCCATTCTTTTTCGAAAAAAAAAAAGAAATTTGTCTCTTGACCAGTGTTCTAAATTACCAGGCGTAATTGGCATAATTGACGACGCCTCGTATTTAGAACGTTGGTAAAGAGACGAGTTTGTTTTTTATGATTATTCTTTTTTATGATTATTCTTTTTTATGATTCTATGTTTTTATGATTCCATTATTTTTCCCCCTTCTTTATTATTAAATGCCTCTTAGTGATTTGCATTTGGATTAATCATTAATGCTACAGACCGCTCCGAATAGCGAGCGTTTATTTTATAACCACCCTCTACATAGTTCAAAGCTAAGAGTCCACAAGCAAAAAAAAAAAAAAAGCACAAGTTTCATGCAAGAAACTTGCTTGAGTGTTTACATGGAGCTAGCAATTTTCCCAAGCGGCAAGGCGCAGCAAGATATTTTATAGCTTTGTTGCACGTTTAACTTGCAGAGTAGTGTGCACGACAATACTCTGCAACCCTGGTTTGGTTCAGTTATAAACGTACACAGAGATCGGGATCGTCCATTCCATCGTCCTTCACCATGAATAAAAGGTTTGGTTCGATTTGAATTATCGTCGCACTAGAGATGAATAAAAGGAAAGCTGTCACTTTAATATTAATCGCTCATACAATTAAAGATAATAATGCCTGTAACGCAAATACACGTAAGTATTGGTGAAGAACAGGGTTCTGAAATTAACTAGGATTTTTTAGAAATTTATTTCTGGAAATAGCTATAGCCTCAGCAATTAAAAAAAATACATATGCATGTCGGCATCTGATTTGAAAACTTGTTACTGAAGAGAATTACCAAACTTGCGGCAGTTGGGGAATCAGTCAAAATTTAGTAAGTCAATTGCATTAAATAACTAAATTTTTGGAATTTATTTAGTAAAGTTAAGATTAAATCTTACTTGATTATAAAGGAACTAGATGGCAGCACCAAAATCTATATTGCCTATTACTTATCACATCATGAAATAGTTTAGTTATTACAAGGTAGATGGCAGCACCAAATATTTGTATCGGTTGATTGTTTTAAATTTTTACAGGATAGTAGATCATGTACTCCACGATGACGTTGGGGTTGCCAAAAATGCTATTAAATAATAAATTAAACAAAAAAGATACTTTCATATAATTATTTTGATATTTTTACAAGGTTAAGGTACTTCCTTAATAACCAATGAAAGTGGGTATAAAAACACAATCCACACGTGACTAGACATTGCGACGTAACTTCTGAACCGCATCAAACGGTGAAATATCCGTTTATTATCCCGCAGATTCCTTTATCTGGATGAACGGATTCTTTTATTTCTGTGTCTTAGTATCTAAAGGGCCAATGTTGAATACTGTTACATAAGACGCCGGCCTTTCTTCTCCGCATATTTGGAGATCCACCGTTTAAAGTACTGTTGCAACTAACTAGAAGAGGACGCTCTCCAGAGATAGTATTGATGTAGTCAACCATAAAGGAAAAGATGGTTAGATAGATTAGGTTCAAAGCAAGACCTTTCATGGGGAAGATATTATATGTTATATGCTATATAGGTTCAAGTGACATTGTTATTTATTGAATGAGGGGGAAATAAAGGGGACAATTGACGAAGATCCTTCTCTATGTTAATATATTTTTTTAAAAAATGTGAAGCTAAATTACTCCAAGCTGTATTGAATATTTTTAAAAAAGGGTACTTTATAGCCGGCTCAATTTAATTCTTCTAATCATCTATAATGCAAGTTCTTCAAATTGGTTTGAGTATATATTTTTATTTTCAATATATCATTTCCCAATAAAATAGTCGAACCAATTTCAAAATATCGAATTATTAAGACATTAAAAAACACATTTATCATTTAAAAAAAAGTTTGTAAAAAATATTTAAAACTTGCGAGAAATTGCGGTTAACGCGATAAAAAAAAAGTAATAGTTTAAAACAATTAGCTATTCCCCCAAACCAGAAAAAAAGTGTTTATTCAGTAATATGGCCATAGTACGAAAAAATAAAAACAGCTCCTTGTAAAAAGAACAATTGAGAGGTAGAAATCAATTGGTTATTCAATCTGTTTTAAATCAATTGAATCTTGTTTTGTAATCTAATGAAATAGTGTATATGTCAAACGTTTTAAAATCTAATTAACATTAAAAAGCGAAATTCAGAGGAAAAACTCGATTGATTAATTCGTACTTTTTATAATGAAATGAATCTTGTTTTGCAAAAAATAGTTTCAAGAGAACTGAAAAAGCATGTTCGATGCGCATCAGAACACATTCCACGATATTGTCTTTTTTTCTCAAAAGGAATGTAGATTGAATTCTATGGTAAAAACTTCCATTAAAGGAACATGTGACATAAATCCTGCATTTTTGTAGATGCTATACGGCGATTATGACAGCTTTGTAGTTAATAGCTCGTGGCAAAAGATTCTTGTGTATGATATGAATTCAATTCTTCTTTTAACCCTGTAATGCATGAATTGTTTTCCATACCGAAAGAATATATTTGTATCTTTAATACTCATCATTTCAGAAAAATACTGAAAAAAATCAACTGCACTTGAATTTACATCATTTAAATTTTTAAAAATTTTGCCATATGGCAAAAAAACCCCTACAAAATTCCAATTTGGATAAGAATGACTAGAAAACTACTAAATATATTTTAAAGTAACCCTCTTGAACTATAATTATTTTTTCAAAAAAATTTATTTGTATTTAGTACTAATATTATTATACTTTGAATTCTTCCAACGACGTAATTTCACAACAGTTAATAACTTACTCTTTAATTTTGAATGCACTTTTACTACTGTTATCTATGAGGATTATTAGTAACAAAAACTTCAAAATGGAATGTAATAGATGAAAATAGTACAGATTTGTCGAGAGGGAGCTCTACTTTGATAGAATAAATGGGATTACGTTACTTGTTGATATAAGGCAGCAGTATGCATTAGAGGGTTAAGAGAGGGAAGGTCCAAAACAATTAAACTGATTGCTGATTTTAAGATTGCTTTCTATTTTCAAAGTGAAACGATCATCCTTATTTAAGTAAATAATTTTAATCAGCAATTTGAAATAAAAATGTAAATCCTCATCGACACTTCATAGAGCATCGAAGCTATATTATTACCGTTCATCGTTTATCGGATGGCTAGACGAGAACGAGAGCAGACACTGCAAAAGTAACCTAGGTGGCACCGCCTCGGTGGCTGAATGGTTAGCGTACTAGCCTTTGGAGCTGCTGAGGTCGGGTTCGAACCCGGTCAGGCATGGATGTTTGTGTCAGTCAATAAATGTTGTTATTTGTCTTTGTGTTATTCATTTCCTTGTGACTGTAAATTTCTTTCTGTGTCGGTCCCACTTGACGAAAGCTTATAAGCGGTTCCCTGAACAAGCAAACAAGCTGGAATATATATGTATCATATTATACCATACCATAACCTAGGTGGCATGCCAAACATGGCTCTTGCGCTGTAAAACCCCGCTCAACTAACCAACCTATTTTTGATTTGCGTTGTTTTGTAACCCGGAACTCGGTACTCCAGGTCAATTTTAGTAAATAACCCTATATATCAGTACCTTTTTTGTAAATTTTTGAAAAAATGCTAAACAGAATACACTAATTGCTTCCATGAATGGGTTCAGTTAGGCTAGTTAAAGTTTTCCCGAAGCTACTGGCCCATGAGGCAGTGACCACCTCCGTCTGTGCCCTGAGCTGAGGATAGACAAATGGTTGTGCATGTCGACATCGGGTGGATAATTCGACGACAAACAACTAACAATACAGTTAATGGTTTCGATTACAAAGCTGCTTATAGCGCAAACTATAGCGTACTTTCTCCGAAAAAAATTATCTGACCAAGTACAAGCAATAAAACTACTCTCTGGAAGAGAAACTGTAAAAGGACGAGATCAAGACTTGGAGGTTAAATGTATATGATTTAAATGCTTGGCGATAAACAAAAAATGAAAGCGTTTGAAAGTCAAGTCAAGTTTTTGCACCCCAACATAGCCATACACGCGTAAATTAATCAGCACAAAACGCATAATGTAAGTGGAAGAATTGGCTGTTACATCACGAAAAATGGCTATATGCGCAGAAGGCTGTAATGCAAGATCTGATAAAACAGATTCGAATATTTCAATTTAAATGTAAAATGTCAATTCATTTTCGTTAACTTCATTGTATATGCAACTTGGAGCCAAATCTTTCGCCCCGTGACTTTGATTCCAAATATATTTCTGTGAAATATAAAGTTTTCTTCTTTTTCTTCTTCTTCTTAATAACGAAGCACGTCGCCCATAGGCATGCTTTAGGTCAAGTGGCAACACAAATTTTGAAAGAGAATCAATTCTTTATCGAACCTCTTTTGGTTAGGTTGGAGTTATCGTCGCACAAGAGCAACACTATTGGCGACGGGCGTCGAATTTTAGAACCACAGTCAAGTGACGAGCCGGCACCTGAATATGCACCCAATGCAACCGTAAAGGGCGACATCGAACGCAGCGTCAGGACTTTGAAGGATAGCTAACGTGCACTCCCTCACACGGGGTATTATAATTATTCGTCGTACATTTTGGTCTGCGCGGGCCGTTTATGGGTCGGCAGATATTTTGGCGAGTGCCTAACCGACTGGGCTCGCCCCCGAACCCCGTTTGGTGAAAGAATGTCTCATACGACCAAAGTGCAAATCGAAGGAAGTACAGGAGTAGAGTAGCGATATGTACCTTCTCCGGATACAAAATTTCAATTTACCTTTACTAGCGGAAATACGAGATGAAAAAACTACGCACCGTAAAAAAGCCATGCAATAGCCCTTGTATAGCTCCAGTCCATTTGGGTGCATAACAGAATCGATAATTGCTTCACCAAGCAAACCAACTTTCACATTGCTTTCACTTCTGACATCACCTCTCTCTTCTCTCACCTCCATGAGGTCAAGTTGGTGAAAGTTGGCGACCGCCGTGGCGCGGAAAATCCGATCGCGTGATGATAAGATCCGAAAAAAATAAAAGGATCATCCGGAATAAGACCGTGAAAGGCGCCCATGCGTAGGAAAGCATCTCACACACATCCACAAAAGAGAGAGCTGTGTGCTAAAAACCCCAATACTTTCACCCGGCTTTCATCCCAGGGTGGACAAGCCATCATTGAAATTTTCGAATTGCAATGGAATTTAGTGTTACACTCGGTTAGGTCAGTTTGAATTATCGTCGCACTAGGTTAGGTTAGGTTTTGAATATCGTTGCACTAGAGCTACACGAGGGCTATGGGTTACATTCCGTTGATGTCATGCGATTTGTTATCCTACACTCTTAAAACGAACGAGCGATTTTAACTCAGTCTGATTGATTTTCACTCCTCCAGTCTGGAAAATGCACTTCTCCTTTTGGAGTGGATCCTTTATGTGTTAAACCTCCGACAGAATCACTCCAAACGCGAGTGATTTTAACTCAGTCTGATCTAATATTCATTCCTTTCCAGTGTCGAAAATGCACTTCTCCAACTGGAGTGGATTTCACTCTTTTGTTTTAAGAGTGTAGTGTTAGACTCGGTTAGTTTGAATTATCGTCGCACTAGAGCTACAAGAGGGCTATGGGGAAACATTCCGGTGATGTCACGCGGTTTGTTATCATATACCTTTCAAAACACGTGCTAATGTTATCCTACTGCTCTAACCTGTCTAACCGCTTGTTTTCCTCAGCGATTTGGAATTGAAGCTCAGGTTGATATGGCCGTGAATGTCCCCCATTGGCGACGGGCATCGTATTTTAGAACCACAGTCAAGTGACGAGCCGACACCTCATAGGCCTGCAACCGTGAAGGACGACATCATACGCAGCGTTAGGACATTGAAGGATATGTAACGCCAATAGCTACACGCGAGCTATTGGCGGTGGGCGTTTATGTCTTATAACCACAGTCAAGTGACGAGCCGACACCTAGAGGCACCCAACGCAAACGTAAAGGGCGACATCGTACGCAGCTTTAGTGCTTTGAAGGATATTTAACGAGCACTCCCTCTACACGAGGTACTATTCGTCGGACATTTTTGACTGCACGGACCGTTTAGCGAGCCACAAAAGAGAGAGAAAGCTATGTGCCTAAAACCTCAATACTTTCACCCGGATTTGATGGACAGGTCAGCAGCCATCATTGAAATTTTCGGATCAGAATGAAGTTTAGTGTAACATTTGATTGAGGAGCAAGGCAGGTCCATGAAGTAACCAATTTTCATGCGATGGAAAGTCTTTTAAATGTCGCCCAGTACAGGAATTATGACAAGAAACTTAAGTACAGCAAAATGTTGACTTAAAAAGCTAAATAATTTAATAATCCCGATTTAAAAAAATTCTAAGACTTTTTATATCAGTGAGGAAATTTTTAAAAATTAAAAAAATATCTCATAACTTACTCTATAAAAATTATATGATTACAAATATATTTTAGAAGAAGAAGAATTTTTATTAAACACATGATAATAAGAACACATTTTGATAATAAGAAAACTTTATTAAAGAGAATAATTCTTCAGTATGCGTATTTCCCAATGAGAGTGCTCCATATGCGAATATTCATTAACAAATACCCATTAACAAATGTTATGGATTATATTAATTTAATATCGAGTTATTTCATGTGCAGTTGTTTCTACCGGCTTTCCACCAGACCGGTCCGTTCATCATCTTATACGGAATTTTCTAATTCAACCCCCCTACTACAAGACAGACAAAAACGAACCTGCAAAACGTTAAAACAAAAGTAATAAAGTTTTACTCTCAACATTATTATTATCAATTTAACGTTTACAGAAGTTAAACGAACCATAACCCATAAAAAGAAGTCCAAAGCAGATACTCAAACCATTCTTTGTACAGCCAAAAATCAACAACTCTTCATCTTCATTACCATAGTAATATTTTTTTTTCTTTTCGAAATAGCGTCTTTTAGTCGAGTGTTTAGATCCGCAACACTACGCATACAATTTATTTTTCCATGCTAAATTTAGCAAGTTTCATTTATTTTATTTAAAAAATTCTATAATTATTACTATCGTTTGTAAAAAATAATTTATATCTCAAAGAATATATGGTATATGTAATATTCCTCGCTGATAATAGAATTAAAACTTTTCATATCAACGTACAAAGAATCTCGTAGTGAAGTATATTTGACGTCTTTTCAAACTGGTCGCTGACGCAAAAATAAATTTATTTTAATTTATTGTCTAAAAGAATTAAAGCTTCTCGAGCGATTGTTGCGAATGGCAATGGTGATTTAATTCTAATAAAAATGGCTTTTTTTTTTAATGAGCAGTAAATCTGAAGTTTTACAAATTGATCGAAGTACTTTGAATTCGAATTCTTTTCTGAAATTATCAATGCATTCTAACTTCGATGGGCTGATTTTTTTTTTGACGTATCACACTTGTCCGTAGCATTTGTAGTTTGGTCTATGAAAGTGGGTGACGGAAAGACGGATTGAACGATTATTATACTTTCCACTTTTTACGTTAAAAACATGGTGTGGAAGTTAAAATAAAAAAGATGGGGGTGAAAGAGTTAATGTGGCATAATTTGGTCAACATACACTCTAAAAAATGAATGCTCAAAAACGACGAAATTTTCCTTAATTTTGACGATTGCTTTACTGGCAAATGCTCCGAGTTTTCGTTTCCTCAAAGTGAGGAAATTTGAATCGTCATTTTTATGAGGATTTGAATGTCGTCTAATGAAAAGAAATATTTCGTCATTTTTGAGCATGTGAGTACAACAATGAGATTCAGTTTCCTCAAAATCAAGATATAGAATCGTCAAATCACGATCGTAAAAGTGAGGATTCGCGTTTACTCAAAAGTCCCGCGATAGTTTGACGAAACAATCCTCAAAATTAACGAAATGAGGCTTGAGGATTCATGAATCGTCAAAAATGAAAGTGTTATTTCTGAGATTGTAAATAGTTGGGCGTACCCCCATCGACTTCCAGACTAGGAGTCACTCTTTTCCCCCCCGTTTACAGCACCATTTTATTTTAATCCCTACAAATGGGGAATCAGCGAAGCATGGAGTGCAATTAAGTCAAAGTCTTTCAAGGGCTCGTTAGGTTCTTGATGTGTGGAAGGATGGTTAATTAATGTCTTCATATTTAGGGTTTCTTTCGGTTGACAATGGAGATGTATTGAGGCGGAACTCTATTGTTTCATTCAAATCGGGAAGTATACACTGTTAAAAAAAACCTGAATTTTACGTGCATATTTCTGTGATTATTTTCGGGAATTTACGGAAAGATTGCGTTTCTTCAACAAACAGACGGTTTGTCTGAAATAAACAGCTTGTTTCCGTTTTCCTTAAACGCTTGACAAGCGAAAACGGAAAAACACCGTATTTCTGTGTGCAGAATTTCACTTAAGACCCGTATTAACGTAATTTCTCCATATAACCTCACACCCAACAGCTTTTAGCCTCGACACATCCACCGACCGACTCAGCCACCATATTTTTTGTTTGTTTGTTTTGACCACATCTGAAGCAAGAAAGATAAATATACAGGTATGTTCATTTCTTTTACTAAAATAAGATTTTATTTTAGGATTATATTTTCAATCTTTCTTTTCTATATATAGAATCCACAGTTGTCTATTTCTTATTTGTTTCTGTAATCTCTATAGTCCTATAATTGACCGTGGGATGATTCCTGAAATTAATAATTCCGTTTGTTTACCAACACGCTTAACTAAGTAAATTTAATTTAAAAGTTTGAAAAACCTGTCAAATGTTGGAAATAAACAATGTTCACCTACAAACAAGTGCACATTATTAAAAAAAGTAATGAAATTATTTGAAATTATTACATTTAAATTCGATTGAAAAGCAATTGCCCACGTGTAGCTCTAGTACGACGATATTCAAAACCTAACCTCGATTGAAAAGCACGGTTACGCTATCGCTATTAGCACAGCATGGTTTATTTTAAAAACTATGCAATTATACATTACGTAAACTTTCTCTTTACTATATCATACTCTTTTGTTGAATTTAACGAATCAATTAGTGATTACGGATGTATGCAGATCACATGCTTTGATACGATTCAGATGTTACATACACTATTGTCGATGCACTTTGCTTTAAAAAATCTGCACTAAGAAAAACACAATTTAAAATTAAATGCAAATTTTTTAACGAATTCAAAATTTAGGAATTGCAAGTGTCTGCAGAACGCTATTTTAGTGTTCATTTAGATAAAGCTGCTAAGTGATATCTCATTCTCGACCCACCGCCTACAACTACAGCAATAGTTATTAGCTTTTACTAGAATACTAATTATAAGATTGTATTGTATTACTAAATAATATTATAAAATTGTATTTTATTACTAAATACCATTATAAAATTGTTTTTTATTACTAAATACTATTATAAAATTGTATTTTTAATTTTGATATACATTATTCAAGAACACATCTGTTCTGTTTATACCCCCCACCTATTAAAATATATTTTCAATGTTCCAATTATCAAAACTGTATTGTAAGATATGGATAAATCAATTCATTAAAGGTACTGTAAGATTCATGCCTTGTCTTCCCCGTCCCCCCTCTTAAAAAAAAGAGAAAAAGCGTTTTTAACTCTGATATAAATTATTACGGTGCAGATACTATGGAAGACTTGCTCGAAAAAAAGCCTAAAATTGACAAATTGTTTAATTTTAGAAGGCTTAAGAAGATTTTGTCTGATTAACGCCTGATTACCACTTGCTTCTTTACATTAGATCTATTTATTCAAAATTGCATTTGTATATATTAATATATTATTTTTTTTAGGTGCTTGTTTATCATAAATCTCCAAAGAGGGTCGAAAGTTCAGAAAAAGAAGAAAATTAAATCTGTAGTTCCTGTACAAATTTTTAAATCAGTTGAGGATTTGAAATACCATAACAGTCTTTATCAATTATGAAAGAAAAATAAAACATGATTATATTCTGCAATTCTTTTGTTATTCACATATTGTTAAATTGTATCAGTGGTGCATCCAGGATGGGGGGGGGGGGTAATAACTCTCGTCCTCATATACTAAAAAAAAATTTTACTATCAGCGACTGTACAAGTTCATCTATGTATTGCACAAATGCAGACACTTAAAAATTTATTGTTTTTGACTTCAAAGGTTACTGTCTTAAAGAGTCTCTCTGTTAAGAGGTGTTCTACCCCCCAAGACACCCGACTCATTATCCCCTACCCATGATTTTGCCCTGGATATGCTAACTGTAAAGTACAATTCCATTTAGCCACAGAACAATTCTAAATATATACATTGTAAAAAAATATGACAAAAAAATTATCAAAATTAGAAAAATTCTTAAAATTTTTCTGCCATATTAAAATTGTTTTAAATATATGAAGAGCGGTAATTTTTAAATTTCAAAAATGTGAACAATGCCCTTTTTATTCAAATAATATACCAAATATGGTTAAAAATTATCAAAGGATTAGAATGTATTAGTTTTGAATAGATTTAAGGTTAAAGTATGAAGACATTATATGCTTACGTTTTATATAACAAACAGGATGCATGCTTAAATTTCTCTATGCTTAGCTTATATTTATAACACCATATATAAATGGATATATTTAGAATGATTGATGCTTAAATAGTGTATATAAACAAAATTGACAAGAAAAAAGCAAAAATTTATTGGAATTAACTAGAAAGTACTATGTAAGTTTTCTGAATTTAAGAGAGAAATGCCAATTAGAAATTCATGAAATTAACAGGAAACAGCCAAATGGAAAATCCTGAAATTAACGCAGAAATTCCGAAATGGAAGATCCTGAAATTAACGGAGAAATACCGAAACGGAAGATCCTGAAATTAACGGAGAAATTCCGAAATGGAAGATCCTGAAATTAACGGAGAAATTCTGAAATGGAAGTTCCTGAAAATAACGGAAAAATTCCAAAACGGAAGATTCTGAAATTAACGGAAAAATCCCGGCAACTTGCTGCCAGTAGTTTTTCCGTTAATTTAGGGATTTTTTTCTAACAGTGTAATATGTCTACACATCAGGATGGAACACATCAGGAGGAGGAAGATGAGGTAAAGACGTTCATTAAATGCTGGAAAAAGTAGCTTCAAATTTTTTGTCTTTGTGTGTGGTCTGAGTGTAAGGACTGAATAGTTAAAAGTTAGTTGAATTATTATTGGCCGCATTAAGTCAAGAAAAATTATCCTTGAACGGTCTAAGTATTATAAACTGAATAAAGTTTTTCCCTTTTTTATATAATAAATGAAATGTTCAGAAGGGAACACCAAATAAAAGTCTGAATTAGTACTAAGCCTTTGGGAACACTATCAAGACTCTTTTGATATTATAAAAAAAATTTTCAGCGGCTTTTAAAAGAAAGAATGTTGAATTGAATAATATTAACCTCTAAATAATATCACCATATACGTTCCTTCTAGTAGGCTAGAGGCACCTTTTTATGAAGTTTCGATCGAAACAATTGTTCTAAAGTTGCGGATCTAAACACTAGACTAAACGACGCTATTTCGGAAAAAAAAAGTTATAGCTTGGTAATGAAGACGAAAAGTTGCTGAGTTGGCTGTACAAAGAATGGTTCGAGTATCTGCTTTGGACTTCTTTTTATGGGTTATGGTTCGTTTAACTTCTGTAAACGTCAAATTGTTAATAATAATGTTGAGAGTTAAAATGTATTACTTTTATTTCAACGTTTTGCAGTTTTTTTTTGTCAGTCTTGCAGTAGCAGGGTTGAATTAAAAAATTTCGTAAAAGGTGCTGACCGGTCCAGTCAGGTCTAAGCAGATAAATACAATTGCATGAAATATTGCAATGAAATAATAAGGTTGTATGGATGCTTAGATTGACAGCTCTGAAAGAGAAATATTCATAGTAAAAAGTTTTGGTCCGCTTGGACACGGATAACCTTTATGGGTAGTGATAGATTAGTTAGTAATATCACCATACATTACTCCCCTCCCACCGTGTACCAAAAATCGTCAAGATTACACTCTTAAAACGAACGAGCGATTTTTACTCAGTCTGAGTTAATTTTCACTCCTACAGTCTAGAAAATGCACTTCTGAAACAGCAGTGGATCCCTTGTGTGTTAAACCTCCTACAGGATCACTTCAAACGAGTGATTTTAACGCAGTCTGATTTAATATTCACTCCTTTCCAGTGTCGAAAATGCAATTCTACTGGAGTGGATCCCTTGTGTGTTATACCTCCAACAGGATCACTCCAAACGAGTGATTTTAACACATTCTGAGCTAATAATCACTCCTTTCCAGTGTCGAAAATGCACTTCTCCTACTACTGGAGTGGATTTCAAACTTTTGTTTTAAGAGTAGGTGTATACATTAGTCAATAATACTCCGCTTAACTACTAAGACATCATAAATACAGGGTGGTTATAAAATAACGCTTCCTATTCGGAGTGGTCTGTAGCTTGAATGAATAATCCAAATGCATCAAAAATTGAGACACTTGCTATTCAAGAAGGGGGAAAAAGAATGGAATCATAAAAAAGACAGAATCCTAAAGAATAATCATAAAAAGAATAATCATAAAAAACAAACTCGTCTTTTGACCAGAATCTAAATTACGAGGCGTCGTCAATTATGGCCAATTACTGCCAACACAGCTAATTACGCCTCATAATTTAGAACCCTGGTCAAGAGACGAGTTTCTTTATTACGAAAAAGAATGGAATTATAACACAGAAACTCGTCTCTTGACCAAGGTTCTAAATTACGATGAGTAGCCAATTATGGCTAATAACGGCCAACACATCCAATTACGCCTCGTAATTTAGAACCCTGGTCAAGAGACGATTTTGCTTTTTATGATTCCATTCTTTTTCCCCCTTCTTGATTAGTAAGTGTCTCAAAGTTTTTTGCATTTTGATTATTCATTCAAGCTACAGACCACTCCGAATAGGGAGCGTTATTTTATAACCACCCTGTACCATCAAGACCCTTTTTTACTAATAAGTATAAACCGTTTCTCCACGGAAGAAGATCGGTTGTCAAAGGAAGAAGAAGATCCCTGGATGAGGAGGAATGCTCTTGGTTCAACGAACCGTCCCCGAGGCAACTTCCTTCCTCGCCCGACAATCCTGTTTCACCTCTCTAACGGAGCGGAATGCCTCTTCTCGACAGCATCGCCGAGGGGAAAGAAACGTCAAGCAAGTCAAACCCATGTTAGTTGTTGGATATTTCAAATGGGCCATGTTTCACCTCTTAAGACCCAAGCAAAATTCTACATGTATATTCTTATATGACTTTCTTGACTCATCCATCTACGTATTGAAATTTTAAAAACCTTTCTCATAACAAATTCCCTTTTCTGATTGGTCAGCCGAATCACAAGTAATAGCAATCTATAGATGAGACGCACGTTCAAATGAGATTTCAAGATTTAAGGTTGTGGGCTTTTTGGCTGCCGAGCTACGGCTCCGGCCCCGTTCTTTACAAACCCTAAATGCTTTCTTTACAATAAACCACCTTTGGACGCGCGTCCAATATTTCTTTATTTCTAGATTAACTAAATACGAATTATACTCTCGTGTAATAGACGTTATTCTACTACAGGTTAGGTTAGGTTTGAATTATCGTCGCACTAGAGCTACACGAGGGTTATTGGCGACGGGTGTCGTATTTCAGAACCCCAATTTTATTCTATTACAAATATATAACCTAAACATACTTTTCATACAAATATAGGCTAAAAAGTATGTATTCCAATTTCTTTAAAAAAAATATGTTTAATAGTTACTTAGTTACGTAGGGACACGCCTTAAAGTCTAAAAATACACATTTTTTGTGCTATAAATGCAACAAAAAAGGCAGTATCACTGATTTGTAGTTAACAGATTAATTTAGCATTATTTTTAATTAAAAATGTCTTTAAAATGAACTATTAAAAGAACGTTTTGAAAAGTTTGAAAAAAATTTAAATAATTTTTTGAAGAACTCTAATATCATATTGACCCTTTTTCAACTTCATTTTTTATAGAAATAAATGACCAATACCTGCAATCAAAGGCTGAAAACTGATATTTGGATCTTCTTCTATCGGACCAGGTCAATTTCGGAACTAATTAACTTGTTAATTATTTGTGGGAAGGTTTTAAAAAACATTCCCAAATGGGGACGCCAGGTGGCAAGAGGATAACGTCTTGAGTGGTCAGCAATTAAATTGGTATAGTTTTCATTCCTGAACTTTCTGGAGTTACATTTGCTTGGAACAATACGGCATTTTCTCGCCTCACTGAAACGAATGTTGTGCATGAACTTTTCTTTCAGTAGAACTATAGCTTTTTTTTCTCTTAGTGAATCATGTTTAATTGCTGCTCTACAATTTCGCTATATTCTCCGCACGTAAGACAAAATATAATCAAACTGAAGTTTTCCAACAAAATTAACGTTTCGATAATGCTTTGCATATTGAAATTTAATCCAATTTAAACCGACTACGTACAATATTTAACAGCACATTGCTATTTTTAGAAGACAGACAAAACTTCAAAATTTAAAGCAGTGCATTTAGATAACAATTTACTTATCAGTGTGAAAGGAAGACAATCTTTTCAAAATCATTCATAACTTTAATCGCTTAAAGGCATTACATCGGCTTTAAGAAAGTTATCAGAAAGATCTTGAAGATGCAAGTTCTCTTTTCGCATTAGTGACGCTAGGATTAATTCTTTTGCATAACTTAATGCTGCCCAACCAGTTATACACGAATTCGCAGATTTTTTTAGTTTTTAAAAATTTATTATTATTTTTTTTTGGTTTGAATAGATTATGTTAAGATATGTTTTTGTTCGAAGTACGGAATTAACACATTAATTTGCTCTTGGTTATGAAATAAGCCATGTTTCACGTTTTGTGTGGCAACAATTCCACGGCAATAAAATTTTAGTCTCAATTGTTTAATACATGTAAACACCAAAAAATTTTAGGAATGATTTATTTCACGTGAAACAAGCCCAGTTAAGAGCGTACTGATAAATTTTGAAGAATATTTCACTGATAAAAGATTATATTTCAAGTATTACACCATGCACAAATTAGCAACAAAAAAGGTCGTATCACTTATTTGTAGCTAACAGATTATTTTAACATTGTTTTTAATGCAAAATGTCGTCGAAATTTACTAAAAGATTTTTTTTTAAAGTTTGAAAAAAAAATTAATATTTTTCTTTCATATCTTATTGATCCTCGTTTATCTTCATTTTTTATAGAAATAAATGACTGATAACTGTAATAAAAGAATTGAAAAATGATATTTGGATCTTCTATCAGACCAAGTAAATTTCGGAACTAACTAACTTGTTAATAATTTGTGATGAGGTTTTAAAATATGTCTCCAAATGGGGACGCCAGGACGCAAGAGGTTCAAAAAAATTAAAATATTCCAAAGCAAACCATATAAATGGTAGCCACCAGCAAAGTATATCATAATCTCATCTCTCAAACAAATTTAAAAAATGTCCTAATAAAAGTATAGAATTTCCAAAAATGCTATAAAAGTTTCAACCCACCTTTGTGCAAGTGGCCTTGCTCAAAGTCGTCAGGTGTGGTCAGACATAAACTTTTGCTATATTTTCCTTCACAGAAGTCTAAATTAAAATGTTGACAGCATTTGTAGGTCATTGCAAACTTGTAAGGCACGAGCAGTATTTCTTATTGCTACTGTTTAGTTGGCATTGCGTTTTTATTTTGGAGCAATGAAGTCATTTGAGGTATGCACGATAGGGTGGGGTGAGAAGGGCAAAACAAGATTATTTCGGCAAAGCGATCTTGACTTCATTGAAAAGGGATGGTCAGTCCAAATTCTTCTTTTACGGAGGGCTGTGGTTGAAGTATTCCGATTTAACAATAGAGATCATAGTTAAAGTTTTAGAGTGGAGGATCACGCGAACTCTAGTGCTACACTCTCAGAAATAACACTTTCATTTTTGACGATTGAATCCTCAAGCCTCATTTCGTTAATTTTGAGGATTGTTTCGTCAAACTATCGCGTGACTTTTGAGTAGACGCGAATCCTCACTTTTACGATCGTGATTTGACGATTCTGTATCTTGATTTTGAGAAAACTGAATCTCATTGCTGTACTCACGTGCTCAAATATGACGAAATATTTCTCTAGATTAGACGACATTCAAATCCTCATAAAAATGACGATTCAAATTTCCTCACTTTGAGGAAACGAAAACTCGGAGCATTTGCCAGCAATGGAATCGTCACAATTATAGAAAATTTCGTCGATTTTGAGCATTCATTTTTTAGAGTGTAACGACGGGACGCGCATGGAGGGCCAAATTGGTAGGGTATGGAGCCAGTGTTGCCAACTCTTTAACGAGTGTTACGAAAAAATAAAACTTAATTCTAAAAAAAAAAATTTAAATGACATAAAAATTTATCTGCATTTTTAGTGACTTTGAAAAAAAAAACTTGAAACGCTTTCCTAGTATTTTTTATAGTTTTTTTTGTAATTTTAGAACTAAATGAAATTTTTATTAGTATTTTTATTCTTAATGTGGTGACAAACCATGTTGCCAATACATTGAGGAAAAAAATACAACGAAACAATACCATTTAGCTCTAAAATTAAAAAAAAAAAATTACAAAAATACTAGAAAAGCGTTTCAAGGTTGTTTTTTAAAAATCATTTAATTATATTCCAATATGCAGATACATTTTTATGGTATTTTCTTGAAATTTTAGATTTAAATTTTATATTTGCGTTGCACTTTTCTCCTTAAAGTGTTGGCAACACTGGCTTCATACCCTACCAATTTTGCTCTCCATGCTCGTCCCTTCGTTAGCATTGGAGGTCATGTGATCCGCCACTCTAATACTTTAACTAGGATCTAACCGATCACAAAAGCAATGATAAGACACAAGTTGTCCTTTTTCTCCAGGTTTGAAAACAGTAATAAAAGCAAAATAAAACAAATTTGAATGGCGATCAAATCAGTTTATTGATATATTAATTTTTAAAATTTAAAATTAACGTCGCCATGTGTCAATAATTGTTATTTTAAAACTTTTAAAATGCATAATTTATAACATCTGTCCGGTTAAATGGTATCCACTTTTTATTAGAACCGGCATTTTTTGTTTGTTTTAAAATTCTACGACAGTTCTGTTTTGAATACTAATTGATGAAGTGATATTCGTAGTCGTGAAACTATTTCCTGTTTGTGTAAATGTAAAATTTGCATAACAGGTCAAAGCTTACGTTTTATTTGTTATGAACTCTCCAATGTTCTTTTTTTATTACGTATTTGATTTTCCCAAACATGAACAATGCAAAATGCTTTTTTTTTACTTCGAAATTTTCATATATTTTCAACTTAATTCTTTTTAACGCATCCTAAATTCGCACAATATTTTAGATTCGGATTAGATTATTAGTTTTAGATTAATGTTTGAGATAACTTTATTAGATTCATCTTTTTTTTTTGTAAAGCTTTTCCGTATTCTGTAGCCATCAAGACAATGCGAGGGTACAACTCAAAATTATTCACGAAAGGCCAATTTTGCGGTTACGCTAGGTGGTATTTGGCAAAATTGTGATTGACTACGACTATCACAAAGAAATCAGTAAAATTTTTCACAGACTAAAATTACCTCTGCGACCACTCTTCAAGCGATCCATCACCCTTTTCAACTGAAGAGGTGTTACCACAACTATCCCAACTCTTGCGATTGTTTGAAATTGCATCCAATCCATCAATTGGGTATGGAAACACAAACACCTTCAAATCCGTGCCTAATCGCCAAAACAACCAATTTCCGGAGCAAATAGCTGATTACGATCATTAAGCTTTTCTGAGAATAGCAACCAGCACTCTAAATGCTAATACACACCAAATAACACCTTTGATGGCATTGACAAAGAAAGGTATGTTCTGTGCCTATGTAGCGTCTATTACCTTTTTTGGGGTTTAACCCTCTAATGCAGTGGTTCCCAACAGGTGGTCCGCGGACCCCCAGGGGTCCGCGAGCTATGCCAGAGGGGTCCGCAAGAAGCTATTAGAATTTAAAAAATACATGAAATATATTTCGTATGAACAGAATTTTTTTCGACGCTTCCTGCATGAGCAGAGTCTAGCCCAAAACTGTAACTCAAAATTTTCTCACTAACTTCTCGATTGGCTTTACTCAGTTGCGTACTTAGCTCATGTGTTTGAACACATTAATGTGTTATACTTGAGTTTACAAGGAAAAAATGTAGACATGTTCAAAATTGATAATAAGGTTAGTGTCATGGTCAAAAAGTGTCTGATCTAGGCGTCAAGGATAGAACACAAAATACTAACTTTTTTAATTTTCTACTTTAAAACAATTCTTGGAGTCATCAGAGGAGAATTTGCCTGACCAGGTCAAGATCAATGTAGCCGAGCCACCACTTTTAGAAAGTATTTCCCTGAACCTTACCCTGACGACAGATGATTCAAAAAGATTAGGCAATGAGTATAACATATAAAAAGACTCTTAATTTGGCTCATTTTTTAATTTTAGGATTAGGAAATAATAGGGGTCCTTGTCACAATAAATACTTGGTGAGGGGTCCGCGAGAAAATTTTGTTGGGAACCCCTGCTCTAATGCATGAATTTTTATTTTCATCTCAATTTTTTTATGTATCTTTAATACTCAAACATTATGGGAAAAATACTGTAATTTTTTTAACTGTATTAGAATTCAAATAATTTAAATTTTTAAGATTTTTTCCAATTGATAAAAACCAACTACAAAATTCCAATTTTGATAATAATGACTAGAAAACTACTAAATATATTTCAAAATAACGCTTTTTAACTATAATTGATTTTTCAAAACAATTTATTTGTATTTAGTACTAATATTATTATACTTTGAATACTGCCAAAAACGTAATTTCACAACAGTTATAATAACCTCACTCTTTAATTTTGAATACACTTTTACTACTGTCATCTATGAGGATTATTAGTAACTAAAACTTCAAAATGGGATGTAATAGATAAAAAAATTCTCGACGGAGAGAGAGCTCTAATTTAATAGAATAAAGTGGATTATGTTACTTGTTGCCAAACGGCAACAGTATATGCATTGGAGAGTTAACCCGGACGCATATTTCTATTCCTTACATTCAACCGACTCCCTTGCCAGTGACGTCAGGCTGCTGGGCGGGAACAAAAAAAAAATTAACCAATCACTGTGCTTGTTGGTTGTGTAAGAATTATTGTCGTGTCGTGTAGGGTTTACCATTATTTCGAGATTTTAATTATTTACACCAAAAATACTAAAATTAACTGAAAAAATATTGAATGGTGTTTATCTGTGAAAATTGAAGTGATGATTATTATAGCCAGATAATTTTAGATGTTCTGAGCGCCAAATGACAGATTTTAGATTCTGAATATTCGCTCATGCTGCTACCTATATTCAAGTACAACAACTAAATCCTACATAATATAGCAATCATTAAAAAAAACATTCTTTAATTTTACTAAAATAGCTTTAAAAAAATATTTCTTTTTCCGAATACACCGGATTTAAATAAGAACTCTCCTCCTATTTTAATAAATATTTTTATTTAATTTTTAAATGCGAACTTGCAATTAATATACAGATTTCAAGGCTTCCGCCAAATATCATTTACCTAAAAATAGTTAAGCTTCAAGCAAATAATACATCGGATTCGAAATCTATACATATATTCCAAATCTATTCCTATATATTTCACAAAGCCTGTGATAATGTTTTTACAAAGCCTGTGATAATGTTCTTACAAAGCCTGTGATACATACCCTTAACTGGGGATTCAATAAATTTTTTTTAACTAGAAATTATTTTGTGTGCAATATATTATTATTAATAATAATAATAAACACTTTGTTTATCATTCTCCTATTTAATGATTTATAAATTACTGCATACATGTTTCTATGAATTATCTATATGTGTCTATGAGATATAATAAATGTTCTATTCTATTGAATGATAGTTAATAGTAGTCATGTTGTTAAACAAATCAATACGAACCCTTACAAATTAGTCAGTCTTCTGAGTGTTGACATTCTCTAATTTGACCTTTAAGTAAATTTTCGCAGTGCAATCACAATTTTTGATTGCCCTTTATTCTCTTCAGGAGACACTTTCATAAAGACTTTTCATTTCCCCGCCCAGCAGCCTGACGTCACTGGCAAGGGAGTCGGTTGAATGTAAGGAATAGAAATATGCAACCCGGACAACAGCGCACATGGTGATTTGCGTACCTCACAGCCTAAAGGGTGGAAGAAATGTACAGGAGAATTTGGTCTATATCCTTAGTCTATATGGTCCTTATCCAATGGTATGGTAACCTTCCTATGGTATGGTATCCTTAGTCTATATCCTTAGTCTTTGGTCTATATCCTTTGGTCTATATCCTTAGTCTATATGCATTGGAGAGTTAACCCGGACAACAGCGCACATGGTGATTTGTGTACCTCACAGCATAAGGGGTGGAAGTCCAATTAAGAAATGTACAGGAGAATTTTAAGACTATTTGAGTTGCCTTTTTTCTTATTTGTATTTGGATAAAAATAGGCATATTTGGGGCCTGATTCATAATAAGGCCCGTGTCTAGAGCCTCTAAATTTTAGTTTCTATTATGCTAAATACTAAATAGACCCTTGAAATTTAAATATATTTTTTTTTAAATACTGCGATTCAACTTTGCTTTTACTCGGACATGGACCTAAAGTGATTTGTTTGATCGATGTTATAAGGAAGCCGAGAAAATGGTAACCAAAAGTGCGATAAATCATCCAACTACACTCCTTGCCAACCTAAGTTGGGTATAAATTGAAATATGCTATGGAGAATATTCTTCCGCTGATGTAAAGAGTTCCATAAAGTGTTTGTGAACCCATCCAGAAAACATGTTTAAAACATTAATTTCGTTTCGTTTAAGGTCCAACAGATTTTAATATTATTTGAGAGACAATTTTATCAGAATGAAAAGTGTATTTTGGCTGAGTTGTATTCATATCATTTTGTATGTAAATATTACCTTACAAGAGTTTTCTACTAACGGACCAATTGCGCTTTTCCCTCCGCTTTTTACTCTTTGTTTTTACCCAAGTTAGGTTGGGAAGGAGTGTAGCATCATTATTGTGGGCAATCATACAGAAAACTTTCCGTAAAGGACCCCAACATTTCTTGTGCCTCTGTGGTTCACCAAGTCATGTTAAGTAAATAAAACTAGTTATAACAATAACAAATTTATTAAACAACAAATAACAATAAACTTAACTTATAAAACTCGATGAACACATAAAATCATAATAGAACTTAACCGCGGCACAACAGAAGATACAGAAATAAATAATAACAAATAACCCAAAAGGGGTGTGCGCGCCAATGAATTAGCGTGTGCTGTATTTATACAAAATGAAAATACACAGTTAAAGTTAAATTTTGAATGGTAAGTACCACGGGGTATTATTCGTCGGACATTTTTGACTACACGGGCCGTTTATAGGTCGGCAGTAATTTTTGGCGATGGCCAGACCCGAACAGGGGACCTTTGGCATGCTAGGCGAGTGCCTATCTGACTGGGTTCCCCAGCCCCGACCCCGAGGATGAATTCAATTGAAGAGTTTAGTGGAAGAACGTTCTAAGTGACAAGAAGGTGAAAACGAGAAAATGAGCTTAAAAGTTTTTCGTTTGCACTCAGCTCTGTTGAAAACGGTACTTGCAAACCTTAAAAAATATGCCTAACTTAAAGTTTATGAAGAGTTAGAATCTTTTTCACCTTTAATAGAGAGAATAACATGTTCATTGACACAAGAATCGAAATTTCTCTAAAATGTCACTTAGCACGTTCTTCCACTGAGCTCTTTATTTTGTGACTCAAATTGTTTACCGAGAGCAGTTTCCCCATGGTGAGAACCCCAAAAGAGTGCCACAGCGTGTTCTTCGGCCTTTAATGGCGCGTCGTTGAATACATGAATTTTTAAATCCACACTTAAGGGGTCATAGGAGTCTTAAAAATGTGCAAAGAAGGTACTACAAAGCATAGTTTGATCTTTCGTGTTACTTTTTAACTACTCAATACATAAGTATAATTTTTTATATGTAATTCTATAAGATTTATTTAATATAAAACAAATTAAAAAATTTATGAAACTTTAGCCAAAACTAAAATAACTAATAACAAACATAAAGCTATTTGAACACATTGGGATTAGGCTTGCGCGGCAAATTTTGAAGTCAAAATTGAAAAAATGACCAAGAAAATGACTTTATATTGTACAAATATGTACAAACAAAGACTTATACCTAAATTCTCAGCTCAATTTTAATTAGAAATTATTTTAAGAACTTTTTCTAAAAAAATTAATAAAAATTTTAAAATTTTGATTAAATTTTTTTTTTAAAATAATTTATAATTAAAATTGAGCTGAGAATTTAGGTATAAGTCTTTGTTTGTACATATTTGTACAATATAAAGTCATTTTCGTGGTCATTTTTTCAATTTTGACTTCAAAATTTGCCGCGCAAGCCTAATCCCAATGTGTTCAAATAGCTTTATGTTTGTTATTAGTTATTTTAGTTTTGGCTAAAGTTTCATAAATTTTTTAATTTGTTTTATAATTTAAAAATCTTGTAGAATTACATATAAAAAAATTATACTTATATATTGAGTAGTTAAAAAATTACATGAAAGATCAAACTATGCTTTGTAGTTCCTTCTTCGCACATTTTTAAGACTCCTATGACCCCTTAACACTTCTACTAAAAGGAGATCCCTGCAGGTGGAAAATCTTAGTCAGTTTTAACAATTTTGCCCAATTACTTTCATAGGGTTAGTGTGGCTATTAGTTGAGTTAAATTATCGTCGCCAGGCGACAACTCTTTTACTCAAGTTCAGGGCTCGAACTTGACTTCAGTACGAGTGAAACGAAATCATTTGAGAAGATGTCAACAAAACGACATCAATTACACTAGGTAGCAAAAAGCAAACGGAAACATGTCGCGTTTTTAGATCAAAATATCTATGCATATTACAAAAAATACATTTAAAAATAATTGAAAAATATGAAATAATAAAAATAACGTAATCTGTATTGAAAGTTCAAATCTGCATAATACAAAAACAAATTCTTCCAGGACAATAGAAGCTTATTACTTCTTATCTTTAAAAATATGATTTTTTTTTATTATCTTAATTCATTCGGATAATTGGAGTTCTATTGCAACTGACATGCAATGTTGTATCATTCTGATCCATCTATTCATATAACCATGCGCTTTCATTAATAATCTTTGCCTTATCATATAATAAAAAGCCCATTACTTTTTATCTTTAAAAATATGTTTTTCGCAAAGAGTCTCAATTCATTCGGATAATTGGAGTTCTATTGTAGTCCCAGAATTTCAATTAAATTGTTAAGATAGACCATTTCAATGGGTGTCGCCAGAACGGACGATTAACCTCTACTATCGTTTGTCTTGACGAGGTGACAAAGCATTGGAGCGGAACATTGCTTAAGGGGTCATAAGAGTCTTAAAAATGTGCAAAGAAGGTACTACAAAGTATAGTTTGATCTTCCATGTAAGTTTTTAACTACTCAATATATAAGTATAATTTTTTATATGTAATTCTATTAGATTTATTAAATATAAAACAAATTTTAAAATTTATGAAGCTTTAGCCAAAACTAAAATAAATGATATTAAACATAAAGATATTTGAACACATTGGGATTAGGCTTGCGCGGCAAATTTTCATTGAAATTGAAAAAATGACCAAGAAAATGACTTAAAAATGTACTGTAAAAATATGTACAAACAAAGACTTATACCTAAATTATCAGCACAATTTTAATTAGAAATTATTTTTTAAAAAATGTAAATCAAAATTTTAAAATTTTTATTAAATTTTTTAGAAAAAAATTCTTAAAAAAATTCTAATTACAGTAGTACCTTCTTTGCACATTTTTAAGACTCCGATGACCCCTTAAGGAATTGAGAGAGTAAGATACTCATGAAGGTTAAGCAAGATGGAAAAGCTTGGCGAAGAATAAAAATGACGTCGTCAATCGCCAAATGTATTTATTACCTGCATCCCTATGAAAGCAATGCGAGCACATCTTAACCCTTTCAGTCCCGAAAATTTACTACGCTACAGAAACATCTGATATTCACTAAATAAGCTTATTTTAGGTCCAAAAATAATAAGACTTCCATAAGAAAAAAATCCTTTTAATTTTTTATATGGTTTTTGAAATAATGCCAAAATTTTTTAACTGTGGAAAAGAACAAAATAAAAAAATATATATTACCTAAAAACACTTCGAGTTATATATTTTTAGGTATCTGACCATATTATTTTAAAAAATGTAGTAAATATTTTAACCGAAATAGTTTAAATTGTGTTTCAAGTATGTGGAACTGAAGTGAACTTTTCAAAAATCAGGTTAAACGCTTGTTAGCTGTTTTCTAAATAAAAAAAAATAGTAGGTCTGACTTCTATTGAGATTAATGTAAAATATTGTCCAATAGAGTTTGGGTTTGGTTTGAATTATCGTCGCACTAGAGCTACACGAGGGCTATTGGCGACGGGAGTCGTATTTTAGAACCACAGTCAGATGACGAGCCAACACCTGAATAGGCAGAGGCACCCAACGCAACCGTTAAGGGCGACATCGTACGCCGCGTTAGGACTTTGAAGGATATTTAAAGTGCACTCCCTTACACGGGGTATTATTCGTCGGACATTTTTGGCTGCACGGACCGTTTATAGGTCGGCAGCTATTTTGGCGATGCCCGGACCCGAACCTGGGACCTTCCGCATGCTAAGCGAGTGCTTACCCGACTGGGCTCCCCAGCCCCTGTCTAATAGAACAAAGTATGAAGAATCGAATGATGTGTGTTTGTATAGCATAACGGGACATAAACATTTAGAAAAAAAATATTGAAAGTGATGATTCCAAATGGAATAACTGGGACTGATAGGGTTAACCCAGTAATGCATGATTTTTTTTCATCCCAAAAAAATAGATTTGTATCTTTAATACTCATACATTAAGGGTAGAATACTGAAATTAACTGCATTGGAATTGAAATAATTTCAATTTTTTTTTAAATTTTTGCCATACGGCAAAAAAAAAAACTACAGAATTCCAATTTTGATAAGAATGATACCTTAAAATATATAACTCGAAGTGTTTTTAGGTAATATATATTTTTTTATTTTGTTCTTTTCCACAGTTAAAAAATTTTGGCATTATTTCAAAAACCATATAAAAATTAACAGGATTTTTTTTCTTATGGAAGTCTTATTATTTTTGGACTTAAAATAAGCTTATTTAGCGAATATCAGATGTGTCTGTTGTGTAGTAAATTTTTGGGACTGAAAGGGTTAAACAACGACTGAACATCCTTCTTATTCAGCGATTAAAACTAGTAATTGTTGTATTACAAAGGTCTTATTTAATTCATGATGTCCTAATATTCGCTTTAAATGATATTTTAAAGTCATTTTCCGATTATTTCATAAGAACTCAACGCAGTGCCAAATCATTCGCCAAGGCTTAGTTTGGATGCATTAAAGAAGCGATCATGGCTTCAATTGGAAAACTGATTTTCGCTTTAATTTTCTGCTGGCGGCATGTTTATCTTATTCTAACCTCCATGAAGAAACCCCTTGTTTACATCCTTGAGGAAGAGTGGAAGGAACTTCGGGATGAGATCTCACGTTCAAGGACACACGTGATGGATCTAACAAGCATTGTTTTGGTTATATTTTGGTCCAATTAATTGCACTACATTCTGTGCCAACCTAACTTGGGTAAAAACAAAGAGTAAAAAGGCAGAGGGAAAAGCGCGATATTTACATGCAAAATGAACTTGATACAATTTAACCAAAGTACACTTTTCATTCTGATAAAACTGCCAAATTTTCTAAAAAAATATTCATATCTGTTAGACCTTAAATGAAATTAATGTTTAAAATGTGTTTTCTGGATGAATTCACAAATAATTTATGAAACTCTTTACATCAGCGGAAGGATCTTCTCCATAGCATATTTCTATTTACCCAAATAGGTTGGCAAGGAGTGTACTCCCAAACAAGAATTTGTCAATTGATTTGGCGGTATTTTTTAATAAGTAACCAAGCTGTGATACGTCACGAGAGAAAGAGAGCATAAATTAAATTTATAAATGCAAATTTAAATTATAGATATGAGGAAGGTAGGGTAACCAGACGTACTGAATTTTGTAGTTTAGTTTGTTAGTACAGTCTAGTTTGTTATTCAAATTCGAATGTCCCTGTTTTTTTTTATAGTTTCTTCAAAACAAAATCATCTTAAGTTTTCATAATTCATATTTTGCTTAATTATGATTTAATTTTCGAAAAGTTTATCACTGAAACAAATCTAGTCAGGCATAGAGGAAATGAAAAGTAATGTCAGAACCTGCATAAAGCCTGATCTCGCACTACAATCTCTAACTGCGCAAATGACCATATTTTATTTTTAATCATCGGTTATGAGACACTAAAAAAAAAAAAATAGAGTTGCGTTAGCAATTCAGTTTGTTTGGTGGATTAATTTCGCTTTGGCTTCTTTTAAGGGGTCATAGGAGTCTCAAAAATGTGCAAAAGAAGGTACTACAAAGCATAGTTTGATCTTTCATGTAATTTTTTTTATCTACTCAATATATAAGTATAATTTTTTATACGTAATTCTACAAGATTTATTTAATATAAAACAAATTTTAAATTTTATGAAACTGTAGCCAAAACTAAAATAAGTTATATTAAACATAAAGCTATTTGAACATATTGGGATTATGCTTGCGCGGCAAATTTTGAGGTCAAAGTTGGAAAAATGACCAAGAAAATAACTTTATATTGTACAAATATGTACAAACAAAGACTTATACCTAAATTCTCAGCTCAATTTTAAGTAGAAATTATTTTAAGAACTTTTTTCTAAAAACATAATAAAATTTTTAAAATTTTGATTTAATTTTTTTAAAAATAATTTTTAATTAAAATAGAGCTGAGAATTCAGGTATAAGTCTTTGTTTGTACGTATTTGTACAATATAAAGTCATTTTCTTGGTCATTTTTTCAATTTTGACCTCACAATTTGCCGCGCAAGCCTAATCCCAATGTGTTCAAATAGGTTTATTTTAATAAAATTTATTTTAGTTTTGGCTGCAGTTTCATAAAATTTAAAATTTGTTTTATATTAAATAAATCTTGTAGAATTACATATAAAAAAAATTATACTTATATATTGAGTAGATAAAAAATGACATGAGAGATCAAACTATGCTTTGTAGTACCTTCTTTGCCAGGGGCGCCGACTTATGGAAAATATTGGGGGGGCCCATGTGGGGGTTTTGTCCCCCCGGGAAATTTTATAAATTTTCTATGAAACATAGTGAGTTTTAAAGCATTTTAGAGTCATATACTGAGCATTCATTAGAACCCCGAAAGCTCGAGTCTCGACTCGATAACTCCTCACTCCGGGAAACTCGAAAAGCCTGACAAATTTTTTGGCTTTGAAAAAGGAAACAAAACAAAAACACGGACTTTATTTGCGTAAGAAACTAATTTAATTTACAGTAATAATTATGCTTATGGACTATAACTGTACGTATAACCCTTTACTCCTGATGTAAACTCGACGCCCTCAAGTCCCGAGTTTCCGGGGTTGCACTGTATAACTGTATTTTGCATCAGATTAATAAGTAAAATAGCTAATTAAAGCTTACCTTGAATAAGGCTCAGGGTTCATTAAACAAAACAATATATCAAAGCTAATGCTAATACAGAGTGCCCAATACTTTCAGTCAAAAGTATGTAAATAGCAGGTTTTAATTGGATCTTAAATCCTAAAAATATTTATTAATAATTATTTGAAAGTAACAAATTAAGTAATATAGTATATTTCCAAGCGAGCCTGCAATGGATAAATTTGTTACCAAAAGGTAAAAAAAATATCCATTGCAAACTTAATTCACATAACACACAAGAGAACGTGCTCGGACAGTTCAAAATACAAACTCAAAACACTTTTTCAAGCTAATGTTACACCTACACTTTTAATAAAAAAAGACACCTACCGGTCACTTGACCGGCAGGCGCCAAACAAAAAGAGAAAAATTGGAGAGTTAAAGAAACGAATAAAAAATAAGATTACGTAACATTGGTATTCTGACACACTGAACGAAAATATCCTAATTTTGTGATTTTACAATGCACAGTATAACTAATAATTTTCTTAAATTATTGGGGGGGGGGCTCTGCCCCCCTAAACTAATTTTTGAGGGGGCTCGGGCCCCCTCAGGCCCTATGGAGTCGGCGCCTCTGTTTGCACATTTTTAAGACTCCTATGACCCCTTAACCCTTTAACCTCGAAACCGGCCCAGGACGGCTCTACCAGCAAACATCGGGAAGGCCGGTTTCGGCCGTTTCGTTTCACAAATAGGGGTGTTGGGTATGTTAAAAATTAAGCGTGCTGTGGAAAAAAAAGTATCCACTAGTGATCATTTCGGTTGTTAGTCATCCTATATAATCGGACCTCTTTAAATTTGTATAAAAATAACATTCTGAGTTAATTGCATGACACAAAATTTGCATAAGGTGCCGTCTTCATATTAAAAATGTTACTAACTTTAAAATTTCCAATGGCAACACACCTTTTTGAGTCCATATTTCTAATCTATGACCTATGTCAATACGAAATGCCAAATTTTGTTAGTTTTTAAGCATTATTAGGGGAGTTAGAGACGTGCAAAGTTTAGGTGCCATAATGTTAAATGAGTTGCACACAAAAAACTATCCCAATCTATAAATAATTAAGATAATGAAACGAATTTTTTACTGAAAAGAAATTATAACAACCCAAATAAAATGCATTCAATATTGGGGTATTTAAAACAATTTTTATATTTTAAAATAATTATTATTTTAATTTTTAAAAAAAATTATGAATAGAAACCCCTCAAAATTTTTACAGGAATATATTTAAGACAAAAAGTTTAAGCGAAACCCAAATTTTTAATTACTTTTATTCATAATTTGCTGAGTAAATCACAAAATACTTTTTAATTGAGCTTCAGGGGACAGTGTAAAAGATTATATATGAGCTTGACAAGCAAATACGGCTTTGGAAAGGAAGATAAACATCATTAAACCAACAACCTTGAGATGGTCCCCCATAGGACATCAAGGGATTCGATGGAATAACTCGTTAAATATTCATCCAAATGTAACAAAAACTAAGATTTAGGGGTTTTCGAGGATGCTTAACATTTCTAAATAATCAAATATGGGTGTTACTATAGGAAATTTCAAAGTTGTTAACATTTTTAATATGAAGACCTCCCCTTATGAAAATTTTGTTTCATGCAATCAACTTAGAATGTTATTTATTCACAAAGTCAGAAAGGTCCGATTCCATAGGATGACTAACGGCCGAAATAACCACTTGGGTAATTTTTGATACAGGACGATTCCATTTCGCTTTTTTCCTGCCTAGAAAAACTCGTATTTCGGGGATGAGAAATTCTCCTACCTTGTGAGGTTAAAGGGTTAAACGACTTGCACTTCTTTATCGTGCCAAGCTTCACCACCTTATTTCATGCGAAAAGTGGAAGGGATGCCTCCGGGATGCAATCTCCGTTCACGTTCAAGGCCACACGTGATATAGAATCAATTGGGAGATCTCTCTTTTAGGCCGTCATTCCAATCAGTTCCATGGGGTGTTTTCATTACACTGGGAGAATGTTAAAAGGGCTTATTTTAATGATGGTCCACCTTTACTCAGATCCAGTGCCAGATTTCGGCCAAGGCTTACAAGGCCCAGTGAGGAAGGGGGCCTTTAAAAAGATAAAATAGTCACCTAAAAAATCGAAAATCTGCAAACTCCGAAAACCACTGGGTTAAGGGGGAATAGTACCGAGAATCGGCTTCTCAAGCGAAGGCTTCTCTCTGTGTTAATCCTATGGGAAAAAAATAAAAAGTCTGCCACATTTCTCCGGCTCTAATTAATATTTTTGCAAGCGGTTTTTTTTTATATGATGCATGCAGCTGATTTGCAGGTCCGTATAATCCCACTTTTTTGAAATTCATGAAAATAATTTTTTGATTATTAATAAACAGTTTTACAATATGAACTAGGACGAAATTTGAAAAACCGCGATTATAGGGACGTACAACTTTTAATTTCATTAATTTTGAAAAAAAAAAGTTCGCAATTATTTGCATTTTTAGGGTAGAAAAGTGGCAGCGAAATTATGAAATTTTCAATATCCAGTCTTATCCAGGAAGTAGCGCCCCCTGGGAGTAGAAATTAAGCTCCTCCCCCTAAAGTTAGCTCCTCCCCTTTTAGTTAAAGATGCTGAAACTCAGATAAGATAAGGTACAGCTGTGGAAATAAAAAAGTACCCACTTGAGGTTATTTCATCCGTTAGTCACCCTATAGAATCGGACCTTTTTGAGATTGTGAACAATTAACATTCTGAGTTAATTGCACGATACGAAATTTGCATAAGGGGCCGTCTTCATATTAAAAATATTACGATCTTTGAAATTTCCAATAGCAACACCCAATTTTAATAACCTAGTAATGTTAAGCACTCTTGAAAACCCTTAAATCTAAGTTTTTGTTACATTTGGATGAATATTTGACGAGTTATTTAATCGAATCACTTGTGGACCTTTTGGGGACCATTTCTAAAATGACAAGCAAGCATGCATGCAAAGCCGTCTTTATTTATCAATTACACACGTAATCTTATACACAGTCCCCTAAAGGGTAATTAAAAAGTATTTTGCGATTTACTCAGCAAATTATGAATAAAAAATTTTAAAAATTGGGATTTCGCTTAAGCTTCTTGTCTTAAATTAATTTCTTTAAAAATATTAAGGGGTTTCCATTCATATATTTTTTAAAAATTAATATAATAATTACTTAAAAATGTAAAAATTGCTTTAAATACCCAAATATTAAATGCATTTTGTTTGGGTTATTATAATTTCTTATCAGTAAAAAATTCGATTCATTATCTTAATTATTTATAGATAGTTTTTTATGTGCAACTCATTTAACATTATGGGACCTAAACTTTGCACGTCTCTAACTCCTCTAATAATGCTTAAAAACTAACAAAATTTGGTATTTCGTATTAACATAGGTCAGAGATTTGAAATATGGATTCAAAAAGGGGTGTTGCCATTGGAAATTTTAAAGTTAGCAACATTTTCAATATGAAGATGGCCCCTTATGCAAATTTTGTGTCAGGCAATTAACTCAGAATGTTAATTGTTCACAATGCCAAAAAGGTCCGATACTATAGGATGACTAACGGCCAAAATAACCACTAGTGGGTACTTTTTTATTTCCACAGCTGTACGTGTAGTTCAATTTCAAGAGTCTGCGAATTTTAACTTCTGCTCCGTAAGCTAAAGTTTCAATTCATTGTGTGTTTTTGGACGCCGATTTCGAAAATACAATTGATTTTTTACTATAGCGTCCAGTTTAAAAGCTTAAAAAAATTAAGTGGCATTGATTCATTCTATTGGATTCTAATTCTTAATTAGTAAAAAAAAATCTTTTTTAATTTCTTCCAAATGATTTATTTGAAAGAGTATGCAATATGCTTTAGGGACTTGAAGTTCAGAAAAAGACATTACAAAGTGTGAACAATTGCACAAATTTGGACTTATATATTTTTGTTGAAATATTAATTGAAGTTAAAATCCGAAAAACATGTACTTCTTGAAGTTTTTTTTTGTATAATTTACCATTTCTTTCAAAAAGGATTTTTGCATAACGTTTTAAATCTGTTTTTGGCATTAGGTAGCATTATTGGCGTGTTGTATATTAGGTAACTTTTTTCAGTTTTTCATTTTTGATCTTCCGCGATTTTAATTAATGATTCGGTTCCACTCTCAATGCGAGGTCTTGTTGTGTTCCGTCCGTTGTGTTCTAATATAGTTTAGTTTTAGGTTTGAATGATCGTCGCACTAGAGCTACACGAGTGCTATTGGCGACGGGCGTCGTATTTTAGACCCACAGTCAGGTGACGAGCCAGCACCTGAGTAGGCACCCAACGCAACCGTTAAGGGCGACATCGTACGCAGCGTTAGGACTTTGAAGGATATTTAACGTAACGATATTACACGGGGTATTATTCGTCGGACATTTTTTGCTGCACGGGCCGTTTATCGGTCGGCAGCTACTTTTTGGCAATGCCCGGACCCGAACCTGGGACCTTCCGTATGCTAAGCGTGTGCTCAACCGACTGGGCTCCCCAGCCCCTCTAATATAGTTTAGTAAAGTCAGTTTGAAATATCTTCGCACTAGAGCTATATGATGGCTATTGGCAACGGGCGTCGTAGTTTACAACCGCGGTCAAGTAACGAATCGACATCAGGGTATGCACCCAATGCAACTGTTCAAGGAGCCATCGTACGCAGTGTTGGGACTAATAAGAATATTTAGCGTGCATTCCCAATGCAAAGGGTATTATTCGTCGGACATTTTTCTTCACGAACGATTTATAGGTCGGCGGTTGATTTGGCGATGCCCGGACCGAACCTGGGACCTTTCACATTTAAGGCAAAAAAATGCCTTAACCGACTGATCTGTTCTGTCTTCTTTATGTGCATCATTTTCTTATTCCTGTAATTTATTAAACCTTTATCGCTGCATACTCGGCATACCGAATATCCCGTATAAATCCCAACCAGTAGTTTCCGCGTTCGAATCCCGGTTGGTAAGCGCATGGATGATTGACTTGTCAATACAATGTTAGGTTAGGTAATGTTTGAATTATCGTCGCACTACAGCTACACGAGGGCTATTGGAGAACGGGCATCGTATTTTGGAACCACAGTCAGGTGATGAGCCATCACCTGAATAGGCACCCAACGCAACCGCTAAGGGCGACATCGTACTCAGCGTTCAATACAATGTTAATTGTCTACATGTTGGTCTTAATTTGTGTAAAAAGATGTCCATCCTCTCCGGACGCTCTGGTAACATTCTTCCATAGGATATCCATGATCACAACAACAGCTTTAAACCTTATTAGTTTCACAATTAGATTAAATTTTCCCTAACTCCTAGAAGATAGCTAATTATTCGAGGTAGCATCCTTCAAATCCAGATTGCCGAATTATTTTCAAAGAAAATTGCAATTTGGTTGTTTTAGATTATATAAGTTTCCAGTTTTCCTTTTTGTCCATCGTGATTTTATTGGTTGTTTCAATTTTACTCTAAATGCTCGATAAAAATCGCAGATATTTAGTAATGGGAATTTATTCTAAAGTGTCTTCCATTTTGAGTTTGAAACAAGCATGAGAGGATTCACTAAAGAAACCACGTTATTGGCGCAAATAGTTTATTTGTTGCTGTACAAAGTCTGTACAGTCGTCTTCTTCAGAAAAACACTACACAGCTATAATAGTGCCTCTTATAAAAAAAATTTAAATTTTTTTTTCAAAAACATTATTTTATTTAAGACAGTTTTTTTTTGCAAAATTGGAAATTTTTGAATCGTTACGTCTCGATCCTCATGTTGGCGCATACCCTTCCCTCCCCCTCTGAGCGTGCCGTCATTTATGTACGTCCCCTTATCGAAAAATTTAATATATTTCAAGCATATTCAATATATTTACTTTCAATGATCTTTCAATATTACTTTTATGATGTGGTTTTTTAATCTATCAATAACATTGGTTATAATTTTCAAAAAAGTATACGAATGAATTTTAAAAAATACACTTTTGTCAAACATATAATTTTTTTTTGTTCTGAAAAATAATCGTATGATAATTTATGTAAATATACATCGTAATAAAATGTAAGTTTTTAAAGAAAATTGTGTGGAATATTTTTGAGAAGAAAAAATAAGGCATTAAAGTGTTCTTCGATTCCAAGCACCACAAACAACCATTTCACCGATCAAACTGAACCGATTCCAAACACCACTATACAATTTCGATTAAGCAAAAAAAAGTGCCATGCAAGTGCATATTTCATTAAGCGGTCATAGGAGTCTTAAAAATGTGCAAAGAGGGTATTACAAAGTATAGTTTGATCTTTCATGTAATTTTTTAACTACTCACGCAGGTATAGCTGTAAACAAGTTGACCTGCAAACCCAGAGATCCGATGCCAGGATTGAATGTAATCCTTCTATAAATCATAATATCAATCAAATATCTACCGTATAGAGAGGGTTTGTGCACATTAAATCCATTGCGGTGCAATGTTTCATAGTCTTGCACAATATTACGAATTGGTTCCCAGTCAGATACAAGCATCGTCTTTCTGACGGCATTTTAAAATTACGAGGCACGTCGACAAAATTCCACAGATAGATATACCACAATGTTTAAATAATTTCTAATATAAATTCTAAAACCGCGTGCAGTAGAGCTTCAATTATATGAAGCATGAATGATTATTCGAATGTCGGAATAGCCCTCGTGTAGCTCTAGTGCGACGATAATTCAAACCAACCAAACCAACCAATATTCGAATGTCGGAAAAAAAATTGCACCCGACCCACCTTTGTTGGATGTCATACCTGATAATATTTTTGTACCAACCAAAAAATTACCAGGCATGACATCCAGCAGAGATTACAACAGTAGGTAGGCAGGTATAAATGTTTATGGTGTCACTTAATAAACTTCAGCTGTGGAAATAAAAAAGTACCCACTTGAGGTTATTTCCTCCGTTAGTCACCCTATAGAATCGGACCTTTTTGAGATTGTGTACAATTAACATTCTGAGTTAATTGCATGTTACAAAATTTGCATAAGGGGCCGTCTTCATATTAAAAATATTGCGATCTTTGAAATTTCCAATAGCAACACCCCTTTTTGAATCCATATTTCAAATCTCTGACCTATGTTAATACGAAATGCCAAATTTGGTTAGTTTTTAAGCATTATTAGGGGAGTTAGAGACGTGCAAAGTTTAGGTCCCATAATGTTAAATGAGTTGCACATAAAAAACTATCCCGATCTATAAATAATTAAGATAATGAAACGAATTTTTTACTGAAAAGAAATTATAATAACCCAAACAAAATGCATTCAATATTGGGGTATTTAAAACAATTTTTATATTTTTAAATAATTATTATATTAATTTTTTTAAAAAATATGAATAGAAACCCCTTAATATTTTTAAAGAAATAAATTTAAGACAAGAAGATAAAGCGAAATCCCAATTTTAAATTTTTTTTATTCATAATTTGCTGAGTAAATCACAAAATACCTTTTAATTACCCTTTAGGGGACTGTGTATAAGATTACGTGTGAAATTGATAAATAAAGACGGCTTTGCATGCATGCTTGCTTGTCATTTTGAAGACGGTCCCCAAAAGGTCCACAAGTGATTCGATTGAATAACTCGTCAAATATTCATCCAAATGTAACAAAAACTAGGATTTAAGGGTTTTCAAGAGTGCTTAACATTTCTAAGTTATTAAAATTGGGTGTTGCTATTGAAAATTTCAAAGATCGTAATATTTTTAATATGAAGACGGCCCCTTATGCAAATTTTGTATCGTGCAATTAACTCAGAATGTTAATTGTACACATTATCAAAAAGGTCCGATTCTATAGGGTGACTTACGGAGGAAATAACCTCAAGTGGGTACTTTTTTATTTCCACAGCTGTACCAACTGTAAATGCTTCCCCTTTTTGTAGTCACCTGTTATTTATGCAAATTATCTTTTTTTAATGCGTATAGTATAGTGTAGTAACTGTATGTATATTTATCAATCACTTCTAAAAGAAACCTACAAATTTTAACATAAATTGAAAAAAAATTACAAAAGCTTTTGTAACTCAACTTGCCAAACGATACTTTATAGCTTGGATTTGATTGGGCTGATTACGACCGAAACTAGAATTTACATGGTGAGTTTAAAGATCAGGCGTAGCTTTCGTGCGAAGTTATTCAATTAACCTGCAAAGTGAGTCATCCCGTCTTCACATAGGGAAAATGGTTGGTTGGTACATGTATTTCTGGGTTGTGTGCTTGATCAGATACCCACCTATAAACCTCGTCAAGTAAGACAGACATAGACAGATTTTTTACTGGCACACAGATAGAGAGGAATTGCACCCTGGGCGACGGCGGGAATTTCTCGAAGGAGGTGTGAGATACGTTGACAAGGGGAGGAGCTTAGGAAAGGTAGTTTAAAACTGACCAATCGGCTACTTATAGAAGGATTGAAAAATAAGATGAAAACGTCAATCAATGAATTAAGCATTTTGATTTGCTAGTCTCCGAATTCTCTGAACCTCCCTCTATAGCAGTTCCGATATCTTCACCAGATGTCGCCCTCGGCCACAATGAGTTGCCTGCTCGGTACGATCCCGCCTTAACCTCCGAAAACCTGTAACGTCATTCGTTCTTTTACACAGAAAAAAGTTCGCTGTGTCACTTTATTAATTTTATGGAATAGCTATAGTAACACTGTATTATTCTGATTGATATTAAGGTCGGTTAAAAATTATATGTTCTGTCCTAGTGTATTTAATTTGGTAAATTTCCAAAATAAGTAGCTCCGAGATGGTGGGGGCCCCAAATGTCAAGTTCCTAGGGGCCCTGGGTCTTTAAATACGGCCCTGCTCAGACCAAGATACATTTTAGACAGGTCACCCACGTACATTTTGCTAAGAAAGAATCCCGATTCCAGGAAATAAGTGTATACATTAGTTTCTTTTTGTACAAATAATTTAAAATATTAGTAGGTTTACTTTTTTTTCATGCATTTAGTCCACGCCACATAGCGCAAACGCTTTGTTAGTGTTACCTTGCAAGCTTAGTTGGGCATACACGAATCAAAGTAAGGAAAAATGACAGAAAAAAGTTTTGGAATCCTAACATTGCAAATTTGCAAAAAAAAAAAAAAAAAAAAAACTATGGAGCATCTCTCAGATACGCTTTACCGATAGTTAATCAGGCCTTGACATCCCCGATAAATTTAAATGAATACGATCCTGGTTCTGATGTCGTGAATCTGATTCATTGAAAAACAGATGTAATTCTATTGAAGTTCATCATATTAAAGATCATAAAATTTACTACGGAGTAAACATATATCATTTAGACCTAAACAGTTCTTCAATAAATAGAAAGAAATAAAAACAAGATGTTATTTAAATTTTCCCTTTTATAATCTTAAATACTCTTTTTTTTCCCACACAAGAAACTGTGGGACTGGATGTCTTTCACACTGGATATAATATAGAATTTAGATTAAATAAATATTATAAATATCTTTCAACAATTAAAAAATAAACCTAGTTCAAATATTTATAATATATAATTATCTTAATTCTATATATGAATTAAAATTAATTATGCATTATGAATAGTTTCTGACAAGTAGAACCCATTTATCGCAACCAGAACCAATATACTATTTTTGTTTTTACACCTCTGAAAATGAACTTCCTTGCTCGTGTCGTGTTTGCGAAATGTCGAAATATCTGGACTTATGAATTGCGTGTCAAGGAACTGCCAGTTTAATTGAAAAATTCCAATACAAATAGTTCTTAAGTTGTGATTTTCAATTACGCGACTCCGAAATTACCAATTTTTAGAATCGAAATTGCCGGTTGTCGGTAAGGTGCCAATCTCGTGTAAAGTAAGGATGAAGTTACAAGCTTTATATGATCGTTTTTGCATATAGATTTTCCAAATAACTTAGCAAATGACAATTCCAAAGCTTTGGATGTCAATATATACGATTCCAATGAGAAGGAATATTTAAATGCCCTTAGCACTAGAAAAAAGCTGAAATGATCTGCGAATTATTCTTGTAGATTTCAGTCATTTACGATATAAATTACTAGTTTCAAATGTTTTTCATGTATACGAGGTTGTTTTGAGGCACATAATTTGCAAATTTGAATATCTTCAAAACCTGATAATTTAAATGTTACATAGTTTCTGTCATTTTCCTGTTACGTTTGTCATTTAAAATGAATGTCAATTATATGTTTCCGATGTTTTATGTAATTGCAAATTAAAAACTGGTATATTAAGCATTTATACAGCTTGACTTGTAAACTTTCCATTTAGTCATGTTAATAAGGGGCTTAAGGCGTCATGGCATGACGTCTGTTGAACCCATCCTATAATTGCTGAACCAAAATATCCCTCAAATAAATAACGCAGAGTCGAAACGATTGGTTCACGTTCTGTCATGTTCCAAAGTCCTGAAATATTTTATGATATGACTACAAGATTGCGTCCGGCGCCAGCACAGCTGTCTGACTTGACCAGTGTCCATAATTACGATATTCGTCGCTAATAGCCCCATGTAGCTCTAGTCCGATGTTTTTCAACAACTCTAGTTAAATGCAGACATATGCCCATTGTTTTTATTTTTATATAGGGCTGCTTTTTTGGTGGATAAAGCCCCCCCTTTGAAGACTATTTTGTAGCATAATCTAGGCGGCCTTCGCTACAGATTGTGACGCTCAAATTACAACGAATCTAAGCTCTCTGAAGATATTAAAGTATTCTAAGATTCAATTTTGCCAAGAAAAACGCAAACCAAATGGGTACTTAAGAGATCTTTTACACTCTTAAAACAAACACTCCTAATTTAACTCAGTCTGAGTGGATTTCACTCCTCCAGACTGGAAAATGCACTTCTCCTTTTGGAGTGGATCCTTTGTGTGTAAAACCTCCGACAGGATCACTCCAAACGAGTGATTTTAACTCAGTCTGAGTAAATATACATGCCTTTACGGTGTCGAAAATGCACTTCTCCAACTGGAGTGGATTTCACTCTTTTGTTTTAAGAGTGTACATGCTACACAAATATATGGCATTGGTCCGACAATTTCCCCATCCTGAAAATCTACCGACTCAGGCTTGGCTAGAACTCGGGCTTATGATCCAGGCACATAATACCACAGAGCCCACAAAATGGCAATTATAACAAGGCCTGTCCACTGTCCATCCCTCGCACTCTCAGAAAGAACTCTTATTTTTGACGATTCATGAATCCTCAAGCCTCATTTCGTTAATTTTGAGGATTGTTTCGTTAAACTATCAAGTGACTTTTGAGTAAACGCGAATCCTCACTTTTACGATCGCGATTTGACGATTCTGTATCTTGATTTTGAGGAAACTGAATCTCATCACATGCTCAAAAATGACGAAATATTTCTTTAGATCAGACGACATTCAAATCCTCATAAAAATGACGATTCAAGTTTCCTCACTTTGAGGAAACGAAAACTCGGAGCATTTGCCAGTAAGCCAATCGTCAAAATTAAGGAAAATGTCGTCGCTTTTGAGAATTCATTTTTTTGCTGCACGTACACTCTTAAAACGAACGAGCGATTTTGACTCAGTCTGATTAATTTTCACTCATCCAGTCTGGAAAATGCACTTCTCCTGTTGGAGTGGATCCTTTGTGTGTTAAACCTCCGACAGGATCACTCCAAACGAGTGATTTTAACTCAGTCTGAGTTAATATTCATCCCTTTCCAGGGTCGAAAATGCACTTCTCCAACTGGAGTGGATTTCACTCTTTTGTTTTAAGAGTGTAATATTGTGCCAGGCACGTAGTACCTCACAGCCACTGAGCCCACAAAAATCGTCTTCTAATAGGACCTGTCCCCTGTCCATCCCTCATCTCGGAGATCTCGAAAAAACATATCAAACGCGGTCAATGTCCTCCCACGGTCCCACACTCAAACGCAACAGATGATTCAGTCAGCATCCTATTAAAGCACATCCGCTGAATGCCAAATGCAATACCGGTCAGTAAGGAAGTTGGCGAAATACTCCAACATCCCATTCCAATTTTAACAATGGTCAACACCTCAGTGGGTCAGTAAGACTTTTATTTGATCGGTTGAACGATTCGCTGAGCTTTGATGCGTCGATTTGATCGGGCGTATGGTCAATGGCGGGTCAAGCTTTATCTCTGTGTAGCGGAGGTCTTGTAATCATCTACGCTTCTGGAATGTCTAAAGCCTCGGTTTCCTCGGAGTCCGTCAACTGATTTAAGCGGTCGGAAAAGTGCGGTGAATTACGTCATACAAACTACTAACATTGATTACGCTAGAGTGGTTTCCTCGGGAGCGTTGCTGGACAACTCAAACGACCACCAGATTGCGTTGCTGTTGAGTGCGTTGGGGAAATCCTGATGACAACGTTTTTTGCTGTTGTCTGTTGCGTGGTGTGCTTGCCAATAATTAAAAATTTGAGGAAATGACGGAAGGCGAGAGTTGTTTTACGCTATCCGAGGAAGAAATGCTAATTGATTTTGTGAGAAGAGAACTCACGAAGAACCTAAATTTTCCATTTTCGACAAGCAAATACGAAAACCATAACAACAGCAGAGATTAGTTGAGTGAGTTCGCTAGGTTTCCAGTTTCGTGTCAACGTAACGTTCCGATAAAGCGGTGGCCGGTAGAGTGACGTCATCCACGTATAATAGCGGTCGCATTTTTCTGGCGACCGACTCCCAGGAAACCAAGGCTTCAGTGTAGTTATCTGGAAGGTATATGGGGACTGGGGAGCCCAGTCGGTTAGGCACTCGTCTAGCATACGAAAGGTCCCAGGTTCTGGTCCGGGCATCGCCACAATAACTGCCGACCTATAAACGGCCCGTGCAGCCACCGACGAATAATAAATACCCCGCGTACACTCTCAAAAATGAATGCTCAAAAACGACGAAATTTTCCTTAATTTTGACGATCCGTTTACTGGCAAATGCTCCTAGTTTTCGTTTCCTCAAAGTGAGGAAATTTGAATCGTCATTTTTATGAGGATTTGAATGTCTTCTAATCTAAAGAAATATTTCGTCATTTTTGAGCAAGTGAGTACAACAATGAGATTCAGTTTCCTCAAAATCAAGATACAGTATCGTCAAATCACGATAGTAAAAGTGAGGATTAGCGTTTACTTAAAAGTCACGGGATAGTTTGACGAAACAATCCTCAAAATTAACGAAATGAGGCTTGAGGATTCATGAATCGTCAAAAATGAAAGTGTTATTTCTGAGAGTGTAACGGAGTGCACTTTAAATATCCTTCTTTAAAGTCCTAACACTGCACACGATGTTGCTCTTAACGGTTGCGTTGGGTGCCTATTCAGGTGTCGGCTGGCTCGTCACTTTACTGGGGTTCTAAAGTACGACGCCCTTCGCCAATAGTCCTCGTGTACCTCTAGTGCGACTGGAATTCTAACCTAACCTGGATGTCTATAACGAATTTTGATTATATGTACATTGATTGGTGGAAGTGTGATAATATGCAACCATTAGGTTGACACAGATGATTATCTAAGCTTTATACTAGCTATGGATATACTTATTACTTGCTACATCTTTTGAAAATTCATTAACAGAAGAATAACCTTAAGTGTTGCATTTCCATTCAAATTGTAAATTTAAACACTTTTCCAAGCATAAAGCTATATACAGTATGGCGAAAACTTTCTGGAGAATTTTTTAATTAAAGCTAAAATAGTTTAAAAGGAAATGATAAAATAAGTTTTAACCCTTTAAACCTGCAGTCAGATGGCGTTGATCTAAAATTATAAGACTAAATTTGGAGTTTTATCGAAACAAATGCGTTAAACAGCATCAATGCCAGCAACTCCTTAAAATCAGTCATTTTTTATACAAATAACGAATTTCACAAGTCAGCTGCTTTGGTATATACATTTTTGAAGAGATAAAGTGGATCATTTTTATTCTTGCCATATGGCAACAGTATGCACTAGAAGGTTAAGTCATATTGTCGATAAAAACATTAAAAAAAGCTAATTCAGTAAACAAATTTACGACCAGGTAGGCAGATAACTCAGAAGGTAAATGTAAACTAAAATTCATCTAAATAAAGTCTGACTGAGTGAAAAAAAATCCTTAGATAGGAGAATGCCCACAGTTTTTGGTAGAATGCCAGGGCTCTAACTAATCGGCCATCGAGAGAGATAAAAAAAACTGTTAATTTTCATATATATACATACGCAACTGAACAGTTCCCCATTAAAATTGTAAAATTATAGTTGATCTAAACAGGAAGAATACAATATAATGATTATAGTGCCTTTGAGTAAAAAATAAAAAGCCATTGAAATATCGCCGAAAATATTAGCTATCTAACTTTTTTAATGTGAAACGATTTATAAAAGAATAATTTATTATGATTAATATAATACACTTTACGCCAAACAGCTGTTATGTATTATTATCCAGTAACTCCTTCAGCCCAGCCCTTGATTTTCATAGTGACCCCATCCTTTGGGTCCACACTACTTCCGCAAACATTCTGTAAGAGGATGACTCATTTTTTCTGGTAATTGAGAACTTTTCTTCTTCTTGGTCCATCCACCTTCGGAATTGCCGACTCGTCTTTTGCAGAAAATAATGAAACTGGTTTTTTTAAGGAGAGTTGTATTCATATATGCCCAAAGCGAGCAGTAATTGTACTTGACGGTTAGAACGAGAGTGGTAAGGGTCTGATTGCAGGTTCCGACTCAAAGTGGCCCTGCATAGAATAACTCATTTGAATTAGCTGACCGAAAAAAACTATATCCTATACACTCCCAAAGAAAATTCTACAAATAAGTTCCATTTTCTATAGATTTCCAACAATTGTATATTTAGAAGTAGAAAGAAGTATTTTGAAAGTAATTTTGAATAAATTAACTTTTAACCAGTGTTGGACAAATTTTAATTGCAAGAACAATAAAAGATTAACAATTAATTGGCAAATGTAACCACAACAACTAACAATTCATCAATTGTAATTGGAGAATTACAATTAAACAATTATTTAATTGTTAACTGTAATAGTAACAATTAACAATGAATTATAACAATTAACCACTTTTTTTTCTTCGTCTTAAGTCTACGACTTACAGCTTAATTTTCCTAAATCCTTACTCATTTCATTTTAATACATAAAATTAATTGTTAGTTTTAATTGTTTCATAAAACAATTAAAAAGTTAATTGCAATTATTTTAATTGTGAGCTACAATTGACATACGTTAATCAAAATAATTTAATTGCAAGTTACAATTAAAAATTCAATTGCGATTAATTGAATTGTAATTAATTTAATTGCAATCCCTTTTTTGTCAATTAATAAGATAATTGGCAAATTAATTGATTAATCCCCAACTCTGCTTTTAACATTTACTGAGAAACACGTCAATTTAGTTAAAACTCGTGCCGCAGAATAAGCTTTAAAATAAATAGAAATGTAAGAATATAACTTATCTGTGAAACTACTATCAATTAAAAAATTTATTCTGTTGTGATTTGACTATTTTTAATTTTGTTATGTGTAACATACTTTTGCTACCACTGCCCGTGTCACTACTGTAAAAAGTTGACATTTCATTTTAGTAGAGAACAAAAATCCTGTTAAGTGTTCATAACGAAATGTTGAACGTTACTCTGAACATGCTACCTTATCTATTTTTATTAAAACGTTAATGAAACTTCAACTTTTTTATGCTGAATCATAGCCAAAAATTAAAACCTTTCACCCACACATATTTATAGATACAATATTTCGCATAGCGATCATCATATATCCATACTTATTTACTAGACCATGCACACTAAATAATAATACCAACGAATAATCCCTCGGTAAAATTTACAGGTAAGTATAATTTACTAAATCAGGCAGCATACAAGATTACTGAAAATTTTAAACGGCACAACGAAAGAAACAGTTCTACGTAAAAAAAACAAATTCTAATTAAATTTCATGTTAGTAAACAAACCGAGAAAAAACATTAATCACACAGAAATGAGAGGTAATGCTTTTAAGAAAACCATTTCAGGGATAATTTGTCATAATTCTAAGATTTAACTACGGTAATTGTGTTCGAAAATGGCATAAAGTGAAAAATAGTCAATAGTATTTTTCTTCAACCTGTTGTTGTTTTTTAAAGCTACAAACTGTTTTTTTTACCTGTTTATAATGTTAACCCTTTCAGTCCCAATGACAATTTGGCATTATCATTTTAGAATTTTTTTTATCGTCTATAGCCATTAATGATATCAAAAGCACATCATTCGATTCTTCAAACTTTTTTCTGTTAAAAAATATTTTTAATGGTCCCAAATAGATGTCAGCCATATATTTTTTTTAATCAAGAAAATGATAATGCCAAATGGCATCACTGGGACTGAAATGTATAAACACAGTTTCTCTAGTTAATCGATAATCCTATTTAAGTATGGTTACATACACCATTTATATTCAATGAGAAAAACATCTTGAAAAAAGCATTCATAGAAGTCTTTAAATGATTTGGAATTAATATAATTTTTTTGGTTAAATAACATAACACTAGAGCTACACAAAAGTTTTTGGCGACGGGCCTAAGGATTTAGAACCGCGGTCAAGTGACAAGACCAACACCTGAGCTGGCACCCATCTCAACCTTACTGTGCCATTATACGCCAGCGTCAGCAGTTTGAACCACGACAAATTTAACGTATCCTAAATACGAAGTTCTATATACAAAGGGATATTAATTAGATTAGGGTTTTTTTGGCTCTATTTATTCATAAAATTATTTATATAATCTAACATTTATAACCCATTGGTAAAGTTGTTACCTCATGAAATATTTTATTGGCGATACGTAACGATTTAAATTGTAAAGAAATATAATATAGTTTGATTGGTTGGTTAGACATATTTTTAGGATGGTGTGCTTGGTCAGAGACCCGCTTCTAAACCTTCGTCAAGTAAGACAGACACAGCACACACACACATACGCGACAGATGCTGCCCTCTATCGAGCGTCACCTTCACAATTCAGTCATGTCCCTGAAGGGGAGGTCTTAGGGGAGATAAGGGGAATAGGGTTCCTTAAGGGAAATAGTCGCCAGGGACCTGTATTCGTGGGAACTGCGCAATGACCATACATTTCGGACCCAACAGATTTCACCAGCACTTACTCCGCATATATATACTCGACAAACACAAACATCCATACCTTATCGGGATTCGAGTCCGTATCCAGAGGCTCCAAAGGCTAGTATATCCTAACCATTTCGCCGCCCATTGCTAGTTTGATTTTGACGTTTGCCCGGAACGTGTTTGGGGCTTTTTCGAATGAGTTTTGTGTAGCAGCATTTCTAAGTGACAGTTTCTGTTACAAACCTACGATTTTCATTTAAGGTAGGCGAATACCTAAAATTTTAAAATTTTTACTATTACTTTAATCTTTTCCAAATTTGGCATAGTGATTTCAAATATAATTTACAATGCTTTTTTGGCAATTTTTTTTATTTAAATATAATTGATTTATTTTAAACGGTGTTTTTCTACTAAGAAAGGGGGTTTACGCTAACACTTCTAGCATAAAAAGTTTTACACTAATTTACCTGAAATTTTTTACAGATGCTATTTTAATATACATATGTGCCATGAACCTCTAACATCTTGTGTAAATATAGTAGTTTTTGTTTAAAAAAATGTCAAAGTGTAAGTTTATCGAAAAAAAAATTTGTTGATTGGTAGTTGCGAGTACGGTAGTTCCTTAAACCCATTGCACTTACGGCACCATCTGCGCATGCTTAGCATCTGCCGGAAATCCAGCTCTCTTACGGAAAACCACTGCGCGTGTGCAGACGGATACTGAAAGGGAAGGATAGTTTGTCACGTTGGCTTATTATCGCCCAAAGTTGATAAGGTTTTGGGAATAAAAATTAACATGTTGATTGAGATGAAATCGATCCTCGTTGCGGAAGAATGGAATAAAAAAAAAGATAGAATCCTAAAAAATAATCATAAAAAACAAACTCGTCTCTTGACCAGGGTTCTAAATAACGAGGCATCGTCAATTATGGCCAATTACGGCCAACAATTACACCTCGTAATTTAAAACTCTGGTCAAGGGACGAAGGTGTTTTTTTTTCGAAAAAGATTAAAATCATAAATAAGAAACTCGTCTCTTGACAAAGGTTCTAAATTACGAGGTACAGCCAATTATGGCTAATTACGGCCAACACATCCAATTACGCCTCGTAATTTAGAACCCTGGTCAAGAGACGAGTTGGTTTTTTATGATACCATTCTTTCCTCCCCCCCCCCCCTTGATTAGTAAGTATCTCAAAGTTTTTTGCATTTGGAATATTCATTACAGCTACAGACCACTCTGAATAGCGATCGTTATTTTAGAACCACCCTGTGTAATTTAAAATGTACTATGTATCTGGAAGTTGCTTTTTTAACTGATAACCATAATTTCTAAAGCCATGCTAAATGACTGATGTACGTTAAATCTTTCGTGGTCACTAAGTCCTCCAAGTTACCATACCAAATCAATACATGTGACAAGTCAATTCTGGGGATCCTCTAGTTGGCCTCTGTCTCTAAAAATTAGATGGATCCATTTAAATGTGTGTATTGTATCTCTCTTGCTTGACGAAGGTTTATAAGCGGGTTTGATTATGTAAAGTCTTACATCAATTGATCCCAGAATAAAATAGGTTTAGAATTGGACAGTGTTATAATCCAATAATTCTATTATAATCCATAAACGCACACGTTCGGCGAGGGTAAACGCTTGATATTCAATAACAACCTAAACCTTCACTACAACCCTAACTAACAACTTGGCGATATTTTACTTGGCTGCTCACAAAAACGTTTCGCTCTCAAGTCGAGATATCCGCTTGCGCAGATTTCCGGCACTGGCCGTTAGATTAGCCACATTGTAATGGTTTCAAGTTAATTCATAAAATTTGTCGTAAAACATATTCTTGTGATTTGTTTGTAACTCTAGAGGGTCATTGCACGGATCAGTTCAAAACGAAGAATTTAACACATAATTCATGTTTATCGGAGGAAAATTCAATGTGGTAGGCTTGTTGGCGTGAACCTCTTTTTTTAGTTGAAAAACACCGTTTAAAATAAATAAATTATATTTAAATTAAAAAAACTGCCTAAATAGCATTATTCATTATATTTGAAATCACCATGCCAAATTTGGAAAAGATTAAAGTAATAGTAAAAATTTTAGAATTTGGGGGAATTTTGGGTATTCGCCTACCTTAATACAGAATTTGAAAAATAGAGGAATTTTCCACCCATTGTAAATAGTTTAAAGAAAATTATATTAAAAAAAAGCCAATTTCCACACATTTTGATCACTAATTAGTGAACAAAAGTAGTATTTGTATTAAAACTGAAATTCCTAAAATATTTTCTTATATCTTTAAAAGATTTCCGTACTTTTCTTTTGAATCTTAACTGCAAAACCTACATTTAGTTTGACTTGGGGAGGGTGGAGGGGGGGTGGGTGTTCAACTTTTAACCAGAATAAATATTTTTTCATTGGTTGCTTCCGCGAAATATTTAAATGTACTAACTAATCAAACTATGCAAACTTTAAATTTGTAGAACAAAAATAGTTTAATACATTTATATAAAGGTATAGAGGGTGGTTAAGATGGGGGGTACCAACCTCAAACAATGCAATTTTTTTATGGCAGGAAAACTTATATTATACTATTTATTATGACCAGGAAGTTTTACACAAGAGATTGGCATACATTTTATATCGCGGCTTTTTTAGCCAAAACTTTCATATAATGACTTGCTTTTTGATAAAATAAATATTTTTTTTAATTAGATTGGCGTTTGTTTACTTTTACGAAGTTTTTTTTTTTTGGGGGGGGGATGTATCTATACAGATTGAGAAACTATAGTGGTAATAATTGCCAGTCAAGAAAAAAAAAACTCCATAAAATATTTTCAACAATAACTGCTCTTTTACAATAAAGCAAATCCTCTCTCATCTACTTTAACCCCCGGACGAGGTATTTTAATCACATTTTTCTGTTTTCATTTTTCCACAAGTGGACCGGTTGCTTAGGAATGAGGAAGGCTCCCCCGAAGGCTCAAAAAACAAGCTCCAAAAATCATTCATACGGAGTGGCTCCAAGGAGGCATCAATGAAATGGAAATGCTTGGTGCTAAAAAAACTGAAGCTGTTTTGACTATTGCTGGATATCTATACGTGCAAACGATAAATTAGATTTTAATTATGAATGTAGATTGCAACACCGGAACCTGGCAACTGTTAAATAGTTAGAATTCTCGATATTTGTGAAAAGTTACATATCTTTTCTACGAATGCAAAATTGAATAGGCTTGTTTCACGTGGGATCTGGCAACAGTTCTGCGGTCTAGTTTTCATTTTTCTCGAATTACTTTTGTTGATATTCGAAATTGAGTTTTCTATTCTAAGAATAAGTTATTTTAGTTGTTATTTTTTAAAACTACAACTTCTTGCTATACTGTTGGGTTTTTTTAAAACATTTTCCAAGGGAAAAATTCCGTTGAAAAAAGTTGAAATTTAAAAAAATAACTAAAACATTCTTAGAAAACTCTATTTAGAATACTCAGGCAAAAGTAATACGAGAAAATTGTAAACAAGACCGCGGAGCTGTTGTCAGATCCCTCATGAAGCAATTCCATTCAGTTATCAAAAATCGAGAATGAACGGACCCCATATCTTAATAAAACTAAGGACAATGGAGTTTTAAAAATCCCAGCTTCTGTGAAAGTATTGCATTGCTAATGCTGGCATATGTACTAGGTAGGGAAAATAGCAATACTAGCTTAATAAAACACCATCAGGTTTTGTGATTATTAATTTCTAGAGCTTTAAAATAATAGAAATTTATTGTCATATTGCTACACTCTTTTTTAAATCTTTAATTATCAATAATTAAATAAACGGGTGATATTTTCCTTCAAATTTTCCTACTTTGTTGTTATTGCTATTTTCACACCGGATCAGAGCAAGGGCGGGGGAGCCCAGTCGGTAAAGCACTCGCTTAGCATGCGGAAGGTCCCAGGTTCGGATCCGGGCATCGCCAAAACAGCTGCCGACCTATTAACGGCCCGTGCAGCCACCGACGAATAATACCCCGCGTAACGGAGTGCACGTTAATAATATCCTTCAATGTCCTAACGCTGCGTACGATGTCGCCCTTAACGGTTGCGTTGGGTGGCTGTTCAGATGTTGGCTCGTCACCTGACTGTGGTTCAAAAACACGACGCCCGTCGCCAATAGCCCTCATGTAGCTCTAGTGCGACGATAATTCAAAACCTAACCTAGCCGGGTCAGAGCAAAGGGATACTTTTTTTTGAAGAAGTAAAAATTTCAAAACTGAAGCATTAGGACTAAGGGACTGACAATGTTAAGGGGTCACAGGAGTCTTAAAAATGTGCAAAGAAGATACTACAAAGCATAGTTTGATCTTTCAAGTCATTTTTTAACTACTCAATAAATGAGTATAATTTTTTTATATGTAATTCTACAGGATTTATTTATTATAAAACAAGTTTTAAAATTTATGAAACTTTAGCCAAAACTAAAATAAATGATATTAAACATGAAGCTATTTGAACACATTGTGATTTGGCTTGCGCGGCAAATTGTGAGGTCAAAATTTTAAAAATGACCAAAAAAAATGACTTTATATTGTACAAATATGTACAGACAAAGACTTATACCTAAATTCTCAGCTCAATTTTAATTAGAAATTATTTTAAGAACTTTTTTCTAAAAAAATTAATAAAATTTTTTTTAATTTTGATTTTAAATATTTTTAAAAATAATTTCTAATTTAAATTGAGATGGGAATTTAGGTATAAGTCTTTGTCTGTACATATTTGTACAATATAAAGTCATTTTCTGGGTCATTTTTTAAATTTTGACCTCACAATTTGCCGCGCAAGCCAAATCACAATGTGTTCAAATAGCTTCATGTTTAATATCATTTATTTTAGTTTTGGCTAAAGTTTCATAAATTTTAAAACTTGTTTTATATTAAATAAAATTTGTAGAATTACATATAAAAATATTATACTTGTATATTGAGTAGTTAAAAAATTACATGAAAGATCAAACTAAATTTTGTAGTTCCTCCTTTGCACATTTTTAAGACTCCTGTGACCCCTTAAATCATAACTGGGCTTGCTGCAACAGCGATAAACAGCCTCACTTTACAGACTAGTTTTGCATTGGTAGGGTAGGGTATTTTACATATATATTCCGACTTGTGTGCTTGCTCAGTGAGCCGCTTATAAGTCGTCGTCAAGTAAGACAGACACAGAAAGATTTTTTACTGTCACAAAGAGAGGAAAATACACCCAGGGCGAAGGCGGGAATCGAACCCGAGCCCGTTACAGCACGCAGACTGCTGGCCTGCGATGCTTACCACTCGGCCATCCGGGCCCCTTTTGCATTGGTGTTTCGCCAGGCAGCATCTGAATCTTGTTCCAAGCTCTCCGCCTCTTCACTTCTTATTTTGGTCTTGTCGTCTGCTCGCAAGGTACCCTTAGGCCGAAGGGGGGTGTGGTCACGGCCCCTTCTTTTTTACTCTTTCAGGTCCAGGTTAGGTTTGAATTATCGTCGCACTAGAGCTACACGAGGGCTATTGGCGACGCGCGTCGTATTTTAGAACCACAGTCAGGTGACGAGCCAACATCTGAATAGGCACCCAACGCAACCGTTAGGGGCGACATCGTATGCAGCGTTAGGACTTTGAAGGATATTTAACGTGCACTCCCTTACACGGGGTATTATTCGGCGGACATTTTTGGCTGCACGGACCGTTTATAGGTCGGCAGCTATTTTGGCGATGCCCGGTCCTGGGACCTTCCGCATGCTAAGCGAGTGCTTAAAGGGTCTAAGGAGTCTTAAAAATGTGCAAAGAAGATACTACAAAGCAAAGTTTGATCTTTCCTGTCATTTTTTAACTACTCAATGTATAAGTATAATTTTTTTATAGGTAATTCTACAAGAGATTTATTTATTATAAAACAAGTTTTAAAATGTATGAAACTTTAGCCAAAACTAAAATAAATGATATTAAACATGAAACTATTTGAACACAGTGTGATTAGTCTTGCGCGGCAAATTGTGAGGTAAAAATTGAAAAAATGACCAAGAAAATGACTTTATATTGTACAAATATTGTACAAACAAAGACTCATACCTAAATTCTCAGCTCAATTTTCATTAGAAATTATTTTAAGAACTTTTTTCGAAAAAAATTAATAAATTTTTTAAAATTTTGATTTTAAATTATTTTTAAAATAATTTCTAATTAAAATTGATCTGAGAATTTATGTATAAGTCTTTGTTTGTACATATTTGTATAATATAAAGTCATTTTCTTGATAATTTTTTCAATTTTGACCTCACAATTTGCCGCGCAAGCCTAATCACAATGCGTTCAAATAGCTTCATGTTTAATATCATTTATTTTAGTTTTGGCTAAAGTTTCATAAATTTTAAAACTAGTTTTATAATAAATAAATCTTGTAGAATTACATATAAAAAAATTATACTCATTTATTGAGTAGTTCAAAAATGACATGAAAGATCAAACTATGTTTTGTAGTATCTTCTTTGCACATTTTTAAGACTCCTGTGACCCCTTAACCGACGGTCTCCCTAGCCCCCTTTCTGGTCCAGAGAAACGCGTTTTTTTTCCCTTCATGATAATTCTTTGGATTTATGAATGAAAAGGTTGGTAGTTGTGTAGCCTGGGATTGACACGATCGAAAAAATAACACGCCACAGGGTCAATTGAAGAGTACACGGGAAAAAGCGATTGATTTATTAGGCGGACGCCCGCAATTGCCTGCTTGGCGGCATAAAACGGTTTCTCTCCTTATTCTTCTTCGCTTGGTACAAGCGTCGGTATCACCAATCGCCTGAACTTGGTAGCTATGAATAACAGAGATAGTAGTTAAAGTACTACAGTGGCATATATCGTGACCTACAACACTGACTTCATTGGGGCTCTTCAGGGAGCTCCTTGCGCGTCCCGTCGTTAGCATTGGAGGTCACGTGATCTGCCACTATATTACTTTAACTATGATATCTATGGTAGGAACTGGTTTCCTTACACAAGTTTAGGCGATCACTCGCTATCATCGCCAAAGTGGCCTGCTAAGGAAACTTCTCTGAAAAATCAATCGGGTTTTCCCGTGTACTCTTCAATTTTGTTTTCAAGATTTATATGGCTCGATTGAACTTACGTTGTACTAGAGCTACATGAGGAATAACGAAGATTGGCCTTTACTTTTAAGGCAGGTCGGTATCTTGTATACGGCTAATGTTAAATTGACCATTCTCATGTTCCTTTTTTTTTTAATTTTAAACTAACATACAAAACACACAAAATTATGAGCATTATATGCATTTTAAACAATGCATTGAAATGAGATTTTATCAATATATAAAGTAGCCTTTAGCTTCCACACTTAATTTAAAACGTAAAAAGTGGAAGATATTATAATCCTTCAGTCCGTCTGTCCGTTCGTCATCCACTTTCACAGCCCAAACTACAAATGCTACGGGACAGTGTGATACGTCAAAAAATTCAGCGCATCGAAATTAAAATACATTGGACATTTCAGAAAAGAATTCAAAGTGCTTCAATTAATAAAAAACTGCAAAATTTATTGCTCATTTAAAAAGCATGGGTAGCCATTTTTATTAGAATCAAATCACCATTGCCATCGCAACAATCGCTGGAGAAACTTTAATTCTTTTAGACAATAAATTAAAATAAATTTATTTTTGCGTGATTGATCAGTTTGAAAAGAAGTAAAAAAAAAAGGACGTGAATTATTATTGAACCAATGACATTTGATTTTCATGTAATTATAAAATATAGTGCATGAAACATGTGTGAAAAGTTAACTTTTTAAAACACGAATCATTATTTCATGCGCTTGCGAAATAAAAACCACTAGTTTTAAAAAGGGTTACTTTTCACACTTATTGCATAAATAACACTTAAATTTTTGTAACTTTATTTTTAAAAATGCATTTAAAAATTGAAATGTATACTAATTACATAAAAAATTATTATTTAAATTTATTGTTATAATTCGAATTTAACTTTCTATAATTGCAATAATCCAGGTTACATAATTTTACATATGATATACACAAACATTACTTGGTTCTAGAGTCTAGACAATACGTTTAAAAATTGCAATATACACTTACATAACAGTTTTTGGAATCATTAGTTTTTATATTATGAAAAACCCTTAAAACCTCAAGTGAGTTGGTTTTTTTATGAAAACCCCCGGCTCTTTAACAATATAACACCCCTGATCTATTAAGGGGTTATAGGACACTTAACTTTTTCTTTAATATTGCAGATATCATTATAATTTTTTTTTCCATAAATGTATACTAAATATACTAACACTTTTAGATAGTCAAAGGTTTTAAAAAATCATTATTTTTATTTTAAATAAATAAAATGTGTCAAATAGTGACGTTTCATATTTTTGTCAAAAAATCAAGTCAGAAAATTATTTATTGACAAACAACAATTTAGCATTTTTATAAACAGGAAAATGTACTTAATAAACTGTTTATACCGATTTTGGTTATTTGTCAAAGTTTTTCTTTAAAAAATTATTAATTTTTTTTTAAATAGTTTCAATTAATAAAAAAAAAACCATTTTATTTACAACTAATCCTTAAAGACAAATTAAAGATATATGTTTGAAAAATATGTGCGGAAAATGTTAGCCCTGTATGGGCAGTAGATTGAGTTATATCAATTTAAAGTCAAAAAATCATCGAAAATACGATCAAGGAGAAGAACAGCTTTGAAGTTAATGAACGTAGTTGACCAACACAGATGCCATGACGCAAGAAACTACACATCTCACGTTCGATTGCAGGTATAAAATTTTTGTTTAAGTTACAAAAATATTTGTGTTATTTTTTCGATAATTTTTTGGATTTTTTTTTATTGTTATTTTTTTTTTTGAAAATTTTGTGTCCAACTCCACCTTAACTTTTTTTTTTTTTGAAAATTTTGTGTTCAATACCACCTTAACTCGAATTTCCTCTTCGGGAGGAACAGTAAAGGAATTAATTCTTTTTTTGCATGGCACTAAATCCGATACGTTCCATCAACTTTTGGTGAAAAAATTCGACATGCCTGCATGGTGAATACAGAATTTGAAATTGATTTACATGTTCCAATTTCATCCTAGTTTGAAAAAGAAACTACCATTAATTTTTGCGAAAAGTTAACAAATAAAAATGGATTTAGAAATAACAATAGTTATTTATGCAACAAGTGTGAAAAGGAAAACTTTTTAAAACTAGTTTAATATATTTCACGAGCGAGTGAAATAATGACACTTGTTTTAAAAAGTTTACTTTTCGCCGTGTTTCATACACTATTTTTTACAATTGTGTGAAAAAAAAATATCATTGGTCCAAAAATATTTCACGCGCATTCATATCTTTAAATAAAAGTAGCTTGATAAATATCTGGATATTATTAATATCATGAAATAGAAATTTTAACTTGAAATGTTGGCATCTTACGAAAAGAGTGAAAAAAGGTCTTTTTTTCACTGCTTTTGGGTGGAAAAAAAAGTACTTTTTTTCACTGTTTCACAAAATCTAACTTTTTGCACGCGTCTGATATTTAAATTATAATGTAAAAGTTGGATTTTTTTCATGCCCTACTGTGCCCATTTTAGCTCTCAAGACCAAAAGCACTTAGGGATGCAAAGCATAAGTCCCGGTAAGGAGGTCAATCTTACGTGGAACCCCCAGTGCTTGGTTCCCATCTATGCTTGGTAGTGCTCTGTTGAGAATTAATGCAATGTTAATTGAATGCAAAGTACTACTGTAAAGCGAAAATTTGTCATAATTTAGTTTATTAAATCAAACTTTGTACATTAAAAATGTATTAATCTTATTAACAACAAATAAAATATTTAGCATAACTTTTTCATGTATTTATCAAGGTGTACCGCTTTTAGAAATCTTTGAAGGGAACTGTAGATATGACGAAACATACTACATGAAATTATCACATTTTTGAACATCGTGCATAATTTTAATAACTTACGTTATTATTTTGATTAACTTTTTTAAAAATGTATATAACCAAACACACAAGAGTAAAATATAACATGTCAGAAAATTGCTTTTGAAAATGTACATTGCGCTATACACCCTGTTTTGTTTATTATATAATTAATGAGATTGTCATTTGTAAGTAATTTAATTTTAACTTGTTTTAATTCCATTGCCGCAAACCTACCAAGTTTGGTTTATATTTATTGTAAAATTAATACAATGGGGTTGTTTCACGGGGTACGGAAAGAAAACCAAACAACCAATAGAATGGGCTTGTTTCAACACTTTGTCAAAGAATAAAACAACCAATGACACAGTGGCGTAGCTACATAGGGACTAGGTGGGGCAGTGCCCCGGGGCCCTCAAGCTCAGGGGGCCCTCGATTAGGCATTATTAGTTGAGTTCGAATTTAAATAGACAAAAGTTTTATTTTAATTAAAATTTTTGAACTCGTTTAGCCAAAATTCCATTTCACAACAACGAACAGGAACCCGGATCGAAATTCGTAGTACATCTGCCCAAAATATTTCAATTAATAGCGATCATTTGCGAATTCATGCACAGTGTATTGAACGACATTTATTATGCATCCAAAACTTTACAAAAATATGAGATTTATTTGGGCGAGGCGAGAAACGTTTTAGCAGAGAAGAAAGCAAAGTTGCAAATTTATAGAAATGATTTCGAATTATTCAAGTGCAAAGCCAGTGAAACTGCAAGAAAATATGGTATCGATACCCGTTTTTAAGAAAAGTCAAAGAAAAGTTAAAAAACACTTTGACTGCTGATCACCGATTTCCAAACCGACAAAAAATATTTAAAATTAAGATTTTCAATAACGTACTATACACAGTTATAACTCAATTTTATTGGTATGAGTGCATTCGGTCATATATTCGATTTTCTAACACCAACATTTTTATATTTTATTACATGTTGATGAAGCAACTTTATTGCAAAAGTGTGACGAATTCCAAAGAAAATATTCAGATATAATCGGCCCTAGTTTTCCACTTCAATTTATTAATATTTACCACCTAGTTTTACCTCAACTAACTCAAGCATTGACTGTTTACCAATTATGTATGAGGAAATAATGAGCAAATATGGAGTGCTAGAATGCGACCTTACGGAAGTATTTACAGCAATGTTATTATTCTTTACAATTCCTGTCACTTCTGAAGCAGCTATACGGTCATTTATCGAATTAAAAATAATAAAAAATTATTTAAGAAATACTATGGGCGTAACTCTACTCCGACATTTATTGCTAAGGGCATATTTGCAAACAAAACCGCATCAAGCCTGGATTTAAACGAAATCATTTTTGGGAAAACTAAAGCTAAGAAAAAATTGTAAATATAATTGTTATTTAGACAGTTAGGCCCGACCTTCATATAATAAACCTTTGAATCTTCTCTATTTCGTTTTAGTAGCCAAACCTACACTAAGTATCAATTGTAATTTTTGTTGTTACTGTTTAATATTTTTATTAACTGTCCTGCAGTGCACAAAAAAGAACTTAAGTAGCTTAGCATTTTTATATATTTCATATTTTTATTTGATAAAACCTAATCACCTTACATAGCAGTGGGGCCCCATATTTTATTTTGCCCCAGGGCCCTTGGCTACCTAGCTACGCCACTGCAATGACAGCGCAGTTTAGAGCGCGTGACCTTTTAAGCCCATTTCACACCTGCACAGCTACTTGCAACTGCAACTCGCAACTTGTGGTAACTTGGATTTTCGGGCTTCCACAAAAAATTATTCATCTCAAAATTTGGCAAGTTTCATCTTTTTGAAAGCAAACTTTAATCAAACTATGGGCATTGTTTGCATCAAACAGAAATTTATGTTTCCGAACTTCCTTAATTAGATAAATTTTCATCTTTGCCATCCATTTAATATCCATTTTTAACTGCGCAGATTTTTGCAAACGGGGAAAGTTGGTGTCTTAAAAAGTAAATAAACAACCAGTTGGCGAAGTCTAGTTCGCCACAATGCAGCCAAGGAAATCCTGAGTTCTGATTGGCTAAGGGTACATGCAACTGCGATTTTTTCGTGCTTGCAGGAAAAAATCTCACGAACTGAGTGCAACTTTTTAAGGCACGGTGTCCTACGGGAGTTGCAAGTAGTTGTGACAAGGTGTGAAATGGGCTTTATAAACCATTAAGCTATTTCAACACTTTTTCAAAGAAAATGAAACAACCAATGACAGCGATTGATATGAAATGTTTTCATTATATTTAAAAGCGAGGAATATTACATATTTATTCTTTGAAATATAAATTAATTTGTGCAAACGATAAGTAATAATTATTGAATTTCCGAAGAAAAAAAATTAAACCATGCAAATTTAGCATGTAAATGTTTAATATAGAATTAATACTGCGTTTGGCGCCTTTTTACCTGTTCAACACAACTGTTGTGTGGAAGCGGGTTAAGTGACAGATTCAGTTAAAATCCTATTTGTTTTTTCAATCGACGAACTATCCACTAAATTAGAATCGAATTCGAAAAATTAAACTTGTGATAGAAAATCAATGAAATTAGTTAATTATTGCTTCTACAAGTTTAAATTATAACTAAACGCTCAAGAAGTTGTCTACGTTATTTTTTATAATTTTTTTTTACGCTGTTTAATATTTGTATTCTGTTTATTGCTAAACTGAACATAAAAAGAATGGAAATAGTAGTGTGTTTACTTTTTTTAATATTATTTTATCGTAAGTGAAATTCGTTTTTTTATGGCAATACAAAATTTATTAGAAAAACAATAAACTTTAAAAGACTACAGTTGCTTAATTTTTGTTTTTCTATGATACAAATTACACTTATAAAATCTAAAAATTTCGACTGTTTTGATTTATTTATCTATCACGGGCTAATCTTTTTTTACAAACAATCCCACATTTTGACCAGTAAAAGATTTCAAAATTAAGTCCTTTGCCTATTTAAATGAGAATAAACGGACATAAAAGTTTTGCAAGTACAAAAACACCTACTATATCCTTTTCATTTTAACTAATTAAGGATACGACAAAATGGCCGCTTATAAATTGAACGATGATGTCATGCTCACTTTTTCACGGCACGTGGGTGTCATTCCAAGCTTCAGAGGGAAAATTGGATTCCAAAATATTATTCTTTTCCTTTCTAAGAGTTTGCTATTGATGGAGTTTTTACTTGTTTAAGGTAGGCGAATACCTAAAATTTTAAAATTTTTACTATTACTTTAATCTTTTCCAAATTTGGTATAGTGATTTCAAATATAATTTACAATGCTTTTTTGGCAATTTTTTTTATTTAAATATAATTGATTTATTTTAAACGGTGTTTTTCTACTAAAAAAGGGGGTTTACGCTAACACTTCTAGCATAAAAAGTTTTACACTAATTTACCTGCAATTTTTTACAGATGCTATTTTAATATACATCTGTGCCATGAACCTCTAACATCTGGCGTAAATATAGTAGTTTTTGTTTAAAAAAATGTCAAAGTGTAAGTTTATCGGAAAAAAAATTTTGATTGGTAGCTGCGAGTACGGTAGTTCCTTAAACCCATTGCACTTACGGCACCATCTGCGCATGCTCAGCATCTGCCGGAAATCCAGCTCTCTTACGGAAAACCACTGCGTGTGCGCAGACGGATTCTGAAAGGGAAATATAAATTGTTACGTTGGCTTATTATCGCCCAAAGTTGATAAGGTTTTGGGAATAAAAATTAACATGTTGATTGAGATGAAATCGATCCTCGTTGCGGAAGAATGGAATAAAAAAAAAAGATGGAATCCTAAAAAATAATCATAAAAACAAACTCGTCTCTTGACCAGGGTTCTAAATTACGAGGCATCGTCAATTATGGCCAATTACGGCCAACAATTACGCCTCGTAATTTTGGAACTCTGGTCAAGGGACGAGGTTTTTTTTTTCGAAAAAGATTGAAATCATAAATAAGAAACTCGTCTCTTGACAAAGGTTCTAAATTACGAGGTACAGCCAATTATGGCTAATTACGGCCAACACATCCAATTACGCCTCGTAATTTAGAACCCTGGTCAAGAGACGAGTTGGTTTTTTATGATACCATTCTTTCCTCCCCCCCCCCCCCCTTGATTAGTAAGTATCTCAAAGTTTTTTGCATTTGGAATATTCATTACAGCTACAGACCACTCTGAATAGCGATCGTTATTTTAGAACCACCCTGTGTAATTTAAAATGTACTATGTATCTGGAAGTTGCTTTTTTAACTGATAACCATAATTTCTAAAGCCATGCTAAATGACTGGTGTACGTTAAATCCGTCGTGGTCACTAGGTTACCATACCAAATCAATACATGTGACAAGTCAATTCTGGGGATCCTCTAGTTGGCCTCTGTCTCTAAAAATTAGATGGATCCATTTAAGTGTGTGTGTTGTATCTCTCTTGCTTGACGAAGGTTTATAAGCGGGTTTGATTATGTAAAGTCTTACATCAATTGATCCCAGAATAAAATAGGCTTAGAATTGGACAGTGTTATAATCCAATAATTCTATTATAATCCATAAACGCACGCGTTCGGCGAGGGTAAACGCTTGATATTTTATAACAACCTAAACCTTCACTACAACCCTAACTAACAACTTGGCGATATTTTACTTGGCTGCTCACAAAAACGTTTCGCTCTCAAGTCGAGATATCCGCTTGCGCAGATTTCCGGCACTGCCGTTAGATTAGCCACATTGTGTTTGTTTCAAGTTAATTCATAAAATTTGTCGTAAAACACATTCTTGTGATTTGTTTGTAACTCTGGAGGGTCATTGCACGGATCAGTTCAAAACGAAGAATTTAACACATAATTCATGTTTATCAGAGGAAAATTCAATGTGGTAGGCTTGTTGGCGTGAACCTCTTTTTTTAGTTGAAAAACACCGTTTAAAATAAATAAATTATATTTAAATTTAAAAAACTGCCTAAATAGCATTATTCATTATATTTGAAATCACCATGCCAAATTTGGAAAAGATTAAAGTAATAGTAAAAATTTTAGAATTTGGGGGAATTTTGGGTATTCGCCTACCTTAAGGTAATATACAGGGTGAGGCAAATAAAACTGGCCCCGGTCTAGAGATAGGAATACGTTGAAATGCTTTGCGAGAAAAACTCTTGAAGCCGCTTGAAACCTGTTCTTGCATTAGTTGGCTCGGATTAGCTTCACATTAGAGCTACTCATGGACTAGTGGCGAGTTCAGCTCTTAGTTCGTATTGTATGAATACGTCCCATAATGCAAATTTTGTGTCTTGAAATCAATTTAGAATATTTGTATAACAAGAAAAAAAAGGTTCGATTCTCTAGGATAAATACCGATAGAAATAATCACTAGTGGGAGCTTTTCTTGATCAGCTCTACAAACCTTGTTTATATTTCACTTCAACTAGCTTCTCAAACCAATGTATACCAATGTTGTTGTTATAACATTGTCATTTTTATGTTTTTACATTTTAAGTTAGTTCTGTAACACTGCCCCTTAAGAATTTAAAAAGGTATCTAACTTATGTATATCGTGATTGGGACAAAGTTACCAGTTTGGATTCTAACCGCGTCCAAATTTCTTAAACTAACCCCATTTTTTTAGCTTCCACAGTTTATAACATAAAAAGTGGAAGGTTTTATAATCGTTCAGTCCGTCCGTCTGTCACCCACTTTCATAGAACGAACTAAAAGTCGCACAAACAAGTGGGATACGTCATTTTAAAGCAAAAAAAAAAATCGGGCTAGGTTACATCCCAAAACTCTTTTTAAAAAATTAAATTAGAAGTATATTTAACATTTAAATAACTAAAAATTTAATCTACATTGAACTAACGTGAAAATTCTATTTTCATTCAATATTTTCACTGTGTGAAAATAGAGGTTTTTTTGTGAGCATAAATATTGTGTGGAAGCGGTTTAAGTGACAGATTCTGTAACAAACCTTCTTGTTTTAATTTATAAAATTTAACAAAAATGCTTACAAATTACTTCTAAAAGTTCAATACTTAAAATGCATGGTGATTTCAAAGTGTTTAAATAGATTTTGTAGCTTAATTTTTTCTTCTCTTGTAAAATAAACCTATTAGTCTAAGAGCTAGCAACGTTTTTGAGAGAGAATTTCAGGTGGGCCAGTTTTAGGATATGCTATCTCTCTTACTCTCCCGGACATCATACGGGCTATCTGGCTGGCGGTAGTGGTTACGTTTATCAGTGCGCATCCTACTAATACAAGTAAAAAATTGATTTTTCAAATCATTTTAGGACGTTTTATTTTTTTATTATTATTTTTAGCGAACTTTTTTGCAAGATAAATCTATTATTGCCAGACATTTTTATTGTTGTTTAAGCTGTGCCAGACTCTAATTTTGATTTTGAAAGCTCAAGTGTTGCCCAAATTACCAGCTCAGGTGTGAATTCACCGATCATTGTAATTACGTCATCGTCATTCATTGCGCAATACCATGTGGCAATACTTGTAATGAGCTGATAATTCGGGCAACACTTGAGCTTTTAAAATCAAAATTAGCGTCTGGCACAGCTTAAACAACAATAAAAATGTCTGGCAATAATAGATTTATGTTGCAAAAAGTTCACTAAAAATAATAATAAAAAAATAAAACGTCCTAAAATTATTTGAAAAATCAATTTTTTACTTGTATTAGTAGGATGCGCACTGAGGAACGCAACCACTACCGCCAGCCAGATAGCCCTTATGATGTCCGGGAGAGTAAGAGAGATAGCATATCCTAAAACTGGCCCACCTGAAATGCTTGTTTTTCCGACGTTGCTAGCTCTCGTACTATATGATTTCGGATCAAAGCTACACGCGTAGAAGTAAGAATTTAAAAAAAAATGACGTTGTTCCAATAGTATTCATTCAAAAGCAAAATCCTTGTTATATTTCAAAGTAAAGGGTAAATTTATGCTACACTTCTTGCCAACCTAAGTTGGGTAAATAGAAATATGCTATGGAGAAGATCCTATTCCGCGGAAATCCATCCAGAAAACATGTTTAAAACATTAATTTCATTTAAAGTCGAACAGTTTTGAATATTTTTTGAGAAAATTTAGCAATTTTATCGCAATGAAAAGTGTACTTTGGTTAAATTGTATTCAGATCATTTTGCATTTAAGTATTACCACAAGTTTGAAATCAACGGGCCAATCGGGCTTTTCCATCTGAAGTTTTACTCTTTGTTTTTACCCATGTTAGGACCGGCCCGCAGACGCAGTGGTTAGTGTACTAGCTTTTGGAGCTGCTGGGCTCGGGTTCGAATCCCGGTAAAGGCATGGATGTTTCTGCTTGTCAATAAACGTTATTTGTCTATATGTTTGTGTCGTCCTTTTTTCACTCTCCCTTCTAGAGGGCGCAATCACTATCATTTGTCATACCCAAGTTAGGTTGGCACGTAATGTAGAAAGTTTAAGACACAATTACTTGCGCAGAGGTTACTAAATACCTCGGAACCAAAAAGGAAAAGAAGTTATAATGAAATTCCACTCATTGTGCAATGGAGGTAAATGAAGAACGCGTCTTCTCTGGGTTTTGTTGAAGTTCAGAGGCCGATTAATGATGCACCTTAATGGTTTCCCACAGAAATCCGAGTGTAGCTCACTTCGAGTTAAGAAGGTTTAGATGCTGCCGGGCGAAAAACCAATGCAAAAGCTGGGTTGTCAGGTGAATCCATTGATCGCTTTGTAGTAAACCTAAACAAACGCTCTCGGCGAAGTATTTGGCGCTATTTTACAGTGGAGTTTGCATGGGCTTACTGTATTACTTGCTTTGCATTGCGGTGCCACAGGTTCGAGGTTTAAATCCCGGATTAGGCGAGGCTCACTCAACATTTTATCCCTTAATTGGGTCGATAAAATGAGGACAAAGCATGCTCGGGAACTAAACACTGAGGGTCCCGCGTAAGATTGCCCAACTAACAGTGAAATACGCCTGGCACCCCAGAGCCCTTCAAGGTCACGAAAGCTGAATTGGGCACGGCAGGCCTTGGCCCACTCGTGGGCTGTTGAGCCGAGGAGTTTAGTTCTGTAGTTTAGCTTACTGTATTACTTGGCAATTCCTGACTCTCCAATAGAAACTATGATTACGAAGCTTTTTTTTTTGTGGCTTGTGAAGGAAATTACTTGACAAATGACAGTGATTGCGCCCTCTAGAAGGGAGAGTTTAGGCTTTTATAGCCCATTACCCAGCTCGCCAGAAGAGACAGTCACAAGAGACATACAAAGAAGGACGACACAAACACATAGACAAATAGCAACTTTTATTGACGGTCACAAACATCCATGCCTGACCGGAATTCGAACCCGACCCCAGCAGCTCCAAAGGCTAGTGTCTTAACGATTGAGCCACCGGGGCGGCGAAGGAAATTACTTAGTATCTTTTGTAAATTCAGTTCAGATATATCGTGCTGCATCCTCCAATTGAGTAAACAGATGTTTTTCTATTTAAAATTAACGCTTTTTTACGAATAAAACTATGCGTTATGAGTGAACCCTGTATTGCAGGAATTTTTTTCATCAGAAAAGACATATTTGTATCTTTAATACTCATACATTATGTGAAAAATACTGGAAAAAAAATTAACACTGCATTAGGATTTATATAATTTCAATTTTTCTAATTTTTGCCCTTTGGCAAAAACCAACTTCAAAATTCCAATTTTGATAAGAATGATTAGAGAAAACTACTAAATATATTTTAAAATAACCTCTTGAACTATAATTATTTTTTCAAAACAATGTGTCTATTTGGTACTAATATTATTATACTTTGAATACAGCCAAAGACGTAATTTCACAACAGTTAATAACTTCACTCTTTAATTTTAAATACACTTACTACTGTCATCTATCAGGGTTATTAGTAACTAAAACTTCAAAATGGAATGTAATAGATGAAAAAAAAACAGATTTGTCGAGATGGAGCTCTGCTTTAATAGAATAAAGTAGGTTATGTTACTTTTTGGCATATGGCGACAGTATGCATTACAGGGTTAACTTTGAGAGAGGTTACTTGGCGACTTTCTGGCGGCTTCACTTTATTCCTCGCCAAGCATCGCCATATTCTTCTTATACTCAATGGCCGCTCTCTGCTTTTGAGCTGCATTGCTGACCACAGCCGAAAGTTAACGACGCAGATAAGTGGACGGTTTACATGACATTAGCGTGCTGTCCAATTCATGCAATGCATCCATTTTGTATGCTAAATGCGGGTTGACTGATATCCCGTTTGTTGAAAACTTGTTTTGTTTAGTTTGGATTGAACATGAACGGAAGTGGATGCAGAGGAGAGGAGGGTAGAGGATGGAATAGTCTGGGAATATGAAAATTCGGAACTCTTTGAGCGTAATTTTTCAAATATTGTTTTTAATTTAAAATTAATTATGTTCTGTGAAGTATAATTGAATGTTCAATAATTGAAGAGTACACGAGAAGAACCTCTTGATTTCGTAGAAGGCTTTCCTTAATATCCTCTTTGGGGATGATATAGCGAGAAATCGCCTAAACTGTTGTAAAGAAGCCGGTTACTCGCTTTGTTTATCTTTCGCGGCAACCCTGATTCACGTCAGACATCAGTGGAACGAGTCACACGTTTGTACTGCAAATGAAGAACCAAAAGAAAAAACGGTTTCCGGTCGCCAATGTCCGCCAAGCAGACACAATTACGAAAAGACTAAGGAAATCAAGCGGTTCTTCCCGTGCACTCTTCAATTGTAAACAACTATTTCGTATTACCCGACTAATTGCCAGTCGCTTGTAATTTTTTTTAAGTACATTTTTGCATATAAAAAATATTGTTTTGTTTCACCATTTGGTACTTCTTTACCTTTAGTTATAGTATGCACTGAAAATGATTTTGTGGTTTTTTATTTACAATTAACCAAACGAGTTATTCTTAAAAATATGACCACTCTATTCAATAATAATCTCTTCTCTATAAAATGTAGTGAAAGGGGTTTGGGATGACGAGATTCATTTGTTTACGCAAATGAATTGGTTTGGTTGAACTTACTTCGCACTAAAGCTACATGAAGGTTATTTGAGAAGCAGGGTCAATATTATAAAAAGAGCCAATTTACAGCTGAAGCTAACAGTGATGTGCACATAGAGTTCTTTAGTAGGATAGAGGAACGACTCGTACTGAGCCGCCATCGGAAGAAATGGCTCACTACGGAGCCCGAATAGAGTGGCAAAAGTGCTGCTTAATTTATAATTTTGATACTGAGAAAGGAAGTGCACCCAGGGCAAAGGCGGGAATCAAACCTACCCACCCCCATTACAGCGCGCGGCGTTATGGCCTGCGATCCAAACCACTCGGTCATAGGGCCGCAGATGCCACCCTAATTGTCTCCGTGTTGGTCCATGGTGCTGTTGCTGATGGGTTCAGTCTCTACCATATACTATAGAACTCTTTTTATGTACATAATCTCAAACGAGGAAAAAAAAACATTAAACAAAAAAAAAAGTAAAATCTCTTTTAGTACTGTTATGCACTGCAAAAAATTTCTGTAAAATTTTAGCACATTTCGCGGTTATTTTTTTTACAACACACTATTCACTCTCAGAAATAACACTTTCATTTTTGACGATTCATGAATCCTCAATCCTCATTTTTTTTAATTTTGAGGATTATTTCGTCAAACAATCACGAGACTTTTAAATAAACGGAATCCTCACTTTAACGATCTTGATTTGACGATTCTGTATCTTGATTTTGAGGAAACTGAATCTCAATATTGTACTCAAATGCTCAAAAATAACGAAATATTTCTTTAGATCAGACGAAATTCGAATCCTCATAAAAATGACGAATCAAATTTCCCTCACTTTGAGGAAAGAAAAACTCTGAGCATTTGCCAGTAAACGGCCTCGTCAAAATTAAGGAAAATTTCGTCGTTTTTCAGTATTCATTTTTGAGTGTTGTAATGTTTGTTTTACAGCAAAGGGATGATTTCTTGACGTACCAAGTCACATAAACTTTCTCTTATCATTTAAGCAGAGAAGATAGGTGTATCCAAACTTTTTAAAAGGTACCACCCAATAAATTTTACATCATATGTAAATTCACAGATTAGAGTGATGGCAAATTAGAAAAATATTGTGTACAGCGGGTATTTTTATAAATAAAATATGCTGGAGAAATTCCTAGATTCCCATAACAAGGATTTCCATTTATTAAGAACCAAGAATGTGTCCACATATACTTTACATGAATCGCTGAATGCATCAAGTCCACAGAAAAATTTCCGTGCACGTTGCGTCTAGCATTAAATTTTAAAAGGAAGAAGACTAGCGGGAAATTCTCCTATTGACTTGACACCCTTTTTAGATTTATCTATTCATGTGCTAAAACCCACAACATTCTTTTCAAAGTTGTACGAATAAGCAGGATATTTAAAAGTAAGCAACGCCTTATGATTTAACGGCATGTTGTCAAAAAGCGTTTCCTTTCAAAAGGACGAGCCCTAAAGATATTCGAAATTCCTTTTACTTTATTCTAATGTTCTGTCAGCGTGTCTCCCAAAAACGTATATTAATTATTTTTTTAAGAATCGTTTGTATAAATATCTAATTTGTTAGTTGAAGGTGGCGTAATCCGCCTAAAAGAATTGTGCCAAATTAGAATTAAAAAAGTACCACAGATGTCAAAATAGTACAGAAATGTATTAGAAGATTATATGTGTAATAATAAAAATTTATTACAAGTTAATTACAAAAAATAGTGTTTTTTTACAATTTTCCTTCGATTTTTTAAAAATATTATAAAAAATACTGATAATATTCACTGCCAAAATTTATAATTCTCTTTATTTATGGAATTTAAAACCTAAATACAGCTTCAGGTTTTTCTTTTGGTTCAAAACACTACACTCTTAAAACAAAAGAGTGAAACCTTATGTAAAACCTTAAAATCGCTCATGTGTTGTTAAGATTGTTGGAGGTTCAACAAAACAAAATTGTGAAATCCACTCCTACACGGGAAGTGCATTTTCGACACCGAAAGCAAGTAAAATTAACGCAGACTGAGTTAAAATAGCTCGTTTGTTTTAAGAGTGTAAAATGATATATAATGGGGTTGTTTCACGTCGTAGATGGCAACAGCTCAAACGGTTTGTCGTCATTCGTTACCTGGAATTACTTATGTTTTGGTATTCGAAAATGAGTTTTCTAAGAATACTTTACTTATTACATTAATAATGTTCCCGAAATTCTAAAAATTTTACTATTACTTAAATCTTTTCCAAATTTGGCATAGCGATTTAAAATATAATGAATAATACTATTTAGGCATTTTTTTTTATTTAAATATAATTTATTTATTTTAAGCGGCGTTTTTCCTACTAAAAAAACTAAAAAAGAGGTTTACGCTAACAAGTCTACTACATTGAATTTTAATCCTATGAACATTAATTATGTGTTAAATTCTTCGTTTTGAACTGATGCATGCAATGAAACACTAGAGTTACATACAAATGACAAGAAAAGTAGTTATTAAGAAAAATGTTATAAATTAACCACACACAAAAAAAATTCGATTAACTTACACTTGGACATTTAAAAAAAAAAACTTGTATATTTACACCAGATGTTAGAGGTTCATGGCACAGATATATATTGAAATAGCACCTGTAAAGAATTTCAGGTAAATTAATGTAAAACTTTTTATGCTAGAAGTGTTAGCGTAAACCCCTTTTTTTAGTTGAAAAACACAGTTTAAAATAAATCAATTATATTTAAATAAAAAAATTGCCCAAAAAGCATTGTTCGTTATATTTGAAATCACTATGCCAAATTTGGAAAAGATTAAAGTAATAGTAAAAATTTTAGAAGTTTGGGTACTCGCCTACCTTAAACACTTCTATGTCCACCATTTCGAAAGAAAACTCCTAATCTACACTAATTTGACCTCCACCACCATTTTACAGTTACTCCTCAACCATAATCACAGGTTTCGAAACTTTGCAGGGTGGGTTTGCCATCCTCCAGTCTGATTTTTGTCACGTATCATGGTAGATCGTTGCACCTGAAGAATATGGGGGGGGGGGGGGGGGAGCTGACGATGTTCAAAACACCCGACCTGACCGGTTAGAATAGAGGTGGCAAGAACACAAGAAAGGGGGACTCACGCTCATTTGCCATCAAATTCTCACGACTAAACATTCTGTATTTTTTAGTTAGTGGGGGCTGCATAATATATTAGTTTTGCTTGTTGTTTCTAATATCCACACGGACTTGAAGTTGCTAAACGCGTTGAGGGGAATGGGCCTCGTTGTTATAGGGACAGTTTTTGATTATTGAACACTTGAACTTGTCAACACTTGAACTCTCTCTAGCACCTAACAGAACTTAAGCGACATCGTACGTACGGTAATAAAATTGTTGGAAACTAAACTCGTAGATTTAAACATCACGAATTACACTCTTAAAACAAACGAGCGATTTTAACTCAGTCTGAATTAATTTTCACTCGTCCAGTCTTGAAAATGCCCTTCTCCGAAAGGAGTGGATCCTTTGTGCATTAAACCTCCGACAGGATCACTCCAAACGAGTGATTTTAACTCAGTCTGAGTTGATATTCACTCCTTTCAAGTGTCGAAAATTCACTTCTCCTGCTGGAGTGGATTTCACTCTTTTGTTTTAAGAGTGTTTGTTAGCTTATTTTTTTTTATGTTTTTGACATTGTAGAAATCTGGGTCCTTCTTTTCATTCATATACCTACCTCTTACAATTTCCGTTCTAAGGAACAAATCTTATGAGGAACAATAATCTTAAGGAACAATACTTCATTTCTTGGAAAGGTTTAGCATTAGAGAAAGAATACATTAGTGTGGCTCGTTGGATCTTTTTGCCAATAGGGCGATTTTGATCCATCTGTCCGCCCCTCCCCCCTACATATTCCCCGTTCGCAGAGTACGATCTTAATAATTTTTCATTTCATAAAAAAGGATAATTTAGTTTGACATCAGAAACCTAGCTTTTATACTTTTTTATTCATCTGTCCTTTGACGGTCTGTTTTAATTCCGTTATATCCGTCTTAAAAATTCCGATCTTAAAAGTTCAATTCATTTAATTCATATTTGTTAGAAAGTTTCGGAAACTTATACACATTTCTTTTCCGTCCAACTATAAGCATTAAGATAAATTCTGTCAGTATTAAAGTAACAGGAAAGTAGGCTATTTCGAAATACCTCTTGTCTTCTATATCCATTTTTAGAAACATTCCAGTCATAATTCCTCAGAATTCCACGTAATTCCTCACGCAATATTTTCCCGCCACAAGAAATGCACAACAACCACAAGACAATCCTTCCGACGCGCAGAATGTCACGACATTTTGACAACACTCCTTTATTGGGACATAAACATTCTCGCAGTTTACTAAAACAATCAAAGAGAAAAGGAAGAAAAACTTTCTCTGATCTGTTCTAAAACGTGTCGTCCAACGCATCTTTGAGACAAAGAGCGGAATTGGTTTATAGACCGTAAATCTTAACTGCATGTTTTCCTATTCTGAAACAATAGCAAGTACCCATGGGAAGTTGAAGTCTTCGTTTTTGGGGACACTTGACACGTACAGTCGTTATATATCTTGCGAAGAGCCATAAACAATTAGTTTGTAAGTACTTTGAATATACGTGATAGTTTAAATATAAAAGGTCTTTGTCAAAGTAGAAAAACAAATGACAAATGAATGCCAATTATATTTGATTGCATGCAAATTGTTTTGAAGAGACGCATCTTAGTTGAGATCAGTAAAAACAAGTATTGGAACGTTTAGGCATTCAACTGATAAAGTTTTTTAAAAAAAATAGTTCCTTTACTTTCACGTTGCTATCAAATAATGTTCTTTAAATTTAAAATTGACTGGTTTAACACCTTTTTAAGTTTTACTTGTATATACTTTTTATGTAAAAAGAGAGTCAAGATAGGGTATATAGAAATAATAATTCAACATTTTGCAGTAAAATAAGCAGGATCTTGTTTTCAGAATTCTACCCAGGGGAAAAAAACTTTTTCTTAAGGTTTCTTAGCAAAGTTAATCTTACAGTGCTTTAAAAAGTTTTTTAAACGTTTCGGAAAATTCGGGGCAAGCTGTGGCCCCGAATATCAATTGCATCTGATTTGGCAAGTTAATATTTATATCCGAGTATGGACCTTAAAACTAACTCTTTAAACAACTTTTACTTATAATAATCAAATACTATACATTAATTAATGCTACAGCATGAATTATATGCAAATAGAACACCAATTTATCATCATAAAAATGGTGTTCAAAAAGCAAATATTCCTATAGTATAATATTTTAATATCTTCTTGAACGCAGTAGTTCTGGAAGTACATCCGTTTGCTATTACTTTAGGTAGTATAAAGTATCGGAATATGTCGAGATTTTTTTATTTTCCACAAATTCACTCTTAATATGTATATGAAATTGCGGAAATAGAAGATTGTTAATGGCAACAAGGAAGCCGCAGACGATTCAGTGAACCTTTTCGCGCCATTTCTTGAACAGAACAAACTTTTGATGCTTTTTTGATGAGACAAACAATTTGCAATGGGCGCTGAGAACATGAACATAGCTCATTCACCCATTGCTCTAGATCATGTTGAGTCACCTAGAAAAACACCTTTTATATGCGCCATGGGTGTAATGGTTAGTTGATATGAATGGAAAAGCTTCGTTACAAAGAAATCGCGTTGGAATCGTACAATGGAGCTAGTGATGTTCTTAATGGTTTTAGTTGGACTGAGATCGCTAACACAATGCCGGAAACTTTTACATTCACTTTCTGTTTCTTTTATGTACTTTTAGGATAAAGTACTCAAACTAAATTTTCAAAGTCGTATAGGTTGTTAGACTATAACCAGTGAATAAGCGCTTAAGCAATTTGTTTTTAAAAAAATCATACATTTTGAGAAAATATAGCCTGTGGGTTTATAACAATGTGAAGACAGCTGTCATTATATGTAAATTCTACAAAAAAAGGTGACTTTATATTGCACTGCTTTGGGTCTTTTGGGGGTCCAAATAAAAAGTGTTACAACAGCCAAGTGAATGAACTGTACTTTTACCAGTGAATGAACACAAAAATGTCCAGTCAATAAACATGTTGGATTTTAATTAATGACCAGGGAAACCAATCAGATGATAGATAGCTTTCTACGAGATGAGAGGAAGTCAGTGTTTCCAATCCATCCAGAGGAATGATTTTAAATGTATTTACTAACTGTTTATTCACTGGGGCCTGTTCATTCACTAGTCAGTCTACCCTACTTTATTTTTTTTTAAATAAAGTTTTCAAAGATGTATACTTTAAATCAATACATGATTAAGACCCCTGCAGGGTATTTTAAGCCTCTTTTTACTGGCGGTACTTATAAATATCACTTATAAGGCCTCTGATTTACTTTTCATTGTTCATTTGGCGAAAAGAGGGCAAGGTGAAACTTTTTGATTGAATTTTAAGATTTTAGATCATTAAAGTCTACAAAGTTAAAGTAAATACTTAAAAAAATAAGTTTAGTTTAATTGTTAACAAGAGGGTAGACTTCTGGACTGCGAAAATAAAGCATTCCTTTGCAGAATAGTTACTCTTAGGTAATGAAAATTATTCCAGAAACGGATGACTTGAAGTGAAATCCAAGGCATTTTAATAAATAATTTTCTGTCTCGGATTCTGGGTCCAAATCCCCTAGAGAGGCAATGAGTTTTAAAACTTATATTTGAAGAAAATTATTCCAAATTGTATTTATTTTCAGATATTTAATGGCGCTGGAGAAAGTATCTTTTGGAAATTCAAAAATATAATCTACGAAAGAAAGAGTTGAAATGCCGTCGATTTACATTTTAAGCATCTTTTCTTTGAACTTATTTGTAGTTAAAAGTTTGTTTTAACATTGTTTTAATGCAAAATGCCTTCAAAATTAACTACTAAAAGAACTTTGAAAAGTTTGAAAAAAGTTTAAATTAATTTTTTAAAACTCTAATATGATATTCAACTTTTTTTTTTAGAAATAAATAACTGATACCTGTAATCAAAGGTTGAAAATTGATGTTAGGATCTTCTTCTATCGGACTATGTCAATTTTAACTAATTAACTTGTTATTTGTTTGTGTTCAAGTATTTTAAAATGTCCCTGAATGGGGACGCCCGGTCGCGAGAGGTTAAACATAAATTGGGCTTCACAAACTTAAATAATCTTAATTGACATTTTTAAGTAGCTTTTTTTTATGAATAAAATAGTATAATTATTTTCCTTTCAACCATTTTCCCGTCCTCTCTTATCTTTATAGGTCAAACTTTTCACAACCCACAAAGAGGGATGGAAGCAATAACCAAGCATAAAAGTCAAGGCACTTCCTAACCCCAAGATTTCCTTCAGACGGGAAGCCACTGAGACACAATTCAAAGAAATGTCACAAGTGTGTCCGAAGGAAGGATAACAGAAAGTATCAAACAAGTTTGTGACAGTCATATAGTTACTTAGAAGTTGCTAAGTTAAGGAGACAATAAAGTGCAGCTATTGAATAAATCGAAATAAAAAAAATTATCTTAGTAAGAATCTATAATAATAAAAGAAAGAGTCTGTCTGTCTGTGTGTCTGTGTGTGTGTATGTCTGTGGATCGCAAAAGACCTACTTAGACTGCGCTAAAAAATTCGAAATTTTTAATATAGATTCCTTTTAATACCTACGCGTGCACCTGAGGCTTAGTTTTTTCATATTTGATTGTTATTCTTAATTAATGTAATTAGTTTTAAAAAAACGCCATCCACGTGGGATTGCGGGACCATAACAGGGCTAGAAAATACGTGGACTGGGCCGAAACGGGGGCTTGACGCCATCCTCTATTAGTTTGATTGATTGAGTTTGGTTGGGATATGCGCTCGCCCTAAGGCTGCTTCATCCTCTGTTACTGTTTGCTTTTTTAAGTCCGCATGCGCAACACGAATTCAATTCGATTTTGATTTTGAGTGTAATTTCACAAGTAAGCATGCCCCTTAAAGGAAGCAATGCGAAGTTAACGGGTTCCCAGTAAGGCGGGACCATACTGCTAGTTTTAAATAAACATTTCTCTTCCGGGTTTTGAGCTGAGAATATTAATGACTCGATAAAATAATGAATGGTCTACAATAGTTAAAATTAGAATTATCGCACCATTCTGTGAATTTTTAGCTCATCCTGTACAAGTAGAAAACAGAACTATCCTCCGAGTGATACAGACAGGCAAAAATGTCAACTGACAGTCATTTTTTCCAGATTTTTTTTTAAATATATAAAATTTAAAAAAAGCGGAGTTATTTGTAAGCTTCTGCTAAAAAAAATCATTTAAAAAATTACAGTTTCATTTCAAAATTTAAATTTTAATATCATTTAGTAAAGGAATTTTAAACAATTAGGGGAGCGTACTTTTGTTACTTTTCAGTCTCAACTTTTATTTTTTTTTATTCTTAAAATCTAAATGTTGAAGAAAATTCACTACGCATCGGTAATGAAATAGTAAAAATAGGGGGGAAAATCTTTCTTTAAAAAAATTAAACTTAAATGTAAGGGAAAATAAGAATCATAAGTTTTGAATAAATTATAACAATACTTATTTCAAAACATACTTAGTCAAAAAAAATAGTTAAAATCAATTTTTAAACATCTAAAAAACTTCATGCATGACGCTGAAGCATTTAGGGTAAAGTTATTTGCTAAAATTGTTTCAGAGTGAATTTAATTTTACCTTGTTTTTCATATTTTCATTTCATTAAAACAAACATTATTTAATTCTTCAAAAGAGATGATTCTAACAATACATAAGTGCGAGCTTAACTTAGTCAAAAAAATTGCAAACTGATGATTCCAAATAGAATCATTGGGGGTTAATGGGTTTAAATTAAACCAGGCGCTCCACTAATTGTTGGGGCAGTGTAGGTGGTTGGTACTTGGTAGTAAAGCAGTAAAAATCAGCGCCATCTAGTGTGCAGGTTATTCGAGGTTGCTTGTGTGGCGTAGTGTTCCAGCATTAACTACATCAGGGGTTCTCAACCTTTTTGCACCTGCGTACCACTTGACTTTTCGAAAAATTTTGGAGTACCACCGAACCTAAATATTTTAATAAACGTTTTTATTTACTCTTCTAAAAGTATTCAAATGTTTTTTTGAGTAAAATTCCTGAGAAAACTTTGTATTTAATGGTTAGATATTTGCTTATTTTTAACATGCTAATAATAAAGGAGAAATAAAAAGATTAAAATAGTATTTATTTAGTTTTATTAATTACCTAAAAAACATACAAATAAAGAAATAGTACAAACTCAGCAAAAAAGAGTACCACCTGAAATATTCCCGCGTACCACCGGTTAGGAACCCCTGAACTACATAATCTGTTCCTAATTGTTATTGGAATCATTATCTAATTTCGCGCAGGGTCTCTCATCAGCTAAGAGCACTGAGTGTGAAAGCTGAATAATAAAAGTAACCGAACACGTTACGCGGCGCCAGTTAACCTGAAGAACTTCTTCGAATGGAAAGACAGCATCAAGAAATGTCACCAAAGGTCCATTATAGTGTAAGATTTTTTTTTTTTTACATACGACCTTCGAACGTGGAGCGGGTTAGACGTTTCGGTCGGAAGTGATCAAGTGAGATGAAAGTTAGTTAGTTAGGTTTGAATTACCATCGCACTAGAGCTACACGAGGGCTATTGGCGACGGGCGTCGTATTTTAGAACCACAGTCAGGTGACGCGCCAACACCTGAATAGGCACCCAACGCAACCGTTAAGGGCGACATCGTACGCAGCGTTAGGACTTTGAAGGATATTTAGCGTGCACTCCCTTACACGGGGTATTATTCGTCGGACATTTTTGGCTGCACGGGCCGTTAATAGGTCGGCAGTTATTTTGGCGATGCCCGGACCCAAATCTGGGACCTTCCGCATGCTAAGCGAGTGCTTAACCGACTGGGCTCCCCAGCCCCTTGAGATGAAAGAGGACAACCCTCCCTTATATTTGTGATGATGAGAAATATATGCATTTTTTATAAAGCAGTTTCTATCAGTTGATGCTTCTTAGAGAAAAAAAATTACAGGGATGATTGTGTGGATAATTTTTTGTCTACGTAAATATTTTCATTTCTAGAGTTCAAACTCATTCTGTAGTTCGAAGATGGTTATAGCCAGTAAAGTCAAAAAGGGTATAGGAAATGGGGCTGTTTCATGTGACGAAGAAATAATTGCTTTCCTTCCTGAATTTCATTAGTAGTTGCGGTGATTGGGTGCATGACACTGTAAGCTCCGCCCATTTCATTGATTAACCATTAATGTATCGGATAAATAACTATACTAGTTATACTTAAAGCTTAAAAAATATATACTACGGTACTTTAAAAATGAGTTTTATAACTTTACATATTTTAGAAAACAATTTTTTTACAGTTGTTTGTCAATTGCAAATGAATAAAATAATTGTCTCCTCTCATAATAGTCAATTGTGTTGGAACAACATAAATTAGTATTAGATTAGTATTTTTTTTATACTTAAAGCGAATTATACCAAGAACAGTTAACTTGAACCTCAACTAGAATCAAACCTATTGTGACAGTGGACTCGGAAAAAAAATTTAAGTATAATATTTTTTTCTCATTTTCAAAGTGCAACACATACAAACTTATATTTAGCATACAAGAAGAAAACAAGCTAAACAAAATATAAAAAAAACTCAAACCATCAAAACATTTAACCAAAAATAGACGACTCATTACTCTACATACTCCAAGGAAATGAAAAGTACGAGAGAGAAAAAAATTCTCATTCAAATCGAAAACAGACAGAAAGACAACAACAAAGAGTGAAGAAAACCCTTTTAACCTACCGTGCAGTAGAGTTAAGGGGTCATAGGAGTCTTAAAAATGTGCAAAGAAGGTACTACAAAGTATAGTTTGATCTTTCATGTAATTTTTTAACTACTCAATAGATATGTATAATTTTTTATATGTAATTATATAAAATTTATTTAATATAAAATAAATTTTAAAATTTATGAAACTTTAGCCAAAACTAAAGTAAATGATATTAAACATAAAGCTATTTCAACACTTTGGGATTAGGCTTGCGCGGCAAATTTTGAGAACAAAATTGAAAAAATGACCAAGAAAATGACTTTATATTGTACAAATATGTACAAACAAAGACTTATACCTAAATTCTCATCTCAATTTTAACTAGAAATTATTTTTAAAAAATTTAAAATCAAAATTTAAAAAATTTTATTGATTTTTTTAGAAAAAAGTTCTTAAAATTTCTAATTAAAATTGAGCTGAGAATTTAGGTATAAGTCCTAGTTTGTACATATTTGTATAATATAAAGTCATTTTCATGGTCATTGTTTCAATTTTGACCTCACAATTTGCCGCGCAAGCCTAATCCCAATGTCTTCAAATAGCTTTATGTTTAATATCGTTTATTTTAGTTTTGGCCAAAGTTTCATAAGTTTTAAAATTTATTTTATATTAAATAAATCGTGTAGAATTACATATAAAAAAATTATGCATATATATTGAGTAATTAAAAAATTACATCAAATATCAAACTATACTTTGTAGTACCTTCTTTGCACATTTTTAAGACTCCTATGACCCCTTAAATGAATCTTCAGTTAAACAAATCTTTCCGAGCAGACAGAGGCGTAAAACGAGACAAAAGACTTGGATCATGTTCCATTGAGAGAACGCACTCAGCTGAAACGGACGTTTTGTCCATTACTACAAAGGGAGCGCGGCGTGGAGTCGGCCAATGATCTCGGGAGCGAAGATCCGACGCTCTCTTGGATTTAAAATGTAGTGTTTGTGCAACTGTTATGATTACAACCACTAACACTCTTAAAACGAACGAGCGATATTAACTCAGTCTGAGTTAATTTTCACTCCTCCAGTCTAGAAAATGCACTTCTCCTAGAGGAGTGGATCCTTTGTGTGTTAAACCTCCGACTGGATCACTCCAAACGAGTGGTTTTAACTCAGTATGAGTTGATATTCACTCCTTTCCAGTGTCGAACTTCTACTAGAGTGGATTTCACTCTTTTGTTTTAAGAGTGAATATTTACTGTGACTAGGTTATGTTTGAATAATCGTCGCACTAGATCTACATGAGGGCTATTGGCGACGGGCGTTATATTTTAGAACCACAGTCAAGTGACGAGCCGACACCTGAATAGGCACCCAAAGCAACCGTTAAGGGCGACATCGTACATTGGGAGAACGCACACAGCTTAAACGGACGTTTTGTCCACAACTACAAAGGGAGCGCGGCGTGGAGTCGGCCAATGATCTCGGGAGTGAAGTTCCGACGCTCCAAGTCTTGGATTTAACCCTCTAATGCATGAATTTTTATTTTCATCCCAAAAAAATATATTTGTATCTTTAATACTAATATACATTATTTGAAAAATACTTGATAAAATATAATAATAATATGACAAAATCATATGACATCATATGATTACATCATATGATATATATAATAATCATATGACAAAAACCAACTACAAAATTCTAATTTTGATAAGAATGACTAGAAAACTACTAAATATATTTCAGAATAACCCTTTCTAACTGTAATTAATTTTTCAAAATAATTTATTTGTGTTCAGTACTAATATTATTCTACTTTGAATACTGCCAAAAGCGTAATTTCACAACAGTTAATAACCTCACTCTTTAATTTTGAATACACTTTTACTACTGTCGTCTATGAGGATTATTAGTAACTAAAACTTCAAAATGGAATGTAATGGATGGAAAAAACAAATTTGTCGAGAGGGAGCTCTAATTTAATAGAATAAAGTGGATTATGTTACTTGTTGCCAAACGGCAACATTATGCATTAGAGGGTTGAAGTGACTTCAAATTGCAGTGTTTGTACAACTATTTATTACAACCACTAATATTTACCGTTACTAATATTCACTGTGAACTAGTATAGAATATTCACTGTAACTACGTTAGTCTATTGAATAGTTCGGTAAATACAGGACGTTTGTTTCGAGTGCTTAGTGCAGAAATAATGGAGGAGTTATTACGTTTTTTCTCCCTCCTGAAAAATTTGAATTTTGTGACTGACGTTGTTTCTGCACTCACCGATTCAATTACGACTAAAGTCGGCAATAGCCCTTGTGTAACGATATAATTCAATCTAACTTTAATCGGAATAACTAGTATATTGACGAAGACTTATAAGCGGCTCACTGAGCAAGCACACAAGTCGGAATATATATGTAAAATACCCTACCCTACCCAACTAGTATATGGTGCGAGTTAGCAAAGGATTCCTTTTACCACCAAGGGCAATTTAGTGCCTTTTAAGAGCCCTCTAGCCAATAGAGATCTACCATGCACTCACCAATATGTTATAAATATATTTAAAATTGTTAAAGCAGTTTTTAAGACATACACTAGGATTTTATTATGTTTAACTGAATACATAAATTGACTACCTTCAGTGATGAAATAAATGATTTTTCCAATGCAGAAGATATTCCAAATAACTTCCGAATTTAGATAATCTCATAAACTTATTCCATTCAAATGTTACACGATGAAACTTTCTCGGATGCTTTCTAATCCGGAATACCATCTTATTCCGGATTTAATAAATCTATAACCACCTAAGCGTTTCAAAACCGCTTTTAGCTGTCATTTCGAAATGACTTTTTTTATATGCTATCTTCTAATCGCTACCTGGGGCTATGACAGAAAGTTCACGGTGAAGAGAAGAAAAGATTCTTAACTTTTAACTACGTTATTATTGAAGCAATTTCCTTAATTGAACTACCTGATTAACATTATTTGATATTTCTGTAAAATGTTGTTAAGTGTTTTAAATATGTTATTGAATCATTTTCTCAAATTGAACTATCACATCAACATTGTTATATTGTCGTAGATTTCTCTAAAATGTGGTAAATTAAAGAATGGGATGTAATTTAGAAAGACATTTACATTTTGTGGAAATATACCTTTTTAATCATTTTTTTTTTAATGATTTAGCTTGAACAGTGTAAATTAGCTGCTTTTAAGGGTTGAAAAGCTCAAAGCATATAAAAGCTCGATCAGGCACGTTGATGAAAAAATACATGCCAGTGAATTTCTTCAGAACATGGATCAACGGGCTATTGTGGAAACTTTGATTTTATTCAAATCTTAAAATTTGTACACTTATTTAAAAAATATTACAAAATTTATGAAAATCGAAGATAGAAAAGTCGTCGTGAATTATCGTCGCACTAGAGCTACACAAGGGCTATTGGATACCGGCGTCGTATTTTAGATAAGCATGTTATAAATAAACAAATATCTAACCAATAAATATGAAGTTTTCAAAAAAATTTAATTTTAAAAAAATTGAGCGCTTTTAGGAGAGTAAATATTAAACGTTTATTAAAATATTTAGGTCTGGTGGAACGCCAAAATTTCTCAAAAAGTCAAATGGTACGCAGGTGCAAAAAGGTTGGGAGCCCCAGCTTTACGGATGTAGTTTTTACAAATACACTGAGTGCCGATCCATATACTTTCTTAGCCTGGTTGCTTTAATGAACATATGAAATTTGTTATTTTACATCATAAATATAACATATTACATGGATTTGACAACTGATAGTCTTAATTATTGCTAAACTCGTAGTGATTCCTCATTATTTTTTAAAAGTTTTAAAAAAGCGACAATATAAAAAAAATACGTATCCGAAACCTAAATGAAACCGTTTAAACGATTATAAAATGTTTTATATGGATTTCATTAAAATAAGCAATAAATGTCCGAAACACAAATTAAACTGGCCAACCAATTAAAAAAATGAACAAATGTGCAAATATTGACTGAGAGTTATGATAACAAAATAATGTCCGTATACGAAGCCTTAATATTTCAGGAAGATTAATTAACCAGGAAAGGGGAGCCTTAACCAGGAAGATATGGAATTTATAGATTGATTTATAATTCAAGAAGATGCGGGTTGTGCGTAGCATGCGTAGTACTTCTTTTACATGATTCAATGTCAAAAGTAAACGAATTGTTACTTTGTTTTATTGATATTAGATATTTGTATAGGTGCCCGCACTGATGATAAAGACATCCGAAATTATATAATACTTATAATTTCGTTATTGGGAAAAATCGGATTAAACTGTATTGAATTAAGGAATATGTTATATTAGGTACTTCATTGTTAACTGTTGTAAAAAAAAAATGAAAGTATTTTTTGAAATAAATCGTGAAGTATTTAAATGAAAAGAAATTGAAGAAATTTACTTTCATAAGTAGCAGCCGAATCATAAAATGGAAAAGAAAAAATACTCCTAGTCGTAAATGCCCTACGTCAAGAATTCGATAGAATCCTACTATTAGACGTCCTATAAAAGATTTTTGCACTTGTATGAAAAAAAGCTTTCAATTATCTTACCAGAGTCTCAAAAAGTCTACTATCCGGAGGTGTTCGAGTGTACTCATTTTTATTTTTTATAATACTAAATCCACTTTATAATATAGAGACCAGTTGGCGGGATGCTTTAATTTCCAAATTCTTAATTCTGTGAAAGTATTACTGCCATGTACGCTTTTTTTCACCATACGAAAAAAAACAATAAGGTAAAACAAATTTGAAGAGATAATATCAACGAATTATTTAGTAAATAATTCACAAAGCTTAAAAATGGCGTCTTCTGTCAATTTTTTATTGTCATTTAGAAACTTAAGGAATAAATAACCGGATAATATTTCCCTTTAAAATTTGTTTCATTTTGCTGTCATTTAAATTTTTTTATGTTTGATGACAAACATGTTTACATAGCAAAGCAATATTTCGATCTTAATATTAGAAAAAAATACCTTAGATCTATACGAATACCCCACTAAAGAAGCCATATCCGCTATTATCGGATTCTAATATCTTTACAATATAGTGACGTGATCACACGATACCGTGTGCAACCCCAGGACCGATCAAGTCAAATAACCGTTCCGATACCATAAAAGTGCCGTTCACGCCCCGATATCTTTTCGATATTACCGATGTATCCCTGAGCAAGCACGTGTTGACGATTGACCCTACCCTCGTGGAACTAATGTGTTCTCAGCGCAATCTCCTGTTAAAGCCGGTGAAACGAATGTGAAAGAAACTATCATTTTGATCCCTTTCACGTGTTTATCAAATTCGTTAAGGTAGGCGAGTACTCAAAATTCTAAAATTTTTACTATTTATTACTTTAATCTTTTCCAAATTTGGCATAGTGATTTCAAATATAATGAACAATGTTATTTCGGCATTTTTTTTTATATAAATATAATTTATTTATTTTAAACGGTGTTTTTCAACTAAGAAAAGGGGTTTACGCTAACACTTCTAGCATAAAAAGTTTTGCATTAGTTTACCTGAAATTTTTGGCAGATGCTATTTCAATGTATATCTGTGCCATGAACCTCTAACATCTGGTGTAAATATACAAGTTTTTTTTTTTTTTTTTAAAAACTGTCCAAGCGTTAGTTAATCGAAAAAAAACTTTTTTTTGTGGTCAATTTATAAAATTTTTCTTAATAACTTCTTTTCTTGTAATCTGTATGTCACTCTATAGGGTCATTATGCATCAGTTCAAAACGAAGGATTTAACACATAATTTATGTTTATAGGATGAAAATTCAATGTAGTAGACTTGTTAGCGTAAACCTCTTTTTTTAGTAGAAAAACACCGTTTAAAATAAATTATATTTAAATAAAAAAATGCATAAATAGTATTATTCATTATATTTGAAATCACTATGCCAAATTTTGAAAAGTTTAAAGTAATAGTAAAAATTTTAGAATTTTGGGTATTCGCCTACCTTAATAAAATGTTTTTAATGAAAAGATGAAAATCATGGTAAAATAAAATTCATTCTGAAATAATTTTATTAAATGAATTGGACCTTAATTCTTCATGCTTGCATTTTTCATAGCTTAAAAATTTAATATTAAGTATTTTTAACAAATAAATTTTAATTTTTTAAATAATTTATTCAAAAGTTAGGACTCCAAAATGTTTTCTTTAAATTTCATTAAAGATATTCAGATTTGTTCCCCTTGCTTTTTAACATTTCCTTCTGAATGCTTGATGAGTCTATTTTACAAGTTTTAGAATTACAAATAAAAAGTTCACTCTTAAAACAAACGAGCGAATTTAACTCAATCTGAGTAATTTTCACTCCTCCAGTCTTGAAAATGCACTTCCCCGAAAGGAGTGGATCCTTTGTGTGTTAAACCTCCGACAGGATCACTCCAAACGAGTGATTTTAACTCAGTCTGAGATAATATTCACTCCTTTCCAGTGTCGAAAATGCACTTCTCCAACTGGAGTATGGATTTCACTCTTTTGTTTTAAGAGTGTTGGGACTTAAAGTGCAACAAAAGAAAGTGCTCCCCTAACTGTTTTGCGCAGTGTATTTCAAAGAAAAATGTGCAGTGTTAACCATTAAAAACTTGAAAATCAATAACAATTTTGGAAAAATAGCGGACATTTCATAACCCTCGCCGGTGGCATTTTCACGAGACCACATCCCAATGCACTCGGCCGAGAAAAAGTCGTTCAACTCGACAGAAAAAAAAGACAAAAAACTTTTACTGTCACTTTGACAGCCACTTCAAATTTTATTTTGAGATAACAGATGACTTCTTATTGCTTTTGAAATTTGTGAACAATCCCAAGTTCAACTGGGAGGGGTTGGGAAAGTGATTCTTAACACACGGTTAGGCAAGCGTTAAGATAGGCGAATACCCAAAATTCTAAAATTTTTACTATTACTTTAATCTTTTCCAAATATGGCAGTGATTTCAAATATAATGAACAATGCTTTTGTGGCAATTTTTTTTTAAAATATAATTGATTTATTTTAAACTGTGTTTTTCAACTAAAAAAGGGGGTTCACGCTAACACTTCTAGCATAAAAAGTTTTACATTAATTTACCAGAAATTTTTTACAGATGCTATTTCAATATATATCTGTGCCATGAACCTCTAACATCTGGTGTAAATATACAAGTTTTTTTCAAAAAAAATTCCAAGTGTAAGTTAATCGAAAAAAATCTCTTTTTTTTATGTTAATCTATAACATTTTTCTTAATGACTTCTTTTTTTTTGTAATTTGTATGTAACTCCAGACGGTCATTGCATGCATCAGTTCAAAACGAAGAATTTAACACATATTTAATGTTTATAGGAGGAAAATTCATTGTGGTAGACTTGTTTGCGTAAACCTCTTTTTTTAGTAGAAAAACACCGTTTAAAATAAATTATATTTAAATAAAAAAAATACCTAAATAATACTTTTATTCATTATATCTGAAATCACTATGCCAAATTTGGAAAAGATTAATGTAATAGTAAAAATTTTAGAATTTTGGGTATTCGCCTACTTTAAAGTTCGGGTGTTTAGTATCTTATTATTATTTGTGGATTAATTTACTAAGCTAATATTTGGATACATGTGAATTCGTATAGGCAGTTTTGTCACTTTGACTGAGAAATATTGCAGAATTTTTTTTCAGCTTAACCTTTTGCGACCTGGCGTCCCCATTTGGGACATTTAGTTCCGAAATTGACCTGGTTCAATAGAAGACGAACCAAACATCAGTTTTCAGCCTTTGATTACAGGTATCAGTCATTTATTTCTATAAAAAAATTAATTTGAAAGAGGGTCAATACGATATTAGAGATCTCAAAAAAATTATTTTAAACTTTTTTGTTCAAGCTTCTCAAAAAGTTCTTTTAGTAGTTCATTTTAAAGGTATTTTGCAAAAAACAATGTTAAAATAAACTGTTAAATATTAATAAGTGATACGGCCCTTTCTTTTTGCATTCTTAGCACACAAAATGTGTATTTTTAGAGGCAAAGGCGTGTCTTTCAGTAACTATTAAACATTATTCTTTTTCAAAAAAAATTGCAAAGATACTTTTTAGCAAAAATTTATATGAAAAGTATGCTTAGATCAGGGATATGTGTGCAGGATTTTGTTACATAAATATTATAGTTTTCTGGACCTGACGTTTTCTTAAATCCTCATGTTTTCAATAAATTCATTTACATAACGTTTTAAAACTCGCTTATTTAGCTAATAAAGCATTTATAAAGTCATTTCAACAATCATGCAAAGTGTTTTTAAGAAAGTTTTATTTTAACAAAATTGATTTTTTTTTTAAAGTACACTTTCATTTTTTTTTTACTTTTAAGGATAAAGAGAAAAAGCATTAGTTTTAATAACTTGATTAAATGAGAAAAAAATTAATTAAAATATAAACATTACTGAAAATATTGCAGATAAAGGATTACAATTGGCCGTTTGTAACAGTAAGACGTGTACGTGATACATAATTTCGACAGTGCTATTATTAATTATATTCTAAAATGCAGTTTCATGAAAGAGGGGAATGGTATTTTACGTTTCAAATCGGGCTGTTATTTACAAGAACAAAAACGACCTATAAATTTAACTTTTTTAAAAACGGACTAAATTTTTACAATAAAACTTAAAGTGGCTTGAAAAGAGTAAATTTTTGTTCGAAATTATTACATTTTATTTTGTTTTGCTTTTTTACTTAAATTTTGTACTTCATTGTGTAGCTTGAGAACTTCCGCTTTTTATCGTGTAGTATTTAAACACACAGGTTTTTTTTTTTCAGTTTTTCTGCAATCTATTACTAAATACACAATAGTATCCGATAAAAAAAAATTTGAAAAAATATCAAATTTCTCTGCAACGAGTAAGCTATTGAGTTCAAGTATAAACTAGTAAAACAAAAAAAAATTAGACAAGTTTTGTGTCAGATATAAAGAAAAGGCTTTACAAATATCTCCATTATTTAAACTCTTCTGCAATTTGTTCTGAACATAACTAACGAAAAACATTTTGAGATAATAGCTTTTTTCAATCAAAGTAGAACAAAAATGTATAAGCCTAAAACAATCGATTTTCAATCTTAAGTTATACTTAAAAAAAAAACTTAACATAATCCCCAATTGCTTTGTTCCAAAATTGCGTACGTTATTAACTGTAAAACTGCAATGACCCGCTATTTAATTACGGAAAAGTTATTTTAAGGTAACAATAACAGTTCCTCATAATAGTCTTCTGAAATCGCCCGACTAAAAAGCTGGACAGAAATAAAATGAACAGAGAGACAATTGAACTTTTTTTAGTTAAAAAAAATAACTAGGGTAGACTGACCAGTGAGTGAACAGGCTCCAGTGAATGAACATTTGGTGAAGATAATTTAAAAATAAGGTTTTAAAATCATTCCTCTAGATGGATTGGCAGCACTGACATCCTCCCATGTAGTAGGAAGCTATCAGACATATGGTTGGTTGTCCTGGTCATTATGCCCTGGTGTTTATTCACTGGCGAACGCAGCGCCTTAGATGTTCATTCATTGGTTAGTCTACCCTATACGCTGAAAAGTGGCGGATATGAAACAAAAATACGATTTTTCATACGAATCGTCTGAAGTTTTATACGATTCCATTCATTGCAATGGGCATGTTTTAGGATTTGAGTGGCAACATAAATATTCTATGAAAATAAATTCTGAAGAAAATACGTCACCTGAAACAAGCCAATTCCTTCATCTGTTGAAAATACAAAATCTGCAAATGGGAATGTTGAAGATGATGCAGCTCTTGTTTTCATTTTTCCAGAACTAAAATTTCATTGGATGCTTCGATTTCCCTCTCAAAATTACCGATATCGATGAAAAGCAACTTTTATTTACATGCAAGCTTTCTTTAACAGATGTTTTGAACAACTGACAGCACACCAAGAAGTTGTAATTTAAAAAAACAAGTAAAATATTCCTGAAAGACTCATTTTCGAATACCAAAACATGAGTAATTCCAGGCAACAAATGACTACAAACCGTTGGAGCTGTTGCCATCCACGACGTGAAACAACCCTATTGAAATCAGTTGTATATGTACCAACGCGTTTAAAAATAACATCAATGTATAGATTTCTTAAGTTTCTCATTAACAATTTTAACTTAAACAGTTCAATTTGTCAATTTAGTCACTTTTGCGCGCACAATTGAGTTTTGAATAAATCTGTTTTATGTTGCAATAACTTTTTTTTTCCTGAAGGCGTTGTAATGGCGGTCTTCTATTGTCGCTAAATCGAGAGTTAGAACAATTTAAGAACGAGTTTGGCGCGGGCCTTTGTTTTCGTTTTTTTAAAAGGGAGTGTTCGAAAAATTCCATTGATGGTTCTTTTTTCTTTCTTCCAGCTATTCTGTGAAATTGTTGTGTCAAAGGGCACACATAAATCGTTTAAAGGGTTTTTTCAAGTTCACAAAAAGCGATCAAAATGGAGATGAAAAATATGCGGATTGGCGTAAAAAATTTCTTGAATGAAGGGAAAGGGAATTATGTGGGATGTAGATGAATGGCATATTTCTAAGATTTAATATGCCATTCAATTTTATCATATTTGTTTTCACTTTGATTTAGGTATACAAAATTAGGGTTACCATAACTTAAAAATACTGTCCTGGTTATTTAACAGGAAGACATTTAAGTAAAATATTTTTAAAAAATAATAAGAAGAAAAGAATAATAAAAACCATATGAAAGTCTTCAAAACGTATATATTTCGTAAAAATAAATTAAGAAAGAGGTTAAAAACTATTTTAAAATTTTTCACCAACTCAAAAGAGTAATAACTAAAGAGTTAATTGCAGCAAACTTCATAGCATTTTTGTATTTCAATCATAGAAATCATAGTTAAAGTTTTAAAGTGGAGGAACACGTGACCTCCAATGCTAATGACGGGACGAGCATGGAGAGAAAAATTGTAAAGTTATGGGGCCAGTGTCGCCAATACTATATAAGAAGAAAAATGCCACGAAAAAATAAAATTTTATTAAAAAAAACTTTTAAAAATACCATTAAAATACTAGCTGTCTTTTGGAATATTTTTAGCGGATTTTTAAAAAAAACTTAAAACGCTTTTCTAGTTTTTTTTTTAATTTTAGAATTAAATTTTATTTTTTCGCAATATTATTTTTCTTGATTTGATGGCAACAGTGGCAACTTTCCGCCGTTGCCGCCACATTAAAAAAAAGAATACTGCGAAAAAATAAAATTTAATTCCAAAATTACAAAAAATATTATAACAATACTAGAAAAGAGTTTCAAGTTTTTTAAAAGCAACCAAAAATATTTCAAAATGCAGCTAGTACTTTTTTTTAATTTTAGAATTAAATTTTATTTTTTCGTGGCATTTTTCTTCTTATAGTGTTGGCAACACTGGCCCCATAACTTTACAATTTTGCTCTTCATGCTCGTCCCGTGCGTCTTTAGCATTGTCACGTGATCCGCCACTCTAATACTTTAACTATGATCTCTATAATTTCAATTAATATAAGTTTGGTTTAAAATAACTCAATATATTTTTTTACATAAAATAGCATGTTCCTCATATCCCCAAAAAATCTACAAATACATTTTTCTGTCTTGCTTTTGAGAATACGTAAAGAGGGAATCGTTTATTTCAGGTAATTATCGTCTGAATTTATATTTCAATTAGATTTCAAATGAAAACTCAAGAATAAAAACTTCCAAAGCAATTTTCTTCAACCTTTGAATAACATTCCATACAAAAATACACCGTTCCAATTTGAATACTCTCCCAAAAATAAACATTCCGAACTTTTGTTATTGAAAATCTGCTTCAACTGAATGTACTCGCGGAATTTCCTTTGAATCTGAGGAGAATCTGCCGTGCATTCGAAAGACAGGCATTGAAGACCGGTACGGAATTTGGGTCAATTCAGGTGAAAAGGGTTATGCACAGCGTTCCAGAAAAACAAATCAAAATTGTGGTGCCGACATCTCGAATAACAATAAAATTCCAAATGCAGACTTTATTTAATAGTACGGTTATTCTATTTTGAATATTTTACCGCCAAATTTGCAAAATTTGCCATTTTGTGGAATGCTGGTTTGTATCCAGGCAAAGTAAGAAATGTATACATAAAACAGCATTTTTTAAAAAGTTTATCCTAATACAAGATCCTAATACTTGCAATTCCATGAATTATGTAAGCAATTTTCTATGTAATTTCTAGGCAAAGTATAAAATTCCATGTTATCTGGACTAATTCATGTGGTTTGCACCAATTTTATGAATAGGACTTGAAGTTTTTATAAAAATTCAATTACTAACTGAATCATAGTACAACAATAAAGTTGTCTATGCAAAAAAGGTTATTAAAAGAGTAAAAAATAACTTTGACATACAGATTGAATAACCGTATTAACGAGATTATTTCAATACAATTTTAAGAGTCTCAAAAAATCGTAAACGGTTTCATTTGTAAAAATTTTATGCGTAAAACCAGTTTCAGTTTTAAATACTTACTTGTTAAATTTAATAGCCGATAAAAATGCATTATTTTTAAAGAATGCCTTCAAATTCTTTAAGTTTTATTTACAAAGTTAACAAGAAGTTCTAAAAGAACTAAAATATCCTACTTTCCTGTTACTTAAATACTTACTAAAATTCTTATCTTGAAAAAACAAGGTTCGTTACAGTAAGTGAAATCCACAACCGTTTCTACATTAAATTTATATACATTAGAATAAATTTCACTAAACACAGCATCCAGCTATAATTTCAACTTCTCAATCAATTACTTTCATTAACTTTTTATCGCCAATAAAATAAATATTACTTATCGTCCGCATGATTATTTGCAGTTATAAATAAATATTAAATTTTTCGCAAAACAAAAACCAAAAAACTACTTCAAAATTTACTTAAAATAGGAAATGTAAATTAACAAGTAGGTTTGTAACATAATCTGTCACTTAACCCGCTTCCACAGGTAAAAAGGCGCCAAACTCAGCATTAATTCTATATTAAACATTTACCTGCTATAAATTCGGCTAATTTCATTTATTCGAAAATTAAATAATTATTACTTAAATCGTTTGCAAAAATTTATATTTCAAAGAATAAATATGTAACAGTTCTTGCTTTTAAATAGAATGAAAACATTTCGTACCAACATACGGAATCTCGAAGTGAAATATATATTTGACGTCATTTCAAACTGATCGATGTCGCAAAAATAAATTTATTTTAATTCATTGTCTAAAAGAATTAAAGTTTCTCAAGCGATTGTTGCCATGGCAATGGTAATTTACTTCTAATAAAATGGCTTCCTATGCTTTTTAAATGAGCATTAAATGTTGAAGTTTTTTAAATAATTGAAGTACTTAGAATTCGAATTCTTTTCTGAAATTTTCGATATATTCTCATTTGGATACGCTGAATTTTTTGGCGTATATCACTTGTCCGTAGCATTTGTAGTTAAATTCAGCGATTTAAATGACTCGAAATTGAATTTCAATGCTAATTCAATGGGAAATTCGTCGACAAATAGTAGATTTATGTCCGTCCGATCGTACAGACAGACGGACAAAAAGTATGAAAGTTGGGTGTCTGAGGTTATACCTTTCTAATAAAAAAAGAATTTTTAAGATCGGATTGCTAGAACTGATTTTGGAAGGGGGGTACGGACGGACGGACAGACGGACGGACGGACAGACGGACGGACAGACGGACGGACGGACGGACGGACATCGACCGCATGTCAATACCTACTTTTTCATTTTTTTTTAATTCTTCGAATTAAAAAAAAAGAAAAGTAGGCTAAAAATGACTGTATTCCAACTCTGGTTTTGAAATAATATTTTCTGAATGTTCTTAACCACCCATGCGTATAATATTTTTTTCTTTAGAATCCCGAGTTATATTCTTTAGGTAAACATTTAAATTGAATTCAGTAAGCATATATACTGTATATTATTTGCTTGTGTTTGTTTTTATGATAAATTACTTTTTGTAGGGAATTTCTAGGAAGTAATCTAATTTTAATTAAGTTAGAATATATGTTTTCAACATAAATATGTTTCGGTATGCTTATCTTATGACGATTAACTATCTGAGATGATTGATGAAGTTTTCCTCTTTTGAATAAAATTTAACTTTTAAATGAAAGTTAATAAACAAACCATGTACGATAATTCTTCAGTTTTGAAAAAAAAAGTCTGGGAGAAATAGCATATAAAAAGAATTGTCGTTAATATTCAAGATATATTTTTATAGTAGTTATCCAGTGGTTAAATTTTAAAATTTCAATCTTAAATGTTAATAATGTTCTAGTTCTAAAATTTCTAAAAATCTAGTCAAAGAAATCTCTTTTCAAACTAGAAATACACTTTTCTATATTACTTGAAGAACTGAGTAAAGTACGAAAAGGTTGGTTGTTTTATGTGCATTGAAACCTCTTAACTTATTGTTTTTGATTAATTAATGAATCGAAACTTTTACAACAAGTAAATCGCTTTATAAATCATAAAATATTCTTGGACGGGGAACTGAATGTTACTAATTCACGCCTCCCATGACTTGGATTTTATTTTTACAACATAAACCAATCCTATTTTTAACATAAACAAATCCTATATTTGAATATAAACCAATCCTATATTTGAGCATAAAAAAAATTCAATTTTTAACGCAAACCAATCCTATTTTTTAACAGAAACCAATCCCATTTTTTCACATAAACCAATCTTATTTTTCACATAAACAGATCCTAGTTTTTCACATAAACAACTTTATATTTAAAAAAAATTCACTTACTTTATTCCAATGCTATTCGGGAAAATAGTCTTCCGACGCCGAATAATATATCCAATTGAGAAGTTTTGTAATCCAAAAAGAGTCGAAAGAGCACACTATTTCCAGGTAGACGAACACTCAGGTAAACCGACCCAACGTCTGACATCTCAGGTGAATATGCCTGTTTAGCACTTGTTGCGGTGATTGTTTGGCGAAACGAGAGATCGCCAAATCGAGATGGGAATCTCTCTCTCGCAGGGGTGAAGGCCGAAGGACTTTTAATCGATTCATTTGACTCCCGGTTACCGCGGCGTTGGGTTGAATTATGGTCGCACTGGAGCTACAGGAGAGCATATTCTGCCTCTTCTAGAAAGAAGATTGTATCTGTAATTTTGGATTTAGTTAATAACATAAAAAGGAATAATCTTTCTAACCAGGATTCAAAATTTAGGGTCGCAAAATGCGACCAAATCTTTCAATTTTGCTCCAACAAAATAAATTTAGTCACATTTTTTGTGACTGATTTTTTACATTCGTCAAGTCCAGTTTGTTGTGATTTTGACTCTCTTGACAAAAATAGTCTTGAAATCAGATTTTCTCGGTTTCTAAATATATAAAACGTCAAAAGTGATTCTGATTATAAAATCATAAAAATTCGGCAATCCTAAAATCACACCAACTCCGGCGATTTGTAAATTGCAAAATAATGGCGAACTTCGTAAAATCCCCAAATAGCGGCAATCCTACAAAGTTTGAAACCCTGACGATTCAAAAACTTTAAAAACTCAAGCTTCCGTACTATACAAATTTCAAACTAATATTATACATGGTGATTTCTTACAATTTAGAATTCTAGTTATCTTATAACTTCGAAATTTGAATTAAACAAGTTGGTTTGTTACAGAATCTGTCACTTACACCGCTTCCACACAAAATTTTACGCTCAACAGGAAACACACTAACACCTCAAAAAGAAATTCGCCAAACAGGGCCTTTGGCTAGTTCTAATTCATTTCGAACACTGATTATAATCCAAAATACTTGATATAATTCATAGTTAAACCCGCATATTCAACTGAACTTATAGACCATGCGCCATAAAACCCAAACTTCCATCCATCCACTAAACTTAGGAATCTAAGTAATACTTAGTTAAAACAGGTTTTCTTCATTTTCTCAAAACATTTTACAAATACGGTCTTCTTTCTTACAAAGGTAAGCGATGGGTCGGGGGTCATAATACTCATAATTTAGAACCACAGTCAAGTGACTGCCCAAATAGAACATAAATTTGAATATTCAGCAACGCTTCAGATAACTGAAGTTCTATAGCACCGTCTTTAAAAAGAATTTACTCAATAACAATATTAAACTTAAACTTAGAAAAGTAATTTTGATGAAGAATTTACTATTAGAGGCGAGGAATTTACTATTTACATCCACAGCGTTATGAATTTAGCAACGGTTCAGTGCGTGCTGGGAAAAGGTATATTTACTGGAATGGTATAATCAACCGAAAGAAGATAAGGAGTAAATAGTAATAAGTTCTAAGAGTTTCAGCATAAAATAACCAAATTTAGCCTCTAATAATCGATTCTGTAACAAAGTTAAAGTTTTCACTAGTTTTCTCTTAAGATTAAGGAAAACTTTGTAGCAAGGGGGATTCTTAGCCGCCATAGTAACTTAACACTAGCGTTGTATGCATTTTGATGGTAAGCTTTTAATACCTTTAAGAAGGGGCCCGGATGGCCGAGTGGTTTGGACCATTACGCTAGCAGTCTGAGCGTTGTAACGGGTGTGGGTTGGATTCCCGCCTTCGCCCTGGGTGTACTCCCTTTCTCTGTCACTGTAAAAATTCTTTCTGTGTCTGTCTTACTTTGATGAAGGCTTATAAAGCGGGTCTCTGATCAAGCACACAAGCTGGAATATATATGTATGTACCACTAACGTTAAGAAAAGCATTTTGAAGATTTAACATTTATCAAAAGTTGTTTTCAAATTTTTTTTTAAACCCTTTCACTCCCAAGTCCCAATGATTCCCATTTTGAAATCATCATCTTTCGATTTCTTTTCTCACTTAGTTAAACTCCCAAAAAAATCAAATAAATTTTATTAAATTCACCATCAATTTTTTTATAACGTTATGTTTTCATTTTGTATCGTTCAATGGAAGAATCAAGTCTTTTTTAAGAACTAAATAATGTTTGTTACAGTTACACGAAAATATGAAAAACATGGTAAAATAAAATTCATTTAAAAATAATTTTATTAAATAAATTGGTCCTAAACTCTTCCGTCTTGCTGATTTCAATTGCTTAAATGTTAAATATTAACTATTTTTAACAAATAAAGTTACGGAAAAACATTGTTATAATTTATTCTAAAGTTATGATTCCAAACTTTTTCCCCTTAAATCAGTTTTAAAAAAAATGTCCCCTGTTTTTTACCATTTTATTTTGGATGCATTATTAATCTATTTCACAAATTTTAGATTTTTAGAATAAAAAATAAAAAATTTGGGAGAGGAAGGGTTAAACAAACGGGGTAGAACCATCACAACAACTATTTGAACAGTGATCATAAAATTCAAATGTAGTTTTACACTAAAAAAGAACTTTTATCTTAAGCAGCTTTTTTAAATTATAATATTTTTTGTTTAAATATTTAAAGACTAACATTTTACGATCATAAATACTCTTAAGTTTTGAGGATTCAATTTTGAGTTAATATGTACAGGGTGGTTACAAAATAACGCTCGCTATTCGGAGTGTTATGTAGCTTGAATGAATAATCCAAATGCCTAAAAAATTTAGACAATTAATAATCAAGACGGTGGAAAAAGAATGGAATCATAAAAAATGATAGAATCCTAAAAAATTATCATAAAAATGAATAATCATAAAAAGCATACTCGTCTCTTGACCAGGGTTCTAATTTACGAGGCGTCGTCAAATATGGTCAATTACGGCCAACACAGCTAATTACGCCTCATTTAGAACCCTGGTCAAGAGACAAGTTTTTTTTTTTTCGAAAAAGAATGGAATCATAAAAAAGAAACTCGTCTCCTGACCAAGGTTCTAAATTACGAGGCATAGCTAATTATGGCTAATGGCCAACACATCCAATTACGCCTCGTAATTTAGAACCCTGGTCACGAGACGAGTTTGTTTTTTATGATTCCATTCTTTCCATTCTTTTTGATTATTAAGTTTCTCAAAGTTTTTTGCATTTGGATTATTCATTAAAGCTACAGATCACTCCGTATAGCGAGCATTATTTTATAACCACCCGGTACATACGGTGCAATCTTGCATCAATCTTTTAAGGGGTCATAGGAGTCTTAAAAATGTGCAAAGAAGGTACTACAAAACATAGTTTGATCTTTCATGTCATTTTTGAACTACTCAATGTATAAGTATAATTTTTTTATATGTACAGCTGTGGAAATAAAAAAGTACCCACTAGTGGTTATTTTGGCCGTTAGTCATCCTATAGAATCGGACCTTTTTGACATTTTGAACAATTAACATTCTGCATTAATTGCATGAAACAAAATTTGCATAAGGGGCCATCTTCATATTAAAAATGTTACTAACTTTAAAATTTCCAATAGTAACACCCCTTTTTGAGTCCATATTTCAAATCTATGACCTATGTTAACCCTCTAATGCATAGTGTTACCGTTCGGTAACAAGTTACATAATCCACTTTATTCTATTAAAAATAGACCTCCCTCTCGACAAATTTGTGTTTTTTTCATCTATTACATTCCATTTTAAAGTTTTAGTTAATAATAACCCTCATAATTGACAGTAGTAAAAGTGTATTCAAAATTAAAAAGTGAAGCAGTTCAGTGTTTAAAATGCTTGGTACTACTTGATTTTAAGAGTAAAAATAACTGTTTTATGTCGTATTATTCTGCCATTTAAAAAAATTATGTTTAAAAATGATTTTTTGTATATTTTTATTCATAAATACCTGCTATTTGTACTAAACCTGCTATTGCCTTCCTATTTGTTCATTAATTTTGTTTCAAAAGTAACTACTATTCATAATTATTTTAATAACTAATTTTTCCTGTTTAACAAAATCTAAATGTACTAAATATTAATACTCTTTTTTGTTTGTTATACACGTTTTCATTAAAGATTTTATACCTAAAACTATGTGTCTGTGTGCCTCTGCAACTTCTTATAGAATAATAAAATTATCAATAAGCTTTATTTTTAAGTATAATTTATTAGAAACATAAAAAGTGAAAAATTTAATAATTTGAATAAAAATAAATATTCGTTCCCCGAACTTTAAGGGGTCAGGAGTCTTGAAAATGTGCAAAGAAGGAACTACAAAGCATAGTTTGATCTATCATGTAATTTTTTAACTACTCAATATACAAGTATAATTTTTTTATATGTAATTCTACAAGATTTATTTAATATGAAACAAATTTTAAAATTTATGAAACTTGAGCCAAAACTAAAATAAATGATATTAAACATAAAGCTATTTGAACACATTGTGATTAGGCTGGCGCGGCAAATTGTGAGGTCAAAATTGAAGACATGACCAAGAAAATGACTTTATATTGTACAAATATGTACAAACAAAGACTTATACCTAAATTATCAGCTCAATTTTAATTAGAAATTATTTTAACAACTTTTTTCTAAAAAAATTAATAAAAATTTTAAAATTTTGATTTAAAAAAAAATTAAAAATAATTTCTAATTAAAATTGAGCTGAGAATTTTGGTATAAGTCTTTGTTTGTACATATTTGTACAATATAAAGTCATTTTCTTGGTCGTCTCCAATTTTGACCTCACAATTTGCCGCGCAAGCCTAATCACAATGTGTTCAAATAGGTTTATGTTTAATATCATTTATTTTAGATTTGGCTAAAGTTTTATAAATTTTAAAATTTGTTTCATATTAAAAAAATCTTGTAGAATTACATATAAAAAAATTATGCTTATATATTGAGTAGTTAAAAAATTACATAAAAGATCAAACTATACTTTGTAGTTCCTTCTTTGCACATTTGTAAGTCTCCTATGATCCCTTAAGTATTTATTCAGCGCTTAATGCATGGTGTTACCATTTGGTAACAAATTTAAAAAATGAAATTATTTAAATTCCGATGCATTTAATTTTTTTTCCTTATTTTTCCCGTGATGTATGAGCATTAGAGATACAAATATATTTTTTTGGGACGAAACAAAAAATTCATGCATTAGAGGGTTAATACGAAATGCCAAATTTTGTTAGTTTTTAAGCATTATTAGGGGAGTTAGAGACGTGCAAAGTTTAGGTCCCATAATGTTAAATGAGTTGCACATAAAAAACTATCCCAATCTATAAATAATTAAGATAATGAAACGAATTTTTTACTGAAAAGAAATTATAATAACACAAACAAAATGCATTCAATATTGGGGTAGTTAAAGCAATTTTTATATTTTTAAATAATTATTATATTAATTTTTTAAAAAAATATGAATAGAAACCCCTTAATATTTTTAAAGAAAAAAAAATTAAGACAGGAAGTTTAAGCGAAATCCCAATTTTTAAAAAATTTTATTCATAATTTGCTGAGTAAATCACAAAATACTTTTTAATTACCCTTTAGGGGACTGTGTATAAGATTACGTGTGATTGATAAATAAAGACGACCTTGCATGCATGCTTGCTTGTCATTTTAGAAATGGTCCCCAAAGGGTCCACAAGTGATTCGATTAAATAACTCGTCAAATATTCATCCAAATGTAACAAAAACTTAGATTTAAGGGTTTTCAAGAGTGCTTAACATTTCTAAGTTATTAAAATTGGGTGTTGCCATTAAAAATTTCAAAGTTCGTAATATTTTTAATATGAAGACGGTCCCTTATGCAAATTTTGTATCGTGCAATTAAATCAGAATGTTAATTGTACACAATCTCAAAAAGGTCCGATTCTATAGGGTGACTAACGGATGAAATAACCTCAAGTGGGTACTTTTTTATTTCCACAGCTGTACCTCTACAAGATTCATTTATTATAAAACAAGTTTTAAAATTTATGAAACTTTAGCCAAAACTAAAATAAATGATATTAAACATGAAGCTATTTGAACACATTGTGATTAGGCTTGCGCGGCAAATTGTGAGGTCAAAATTGAAGACATGACCAAAAAAATGACTTTATATTGTACAAATATGTACAAACGAAGACTTATACCTAAATTTTCAGCTCAATTTTAATTAGAAATTATTTTAAGAACTTTTTTCTAAAAAAATTAATAAAATTTTTAAATTTTTGATTTTAATTTTTTTTAAAAATAATTTCTAATTAAAATTGAGCTGAGAATTTGGGTATAAGTCTTTGTTTGTACATATTTGTACAATATAAAGTCATTTTCTTGGTCATTTTTTCAATTTTGACCTCACAATTTGCCGCGCAAGCCTAATCACAATGTGTTCAAATAGCTTCATGTTTAATATCATTTATTTTAGTTTTGGCTAAAGTTTCATAAATTTTAAAACTTGTTTTATAATAATTAAATCTTGTAGAATTACATATAAAAAAATTATACTCATTTATTGAGTAGTTAAAAAATGACATGAAAGATCAAACTATACTTTGTAGTACCTTCTTTGCACATTTTTAAGACTCCTATGACCCCTTAAACTGTGTAAAGATATTTCGAATGAGACAAGAAATGTTTCTTGTAATAATTCAGATGCTCTTTAGCTATTTTTATATATTTAGCATTATTCAAATACTCATATCTTCTGGTGCGTCTTCGTGTTCACGCATCCAGAAAGCTATTTCCTGACGCGTGGACTGCGCTCGACCGAATCCAACGAGCTGCAATTCCAAGAAACAAACACTTATTTGCGAATGTATCGCGTGCCGAGGCGTTTTCGATTTCAATCTTATGATATCCACTAACAAAAACAGCTGTTTTATGACCAAAATTGTTTTATATTGCTGTATTTAGCAGTTATGTTATAGGGTGCAGTTAGTTGGCGTGGTTCGCTTGACTTGGTGATGAGTCAATATGTTGTGTTCTTTAGGAGACGATTAGGTCTAATTGGTATTAAATGTTTTAGTTAATAATATATAAATTATTATTAATTAGTTTTAGTGTATTATAAAGATTTTTTTAGGTATTTTTTTTGTAGTTAACCTTGATCACAATTTTTCTACATTTAGTTCTTGGTAGACATATATTTCCAGGCTTGCTTGTGTTCTTGGACAGAGACCCTCTTATAAACCTTCGTCAAGTAAAACAGACAAAACACACACACATTCGTGACAGATGCTGCCATCTATCGAGCGCCAGATTTAGACATGTCCCTGAAGGGGAGGGAAATAGTCTGCAGGGACCTGTACACTCTTAAAACAAACACTCCTAATTTAACTCAGTCTGAGTGGATTTCACTCCTCCAGACTGGAAAATGCACTTCTCCTTTTGGAGTGGATCCTTTGTGTGTTAAACCTCCGACAGGATCACTCCAAACGAGTGATTTTAACTCAGTCTGAGTAAATATGCATGCCTTTAGGGTGTCGAAAATGCACTTCTCCAACTGGAGTGGATTTCACTCTTTTGTTTTAAGAGTGTACCCATGGGAAACTACGCAATGACCGCCCACAGGACTTTCGGACTCAACAGATTGAACGAGCACGTACTCCGCATAGGTCTTCAGTCAGTGGTTCTGGGACTTTTCTACGTTTACTTTTTAATGTTTTCTACATCCACCTTCCTTATTGTAACTTCTTAATGGTCTTGTATGGTAACAGATCTTTATACAATTCCAATGGGGAAAGTTTGGTCCCTGTTTTTAAATAAAGTGTACGACATGTACTCACGATTTCTTACCAAAAAATACAGAAGTAAGCTAATTTGTCATTGAAATAATAAATAAATGAAATTTTAAAGATATTAATTAGTTATATAATTTTTTTTTTAGATATTTGCATGCCGTCAGTGCTGCCATCTGTAGTTTATGAATAATTACTAAAATTTTCTTTTAATAATAACTAATTATATATGTACAAAATTATGCTTAATAGTTATTTTAGTAACAAAATAACTTTCTTCTGTATTTTTTTATCAGTTTTCGTGTGTACATTTCGTCTACTTTATTTAAAAACAGAGGCTGATTTTTCTCCATTGGTATTGTATAGAGTTCTGTTACCATATAAAACCCTTAATATAATTTTATCAGTGTTTTTGTTTAGGTTGAGCATATTTTAGACGCTGCGTTCGATATCAAAGTTGCGTTGGGTGACTATCCAGGAGTCGGCTCGTCACTTCACTTTGGTCCTAAATTATGACGTCCATCGCCAATAGCCCTCGTGTAGCTCTAGTGCAATGATAATTTGATCAAACTCTAACCCCAAAAGTTTCTTTCACGCATCAGTAAACAAATACTATTCTGTAACCGATGAGGAGCTGTGGAGCCCAGTCGGATAGGCATTCGCCTAGCATACAAAAGATCCCTGGTTCGGATCCGGGTATCACCAAAGTAACTACCGACCTTTTAACGACCCGTGCAGCCAAAAATTTCCGACGAATAATACCACGGGTGGAGGGAGTGCCCGTTAAATATCCTTAAAAGTCCTACCGCGATGTCGCCCTTAACGGTTGCGTTCGGTGCCTACTCAAGTGTCGGCTCCTCACTTGACTATGGTTCTAAAATGAGACACCCGTCGCCAATAGTACGACGGTATTTCAAACCAAACCTGAAACCGATGAAAATGTAAATAACCTCCTTTGGAAATAGCAAAAAAAAAAATAATAATAACACATTATAACAAAAGAAGAGAACAAGCTTTGTTGACGGAAGACTAGTTCATCAACTTTTGCTAACAACATCCAATTACTTATGCGGCGTTAACCTGTTATTTGAGGACCAGGACCCAGGAAATAGAGAAGAACGGGCAGCATAAATAACTAATCAAAGTTATGTCAAGGAAGGACAAAAAAAAAAAAAAAAAAGATGGAACATCGCAATGCAAACAATAGAAACTGGTCGTAGTAATCTTCCAGATGTCAAACAAATACGGTTGAACGAATCAATTGGGACCGGAACTCGCTCGGAAAATCAAAAAATACGGATAATCGGATTCACATGACATCCAATAAAAGTAATGTAATTTGAGATTTTTTTCCTCATTGTCCAAATAAAATGTTTATAATCTCTGCGAAAAGGGGTAGCTATTCAGAAATTGACGGTTTTGGCAGAGTTCGGGTAAACGAAGTTCGGATAGTCAGAGTTCGGTGAATAAGAGTTTTCCTGTACCATTCATAACAATGAATTAACCTAAGCATAGCATATCTACCGATGTTACATTAAATTTTGTAGCGGAAAAATTTAATGGTTTCTAAATCAAGATCGGGAAGCCCAGTGGCTGATGAAGGGATTAATTCACGATACTATTAACACGTTGGATGCCACTGACTCCCTAAGGAGTCGCGTGGTTCCGATTCACCGATAACAGCACCTTCTGTTGAAATTCATAGTACTATTTCGCCAACAGGTCTTATGAGTTAAAGTTCGTTTGTAAGCATGATGGTCTTTCCACAAACTACACTATCTAGCTCATTCATCTATCCTTTTGTGTGATATTTAATTGACACCTAGTAATGCGGGTCTCTGGACTAAGCACACAACTACACCAGAAAATATATATGTCCTACCAACCAACCGCCTAGCAATCCCAGATGTGACTATTGAATTTCCATACATAGATTTTAAAGCTTATGCAGTTTTGTGTTATTGTAAAGTGTATCTTTTGCCAGGAACATTTCCTCGTATTTTTACGACTAGCTGTCGTGTAGCTTTAGTTAGCGACGTTAATTCGACCTAATCTTGCAATTTTACAACCTCGAACTAAGATTTGTACTTGTTCGAAAATGAAGAATAGTAAGTTACATTTCCATTGTAATGAACCGGTTTTAAGAAACAGGATGTTCTTCTACTACATCAGCCTCTCTCGATGATATAGTGGCAGCGAATGTGTTAATAAGCCACATGTCAGAGGGGTTTGAATCCCGAATTGGGCAAGATTTTCACAAACTTTCATACCTCCAGTGGGTCGTTGAAAGGAGGACCAAGTAAGTTCAGAAATTCGCAATTCAATAGGGGTTTCGGGCAGCCTGTCCAAAATACAGGTATATCTGCAATGGTAGGTAGGTTTGTACATGCATTTTTCGGCTTGTGTGCTTGATTAGAAACACCAGCTTATAAACTTTCGTCCAGTAAGACAGACACAGATAGAATTTTCACTGACACAGAGAGAGAAAGTACACCCAAGGACAAAAGCGGCAATTGAGCCTGCACCCAGTACAGTGCGCAGACAGTTAGAGTAATGGGCTGAGATCAAACCCACTAGGCCACCCGGACCTCCTACATCTGCAATGCACCCCTTTCCATCGCGGTCCCGGGAGCTGAAAGTACACAGGCCTTGTCCCTCTAAAGGATATCGCGTCACTGGTTGGTTAAATTACCGTCGCACTAAAGCTACACGAAGGGCAATTTACGGCAGTCGTCGTAATTCAGAGCCAGAGTCAAATAACGAGCCGGCACCTGAGAATTTTATACCCGATCTGAGCACCTTGTAGCAGCATTATCAGGGTTTCTACAAGTTATAAAACACGATTTTTAATTTGTCTCATTAAAAAAAGAACACTTAATAAAAGGAAAATTGAGCCTACTCGGTTGAAGTCTCTTAATTCTTTGAGATCTAATCTTTCCTATACCTGACATAACCTAATGAATATTTTGAAAATAAATTTTGTGCGAAAAATATATTCGTTCTTATATGTATTTTTCCTTTAATCTCTAAATATAAAAAAAATCAAAGTAAAGCTACTTATATAAAGTTAAATATTAAAAAACAATTTTTTAAACGTTTTTTAATAATATTCTTCATACTGTTTTAGAAATATTTTAGTAGTTTTTTTAAAAAAATATGTTCCTGCGACAATTGTTCAGAAAACTATGCATGAATATTGATATAGGGTAAGGTGGGGTAAGTGGGCCATTGGGGCAAGTGGGCCACCCCCCCTGGCATTTCCCGAATTATGGACGTAAAAAAAATCTGTTACAATATTTTTACGTATTTACCCCAATAGATGCAGGAAACATTATGGCATCATTTTCATTTAAGTATGTAACAAAGTACAATCCTTTTTGTGAAAATTTTTAAAATTGCATCTTTTCGTAATTAACGCCATCATACTATTTTTTTATTTATTTCCAAACGGTTCATGATACAAAACAAAATGTTATATATTTCGAAAGTGTATAAAACGTAGTATCTTTTTGTGGTGTCATGTACTTGTGATGTTGATAAGGTTAAAAGAAAATTAGGGTGGCCCACTTGCCCCGCGTTTGGGGTAAGTGGGCCACCACAGGGGTGGCCCACTTGCCCCAAACTCTTTAATATACTTAAAAAAAAGTCATATTCACTGATTCATAGGGTAAGTCATATTTACTATTCATAGTCCTATTCATTGACATAGGCCAGTTTAAAATCTGTAGCCCTAACATTTTTTTTACACTACATGCAAAAATGACCAAGATGAAAATTAACGAATTTTTTCTTTTAATAAGCTTGCATGCCAGAAAAGTTGCTATTGGGGAACTATTGAAGATACATCATTCATTTTTTGTTTCAAACACTCAAAATATCATGTAGATTATCCCACTTACCCCACCATATCTCTAATATTTATGTGTAAAAATATATTAGGGGGGTGGCCCACTTACCCCCACCTTGTGGGGCAAGTGGGCCACTCGGATGACCAAAAAGAAAAAAGTATTTTTTAAATTTATTATTTGCCAATTTGTTTTAAGATTGCCATGGGTACAGTTATAACATACGAGAGAATTGACTACAAAAAAAATAAGTTGTTCGGCCGATTATATCCAGTGGTATGAGGGTCTAAAGTCGAATTATGCCAAAAAGGTGGCCCACTTACCCCACCTTACCCAGGTGTAAACTGAAACATTTATGTGCAAAACAATTTAAAAATGTAATGCAAATAATTTGTGTAAAAAAGCACTAGACCTTATTCCATGCCCAGCTTTGCGAACTACATAATGTGTTAATGTAAAAATAAAAAGTAAGCATCTATTTATAAAATTCAATTGATGAATTAAAATAGAAGCAACCATCACATTTCTATAATGCTAAAAAAACAACAAGATATAAGAACTATGAATTTTGAAACATGAGGGTTTATTATACAAAACAAATTCACAGTGCAGAAAACACTAAAGTAAAAACACATCAATATATAGTACCTAGCTATATACATAAATACAAAACTTAATTTAAAACGATTTTTTAATGTCAATAGGTGTCATATACACAGACAAAACAAACAACTAAAATGATAAAAAGGTTTAAATTATTTTTGTTTCAGTGGAGAGCAGTTACACCAAAACCGACCTTAAGTTTGCAGTATGCAAATGTTTTACGAGAAAAAGGGTAAATAGTTCTCATTTTTGAGTGCGAGAATTGAATACAAAAAGGTATTTCATATTCAATAAACAAATTTATTTGTTATTTCAAGACATACATTTATTATTTTTATTGGTTTAGCTTCAGTTAGAGTGTTATTTTAATTATTTTTTTCCTTCGATTTTGACGTAACAGGGCGCACCAATATCAGGGTCGAAGAAGCAGCCAATAGGAGCAGGTGAAATTTCGGCGCCAGCAGCGTTGTTTACAGATTCCTCCGCCTAGTACATTTCTCTGCTGCAAAATTAAGCTCGGTTTTGGTATAGAAAGAAAAAAAGTGGGGGGGGTGGACTAAAATGGTGTCAGAAGTAAGATAGTGAAAGGTCATTTTTACAAAAGGTGGGGGGGGGAGTCTAAGCAAAAAGTAAACCAATGTCCACTCACACTTCTAGAACTGCATATACATAATATCCAATTTTATGCTGACCAAATGGAATGACAAAAAACACATTAGTACACTTTATAACAAAGAATTCTGAACTCCTGAATTCTAGAACTTAAAAAATTATTTCTTTTTTTACTTAATGCATACATTCTAAGCCTTCATTATAACATTTAGTACTTTAAAACATTAACATATATTTTTAGTTAACTCCCTTTTTTTATTAAAAATTCTAACACCATACAGAGTCGAAACATTTGAAACACAAGGGAAGAAGGATTTACATTACTTCTCAGCTAATGGGTGAAAAATTTACTTTCAATACAGTAGAGTCCCGCTTATCCGAAAGGTACAGGAACAAAATTGAGCAGCAAAAATAAAAAAAAATAACTGCATATTTTGATGAATAAATCCAACTTTGTAAGTATGTATTGATTTTTTTGTGTATTTATTTATGCGTATACATTTCATATTTGGCTAATTACATTCGTGACAGACATGACATAAGACAACTTTCTTGGCTCTTAAAAAGTACTAAATGTTAATTGACTTCTAAAAAATTACCATGGGGTGATGCAAATAAAGGTCTTGATTATAAAAAATGCTGAAATTTTCATTCAAGAGAAAATACTTACAATTAATTGGGTTAAAACATGCCGTAACTGACATGACAAAATTGAGACACAGATTTTGAGTGACCTTATATTATTAACATTTGCTCTTAACGGGTATGCATTTCAAGTCTAGAATTTTTTTGGAATCAATATAAGATTCTGATATGCCAACCAGAAAGAAAAAAATTAAGAAATTTATAAATAGTAAAATATTATAAATATTTATTAGCGTGACTGACATGACAAATGTGACAGACATGACAAAGTTTTGATGTTTTATATTTAACTCAAATTTTTAGTTTAATGTTCGATTTTTTTACGAACTGTTTCTTTTGAGGTATAAAAAGAGAAAATATAGAGTCAAGAATTTTTGTCGAGTAGATTTTGTTTAAAATAAAAAAGTTGAAATTTAAAAAATGATGTCCATGGCGCATTTTCGTGGAATCAACCATTTTAGCAAAAAATATTCCCAAGCCTTTCGGTTAAACCGAATTTTGGATAACCGGGATTCAGATAATTCTGACCGGATTCTACTGTATACATTTTAGAGTTAAATATCATGCAAAAAAAATAATGTCAGGTAATAGAAAATTGTACTTAACACATTTAAGGGAAGTCCATAAAAAATAGGACTTAAAAACAAAGAGGCATTCATATGGTTATATCTGTGATTACCCCCTATAAAAAAATGACTTAGAAACAAAACACTTGAAAAAGTTCAAGTGAGAGTTAAATATTATTCTAATTTATAAATAAGTAGCAGAAACCCTCTTTAGAAAAACATGTTTAAAATTTAAAAACAACACTAGGGAAAATGTAACAGTTTAAGCACATGGTTCATACACTTGTTAGGAAAAAAAAATTCAAGCACTTTTCAAGGACTTTTCCAGAAAAATTCAAGGACTAGATGTTGGTGCCAGATTTTAACTATAATTTTTATATGGTTAAAATTGTTGAAAACCAATTAAGGTTACAGGTAATCAATATCACCATCTAGGCCACTCCAATCCTTTCCGTAAGTAAAATTTGCAACCAGTCACGATAATCGGAATATTTCAACCAAAGATCGTTGGAAATAACATTTTCCACTCATTTTGTGAAGTAGTCAAGACAATCACCATAATACTTGAAAAGTTTCAAAACAGAATTTATAAAATGCGGCTCTGCTAGGCACGCACTATGAAGAAAATGCTTTTTTCGCATTTCAATCAGATACTTCGGTAAGCAAAATATTTTTATTCACATTCAAGAAATTATTCATGCTAATTTGCCGCAAAAAGAACAAAAATTCTCTAACACAATCAAAACAAAAACTTATGGGCCAGCTATATGGTTACAGTTCTTGAAAGATACCGGTCGCTTAATAACGGGAAAAAGATTTTATTGACGTCATAGCAGTAGCGTAATCCGGTGAGAGGTCATGTGTTTCAGCCATCACATTTTTGGCACTCAAAGAGAAAATTTTTGACATCAGATTTTGCAATAAATAGTATGGATTTTTTTCAAGCACTCTAGATTCATTTTAAGCACTTTTAAGGACTTGAAAATGTACTTTTTTATTCAAGCACTTTTCAAGGTTTTTAAGGAGTTTACGAACCATGAAGCAACTGAAAAAGAAGGAATGCCTATTTTGAAAGGTTCTTAAAAGATACATGGCACAAAAAGATTTTTTTTTTATGAATTCATGAATATTTTATAATTTTAGAAAGTACACTAATTTGAAAAAATTTATACTTTCTGTGATTTGGCTCTTGATTACTTTAAAATTAATTTAAAAAAAAATAGTGTTAATTGAATTCTTTAAAATAGTATAGAAAATAATTTTTATCGGTAACCTATTGCAATTTAATTTTAAAAAATTATTTTATTGGATGACTAAAGTAAAATAAAAAGTATAAATGAACTTGTTACTGACAATTATAGATATAATTTTGCAATTCAATTAAGATTGGCAATGGGTGAAAAATCCTTCATACAATTTTTTTTTACAATTTAATGCTACTGAGTAGCATTTTTGCAAGACCTATTTTTATTATAGGTGCACCTATAATAAATAATAAAAAAGCAAAACGTAATAGTGGCACAACGTAAACTACACTGCTCAAAACAATTGGGGGAGTGCATTTAAACTCTTTCACTCCAAATGATTCCATTTGGAATCATCAGCTTCCAATTTTTTTTTTCTCTCACTAAGTTAAACTTGCACTCATTCACAAAATAAGTTTTATCAAATTCTCCATACATTTTTCTACAAAGTTATATTTTCTTTTTGTATCGCTATATGGAAGAATCATGTATTGTTTGAAGAATTAACATTTCAATTAAATGAAAGTATGAAAAACCATGTAAAAATAAATAAAACTCAGAAACAATTTTATTAAATAAATTGGCCCTAAGTTCTTCATGCATGCATTTGTAGATGCTTAAATATTGATTTTTACTATTTCTAAGAAATATTAATAGTTTTGAAAATAATTATTTTTCCAATTTATTCAAAAGTTATGATTCCTAATTTTTCCCCTTAAATTTTAGTTTAAAATAAATAGTATCCGCCCCCCCCCCCCCCCTCTTTCCCTTTTTTTTTACCATTTCATTCTGGACTCATAAAAATTCCATTTAACAAATTTTAGATTTTTAGAATGAAAAAGTAAAAGTTGGGACGGAATCGTTAATAAAAAGTAAACAAAGTGCTCCACTAATTGTTTTAAACAGTGTATGTAAAACAAAAACCAAAAAAACTTACATGTTATATAAAGTCAGAATCTACATCATTCATAATAAATATTTAAAAATTAGAATAATCAAAACTGTCATTTATTTTAAATTAAATGACTAGCTAAGGACCACTACAACTTTTTTTTTACACAAGTATACATTTAATTTTATAATAAACACTGAGAAATACTTTGGTAAGTTGCTTCTTTTTTTCTTTTTTTGCTTCAAACAATTAAGACAGATTGATGGTGAAAAAAGTAATACATTTAAGATGTGATGTAAGACCATTTTGAGAATATCAAATTTACATATACATAATTTTAAAACAATATGCGGTTAACCTAAAGTATCGTGGCCGGCAATTTGATACCAAATCTGGTAACCCCGAAAAATTGGTATTATGGCTACCTTTTTAAAAATTAGCATATAATTCTGAAATTTATTCTACCAATCTTTTATAAATTAAATGCTTAATGATTTTAAATAATTATTAACATTTTAAAAATAAATTCTTCGTCATTTTAACGTTCCACATTTTTTATAAATCTGCACTGCAATTTTAATGAATTCTTCCTGATTCGCAAAAGTTTATTTTCTTGGTCGGCCATTTTGTTTGTTATTATTTCGACATGGTGAGATTTTTGAAAAGTAGCCAAATCTGGCCACGATTCTTTTATTTAACCCAATATGCTTTATTTTGATGAAGGTTTTCATATAACTTTATTCAAAAACAACAGCACGCTTATTTAATTTTGGCTTATTTCTCCAATGGCATGAAACACTTGTTCCAAAAAAGATCCTTGACTTCAATAGTTCTTACACCATTACCAGCTGCAAAAATTAAATTTTTATCAGAAAAATATGTTTTTATAGTAGGACTGATTAAATTTTTAAAAAACTGTATATATTAAATTAAATTTCATAATATTTTAATTTACTTACTCAAATTCTCCTTTAGTAGGTTGGGAAACTTCATGTGCTTCCTATAATAGAATTATAAATAAATTCAAGATAAATCTAAAAGTAATAGAATTTCAAAGTAATTCAAGCTCAAATTTAAAAAATATATATATTTCAGCATCTAATGAGAAAATTAAGGTTAACATTACCAGTAAAATATTAATATATTTAGGCAGTATTTTTTATAATTCTTGTTCTAACACTCCTTTAAAATATAAATGCAAATGCTTTTCAAATGATTTTTAAACGAGTATAATCTTAAAAAGTCATACAAATTATGGATAGAAAAGGTCACAATATTTTGTCTCCTAGATAGAAAATTCAATTATGAAAAAAAAAGCTATTATTTTTATGAAAAAGATTTTTGTGATGAAATAGGCGTCTTGAAAATAAGCTTCAATGCATTTTTTATAATTTCTATATAAATATTAATTTGTTTCAAAAATAGTAATTAAAAAGGTGCTTCTTTTCTTCAGATGTAAACAAATACAAAAAAGCTGATTCGTCAGTTAAAATATGAAAAAGCCTGTGTTTAACAAAAATGTTTGGTACATATGTATAAAAGTTTTCATTGTGAAAGCTATTACTCAAATGAACACAAAATAAGGTTTGTAACTCAATAATAAATGATTTTAAATAAATATGTCTCACTTCTGGTGCATCATCCCAAACATCATTGTTAAAAATTTCAGCAGCAGCTTTATCAAATGGAGCAAGTTCATGTGCCCCAATGATACGAGGCAACGCTTGGGCGTGTTTAGGCATCACCTTAATCAGAAATAAAAACATCCTGATTTTAACAAAAATACTTTTACCAAATAAAGTTCAATATTATCAAAAACACTTTAAGATATGTTTCTACAAATACACAGGAGCAAACAAAAGTGTCAAACGATAAGTGCTAAGAAAAAAATTCTCAATTGTTAATATCTCAAACAAAAACACTTTATCTACAATGTTATGCGCCTTAAAATGTAGAAATCTAACATGGATCCTTATAATCCTTTCAAAATGAGCAACAGAATTTATCTTTAAAACACTAGGGTGTGTGTGACATTGCATAATTTTCCATTACAAAATTCCATAAATCAACACAATTATTGAGCGATTATTGAAATTAATATATACTATATCTATATAATATGACCCTATAAGGTAATTTCAAGAATTTCAAAACCTAAAAACTTCCATGGCAGATACCCATTGCAAATGCACAACCAACATTATGACGTTCCAAAAGGAACTAGTAACTTTTTTTTCTTTTTCCCCAATGGGACTGCAATATTGGCAGTCAAGCCTTTGGAGACTCGGCATATTCCCCAGAACTGAGGGCCATTTTTATGTGGCACCATCTAGGCGGCTTTTGCTACCAACTTTTATGTACAGATTACAATGAATTGAGCTCTCTGTGGATGTTAAAGTATGTCGCGATTTAATTTTGGCGAGAGAACCCAAGCCAAATTTGCCTACCAGAGATCTTTTACATGCCACATAATCATATGACATGCATGCCCAAGATTTTCCCATCCAGAAAATCCAACGACTCAGGCGGGGCTCAAACCCTCGATCTTGGGCTTACAAGGAGGACACGCTAGACCTCTCAGCCAGTGAGCCACTAGACGGTATCCACTGAGCTACTAGTAACTTGTGTACCAAATTTAAGGAGGTAGATCTTTCAGTTTCAGCTGTAGAGTGATTTCAGACAACCTTTTTTTTTGGAATCAGCACCCTTCACATCTTCCCCTTTTGGAATTCCACCACATGTAGAAAACACAAAATTCTCATTTTAGATCATCAACTGCATCAATCCTGATATCAAACCCCAAAAGTAAGGTTCACCTTTTTGAATTTCTTGAAATTTTTTACAGACGAATTTCTATATTGCTGAAGCGCAGGGGCTGTCTTCCTAACTACAAGTTCTACAAACTCAATCTTCATCAGATTTCTAGGAAGTTCTTCAGTTACATGGGAAAAGCCCTGAAATTAAAGTAAATAATATATTATAAGCATTTTTTTAATCAACACGAATTTTGTGCAATATTGCCGCATAAAAGATATCTGTCATCATGTGCCGATAGTCTAGTGGTTAGAATACTCGCCTACCACGCGGGTGCCCCGGGTTCGATTCCCAACCAGTTCTGGTAATCTAAAGAAATCTTAAACTAAAATTGCTATTTATTATTTCCTGGAATCGGGACGATTCTAGAACTTTCTTTAATGTTCTGTTTCGATTATTCTAGAATATTCTATGTGACCGAAAAACCTAGGTCCCACCAGTTAGTGGGCAGTTCTGTATTCTGTTGTCTAGTAAATAAATTAGATTGTTAGTTTGAACTGTGCATCTATTCTAATCTTCGTGACAATATTTCTTGACAATATTTAGCACTTCTTATTTTAAAAATTCTCTGAGAAACTCAGACTTTGTCCCACACATCTGGTGAAGTAATGAAAAAAGGACAGTGTGTGTTGGCGACACGAAAAAGGAAGTAAGCTGAAAACAGTATTCTGTAACTTGTTTATTAATTTCTTTTTCAAGGAAACGAAATTGAAACAAGTCAAAATGGTAATCTTTCTTGACTTTTAATGTTTATCAAATCAGCTATATTTTCTGTCACCATAAAAGTATTAAACAATTACATTCTTGAGAACGCAAGAATACTTACTACTTGCAAAATTATAAAAAACACACATTAAAATATGTATTTAAGCTTTTAATTATTTAACAAATATAATATTCAAGGAGTGGTAACAGCTATAATAATTTTTATCTTTTCCCATTAGAAAAGTTCTGATCGTGTTGATTATAGATAATACAGCAGCCATCACTTTGTGGGATTAGTAGTTAATGAAATTAACCACTTAATTTAAATAAATTACATTAGAACACAACAAAATCTCTTTGATCATTGTTAATTTGGCAATTCTATCTGAATGAAACCTCCAATTTACCACCATTTAATTGGCTAAAAAATAGTCAGAAGTTTTTTTGAAAATTTCATTTAATTTTGAAAGGTTTTTTTTTATTCCAATGACCTTGGTAAGAAAATAGAAGACAGTGATACCATTTTAAATTCAAAGGAAATGGTAGCATGGAAGTAAAACATGAGGAACAAAAGGGAGGAAAAGGGGGGGGGTAAGGAGCAAGTAATAGTCTTGTGTAAGCAGGTGGTGACTTCAATCCATTTCATATTTAAGAGATTAAGTTTAGCGAGGCAAGTTTTTTTCTATTGTGTTAAAGACGCTGAAATAGTAAGTAGCATTGTATAGTGTGGCAGAATGACTTTGATAATATGTTAAAATGTAAAATGTAGGGGGTAATTACTACAGTGGTGGTCAAAATTATAAGGACAACTGAAAATTGAACAGAAAATTTTTATTTCTGAATTAAATGAAAATTTATTTAGACATAAAATACTTCTTTATGCTATAAATCATTTAAGAACAATAAAAAAACTTAAACTAGAAAATTTGAGTTTATAAAAATAATAATAAACAAAAAATGCATTGTTATGAAACTGGACAAAATTATAAGGACATTTAAAATTTTCAAGTCCAAACAATTAATAATTAATAAGTTCACCCTATTTTCAATTACTTTAACTAATCTTGACGTCATAGAACTCGTTAGTTTCTTTAGGGTGCTCACAAGGATATTTTTCAATGCCTTTTCAATTGATGACACCAGTTTCCGTTTGTTATAATATTGAGTGCCGTGTTTGTAAACTTCATACGCCAAAATACCCCACAAATTCTCGATTGGGTTCAGATCGGGACTTTTAGGTGGAAAATCAGTCAATAGTTTTACAGAATTAGCGTTAAACCATGATTTTGAAGCTGGGGACACATGTATGGATGCATTGTCCTGCTGGAATAAATAGTCACCACTGGTTATCAACGGTGCTTGTGGCAAAAGATTGTCACCCAGCATATCAACATAACTATTTGAGTTCATTTTCCCTTGAAGAAATACTATTTCTGTAGTTCCAGAGGCTGCGTAACCTGCTCAGACCATTACCGAGCCGCCACCGTATGAACGCTTTGAAAAGATTTCTTTTTCTTTGCGAAGATCATACCAAAAATACTTAAAACCATCAGGTCTGTCTAGGTTAAACTTCTTTTCATCAGAAAAGACAACATCATCCCATTTGTCACCCATAGAAATGCACTTTTTTGCAAACTCCATCCTCAGTCTTTTTTGGGGTTTTGTAAGGGGGTCGTGACTTCAGTTTTCCGTATCCAACCTGTTTAACATTTTGTAAAACACGGCGAACGGTTCGAGCACTGTAGTTCAAGTCCAGTTCACGCTTTATTTCCGTCGATGTTTGCTTTTTAGAGCAAGCTCTACTTATAATTCGTCTTTTATCTCTCAAAGATAGAGAAAATGGTCTACCTGGGTGTTTTCGTTTTCCATAATTTTCAGGATTTTTCAAAAAATTACATATTACAGTCTTTGATCTATTCAATTTCAATGCTATTTAACGTCCAGTAAGTCCAGAATTTTTATAAGCGATTAATTTTCCCGTTTCAAACACTGAAATCTTCATACCTAGTGACATGGTTGAAGATAAGTGTAATGAAAATTTCAAACACTCGCAAAATCTTTATAATACGATGGAATGACGTGTACAAGCCGAAACTTTGCCAATTTTATGCTAATTTATGCATTAAACTTACAGAAATATAATTGTCTTTATAATTTTGTCCAATTTCGCTGCATGTTAAATTTTATAACGCATTTTAAAATTATGAATTTAATGTATATTTTTAAAGAATCTAATTTAAAATGCTTAACTTACTATTGGCTAACGGACATAAAATTTTCATAATTCAACCGTGATTTGTCGAAAAGATCTAGCTGTTTTTCCATTGTCCTTATAATTATGACCACCACTGTAGATATTGTATTAAAGAGGGGGGAAGAGAGAGAAAGAACAGAAGCGCTTAGCAGAACAGTCTATTTTCGTTTAAAAGTAGGAAAAAAGCTTTATTGATAGTAAACAATGATGATTGTGCTTTCGGAATAAAAACTAAATTTGATTTCGATTATCATGTTTATTAAATTTCTGCATCTTTTATTACAATTTAAATACATTAATTATTATACTAAAAATTGCATAAATTCAGGTTTTGTAAAACAAATCAAATTACATTTATCCCTAAAAGTAATTATTAACTGAATTGCAAAAGGAGAAAAAAATTCAATACTTAGTTTCTCTATGGCTACAATCAACTTTTTTAATCATGTTTTTACCTTACTGTAAAGGGAGAAAAGCAGTGTTTTTTAAATCAAAATATACTGAGAGCAATGTGTTTCATATAAGTGGAAAAACTACTGTATTAACAAACCGTTCAAACAAAACTTCCCTTATTTTTTAAGTTTGAATCATAAAATTTTTTTGTTTTTAAATGACCTTTCCCTAAATTTAAATAAACATGCATACAAAAACACAATGCTTAAATTGAGATGTACAAAACTTACATTGATTTTAACTGAAGGAGGGGGCGAAGAATTTCTGACTCTTGATTCTGGTGAATGGTTCCTTGAATTGCGTTCCGGTGATAGCCGAGGAATGTGTTTAACTTCTTCAGCTTCTTCATTATCAGCCTTTGGAGAAGGAACCTAGAAATTTGCATTCAATGATTAAAAGTGAACAGTTCGAACTTATTTGAAGACTTCATAATCAATAAAGTTTTATAGGTTTTTTTAACAATCTAATGCATGAATTTTTATTTTCATCCCAAAAATACATATACGTGTCTTTAATGCTCATACATATAATGGGAAAAACACTGGAAAAAATTTAACTGCATTAGAATTTAAATAATTTCAATTTTTAAAAATTTTCCATACGACAAAAACCAACTACAAAATTCCAATTTTGATAAGAAAACTACTAAATATATTTCCAAAGTAATACTTTTTAACTGTAATTAATTTTTCAAACCAATTTATTTGTATTTAGTACTAATATTATTACACTTTGAATACTACCGAAAGCGTAATTTCACAACAGTTAATAACCTCACTCTTTAATTTTGAATACACTTTTACTACTGTCATCTATGAGGATTTTAGTAACTAAAACTTCAAAATGAAATGTAATAGATGAAAAAAAAACACAAATTTGTCGAGAAGGAGCTCTACATTAATAGAATAAAGTGGATTATGTTACTTGTTGCAAAACGACAACAATATGCAAAAGAGGGTTAAATATTTCATTAATGCTAATTAACAAACTTTTAACATAACAGAGCAAGAAAAGTCAACTAATGGGGTTGTTCACCTCATGGCAACAGCTCCAATGGTTTGTTGTCATTCGTTACCTGGAAATACTTATGTTTTGGTTTTCGAAAATGAGTTTTCCAAGAATATTTTACTTATTTAACTTTATAAATGCCAACTTCTTGCTGTGCTGTTGATTGTTCAAAACATTTGTTAAAGAAAGCTTGCATGAAAAGAAAAAATATTTTCATCTGTACATAGGTCATTTTAAGAGCAAAACCGAAGCAACCAATGAAATCCAGTAGGGATACAAATGAAAACAAGAGCTGTGCTGTTGGTTGTTCAAAACATTTGTTGAAGAAAGCTTGCATAAAAATAAAAATTGTTTTCATCTATATCAGTCATTTTAAGGGTGAAACTGAAGCAACCAATGAAATCCAGTACGGATACAAATGAACACAAGAGCGTTACATCATGTAAAACATAGTCATTAAAGAGTCTAGTGAAAGAATATCTATAGGACAAGAATGTGAAATTAAAAAATGCATTTTAAAGATTTTAGTTTATACATTAGATCCCATAAAAACTGTACTAGCAAACAGTAAAAAGAATATGTAACATCAAGTTTATGAAAACGGAGACATTTGTAATCTTTAAAGATGGGAATAACATGTTCATGGACATAAAAATCTTTTTTTTTTCTTTTTCAAAATTGTCACAAAGCACGTTCTCACACTAAGCTCTTTATAATTGTGGGTGTGATTGGCAGTTAACAAGATACCTAGGATCTCGAAATAGCAATGAGCTTTTAATTGTCTATTCAAACATATTTTTAATATTTGTTGATGTTGACACACTTTTCAAAGGTTATATATCAGTTCTTTTGATCTGTAATACATTTTTAGTATTTCATGTGATACCTTAACTTCTCGAACAGCCAGGAAATGGTCAAAGATGTATAGTTGTTTTCACTGCATACATTTTAAATTTAATTTATTTCAATTAAAATATTTTTAAAAAAAACTAGAATAGGGTTTATTTTTAAAGAGATGATCTTACATTTCTTGATGAAAAAAGTACTTTATGAATAAAAATTTTTTAATTATAAAATTTACGATTATTGTATAAAAGACTGATGCACAAAATACAGAAAAAGCCAGATCTAATGGGGTTGATTCACTGTGAATCTGGTAACAGTTCTGCGGTTTTGTTTTCCTTACTCGCGAAAGAGATTGATTTACTTTTGTTAATGGTTGGTAGAAATAATCAGGTTTGTGTGCTGACCAAGCGCACTAACCTGAATATAGGTCTACCTATCAACCAACTTAATCAAAACAAAAGTCATTCGAGAGTAAGGAAAACAAAGCAACAGATCTATTGCCATTTTGCCGTGAAACAACCCCATTATAGGAGGGTGAAACATCAAGATTGTACTTTATAGTTAGGAAAATGAAGAATATTTAAATTAAATAAATTCATTAAGAAGTGACCAACATTTCTTACAGGAGATTCCTCTTTATGCTGGATATCTGATGTTTTCTGCCTCTTTGCAGGCCTCACTGGGGAAGGTGGTGAGATGATTTCTTTTTTGGCAGGGATTTCAGGATTCATTTCCATGGGTTCATCAAAAATATCGTCCAGTTCTCTCTTCACTTGGGCAGAAAGGGGAGTTCCGGATACAATGATGTCCTCAGGTACAGCTAGGTAAACCAAAATGTATATACAACATTAACCCTAAGTGGTAAGAAAAGTTGCCACTCAAAAATGATCTTTCTGGTTAAGTTTATAATCTAAATGAACAATATATAGTAGAACCTCAATTATCCATTCCTCTTTTTTCGGAACTCTATGTTCTCCAACATGGCCATTCTTGGTTGTTCCCAAAAGAAACAGTTATTTAAACACTTAGTTACAAGAATTTTTTTTAATGTTTTAGAACTTTTTTTTGCTAGGAAGTCTCAGTCTCAGAGTTGAAAAATGACAGTGAGTGCAGAAGGGAAGGCATAGGCTTTATAGCGTGTTACCCCACCACCATCACCACCACTCTCCAGAAGAGACAGTCGCAGGAGACACACAATGAAGGACGACACAAACACACAGACAAATAACAACATTTATTGACAAACACAAACATCCATGGCTTACCAAGATACTAAGTGATATTAGGATATTTGAAAATGTAATTCAGTTATTACGTTTATTTGAGGGTAAAAAATATAAGTTTTTGTGTGTTTAAGTCAGGATATGTCATATATCAAGTCCCTTAATTAAAATTTGCAATTAGTATATTATTCTGTAAATTGCTAAACCTTTAAACGCATAGTTTGATTTTCAAACAGTATGTGGTCGAGTGTGATAAATAGACAAAACTGTATTTATCAGTGCTATTTCAATGTGTGCAATAGCCACCACTATAATATTGTAAAGATTTTTGTTAGGCTTGTCTTTGTGAATAAACAAAATAATTGTCCCCAAAAGAACATAAAAAACTATTTACGTGTTCCAATTTGGAAAGATGAAAGATGAAGACTACTGCAAGCTTCTGATGGCCTTGCATTCTGTCTTTTCTCAGTTCTAAAAGCAAAAGAAAAACAGTTTTTTTAATCGGGTTTTTTTACTAAAAAAAACAAATTTAGTTGAATTTGAGAATAATTTTGAAGCAATGACAAACAATTTTTTTAAGGCTTCTAAATATCATAAACTTTTTTGTTGTTTTCAATACATATTCTTTAAAGAAATGAAGAAACAGAATAGAAAGCACTAACATTATGTGTCATACATTAAAATAAGACAAGAAAAGTCAATAAATAATAAATTTAAAGAACTAGAGGTTACACCACACGTCTTACAATTATTACTTATATAAATCAATACAGCATTTAAATGTAATTAACTAAAATATATTAAGGTAATTTTAATAACTATAAAAACTAAAGAGCTGTATGGCAGCTACCCTTTTGCCCAAGCATGATTATCTACAAAACCTTATTATGACATTTGACTGGTGCTGGAAACTTGAGTAATACATTTGAAATCTCTATCTATCTCTTTTCATTTTTCAGCAATACACCGTTAAATCCAAAAATGTTCTAAGGTAAGCTACCTGTTGCACAAGGGCAATTAGTTTTAAAACCTTATTATAATGTCTGACAGGTACCAGAAACTTGTGTACCAAATTTAAAATTATGTAAAATAATGTGTATAAAGTGCTCTTTTGATTTGAGTTGTAGAGTGATTTCAGATTGACAGAATAACAAACAGACAGTCTGACAGATAAACTAACGATCATAAACCATTCCTTAGAACCAGCATCCGTGACAGGAAACAGATTTTTTTATTTCAGATTTTTGACCCCACTGTACTACTTTTGTTACCTTTTATTTAACATTAGGTAATTAAAGTAAAAAAAATCTGTAGAATAAAAAATTTACCAACATATATTTTACATTTTTAAATAATATACTTTGCTTTTTATAAATGTTATAAGGATCTACAAACCGAGTTGTTTTTTCTTCTGTGTCAGGAACATAAACCTGTTGTGTTAATGTTTGAGACTGAATTTTGGAAGTATGAAGAACTTCACCTGCACAAAATAGTAATAGAAAATAATAAGAATATAGACATATTAGACATTTAAGATCACATACAAGTTTAAAAATCAAGCAAGTAAAGGATGTTTTGGGGATATAGATAACTTTTAAAATATTTCATAAGTTATTTGGTACACTTAAATTTATATAATTTGGAACATTAAGTTCTTTGTTTAGGTGTATACAGATTTTTTAAAGAGAAACCATAAACTTCACTAAGCACCCTACATGATTTGATTAAGCTTATCAGTGATTTTATGCATAAAATTAAATAAACATAAGATGACAAGAGATAATGTTGAATATCAATCTAATAACCAATGGATAAGTGGGTTCATTTTATACAGCAAAAAGCATGGAAAAGCCCAAAATAAATAAAAATATGATTACTTACCGATATTGACATTTGGATTGCAGAACTTTTCTGTGGAACAATATGCGACAGACAAACCAATATCTGACTCAGGAATCAGCCTACGATTCCTTCTACAAAGAGAAATAAATGCTAGCTATATAGGTGGATAAAATTATATATGATGATATTTTACTTTTTTAAGAACTAAAAACAGGATTTTGCCAGTATTATCTTAATACCCCCATAAACTAGGGTGACACAATACAACTAAAAAGAAGTTCCACCCCTTGTACAAGCAAAATTTTCTTAAAATCCTCATTATGACATCTGACAGGTACTAGGAACTTGTATACCATCTTTGGCAATAGTTCTTTTAGTTTAAGCAATAGAATGGTTTTAGAGAGATTAACCCATGTTGGAAAAACTGAACACTTTAGTACAAACTGACCCCTCCAAAAGGTGTAAAAAACACAAAAACTACCGTTGAAATTTTCAACCACATGACAGTACTTTCATTACCTTATATTTCATATGGTTTGGGGACAAAATATCGCGGCCGAAATATCGCGGGCCAAAATATCGTGGCCAAAATATCGCCGGCCGAAATATCGTGCATATTTTGGGCGCACGATATTTCGGCCGCTCTCGGCCGCGATATTTTGGCCCGCGATATTTCGGCCGCGATATTTTGTCCCGCGATATTTCGGCCGCGATATTTTGTCCCATTACCATTTCATATTAGGAGATTGAAAATTATACATTAATACAGACATTTTGATTTAAGACAAAATTATTTACAATAAATGCAATCTGAATTATTTTTTTCTAGGAGCTGGTCCTATTGGACATTTACCTTCTTGCAGCCTATTAAAAATATTCCTTTTGATTCAAGTTCTCATAAGGTAAAAAAAATTACAAGCATTGACCAGATAGGCAATTTGCCAAATGAGTAAAATCCATAAAAGATAAATGCAATCATGGATATAAATAATGACATCACTTAAACTTACTTTAGCAGCAATGCTACGACAGTTGGAAGAATGTCTTTTACTTCTATAGACGACTGGGATTCTTTCATAGGATCGATGACACAGCACCCATCCTGCAGTAGCGTGTCAGGATCCAGATTGTCGCTTGTTAATACACATGCAGTTCCCCCGCCGAGCACAATACCCATTTGTAATTTTTTGTACTGAAACAAAATATATATTTTTTTAATAGAAAACTAAACATTTTTCTGGAAAATATACTGCTCAAAACAATTAGGGAGTACTTTTCTTACTCTTTCAATCCTAACTATTTATTTTTTATTCTAAAAATCTAAATGTTGTGAAAAAGATTCATTATGCATCCAGAATGAAATGGTGTAAAACTGGGAAAGAAATCTATTTTTGTACTAAAACAAAACATATATATTTTTTAAGACAACTAAACATTTTTCTGGAAAATATACTGTTCAAAACAATTAAGGAGTACTTTTGCTACCCTTTATACCCCAATTATATATTTTTAATTCTAAAATCTAAATATTGTGAAAAAGATTCATTATGCAACCAGAATGAAATGGTAAAAATCAGAGAAAGAAATCCGTTTTTTTAACTAAAATTTAAGGGGGAAAATTTGAATCGTAACTTTAAATAAATTATAACACAAAAATTCAAAATTTTTTGTTACAAATAGTTAAAAATCAATTAATTAACACCTAAAAATGCAACCATGAAGATTTAGGGTCAATTTATTTCATAAAATTATTTCAGAGTGAATTTTATTACACCATGTATCTTATAGTTTCACTTAATTAAAGCAAACATTATTTAATTCTTCAAAAGACACAATTCCTCTATCTAACAAAAAAAAAGAATATATAACTTTATAGGAAAATGTATAGAGAATTTGATAAAACTTATTTGATATAAGTGCCAGCTTAACTTAGTAAGAAAAAAATTGCAAACTGATAATTCTCAATAAAATCATTGGGGTTGAAAGGGTTTAAACATGTGATCTCTTTATTGTTTTGAGCAATGTTGTTCCGATCAAAAATAATTGGTATTCTGTAAAGTAAGTGTAAATGTGCCCTTTAAAAATAAAACCATAAACTTAAGAAGGTTACAGACTTTCTTCGAAAGCCTATTGCTGTTAAATAATTGAGAGATAGGTTGTCTTAAATCTGACAAGCCCTATCTAGTTATTTTACTTAGAATGAATAAATAAAAATATAAGTATAAACCAATCCCTAAAGAATAAGTTTTTAATCAATAATATTTCATCACTGTTAATCACATTTTTAAAAAAAAATACTATAAGTTATAAAACTAAATAATAATTTGTGAAATAAAATATAAGAAACAAAGTTAATTTTATAAACAGTTCAAGTTTACTGTGGTTATAAATTATGACGTCCTTCACCAATGGCTCTCTTGTAGCTCTAATGCGACAATAATTCACCTCAACAACAACAATAAACAGTTCAAGAATTTCAAATATGTTACGGGGGAACGGAACCCTCCATTGAAGACCATGCTAAATGACTTTTTTTTATGTACCTTTTTCTCAGAATCGATTGGATACTTTTTAATGAAATTTTTACCAGTTGTTAAATGGATGTTTAACTATACTTTAATGGAGACATGTTCTAAAATTTTGTTTGGCTTTTAAATTATAATTTTTTCGTGAAGCTACATATTTTTGACCTAAACACATCAATATTAAAAAGAAAAAAAGTAAGATAGTTATAAGTCAAATCCTTCCAGCGGTTTTTAAAAAACAACTTCTTAAATACGTATAAAAAATTTCAGGCTGATCCTTACAGTAGATATTGAGAAAAAAATACATGAACATTGAAAAAGTAAGTTTTGAGATATAAGCGTTAAAAGTAAACAATATGACTGGAATTTACCTAAACAACGTTTGTTTAAAAAAATATTAAAAATACTTCCAGTACTCAAAACTTCTAATGTAAGATATCGTTGAAAAGCTAAGATTTCGTATATTTAAGAACCACTAAAAACATTGAAATGACAATTTCGAAAAATTTTGGGGTTCTGATCCCCCTTAAAAAGGAGGATGTTAATAATAATTTTTATTGCACAAAAACATACAGAAGATAATTTGTGAGGAAAAAAACAAATTAAATAGTAATTAAGTAATCAGAGCACTGAGGATAACAAGGACCACAAGGATGATAATAATTTACAAACACAAAAAAAAAAGGAACAGATATTAAATTATAAGTAAAAATGTCATTATAACAACAGAAAAGAGGTTAAAAATGAGCAAATAAAAATGTGTTTACCTGTTTTTCATCTATAAAGAAGAATGTTTTGTTTTTGAAAAGAACTTTTCTCTGTGGATTTATATCAAAGGAAACCTCTTCCTTGTCTATGAGAGCTTCTCCAATGGGTGGAACATATCTAAAACAATCCATTGGTAAATTTGAATGAACCTTTATAAAAATTATAAAGGTTGCATGTGATTGGATCAGAACTATTTCTTAGAACTACTTTTGCATAAGTTTAGACAACAAATCACAATTGAAATGTTTAGTTGCAAAACTCACATTCTTTAAACTATAATTATGACATAAGGTCAGGCACGTTCATTGACAACTTTTGACGATTAGATATTCAATTGGAAGAAGTCACCAACGAATGGACCGGATCCCATATCAAAGTTATGCAATAGAGAATGCAAGTTTTGCAATTAGATCCTTCAATTAATATTAACAAAAAAACACAGTTTATTCAGTGATTTAGGTTACGTGATATACATCAAAAACTGTCAGTTTTGCAATTAGATCCTTCAATTAATATTAACAAAAATAACACTGTTTATTCAATAATTTAGGTTACGTGATATACATCAAAAACTGTCAGTTCTGCAATTGGATCCTTCAATTAATATTAACAAAAATAAGACTGTTTATTCAATGATTTAGGTTATTTGATATACATCAAGAACTGTCAGTTTTGCAATTAGATCCTTCAATTAATATTAACAAAAATAACACTGTTTATTCAGTGATTTAGATTACATGATATACATCAAAAACTTAAGCAGAAGCAAACACTTCCTTACCCCTTTCCAGAAAACGGTCTCTGTACTCAATTACTTTCCCTTAAACATATATATGTTTATACTGATCAATAATTCATAAATTTCTTTTAAAAGTTAATTGAATAGTAAATAAATGTTTTTTTTATTCCAACTTACTGGTTTGGAAGAAGGAAAGTGGAGGTTTTGAGACTTTGTCTCAAGTCTTGAAAATATTCGGGCTTCACAATAGGCTTTGTAGACAGCAAACAGCACAAAGCCTATGATTAAGAATAAAAAATTAATTATGGATGATAATTATATAAATACAATACTTAATTAGAACACACAAAGATTTGTGAGAGGAATATTAAGTTTTATAAAGATTTTTTCCAAAGATTTGTGAGAGGACTAAGAAGCACAAAGATTTGTGAGAGGAGTATTTTAGTGATATTTTTCTTCTTAATTTCCTTATTACGCAGGTGATTAAGTATTACCCATTAAGGTTCATATTTCAGCTTAAGAAAACATTATGATACATAATTGAATCGACAGAGTTGAAGTTTTACTTATTTAATACACACACTGCATGTATTATCTTTGTTAGATATATCACAGTATTTTCTTTACATATACATGTAATATATCATGCAAATCTCAGAGGCAAGATAATTTGTTTTGACATCTTATCCACTCTTCTCACAACCATTAAAAATACTGTCACTTTCTAATAAGACCTTGAGATGTGAAGTTCTGTGTGCTTTGGCGGCCATTCTTGGCCTTCTTCAACAGCCGTGAAGGCTTATGTTTCACTACTTTGCATATTTAATAGGAATTAATAAAGATGACCTATCTCCTTTCAAAATAAACTACAAAAATAGCATGCCGTCCTATGAAATAGATATTTTTCTATTTCATACAGGATAGATATTCAGATTAGTTTCAGATAATTAATTCAACACTTTACGAGGAGGATGCCATCTAGTATTTCATAATGGAGTAGATAACTTAGATAGCTATAATGGTACCAATTACAGTTTAAAAATAAAAGGCATTTGCATATAATAATACTCAGTAGAATTAAATTTTGAACATGCATTTGATTATTTAAAATTCACCTTTATTGTGACTTTGACTTCTGTCATGGCAAGATGTGAGCACGATGGTTGCCATTCAGAAACAAGATAACCGCCTAACTGGTGAATAGTCCTTTTCAAATCTCTTTTAGCAGGCACTGCTAAGCAAGATGTGGTCACTACTAAGGGGATTTGAAGAACCCTGCAAATATAGAATTAAATGAATATTTTTTAAAAAACTTATTTCATTTTATTAGAAATTTAACAATTGAAGAGCCTAGTGGAAGAATGTGCTAAGTGACAAAGAGGTAAAAATGAGAAAATGAGCTTTAAAGTTTTTGGCTTGGACCATTAGATCCATTAAAAACGGCTGTTACTAAAGGAAAAAAATGTACTTAGGTAATTCATGAAAAGGGGAATCTAATTATCTTTAAAGAAGGGAATAACTTGTTCATTAACATAAATATCTCTATTTTTCTTTATGTCTCTTAGCACGTTCTAATACTTAGCTATTCGGTTATGCAAGAACTTTAATTTTCTAGAATATAATTGACAATAAAGCTTGTGTTACAAGAAATTCAAAACCAATTGTAGTTTACAGAGTTAAAATAAGGATGGATATGCTGCAGAAAAAAAAAAGAACACACTATTTTGCCAAGTGAAACATTTGATCACTTCCCTTTGTAGTAAGCCTAAACAAACTATTTATCATTATTCTACAGTGGGGTTTGTATGGGGTTATGACAGCGACATGGTTATTTCCAACTCTCTAATAAAAACTATAATTACAACACATTGTTCTTACCTGTGAAAGGAATTACTACTATCTTGTGCAAATTTAGATTTCTTACTAAACCTCCAACTGAGTAAACAGTCATATTTGGATTTGTATTTAATGCTTTTTTGGGGGGAAAATGATACGTTTTAGCATGAACTAATATTAAGTTAGTGCTTTATTTGGGCTCACTAGGATTACTTGGCGAATTAGTGGATGTCTCCCTTTTTTTTGCGCTAAGCATCCCTATCTTCTTCTTAGATCTATGTTATGTTTAGAAAAGACGATGTGTATGGGGAAACTAAAAAAGCATCATGGTAATGAACGTATGGAACACTATCTCAACAACCAAAAAAAAAAACGAATTATGAACAACTTGCATCAGCACTTGCCTCTGAGCAATGTGCTCAGGAGAGAAACCAGATATTAAAATAAAAAAATTAACGGAACACCTAGAGTATTCGGGCCAGAATCACATTGGCGTCTTTTGGCGTTTGGTTCGGCTAGTATGTTTTCGCTACTTGGCTGCAGAAGTTAAGCAGCCAAATTGAGATCGGCCCGAATACGCTAGCAGTACCAAATTAACAACTGACTCAGTTTCTCGTAATTTTTAACAATATGCACTGCTATACAGAATTTTATTCTATAAACAGAAATAAAACAAAGCTACAAGTTAATCACCATCAAAAGTGTGTTTATCAAAATGCTTACTTATATTCACTTTCAAACTGCCCGAACTTGATTATATCATTTTCAAAGACTTGTGTCTGTCCCGTTACTCGTTTCCCATTGTGGAATGTTCCGTACTTGGATCCTTCATCTCTCAAGAACAAGGAGGATTTCTTGGATGGATCACCCTGGAAGATATTTACAGTTAATATCAGTCATTGAGTTAGCATTAATATTCATTACGTAACCCGCCTTTTTGGGCGATAGCTGTCCCTTTCAGGTGCACCTGTCCTGCCGCATATGCTGTTTAGTTGCGTAAGTAGGAACCAAAAGCAGAGGAAGAGATATTTGAACTATCAAATATGTGTTCTCATCATTTTCTATGCTCTCCAGTTCAGCATACAACCAAATGTTCCGTGATTAATTTATGTTTTATTTTGTAATATAGTGCTGTGGGACTTTTTGTAAACAAAGTATTTGTCCCCGAGATTCATTAGTATCTTTACTACAATACTTTTGTCTCAATTCACAACATTACAATTAACGATTTAACTATACTAGGAAATACTTGTATGCTATCTCTTAGTACTTAGGAAAATCAAGTTTTTAAATTTTTCAATACTCATAAAAGTGTATAAGCATATTTAACCACCTAGATAATATTGCACAGGGGCATCTGTGCATTTCGAGAAGTGTTTAGAAGGGGAGGGGTGGTTGAGGCAAATTTCATCTAATCATTGTGTCGTAAAAGATAGGGAGGAGGCAAAAAACAATGAAAATTTGAGTTAAATTCCCTTTATTGCCTTAAGAGAAACAACAAAATATCAGGGCTATTATTAAATGATTTTGAAAAAAAATACTTTTTGGATACATTCGTTATAATCTAATTCCAATCAATTAATCTAAATCGTCAAAACTGGTAGCAAGAGCTGCTTAAATGGTGCCATAAAAAAAAACTATCAGTTCTGTAAAAGGCTGTATCTACAAAAAAAAAATGCAGCCCCAATGAAAACTTTTTCAGGGTTCCCACTCTTATTTCAAAATAAAAATCAAGGAGTTTTTAAGGACTTATCAAGGAGTTTTTAAGGACTTTTCAAGGACTCCCATTAAACTTTTCAAAGACCCTTAATCATAATGTGTGGATTACTGCACCTATTAAATTGCCCAAACATTATAATAAAATACGTTCGAAATAACTACCGCCGACGACAGGTGTTATGGCAACTATATCATTAGAAACACAGAAGTATTTTGCGAAAATATAAGTGTTTATATATAAGCAACGTTTTGTACCGAATGCCGATGTACTATGGGCGTTATTTAGAGTCGATTTTTTTTTGCCGCCCCGGTGGCACACTCGTTAGTATTCTGGCCTTTGGAGCTGCTGGGGTCGGGTTCGAATCCCAGCCAGGCATGGAAGTTTGTGACGGTCAATAAATGTTGTTATTTGTCTATGTGTTTGTGTCGTCTCTTTCTTTGTGTGTCTCTTGTGCTTGTGTCATTTCTGGGACTTAGTACAATAGACTTAAAGTCGCAGTGCTTGGCAATCTTGCCCCCCACCAAGAAAGTCATAAAGTCATAGAGACGATTTTAGCAATATTGTAAGAAATGACTTAAGAAATTTGAAGGTTGCCAACTAAGAAAATCAAGGGCTTTTCAACGATTGTTTGCCAAGATCAAGGAGTACTAAGGGGTACTTTTTATCAAAAATCAAAATCAAGGACTTTTTAACGATTTTTGTAAACAATCAAGGACTATTAAAGGGTCCTTGAAATTGAAAATAAAATTCCAGGACTTTCAAGGACCCGTGGGAACCCTGTTTTTAGATAAAATTTCAGATTTTGGAGGGACCTACGCCTCCCTCAGCTCAATACTAGCTATGTTTCTGCTTCCCTTATTTGTAATTCATGTGTTAATATTTGTGTAACAAATGTAAAAACTTACCAAATTTTCTTCAGGGTGTTCTACAAACAAAACAGCATGGCGCCTGCTTACTGATGGATCATTCGCTATTAAAAGGGAGGCGTCCTTACGACCCACCACAAATTCTTCTCCAACAAACAGATAGTTTTCAACGTGATCTGCATTAAGAAGATACTAGATAATTTGGCTCATAAAAACAAGAATGGAATAATAGTGTCAGTTAAACAGGCTATGGGAGCTTTTTTTTATTTAAAAGTTTGCCATATTGCAGTTATAAACTCTGTAAACCAAAGCTGAAACACATCAAATGAAAAACTGGCATCTGTTCATTAACAAGTTTTGGTAAACTTGGAATTGTAATGAATGGTTGCTGTACCTATTAAGTTGTATTAAGTAAAATGTGTATAAGTTTTGGGCATTTTTCGTTGATTGGGAAGGCAATGCAGATCCCCAAATCGAGACCAGCTATTTAATACTATATTTCTCATTATATAATATCAATTAAGTTTTCCTTGCATATCACTCCAAAGGGATAAAAGATGAGGGACCAGATTTACTGTACGGTCACCCTTATTGCTATTTTTTAACATTTGGCGATAAATATTTTTTTCTGGCAGCCATTCTCCAAGTTGGAGTAATTAGGATTAAAAGTATTGATTTTTCTCATTAAATACGATTTCAGTGATTTTTTTAATCCATTTTCTCGCCTGTTAATTTTTTTAAATGTCATTTTCTTTCAATCGTGGTTGTCAAAAAGTCGCCAAAATATCGACTTTTGGCGAGATTTTAGAAAATACGCCAAGGGTGACCGTACAATAAGTTTTTACCGAGACAAGTTTCATCTAGTTTATCATTTCATACACTATTTGTATTTATTGCTCTGCAGTTTTATATATAATTTCTAATTATGTAGAAAAACTATAACGATCATAAGCAACTTTCTTCTCGGATAATTTATTATAAATGCCGAAAAATGATTACTGAATGCAAGTGGTTTGTTTAGGGAAAAGGCAAATAGAAAAGTAACAAGCCAAAATCCTTTTAAAAAAATGAACAGCAAACGAAATTAATTTTTTTAGGATATTTAGCCAGAATCGTTTTTTTAAAATGTTTATGCTACAGTCGATAAAATATTGCGCTCAATGTTACAGCCGGATTTAGAGTTCAAAATAGTTGTTAGATTTCATAAATAAAAAATAGTTTCACAAACCTTTTTTGAAATGTTTTAGTTTCCACATGATCTATTTTATTTCTAATTTCAATTAAACTCTAGGTAAATAAAGTATAAATTATTAATTCCAGAAAAACCAAAATCTCTCCTTTCTCATTTTGGAATTTGATTTTGTTGTTGGTAATTTAATTGTTTCCGGCTGTCTACTTTTAGCCCCCGTTAGGAGTTTTAACTTAACCAGTTTTGCCTCGTGATTTACAATCAAGGTTAAGTGACGAGTTCTACATTAAAGCTGGCACCCAACAGAACTTCGAGAGACGTGCTACAACATTTGTACATAAAAAATTGTTTTATAAGCACTATTTGTTGAAATATAATGGATTTAAAACACTTTTACGTTAAGTAAAGTCTCTTAGGCTAAGCCATGGGCCTTCATAATGGGAATATTCCTTATGACGTCAAGCTCTCTAAACTGCGATGTCTTTGGTTGTTTCGTTTTCCTTGAAAAATTGTTGAAACAGCTCATTGGTTTAAAAAAGGTAACGCGATCCAAACTGCGATGCCATGGGTTGTTTTGTATTTTGCGGCAAATTGTTGAAACAAGCCCATTGTTTCATTAACCCTTTCAGTCCCAAAAATTTACTACACTACAGAAACACCTGATATTCACAAAATAAGCTTATTTTAGGTCAAATATACGAATTCCATAAGAAAAAAAAATCCATTTAAATTTTTTATATGGTTTTTGAAACAATGCCAAAAATCTTTAACTGTGGAAAACAACAAAATAAAAAAATATATATTACCTAAAAAACACTTCGAGTTATATATTTTAAGGTGTCTGACCATATTATTAAAAAAAATTTAGTAATTATTTTAACCGAAACAGTTCAAATTGTGTTTTAAATATGTGGAACTGAAGTGAACTTATAAAAAATCAGGAGAAACGCTTGTTGACTATTTTCTAAATAAAAAAAAAGTAGTTCTGACTTCTATTGAGATTAAAGTAAAATTTTGTCTGATAGAACAAAGTGTGAAGAATCGAATGATGTGTGTTTGGATGTCATAGCGGGACATAAACATTTTGAAAAAAATATTGAAAGTGATGATGCCAAATGGCATCACTGGGACTGAAAGGGTTAAAAAACTAGTTTTGAAATAATGACTTTAATAATCAATTTAGCTGTAAACCAATTTATAAACCAATAAATGATTATTTATAAGCACAAAAATTACATAATCATTTTAGTCGAATCTAGTTTCTAAGTCTAGAGAATCTCGCCAAAATAACTGCCGACCTATAAACGGCCCGTGCAGCCAAAAATGTCCGACGAATAATACACCCCTTGTAAGTGAGTGCATGTTAAATATCATTCGAAGTCCTAATGCTGCGTACGATGTCGCCCTTAACGGTTGCGTTGGGTGCCGATTCAGGTTTCGGCTCGTCATAAAATAATTATAATTGACTGTGGTTCGAGAATACGACGCCCGTCGCCAATAGCTCTCGTGTAGCTCTAGTGCGACGATAATTCAAACCTAACATAATAATTATGCTGAAATTCACGTTAATTTGTTAAAACTTATATTTTATTTAACAGTTTTCCTGATCACGCTCCACATATCACTAAACGTGGAGAAATGATGCATAAGCCTTTATACCATGATAAGTTTTACGATTTTCTTGAATCACCCTTTGGAATCAAAAGGAGAAAATTCAATTTCCTTTATAAATTGCGATAACACATGGGTGCAAAGTTAACTTTATACTTGTTATAAAAAAATTAAGTTAGAAATGCTTATAATTAGTAATTGCAAGTTAAATTATTTGATTGTAAGATATAACAAGGAAGTTCTAAAAGAACTAAAATAGCCTACTTTCCTGTTACTTAACACGTCGGATGCTGAGGACGCGCGAGCGCGTCTCATGGTTCCGATTCATCGATAACAGCACATTCTGATAAAATTCGTAATGCTATTTCGCCAACCGTTCTTAAGAGTTCAAGTTCGTTTGATTACTTGATAAACATGGTGGTCTAGTGGTTACAGACGTAACTGTAGTGTAAGTCACGATTTAAGAGGAGATCAAAAGATTTTTTAATTAAAAAAATAATCAATTTAAATCAAGTACATTAAATTATTTAGTTATAATGGGTGTCGATCAACTATTCCACGATTTTTTTTCATTTAATGTTAAAAGTTATGGGGTGATAATCACTTTTTACAAACGTCGAATTACACTACAGACAGGATAATTTTGCAATTCCCCTCTTCAACTATCTAGCTATAAAAAAAGGCAAGTAGTCTATTACATTTTTTTATTAAAAAAAACCCCCAAAAAATAAGAATTAGGAAAATTTATTGATATTTCATAGTCAAAAAAATAATCATTGAAACGAATCTGGTTATTGGCTTTCAATTCAATAATTAGTAACAGGTGATTATCTGGTTGGAGAAGTCCAGGAACATTTCCTCGTATTTTTTTGACTAGCTGCCGTGTAGCTTCAGTTAGCGACGTTTATTCAACCTAGCCTTGTAATTTTACGATCTCAAACTAAGATTTTTACTTTTTCGAAAATGAAGAAGAGTTAGTTTATTTCCATGGTAACGAACTGGTTTTAAAAACAGTATGTTCTTCTACTTCACATCAGCCTCTATCGATGAACATTTTCCATCGTTATCGCCGCAGCCAAAGTGTTAAACAGTAACATTCTTATCGGGAAACAACTAGGTTCGTTATAGTAAGTGTCATCTACAAAAGTTTCTACTTAAAATTTATACACATTAGACTAAATTTCACTAAAAACATCATCCAGCTATAAGTTAAACTTCCTAAAGCCAAAGTCAACTATTTTCATTAATTTTCTATCGTCAAATAAAATTAATATTACTTATCGTCTGCTTGATTCATTTGTGTGTAGTTCAACGAATAATTATTTATTTATAACAAAAAACATGAAACTTAACCAAAATGCTATTAAAGTAAAAAAATGTAAATTAAAACTAAATTAGGATTATACGCAAAAAATATGTCTTGACACTTAATTAGTAAACAAATTATAAACAATTCAAAAATCACATTCCTGACGTCATTCCAAACTGATTTATTACCACAATAAAATTTTGCTTCAAATAATATTATTTTTAAGTGAATAAAGTTTCTCATGCCATTGGTTGAGTTGTCAACAGCGATTTAAATGACTCGACATTGAATTTCAATTCTAATTCAATGGGAAATTCGTCGACAAATAGTAGATTTATGTCCGTCCGATCGTACAGACAGACAAAAAGTATAAAAGTTGAATCTCTGATGTTATAGCTTTATAACTAAAAAAGAATTTTTTAGATCGGATGGATAGAACCAATTTTGGAAGGGGGCTACGGACGGACTGACAGACGGACATCGACCGCATGTCAATACATACTTTCCTTTTTTTAATTCTTTCGAATTAAAAAAAGAAGTAGTAGGCTAAAAATTGATCCAAAAATCCCATAAATGAAACAGCATGAGCACTCTGTAAAAAATCGTTTATTTTTTCTGACGTAAAAATTGGCAACGACTTAATTAAATAAATTGAAACTGAATCAAAACAAAATTCTTTATTTCGAAACCATAAAGAACAAAGCTATATATGGAAGTCAGTAGTCTAGTGGTTAACTTCCAATTATAACTTCGACCTTGAAATAATAAGTTCCCCAAAAAATTACCAGAATTTTCTAAATCGACGGTTAAAATCCGAATCTTTTATGTAAAATTCCAAAAATGTCTTCCCTGTTTCGAAACCAACTACAAACGGGTTGCATCACAATCTTATGTGGAAGTGGACTTAATCCTTTGGAGCCATGGAAGATCCATTGTGAAGGATGCGTTAGAAGACTGATAGATGAAGACGCAGGGACTTTGGTGTATGAGTTGACCGCTGTCCAGTTCTGCACGACCTATATATCTCTGCCTCGGAGCCGTAAGAAAGTCATAGGAATCCGGCTTCCATTCATGACCATGGTTGTTAAGAACATGAAGATGCCATTTTGCTTTGAGTTCCAGGTAGGGATAGTTTCACAATTATTAGGAAATCCTGATGCTTAAGACAAGACTAGTTTCATATTCCTTAAAAGAAATTCTATTGTCACTGGATTACATGTGAAAAGCAATCCTACTCGAAAACACTGGAACACCAATTATACGATTCTAATTCATTGTTGGCACTGTTGGCAATTTTTGGAACATTGCTTTCAATCGCCAAAATTATTATTATGTATAGATCTGTAATGTATGGGGTCTCAATTTGAGGTTGGCCGTTATTTTGCCATCAAACAGGAATAACACACATCACATTTGAAAGCTTTCCTGTTCAACTTTAGTTTGGTATATATGTAGCTTTAATTATCGAAACCGTACGTTTATTTAACGATCGCCAAAAGTCACTAAAAACCCAATCAAATCAATATCAAAGGAACTTGGCGAAAATTCTATCAAAATATGCATTCAAATCAAGTGACTAACCGCCAAAAAAGCCCCTTGTTAGCCATTGGCCATGCGCAGAATAGAGTTACTGCACTGATACTTCTATTGCTTCTCCATATAAAATATGGAGTTTTATTCTATTTGGATAGATTCTGGAAGGGCCGGGGAGTCCAATCGGTAAGACACTTGCCTTTCTTGCGAAAAGTTTCAGGTTCGGGCCCGGGCACTGCCAAAATAACTGCAATCTATAAACTATATTGCAGTCAAAACGTCCGATGTACTCGTGAAAAGGGAGTGGGAGTGCATGTTAAATTTGCTCCTAAGTCTTGTCGCCGCCGCGGACGATAAAGCCCTTAAATGTTGCGTTGGGTGCCTAGTCAGGTGTCGGTTCATCACTATGTTAGGTACAGCTGTGATACAGCAAACAATTTTTTCATTGGCAACTTTTGGCAAGCAAGAAAATTTAACGTAGGTTTGCTAAACCCATCGATTTGTATCGTTGTATGAAATGGAATGTTCACCATATCCAAGAATTTTCGTTGCTAACGCAAATGGAGACTGGCTATGTTATCATTTTAGATCTTCCGATTGTAGTTTTAAGTTGTGACGCACCCGTCGATAATAGCCCTCGTGTGTTCTACACTGTTAAAAATGTCAGTTCAACATTGAACCAAATATTGGTGAAAAATCAAGAACTTCTTGTAGATACACCATAAAATGGTTCAAGCAAATATCACATTCTGGGAATAGACCTGTTTTCACCAAAAATTAGTTCAACTTCTACTAACTACGACCGATAATTTAATTGTTTACTCAAACGCAGGCAAAATTAGTAGTATTGCTTCAGCTTAAGAATTGTTGTCCGTCCGTGGCCGAGTGGTTATGGCATCTGCCTAGAGATTTAACCTTCTCTGGAGTGCGGGGGTTCGAATACCATCTTCTGCCAATTATCTGATATCTGTACTGGAAATAGTAGAAAAAAACCTCAATTGGGAGACCCTTTTTATGGTTCAACCTTTTACTATAGTTACTCGTTGGGAAAATCCCGTATATGGTTCAACCTCTCACCATTGTTACGCAATTTGAAAATACCGTTTTATGGTTCAACCGTCTACCAAATCATGGTAGCAGCAACTTTGAACCATAATTTGGTTCAACCTTGAACTATTATTTTTAACCGTGTAGTTCGGTGATAATTCAACATTTCCACTTTTTTTTCATAGATTCTGGACGACCGGGACGCGCGTCGTCGTTTTCGCGCCAGCAACTGCCATTCCAAGACCACCTTGAGCCCGCTACTGTGCCACATGCCGCTGGCCCTGGACGAAGGCTGGAACACAGTTAAGATCGACCTGGCATCCCTCACCAGGCAGGCGTACGGCTCAGAGTTCGTTGAGTTCACCAGTATACAGGTGGGGGGAAAATCGGTCTTTCAACACACTCTCAAAAATGAATGCTCAAAAACGACGAAATTTTCCTTAATTTTGACTATTCCATTACTGGCAAATGCTCCGAGTTTTCGTTTCCTCAAAGTGAGGAAACTTGAATCGTCATTTTTATGAGGATTTGAATGTCGTCTAGTCTAAAGAAATATCTCGTCATTTTTGAGCATGTGAGTACAACAATGGGATTCAGTTTCCTCAAAATCAAGATACAGAATCGCCAAATCACGATCGTAAAAGTGAGGATTAGCGTTTACTCAAAAGCCCCGTGATAGTTTGACGAAGCAATCCTCAAAATTTTAACTAAATGAGGCTTGATGATTCATGAATCGTCAAAAATGAAAGTGTTATTTTTTACAGTGCATATCGTCATTCAAGTTCCCACACGTGCTATCTCACTTTACACAACGGTAGTAATTTACTGAACGGTAACCCTTGGCGAACTTCCCAAAATCGTGCCGGCCGAAAAACAAATAGAAATGAGCAAATAAAGGTCAGATAGGTTTGCCGGAAAACGTCATGGTTTCGAAGTCAAAGAATTCGAATCAACAGTCGAAGTCGGACGGTTACAGTCGGCTACAAAGAATTATTTGTCGTCAAATCCGAAAAAATCGCGCCAAGGGTTACCGTGCAGTAAATCTGATCCTTGCACAACAATGAGATAGCACATGTGGGAACTTAAGTAACGAAATACCTGATAATTTTTTTTATTTTTATTCAGATTTCCTGTACTTGGGGCGATTTTTTTTACATTTGGCGAAAAATATTTTTTTCTAGCCACCATTCTTCGACTTTTCGCAGATGACGTTTTCCGGCTACCCTATCGGAAATATTCTTTATTTTAGGTCCATGTAAAGTACAAGAAGTTCTGATTTCTGAAAGTACTAGACTAGCTTAATTTCCCGTTAATACAAACAAGAAGTTCTCCAGCATATACAGACGGAGGAAGAATTGGTCCTAATAAAAGATATCTTTCAGCGTTCATACTTTTTTTTCCTACGTTAGGTCTTTCGTCCTAAGTACGAACAAAAAGCTCTGAAATAAAGTCTGCTATTTTAGTCCTCATTGAAGTTCTTATAAAAATATCAAAATTTTAATTAAAAAGTTAGAATTAAGTTTAAAAAAAAAAAAAAGACCATCATAAGATAGACGCAAAAGCTTACCGACAGGTGAACACAGAATTTAAAGAAAGGGTCTTTGACGTCATACCTTTCTAACAAGAAAGAACATTTTAAAATCCGTCTAATATAGAACTTAAATTATAGCCGATAGAAACTATAAGAAGAAATACATGTAAAAAATATTGATTTCTAGGGTGATACCTTTCAAACAAATGAACAAAAAAATATTTTTAAAAAAAATCGGATGGATAGATCAGAATTTGGATGAAAAGACAGACAGAAATCACCATGATGTCAGCCCAAAATCACCATTTAAATCACGATTATTGTTTTTCCCCCAAAACAAAATTTTAATCATAAGACTGGGGGGAGTGGAGGGCTGTTCTTTGTTTCACTTATAACCATATTTATAGAAAGTAACAGATCTGCCCGAGGGGAAAAGGTGAAGCCACTTTTGAACCAGTATCCCATAAGGCAGTTCGCAAGCCCTCGCATATGGCATGTCATAAGCCACCAGATGGCACCATGAGATAAATTCGACTAATAAAAAATATATGTATTTAATATTAACTAATTAAAACTTCTTTTTAATTTTTCTAGCATAAGTTTATAGCTGTTTATGAGTTGATAATTTCCGGCAGATGTGAGGTATATAATTATAAAAGAAGCATATTAAAAATGCAATTTTTATTGCATGTAACTCTTCGGCAACAGCAGTTTTTTGGCAACCAATATCCCGTGATACACTGAAAAAAAACGGGGAAAAGTGGCTTCATCACACAATCTTCGTTGTTTGTATTGGGTTGTACGACAATGCGCAATCCCAGAGCATATCTGCTACTTTCTATATCTATGGGAGTGGAGGTCTGTGCTTTGTATCACTTATAACTGAAGAGTCCACGGGAAGAAGCGATTGATTTATTAGGCGGACGCCCGCAACTGTCTGCTTGGCGGCATAAAACCGGTTTATCTCTTTCTTCTTCCCTTGGTCCAAGCGTCGGGATCGCCAATCGCCGGAACTTGGTAGCTAGGAACCACAGAGATAGTAGTTAAATTACTACCGTGGCATATCACGTGACCTTCAACACTGACTTCATTTGGGGCTCTTCTGGGAGCTCCTTGCACGTCCCGTCGTTAGCATTGGAGGTCACGTGATCTGCCACTATATTACTCTAACTATGATATCTATGGTAGGAACTGGTTTCCTTACACAAGTTTAGGCGATCACTCGCTATCATCGCCAAAGTCGCCTGCTAAGGAAACTTCTCTGAAAAATCAATCGGTTTTTCCCGTGTACTCTTCAACTGTGATTGGTGTTTTTTTTTTAGGTTTTCGCCAACTGTCGAATTCGGCGTATCTTCTTTTCGGACAGGTGGTACGAACAGGACGAACTTCCTGACAGCTACACAGATTTTTTACCTACAAGGAAGACTCGGTCTCGACTGGCCGGAGACTACTGATGGTCACAGTTTTGGACTTATTAAACAAAACTCTGTGTTTTTAAGATATTGTGTCAAGTGTTATTCAATGAATTTTAAAACATATATTATAACAAATCCATGGAAGACTCTGTCTCGACTGGCTGAAGACTACTGATGGTCACAGTTTTGGACTTATTTAAAAAAAAATTCTGTGTTTTATAGAAATTGTGTCAAGTGTAATTCAATGAATGTTAAAACATATATTATTACGAAGCACACTAAATTTAATTTCGAAGCTAAGTTAAAATATCGGACTTTTTGGTTAAGATAGGCTTTATTACCTTTGAAATGTTACTTAATCAAAAAAAAATTTCTGAGGTTCAGCATTTAAGTATTTATTCAAGTCAGTCATTTGTGATGTCTCACGTGAAAAAAAATCAACAGAACATATGACGGAAAAATCTTTTAAATTAATATTTGAAAAATGTAAATAGTGAAATTATCAACTTTTAATGGGCTTGTTACAACACTTTGTCAAGGAAACAAAACAACCAATAAAATCGCAGTTCGGAGTGCGTGATGTTTTAAGAAACCAATGAGCTTGCTTCAAAGCTTTGCCAAAGAAAACAAAACAACCAATGAAATGGCAGTAAGGAGAGCATGACATCATTAAGGAAAATTCCCATTCTTACAAAATAGAAACTGGACATCAATTTTATGGTTGCAATGTCACTATTAACATCAATGTTACGAAATAAAAGTTAAACTTGAAATGTTTGCATCTTATAAAAATAAGTGAAAAAAAATAGTTTTTTCATTGTTTTTTTTGGGGGGGAAAATAAGTAGTTTTTTTATCACTCTTTCTAAAAAGAATAACTTTTCGCTTGCGTCCAATATTTTAATTACTGTATAAGAATTGGATTTTTTTTCACGCAATTATTGATGTTGGTGCTGCCATCTACACGATGCATTAGGAAACAGTTTTGGTGCTGCCATCTATTATATGGTTTTTCAAATAATGTTTTTTACAGCTGCTGTCTGATGAAAAAAAAAAAAGATTTATCAAAACATGAGTTTTTTTTATCTAAATATTAAAACACAAATTTTGCATGTTTGATCCATAAAGTCTCCGTAATGACTGGAAGTAGAGGTTTGCAATTACCACCGAAATGTTTTTTAAAAACAGGTGAATGAACAGATAGAAGTTTCTGCGATATTTCGCTCGAAAGTAATAATGTAATCGTTTCCTGCTGTCTACTTCTAGCCTCCTTAAATGATCTTTAACAGAGCCAATTACTCCTCGTAATTTGGAGCCCTGGTCAAGTGATGAGGTCGACACCTGAGCGGGCACCCAATGGAACTTCGAGCAACATCGTTTGAAAGTACTGATTATTATCACTTTTTTTTCGCCATAAATTTTAAATATACAGTAAACTCCCGATTATCCGCGGGTGGATTATCCGCTTTGCGGATTATCCGCAGGTCATGATTCTCCCCCCCCCCCCCACCTTCCTCCTTTTCCCTGTAAAAATAATAATTTAACAAATCCCGGAAAAATTCAATTTAGTTTTTTTTAAATACGTGTTGAAAAAATGCATTCCAAGAACAGCGAATTAATCTTAAGAATGACGAGCACATTCAAGGAACGACGAATAAATTAAAAAACAAAAAACGAAGAATGCATTAAGAACAACGCGAACAACACTAAAATAAGGATGACATAGGAAACCTGGTGTGATAAAATGTGTTCGGCCAGGTGCACATCACGTGTCGATTTTTGCCGAAAACCGTCAATTGTAAAATAAACTGTTCGCGATTTCAGTGAACTGCTTTGCGTGATTTTGATAGCAAAATGAGTGAGAAGCGAAAAAAAGTTAAAAAAAAGAATCTTTAATTACAAATAAGAATGAGAGACAATCACGAATAACATAAGAATAAGACAAACTTGCAATCACAAATAAGAATGAGAAGTTTCATGGTTAATAAACAGAACAAATAAATTGACCGACTTTTTTGTAAAATTGTATAAATCTTCATATTTCATAACTGTTACATATTTTACCTTACTTTTATGAAAGAAAAAACAATTTTGTGGATATTTTATTTACTTTTGCGGATTATCCGCGAATTCGCTTATCCGCGGATGCCGCGCCACCCAATTCCGCGGATAATCGGGAGTTTACTGTATATACTTCCGATCGTACTGGATATTAGGCCCGTTTACATGAGCCATCGTATCCATGGACTGAAGAGCAAACTCCGCATTTTTTCCTCTTGGAATTTTAGCTCATGGCCTAATTTGAATTGCTGGGTTATTTGGGGGGTTTCGCAAACCCTCCAAATAACCAATCAAGAAGGATTTGACGTTTCATCCATGGATTCGGCAATCCCATGACCTTCAACTTCGTAACCGACTCAACGGTTGTCGCAAATTAATCGCTGAAACCTTCGTCAAGTAAGAGAGACGCAACACACACTCACACGCACACACACACTCACACGCACACACACACGTGACAGATGCTGCCATCTATCTCGCAAAACCTCCACAATTTAGACATGTCCCTGAAGAAGAGGGAAATAGTCTCTATTAAACTGTACCCGCGGGAAACTGCACAATGACCGCCCACAGGACTTTCGGACAAAACAGATTTAACAAGCACGTACTCCGCATACACCGGTGGGTTTTCAGCGATCAGGACTCTATCGCGGGACCTTTCGATCCGTAGATCGGGACTATGACCACAGGGCGCCCCACAGCCCTTTGTTGTTAGTTCCTTTTGTTGTTAGAGCGCTGCGGGGATATTTTTCACATTTCTTATGTTCTATAGTTTTAAAAAATTGTTTAAGTTGTTCGATTACCACTGTCTTTGGAAAAATACAAGCTAAAATTGAAGGTTGCATATATGCTACTTCATGAAGTTAGGGTAGTTATTGACATGATTAGTTGTTACTTACACTTGAATATTTTTAACTTCCACACTACGTTTACAACATAAAAAGGGGACAGTTTTATAATCGTTCAGACTATCCGTCTGCCTGTCTGCCTCCCACTTTCACAGAACGAACCAAAAGTCTCACAAATAAGTAGGATTCGTTATTTTGAAGCGAAAAATCAGTTCCGGCTACATTCCAAGTTGCATTAAAAATTTAAATGAGAAGATTTAAAATTTAAACAACTAAAGATTTAATTTACGTTTAAATAACATGCAAATTCCATTTTTATTCATTATTTTCACTGTTGCCATTACACCAAACGTACGAGAAACTGGGGCGCAACTAGAAAAAAATCCTGGGGGGGGGGGGTTTCAATTTTTTTAATATTACTTTTCAATTATAATTATTTGTAATTAAATTTAAGTGTAATTAAATTTAAGTGTAATTTAATTAATTGAAATTAAAATTAATTGCTTATAAAATTAATTGTAATTAAAATTAATTGTAATTAAAGTTAGTTTTAATTAAAATTATTCTCAATTAAAATTACTTTTTCTAATTTTTTTTTTAATCCAAACTATTTGAATTAAAATTGATTTTTAATTTAAGTTACTTTTGTTTTAATGCAATTTTTGTGGTATTAATTTAGTATTACTAGTTACTATTTATGAACATTAGTTTTTATTGAACGAAACTCATATTTGTATTTAATAGTTAATTAATGCTTTATTTTTTTAAATAAAAATTAAGTGTAATAAATAACAAATTATTGTATGTCTTTATTTATAATTTAACTAATTAGATAATTTAAATCACCGGATTTGTATTATCTAATTAAATTATTATTTTTTTTAATTACTATTTTTATTTTAAAATGAGGTAAAAGTAAAGATAAATTGAACATTTATTTAAATTGAAACAAATTAAATGTTAAAAATATTCTGTAATTACAAAACTAATTGGACAATTTTGTTTAAAGAAATTAGTGTAAATGTTACGGTCACAGCCGAATTCGGCCACTTCGCGAATTGGCCGGCCAAATCGAGAAGTATCTAAGGACGCAGTTAATTGGCTTTTAATAAAACAAAACAATCGGACAATCTTTATAAGCACGTCGCGCTTAGAGAAACTTTATTTAAAATAAAACTCTTGAAAAAATATTTATTTCTATGATATAATTCAATTTGGATTGTTGTAATAGCACAATGAAGTTATTTTGATGGCTCATTATATATGTAGGAAGAAAGATGCATAAAAAATTTAAATTTTGTATAAAAAATATATACAGTTTCGCTTTTAATTTTAAAGCAAAAATTTTACTAATTTAATCGATCATGAGAGATGGAGTAGGCCACCTCCTCATTTTCAGAGATAGTGGAAAATGCAGCTTCTGTCACAAAGGTTGGTTACACGACACTTGCCCAAAATATGGCTGCCATACTATTTCTTCCCCTCTTTGACCATTTTCATGGGTTGTAGTTTTGGCATGTTTCTCTCACCAGTTGAGACTTTGAGGGTTGATAGCATAATAAAAGCTTATTGTCCTTATACGCCCCCCTACTCTACAAGCAGATCGAGGGGGAGTCGAGTTAATAATGAAGTGCGCGTATTCCAAGATCTTGCCAGTAAGCTGAAACTTGTTTGTCGCCCGTTTCAGCGGGAGGTTATTCGGTATTCTTCTCTATCAGACATTCTTATCAACGCTAATGTGTTAGTTACTTTCAATATGGCTTAGAAGGCCATTGTGACTATAGCTTCCCATTTTTGGAACGTTTTGATTTTGTTTTTTCAAATTGCAATTGAAATTTGCTGGATTAGCACAAATACGTTTTTAAGAAAAAGTTATTTAAAAGAATATCCTTTAATATAAAATCTGCAATTTATAAGAATACTTAATTTGATTGTTCTTGCATGAGTTTTTCGATAAGTAAACATATTTGCAGGGTGAAATCAATGTTTATTGGGTAATTTCCAAAAGTAAACGTGTTTTATTCGAATAAAATTGTTTTTTAGCTTATGTTAAGTTTAAGTTCAGTTTAAATAACAATGAAAGCAAGAATTTCTAAAAGAACTGATATAACAACCTACTTTCCAATTACTTTAACACTCATAGAAATTATTATTGTTAAAATTTTAGAAGCGGCCATTTAGCTTTCAATTTTCATTAATTTTCTTTCACAAATTCAATGAATATTCTTTATATTTTGTTAAATTTATTTACGTTCGAAGCAAATTCATGCAAAATTGCTACCTCTAAAAATGTAAACGAAACGTAACACGTATCATTATTTTAATTTAGATTTTTTCGATCTCTGTTATTTAAAATTTTGTAGCAAACTATCAATGGTAAGGTTTTCAAATATCTTTATAAAAAAAACTAATATAAACTAAAAAAAAACTAACTTGAATAATGAACCATCAAAGAATCATAAAAATACATTATGATGTCATTAAAAAAAGTTTGTCTTTCAATCTTTAATTTTAAAACAAGTTTATTGTTCGATTGTAAATGTTGGAACAGTGTTTCCTGGAGACTAATTCCCTCCCCTTCAGGGACATGTCTAAATTGTGGAGGTGGAGCGTGATAGGTGGCAGAATCTGTCACGTATACTTGTGAGTGTGTGCGTGCTGTGACTGTCTTACTTGACGAAGGTTTATAAGCGGCTCTCTGAGCAAGCACACAAGCCTGAAAATATATGTACATCAACCCAGGAATAGTGTTTTAAATTCATAAAAAAATTCCATTCTAAGGGAATTTAAATTATTACTGTGTTTTTTAATTTTAAGGGGGTCCAATTCGTTGCTCAATATTATCTTTATTTTCGCCCTTTTCAGCATTTAATTATTTTTACATAAGCAGTAAGAATAATAATCACTTTGCAGCCAAAATAACTTAAAAATAATTTGTGTATAATTGGTTAAAATTTAAAAAAATCGTCAAAATTTTTTACTTTTTTAATTCTCACTCCTCTCCCAGCGCATTTTGTTACCTGCGTACAGCTGTGGAAATAAAAAAGTACCCACTTGAGGTTATTTCCTCCGTTATTCATCCTAAAGAATCGGACCTTTTTGACATTGTGAACACCTAACATTCTGAGTTAATTGCATGACACAAAATTTGCATAAGGGGCCATCTTCATATTAAAAATGTTACTAACTTTAAAATTTCCAATAGCAACACCCCTTTCTGAATCCATATTTCAAATCTCTGACCTATGTTAATGCGAAATGCCAAATTTTGTTACTTTTTAAGCATTATTAGAGGAGTTAGAGACGTGCAAAGTTTAGGTCCCATAATGTTAAATGAGTTGCACATAAAAAACTATCCCGATCTATAAATAATTAAGATAATGAAACGAATTTTTTACTGAAAAGAAATTATAATAACCCAAACAAAATGCATTCAATATTGGGGTATTTAAAACAATTTTTATATTTTTAAATAATTATTATATTGATTTTTAAAAAAAATATGAATGGAAACCCCTTAATATTTTTAAAGAAATAAATTTAAGACAAGAAGTTTAAACGAAATCCCAATTTTTAAAAATGTTCATTTATAATTTGCTGAGTAAATCACAAAACACTTTATAATTACCCTTTAGGGGACTGTGTATAAGATTACCTGGTAATTGATAAATAAAGACGACTTTCCATGCATGCTTGCTTGTCATTTTAGAGATGGACACTAAAAGGTCCACAAGTGATTCGATTGAATAACTCGTCAAATATTCATCCAAATGTAACAAAAACTTAGATTTAAGTGTTTTCAAGAGTGCTTAACATTTCTAAGTTAGTAAAATTGGGTGTTGCTATTGGAAATTTCAAAGATCGTAATATTTTTAATATGAAGACGGCCCCTTATGCAAATTTTGTATCGTGCAATTAACTCAGAATGTTAATTGTACACAATCTCAAAATGGTCCGATTCTATAGGGCGACTAACGGATGAAATAACCTCAAGTGGGTACTTTTTTATTTCCACAGCTGTACCACTAATCGTTTTTAAAGAAAAATAAAAAAGATAATCAAGATAATAAGGTTTTTAATGTAAAAAGTTTATTTAAAAAAGAAATCGTGATTATTCATTCAATTCCAGTTTTGTTTAACTTTATATAAATAAAATTAAATATAAATTATTAGGTATGCCGGACAATGCCCGGACCCGAACCAGGGACCCTTCGCATGCTAGGCGAGTGCATAACCGACTGGGCTCCCCAGCTTAAAATGGTTTTGAACAATAGACATTAAAATATGCGGCTTGCGAACAAGAAGTTTTAAAAGACCTAAAATATAACTCAAATGCTCACTGAAACTCTAACAGAAAAATAATTAGTTTTGTAACTGTAACAGTAATTGTCCCATAAATACGCTACCACATAAGATTGGAGGGGGGAAAAGCAGCAAGATGACAGCATTTAGTTTTAATTTAAACTTGCGAAATTTCCCATTTTCATGAATTTTCTTCCACAAATTCAAATAACATTTTTTATACCTTGCTAAATTTATTTGCATTTAAAAAAATAATTATGTGAAATACCTTATTCTAAATATTTTCTCATGATCTGACTCCAGGAAAACGGTTTACCGAATGCAGTATATAAAAAATAACGTCATTTGCCTGTATTTTTAAACTTAATCCCAAATATGTAAAAAAAAAATTATTAATTTATATTTATTGTCCATTGTCTTACAATTAATGACTTGTAAGCGGCAGTTATACTTATAGGTAAAGTTAAGAGGGGACAAAAACAGTGGCGAAGTTGAAAAAAGAGCCCAAATAATTGTCTCCAGATATCTGACATAGTGTATTCTTAACACTGCACAAACTCTCCAGCATACATTATCGAGGGGCCCCGGATGGCCGAGTGGTTAGCATCGCAGGCCAGCAGTCTGTGCGCTGTAACGGGTGCGGGTTCGATTCCTGCCTTCGCCCTGAGTGTACTTCCTTTCTCTGTGACAGTAAAAACTCTTTCTGTGTCTGTCTTACTTGACGAAGGCTTATAAGCGGGTCTTTGATCAAGCACACAAGCTGGAATATATATGTACCTACCCTACCTACATTATCGATCGTTGGCTACAACATGCAAACAATCTATCCTTCAAATAGTCTCTTATTTTCAAATGCTTTCGTAAAAACAAAAATAGCTAAAGTACATGTCACAGTTGACGCCTTTATAAATTGCACATTAATAAAGAAAGAAAAATAGACCTAAACTAACCAGCTTATTATGCAAAAAATGACACCGCTTCCTTAGTATACAGAACATGAACATTCAAATAATCACATTCTTTGAATGTTCTGCATATTATGACTTCATTTAAAACTGATAAAATTTTTCTTTAAATAATAATTTTTTAATTAGTTTCGCTTGTGACAGTTGATTTGGTTAGGGTAGGGTAGTTAACATCTATATTCCGGCTTGTGTGCTCAGAGACCCGTTTATAAGCCCTCGTCAAATAAGACATACACAGAAAGCGTTTTACTGTCACAAAGAAGGGAAGTACACCCAGGGTGAAGGCGGGAATCGAACCCGCGCCCGTTACATCATGCCGACTGCTGGCCTGCGATGCTCACCACTCGGCCATCCGGGCCCCTTGATTTGGTTACTTTTCTTGTTCATACTTAATTTTCACTCGCGCTGAAATTTGTATCTCAAATTGGGAATGAAAAGTATAAATCTCATGCTTACAACAATGAACAATGCTATACCTATGGAGAGATCAGTTCACTTTTTGTATTCATATACCCGTTTAGGCTAGAAATTCGAAGAATCTCCTCTTAAATGACGCCTTCGTTACATAGGAATAAGCTAATTAATATGAGGAGTCCCGAGTCTGCAACTAAAATAATTTCGAATGTTTGATGATGTGCGATCCAGTCAGTAAAAACTGTGTTTGTAGATGTAGATTTAGTATGTTTTGAAATTGAGATATGTTTTTTAGTTTCGTTTAGAAAGTTTTTTTACAAATTTGTTTTTTGCGTAAAAAAACATTAAGCTAAACTACTTCGTTACGTTGTTCATTTTCACCTACAATTACGACTACAAAATCATAAAAAGAAAATTTCCAAAGTTTTAGGTGGTTAATTCTTCTATTATTTATGATTTATACGGCTATTTAACTGCCATATTCTTAAATTTAATGTTGCTTAATTTTCCTGTCATATTCAGCTAACCAAAACTTAAACAAATTTTAAAAACTAAAAGTTATAGAACTATTAAAAAACCTGTTTTTTTTAAAAATTTTATTGCAAGAACTCCCAATCAGTGTTTACATTGATTCATTTTACAAAACGCATGAATGGCAGGTGCTGTTTACTGTACCAAAAAATTCTGTAAAAAAATATTTGACTTCCATTTTAATTATGGTTTTGAAATACTGAATTTAGTTTTTATTGATTTAAAATTCTTTGTTGGTTATTCATTTTACATAGGTGTACGTAGGTACGCTCTTATAAAATTATACATTAATAAACTAAGGAATGCAAATTAAAACTAACCATCTTTTTATACAATAAAAAAATGGATTGTTGTATACTGCTTCCTTATTAAAGAGACAATAAACAATTTGGTACACAGTTTAGTTTTTAATAATATTGTATATAATATTCTTTTTTCGAAATTAGCATTAGTACCTAAATGAATATGTTTTTTAAAAAAAACTAAGTCATCCTAAAACGATGACAAAATAGGCGCCAAAAAATCCTTCAGCCACGTCCATTATTGTGCAGTTGTCAGGGATGTCAATCCCAATTCCTAACCCCCCGCGAGGACAAACCTTCCCAAAAACTCCTACGGCATAACCATCTGTGAGAAAGGGGCTAAGCGCAAATTTCAAACAATTCATTGACTCGAGATTTGGTCCTTGGCTACATGGCGAAAAATTGCTGTCCTAAAAAAAGTAGCCAACGGTCACCCCGGCCCCCTGCTGAGGGGGGGAAAGGACTTAATCGGTCTTTTCGTTTTGGGCAAGTGCGCTGCCACCACAAAGGTTTCTCTAACGTCTTTTGTAAAAAGTGTAATTTAAGGTTTTGTTTAACAAAACAAGTAGGTTTGTTACGGAATCTGTCACCTAAACCGCTTACCCACAATATATGCTCACAGGAAACACACAATTTATACACTTCAGAGAGAAAATCTCTAATTAAAAATTTTAAACGCCAAAATTAACTATTTTCATTTATATACTTTCGCAAATTTAAAATTACTCATTATCGTTTGCTAAATTTGTTTGAAATTCGTAGAATATAGATGCAATGTTTTAATAAATATGTATCTTTTAGTCGCCACAATTTAATTTACAGTTCAAAAAACTATATAAGTAGTAAAATTGATGCTTTAAAAATAAAAGCGAAACTTTGCATATTTTTATGCAAAATTAGAGTTTTGTATACATCTTTCTTCATACATATATAATGAACCGTAAAAAAAAAACTCTATCGTGATATTGCAACAATCCAAACCGAATTATATCACATTTATAAATATTCTTTCACAGGTTTTATTTTTATTTTAAATAAAGTTTCGCGTACGTTTCACGAAATGGCAACATTGAAACTATTGAATGAAAATGGAATTTGCAAGTTATTTCAATGTAGTTTAAATATTTAGTTGTTTAATTTTTAAGTATACTTCCAATTTAAATTTTTAATGAAATTTGGGTTGTATTCTAGTTTGATTTTTTACTTCAAAATGACGTATCCCACTAGTTTGTGCGACGTTTGGTTTGTTCTGTGAAAGTGGTGACTGAACGATTATAAAACCTTCCACTTTTTTACGTTATAAACGTAGTGTGGAAGCTAAAAGCAGAATTGCTTTGAGCAAGCACTTCTTTAAATATAAGAATATTGTAGTTGTATTGTATATATAGATGTATATAGTTTTTTTATTCTTTGTTTCATTGATATTCACACTTTATATAAAAAAAAACATTCATTAAAGTAATATTTGTAAGCAGTATAATTTTTTTGGACGTGTACTGCCTTTATATTTAACACAAGTAGTACAACAACTACAAATCAGGTAACACAAATACAACTACAAGCTATATGAACCAGTTACCCCAATCTCATGAAGTAGCATATATGCTACCTTTTATAAAACTCTAATTAATTAATGCATTAATTATTTTAGAAAGGTTATGACACTAAATAATCTTTATTTTAGCTGTAAGAAAACAGAAAAAAAAATTGAAAATTAAAAATTATGACCATGAGAATAAGGGTTAATCCCCGTAAAAAAATTAAATCACGCAAATGAACTTGAATTACTAAATCAGCATAACGAAGGATACTTAAAAAAAAAAAACTTTAGCAAATGTATGATCTCAATACAATTATACAGAGGTATAGAGGGTGGTTAAGATGGGCACCAACCTCAAACAGTGCAATTTTTTTATAGCAGCAAAACTTAAATTATACTATTTATTATGACCAGGAAGTTTTACACAAGAGATTGGCATTCATTTTATATCACGGCTTTTTTAGCCACAATTCTCATAATTACTTTTTTTTATAAAATAAATAGGTTTTTTTTTTAGATTGGCGTTTTTTACTTTTGCGAAGTTTTTTTTGGCGGATACACAAGATACCGAACCCCCTTAATTGTTCAGCAACGCAAATTGCGGGAAAAAAGACCGGTCAAAATATCATAACTGTTCCCTTTAATACTTATTTAACTAAACTAAATTAGCGAAAATATTCTTGCAGCTAGACATATTTAAATAAGCATATAAGGAGGGAGGTTAGGTTTGAATATCGTCGCACTAGAGCTACTGACGACGGGCGTCGTATTTTAGAACCACAGTCAAGTGACGAGGCGACACCTGAATAGGTATAACGAGGGAGGAAATAATCCTAAAACCTGGTTCAAAAGGGATAAAAAAATCAAGCGGAACTCATACTTTTCAATAAAACGTCTTTGCTTCTTCCTGAACATTACACAAGCTTACTTTTTACCCGACCCCCACAAGAAGTTTCGCTATATGGATAACTTGATAATAGGAATGTTTCAAATGATGTAACTTGATTTTTATTCATACTGCGATTTCATTGGTTGCTTCGGTTTCACTTCCAAAAAGACCGATATAGCTGAAAAGAAACATTTCTTTCTGCGCAAGCTTTCATTAACAAATGTTTTCAACCAACAGCACAGCAAGTTGGCAGTTAAAAAAAATGCTTTTTATTATTGGTTTTAATTGGCTTGACTAGAGTTCCTTTGACAATTTAATTCTATGAACTTCATATTTAAAGCAATTAAGTAATATAGTGGTTTGAAATAATACAGAGACATTTTTGAAGTTATCCAGGAAACAAATTAAATTCCACAAACCTAACTTAAAGATTTTTTTTGCAAAGACTACAAAACAAGACAAACTGAACCAAAAGAACTTTTTTTATTCATAAATTAAACCTAAAGGTCCTTTAAGGTTGATTCTAGTATACATATTTCAAAACGACAGAACTATTATACATATAAAGGTCTAAAATAGGCACAACAATTTCAATTTATAAAATGAAAAAAGTTCAAATCAATTTTGGTGTAAAGATTGAGATTGTTTTAGATTTTAAATAAGTTATTTTTGTTGTTCTGCCAGCTTTTTCTTGAGGCTTTCTGGCATCTCAGGGGGAGGGGGTCGGGGCAGTCTCAGCCACACTTTGACTGCATCATAGATGAACCACTGTAGAGCAGTGAGGGTACCGATCATGACAATCCTGGGAGTCAGACCCTTCCACAATCCTGGAAAGAAAACAGCATTGGAACAAATTAGCATATTGTCACTTAATTTCCCACATGTGCTATCTCACTTTGCATAACGGATCAGTTTAACTGTACAATCACCCTTGGTGCGTTTTTTTTTTGGATTTGGCGATAAATAATTTTTACAGCAACCTGTCTGACTTCAACTGATGATTCGAATGCTTTGACCTTGCAACGATTACGTTTTCTGGCAACATTATCCAACTATTATTTATTAACGCATATAGAAAGCGTGACGTCAAAAGTCACGAGACAGGGTGGTAACAAAATTCTAGAAAAAAAGTTTCCTGATATTTTCCATGATTTAACTGATACTTTCACAAAAATTTCCCTGATTTTACAATTAACCAAGAAAACATGCAATACACACAATTTAATCCAGATATCCCAGGAATTAAGACTTTCCTGATTATGGGTTACCCAGGGGTCGTAGTGGGACAATGCAAAATTTCTGGACAAACATTTAAGAAAAAAATCAGGACATTTGTGCAATAAAATACAGTAGAATTTCAAGCAATGACTTTACTGACACTACTTTACACTACAGGGTTCATACACAGGGTGGGGGGAAAATCAAGCCTTACTCAAGTACTATTTTTAAAAAAATCAGGAAAATTAAAAAAACAGCAAATTACTAAACATAATACATAACATTACAGCTAGGTCTTTTGTTATCACAAGCTCATGACGCACGGATATTTGATCAGAAGAAAATATTGATATTCTTTTTGGTCCAACTTAGATTGAACAGGAGCAATGTAAATAACTAACACTCTTCTGATCACATAGAATCAGAGAACTATCAACCAATACGAGATATTGCGACGTCATAGGTGGCTTATCCGTAGTAGTTGCCAGTATGAAATTATATTTGTTAATACTTTTATAAGAATTTCAGGACAATGTGTGAAAATTAAGGGCAATTCAGGACACAATTTTTTTCCCAGGAATTTCAGGACAACTACGACCCCTGTGTTACCCTACCTTTCTACAATTCCGAAAATCTGAATAAGTTTAGGGGAATCATGTGATCAGAAAATCATTCCTCCAAGATTGGTTCTTCAGGCAAATCGGATAAACAAGAATCCTTTTTTGAATCCAAAATAGAAAAAAATTCCCTGATATTTTGCAAAATTCAATGATAATTCCTTGATATTTACAAGAATCCTTTTTTGAATCCAAAATAGAAAAAAATTCCCTGATATTTTGCAAAATTCAATGATAATTCCTTGATATTTCCAGAATTAAAAAGTTCCGAGAATTCCCTGATTTCCCAGGTTCTGTTACCACCCTGCCAGAATATGGACTTTTGGCGCGATTTTGGAAAATTCGCATAGGGTTATCATACATTAAATCTGATCCGTTGTGCAAAGCGAGATAGCACATGTGGGAACTTAAATTAACAATAAGTTCATATTGTCACTTAAGAGTACAGGGGAAAAAACCTTCATTGCATAGTGATCTTCCTGTATTCTTGTGCTTGGAGGACAAAGGCAATAGGAAAGAGGTTTTTCTTCCGCAGCACAAAAGTGCGATTTGTGTCCACTGATCTCTGGCCTGAATCAGGATTGCCAGAGAAAAACAAAGCGAGTTACTAGTTTCCGTACACCAGTTTAGACGACGAATTGCTTAAGATTGCCAAAGAATCCCGATGCAGACAGATTCCTATGCAATGAGGTTTTTTCCCCCTGCACTCTTCAATTGTTAGCTTAAATTTGATTGCTATTTCTCAAGATTTTCTCACGCAAATGTACAACTTTTTTTTTTAAAAATGCCAACTTTTGGTTAAGTTTTTATCAGATTCACTACATTTCTATTTGGGAAATTGTACATACAGCATTTTAAATGTCAGTGTCAAAACTTTTTGCAAATATCAAAAATATAGCACCATTGCACAAATTAAATTAGTTTTCATGGATACACTAAGAATAACCGTTGTGCATCAGCTTTGACTTTTAAGCGAGGCAAAAAAAAAAATCTTAGCCCAATTTCCAAGTTAACTTTGTTTTACCACACTTGGACAATGCTAATTGACATTTCAGATACTATACATCCTTAAACACTTTATAAATAAAATTGAAACGATTTTATTATATACACGAAATAGAATAATCTCTACTTCATAGGAGAGCATTTAGTTAACTTCAGAAATGATGGCAGATTGGACGTCCAAAGATGATTTCATTATTTCATATTGAAAATTTAAAGCATTAAAGAAGCCTTTGCGGCCAGGAGGGCCACCAAAGCACACAGAACCTCACTTATCGAGGTCTTAAGAAATGACTATTTTTAATGGTTGTGGAGAAGAGTGGATCAGAAGTCAAAACAAATTCTGTTGTGTCTGCAATTTCTCTGGGAAAGAATGTATCGATGCTACAGTAGAACCCCGATTATCCGAGTTAATGTGGACCGAGACTAACTCGGATAACCGAAAAACTCGGTTAAAGCGAAAAATGTAAATTAAGCAATTTTGTATGTCTAAATGTATATTTTAACAAATACAAATGTTATACAGACCACGTGCAATTCATATGCATGATGTTGAAATAGTTCTTTCACTTAAAAAAGTCTAATTGTTTTTTGGTTTTATGTTATTTTGGCGTTTCTCGGCAGCAATGTAAGAAAAGTAAAGGGGGGATTATTGTTGGATTTCTCTTTCCTGAAGGTTTGTGAGATCAGGGGTTCTGTTCAGAATTTTTTTCGGTAGTCGTCGGAAAAATCCTAGAAATATTTTAAAGCTCGGTTAAAGCGGAAAATCGGATAATCGGGGCTCGGATAATCGGGACTGTACTGTAATTAAAACGTGGGAACTGTTTTATGAATCAGAAAGACATTAACTGAGAGTTATGAGAGGTATTAAGAAATAACTGTTATTTGTGTGGTTAACATTATAATTTTATAGATATTTTTACGATATATATTGCATACATAAAATTTAACAATGCAAATTATATTTGTCAAATTCACTTACCCTTCATTCCTAGTTTCTTGGCAGCTTCAAGAGCTGTGCTACCCTTTTCTTGATTAAGTTTAGATACAACAGTATCAGCAGGATGGGATACAATAGCACAGAAAACACCAGCTGGAAAAGTGATTTACAAATTAATTTTATGAAAACAAAACATTACAAAAATAGGATTTATGACTATGTGGATATTTAAATGGATTGAATTATTTTAATGGATTGCATTATTTTAAAGGATCATGATTTATTTAAATATCGATCAGCACATATCCTTCAGAAAACCAAAATTAAATGAAATTACAAGCTTCTAATGAACTAATATCAACTGTGATTTAGCCTAAATAAATTCAGGCTAAAAATGTTTAATTAAGAGTATAAGAGGCAAGAATTGCGTCCTTTTTCTGATATTCTTTATGAAATAAAGACCTTTTTAAGTCACCAAGAAAAGTTTCATAAATCGAAATACTGCACAAGACCTTTTGAAACATGGCATAAGATTTCCCTCAAAAGCTTATCTGCTTGGACTTAAAAGAGTTGAATTCATATTTAAAAAGTAATCTCCAATTTTGTAATTGGAGACCTTAGAAAAACATGCTAAGTCACAAAAAGGCGAAAACGAGAAAATGGGTTAAGTTTTTTGTTGGTATTTAGATATGTTAAATTGACACAATTTTTTTCAAAAATGTCACTTGGCACATTGTTCCATTGATCTCTTTGATTATTGCTTTCTGAGGGATAAGCAAGTTGGCTAAACAGTAAACTGTTTTCACTGCACGAGAAAATTAATTTTTTAATTTTGATCAACAAACAGAAATGCAATTAATAACTCAAAAATTAAAAAAAAAGTAGCTTAAAATTAAAAAAAACTATCTGCTGTTTCTTAACTTTTTCAATCAAGTCATTCTCTAAGTCTTCTACCTGAAACACAAGTTGTCTACATCCGGTGGCCGGTAAGAAGCCGGCTACAGTGGCCGGTAAGAAGACCTATGGCCCTGCATATATTTGCAGGTATAAACACGGCCTGAACAGGGTTGGGTTTTTACCGGTAAAAACCAGGTTTTTACCAGGAAAAAACATTTTACTTCCTATGCTTGAGAACAAATATTTCAAAATCTGTATATAATTTACACTTATATGTGACGACACACGTGTGTACAATTGGACAGGTGTTGTTCCTGATGTTAATATATTTTTTCTTCCTATTGTGGTATGAATATTTAAAAATATATATATATAGTAATTTGAATGGAATATTTGTTCTTCAAACACATCAATGCCATAATAAAAAGAAAACTAGAATTCATCATCACATCATCAACAAGAACACGAATTATTGATTTATCCGTTTTATTTGGTAATAAATATGTAATTTCAGAAAAGGTGAGAAAATTCGATAAAAACCCATGGTAAATACTGGTAAAAACCTTATATGGTAAATACCTTGCCAACCCTGGACCTGAATGAGGGAGGATAAGAACCCCAAACCTACCAATGTATCCAGCAGCAAAGGTAACAATCAACTGTTCAGACTTGGTGCACTCGCTCCTGGGTTTGGGCATCACATACTTGTAGATGGCTTCCACTGTCCTCTCAAAGCAAGCAAACTTCATCATGGTGTAGGGGATTTGACGCATCCAGAGGGGAGAGAGCCCCTTGTAGAACCTGAAAAATTATATTTTAAAAGATATATATAACAAGAAGTTCTAAAAGAACTAAAAAAGCCCACTTTCTTGTTACTTAAATACTGACATTCTTATCGGGTCAAACAACTACGTTCGTAACAGTGTCATCTACAAATATGAAATTTATACACAGATTAATTTCACTAAAAACAGCATCCAGCTAGAAGTTAAACTTCTTAAAGCCAAAATCAACTATTTTCATCAATCTTCTATCACAAATAAAATTAGTATTACTTATCGCTTGATTTACTTGTAGTTCAATGATTATTTATAACAAAAAAACATGAAACTTCTCCAAAATGCTACTAAAGTAAGAAATGTAAATTTAAAACTAATCAAGATTACACGCAAAACAAATATGCCTTGACACTTAGTAAACAAATAGTAAACAATCCAAAAATCCCATTTCTGATGTCATTCCAAACTGATTTATAACCAAAATAAATGTTGCTTCAAATAATATTTTTATTTTTTAATTCTTTAAAAATTTAAAAAAAAGTAGGCTAAAAATAGGGTTGGGAATTACCAAATCCGCTATGTAGAATAATTGCAGCATTACTCAAAGTTTATAGCAGAAATATGAGAAGTTATAACAACAACTGATGCTAATTAGCAAATATTAAATTATACGATAGGCATATAGTAGTGCAATCGGGGCAGTATATGTACATTTTATATCTCCCTGGGACAATCACCACAGAATTACTATCCCTACCACAAGATGTTTCATAAAAGGAAAAGTCTACTTTTAAGCTGAATACCGAACATAAAGTTTACAATAATTCGATAGAAAAAGACAACCTTGTGTCAAATATCTCACTAACACTTATCTGCTATAACAAGCAACAAAAATTTTGGCAGAGAAGGTAAAATTTGATTATTTTTCAAAACATTTTATTTACTAGAGTGTTGTTCGTCCTACTTAATTTGCAGCAAAACATATTTTGTTACTGCTATAAAAGTTCCATTCCCTTATAAGATCAAGCCGAGCTAGCCACATATTTGAAATTATATAGTATAAGCAAATTATGTAAAACATTGCCCAGGAAAGATGAGCTACAAAAATAAAATACGTCATAGTAAACACACAAATAAGCAGAAACAGATGTATTACCCTTTCAGTCCCAGTGATGCAATTTGGTATCACCATTTTTCTGATCATATTTTTAAAAAAATAATAGGGCCAACATCTTTTGGGATTGAAAAAAATATATTTTCCAATAGAAAAAAAGTTGAATCGAATGTGCTTTTTGATATCATAAATGGCTTTAGACTATCATTTTATATCTTTTTTTCTGATCATGCCAAATTGTCATTGGGACTATAAGGGGCAAATGATTTTTACCTTTAACTTTTTCTTTGGCATTTTATATGTTGCCCTTTTTTTAAACTTATCTCCAGAACATTCCACATTCATGGCCTTAGGTTAGGTTTGAATTATTGTCGCACTAGAGCTACATGAGGGCTATTGGCGACGGGCGTCATATTTTAGAACCACAGTCAAGTAACGAGCCGACACCTGAATAGGCACCCAATGCAGCCGATAAGGCCGACATCGTACGCAGCATTAGGACTTTGAAGGATATTTAACGTGCACTCCCTTACGCGGGGTATTATTTGTCGGACATTTTTGCCTGCACGGGCCGTTTATAGATTAGCAGTTATTTTGCCGATGCCTGTACCTGGGGCCTTTTGCATGCTTAGGCAAGTGCCTAGCCGACTGGGCTCCCCAGCCCCCTTAGACCAGGGGTTCCCAACCGGTGGTACGCATACCACTGGTGGTACGCGGGAATATTTCAGGTGGTACACGTGAGTGATGCGAGCAACATGCTCTAAATAGCTACTCTACGCATGTGCAGTGAGCACGCAAACATATTACTCATTGTTCGAAACTTTAACATGATATTAAGGAGAAATCTTTAATTAACTTCTGGGATCTGATTTTGCCGAGTTTGTATTATTTTTTACTTGCATGTTTTAGACCTATAGGTAATAAACAAAACTGTAAATTAATACCATTTTAATATTTATTTCTCCTTTATTATAAGCATGTCATAAATAAACAAATATCTAATAATTAAATACGAAATTTTCTCAGAAATTTTACTCAAAAAACATTTGAACATTTTCAGAAAAGCAAAAATTATACGTCTATTAAAATATTTAGGTCTGGTGGTACGCCAAAATTTCTCAAGAAGTCAAGTGGTACGCAGGTTCAAAAAGGTTGAGAACCCCTGCCTCAGACATATGATACAGGGGTGAAACTGCCCACTACCAAAAAATCCTGAAACTAAAAACGAGTCTTTAGGGGATAGATGGGAGATAACTACGGAGGTAAGAGGTAAAGTAATATATAGGATTGTTTAAAAACATACGGGGTACATAGGATGTAAAAAAAACATAGGAACAGGTCATTATAAATCATCAAATAACTGCATACAGTAAACCATGGACTTGGAGTCTACAGATATGAAAGTTTTTTTTTTTTTTTAATCTTAATAGCTCCCTGTATATGGCATTTTTACGGCTTTTTTTTTTAAAGTTTTACATGGTTCGGAAGAAAAAATTGTGTACGCCCTGAATTTTAAAAACATCACGAATTTCCCTGACTTTTCCCAGACTTTCTCTGGTATCCCGATTCTGTCGACACCTTGGTTAACGTCGAAGTTAAGCGATTTTAAAAGTACAAAATTAATTTTTTAAAAACATTTTTACAAATTTTGAGCCTGAAATGAAATCCGGGGGAAGAATGTGAAAAAAATCCTGAATTCAGGGTTATCCCCTGAAAAGTTTCACCCCTGATGATATCAGTGAATGCACTTACCCACCGATACCTTCCTCTTTTAGAATCTGAGGGAAGACCTTCCTCAACTGGGGTGGACATCCAGGTTGGGTCTGGATGCGCACTTTGCAGGCCTCCATCGGGCACAAGGCAATGTCGGCAAAGAACTCCGCAGAAGCACTGGCAGCCAGATAGAGAGAAGTCCTCCATGTGTAAGAAAGCTCCTGAAAACGAAATTTTATTTTAATAATAGCTCATTAAATATTTGCAGAGCTTGTTTATACATTACATGGTGTTAAGTCAAGTTTATTTCATTATCATAAAAAAAGAGGAATTTGATGCGATAGATTTATTATTGAATTTAAGGTAAAGATGATTTTTTTTAATTGTAAGTTGTTTAAAACTCGGAAATTATTCAGAAATTTTACTCTAAGTATTTGTCCATTAGATTTAAATTAATAGAAATATGTATGCTTTACATTGTCAACTGCCACAAAGTAAAAAAATCAGCACTTTGTAGTGAATTCCAAAAAAAATTAATAATTCAATCATACATAAAAAAAAGGAAATGCAAAAATCATGGGAGCAGCAACCAATTGATTAATAATGCAGTAGATTAAAATATTTCTGATTACTTGATGCTCTACTATATTTTAAAACTATACCTCACACTTGATTATTAATTAAAAACATCACTTAATCAATAATTGTTCCGGGATACAAAATTTTAATTAGTATGTGCTGTTTATTCACGAAAAGGTTTAAATGCTTTCACCAACGAAATTCTAGAGGTCTTTCATTATGCAAAAGCAATATCCCCTCGCTATATCATGCATTAGGTTATAGAGCGTGTTGTATCATGTCTCCCAATTTTTACCCCGTATTTTCTTTTCAGTACTTTTCCTCAAAAATCGGCACGAGACAAGATAGGCGACAGGTCAATATATAGGAGGGGAAAATCAAAAACAGCTAACTACAGATAGATATTTTACTAGAAAATGAGTGAAATATGCATTGCGTTATTACCTGTGCAATAATGTGTAATGTTTATAGTTAACAATAAGTCATTTCTATATTTTTGGTTCTTTTTTTAGAGTAGTTATATTATTTAATATGATTGTCGAATCTTTCAAATACACACTGCACTTCGTTTAAAACCTTGAGAGCATATATACATCAAAGTATAATATTTATCAAGTTGTTCGTTACATTGGATTTTTTTACTTATCTCCCGGGAAGCGCGATATAACGAGGGGTTGCTGTAATAGCACCACTTACTTCACCGAGGATACCACTGTAGACATGCTTGAACACTTCATAGAATCCAAACTTTCCTAATCCCTGGAGGGAATAGCCGATGGCAGTGGGGGCCCAGCCCTTTCCCAAGCCTCGCATACCATCTTCCTTGACTGTGACGGAGAAGCCATTGAAGACACTCTTGTACTTGGCAGGATTCGTCTGGAAATACAAAAACATTTAACCCTCTAATGCATAGTGTTACCGTTTGAACAGTGGCGTTTTTTAGTGGTAACAAGTAACATAATCCACTTTATTCTTCTAAATTAGAGCTCCTCCAAGACAAATCTGTGTTTTTTTACACCTATTACATTTCATTTTAAAGTTTTAGTTTCTAATAATCCTCATAGATGACAGTAGTAAAAGTGTATTCAAAATTAAAGAGTGAGGTTATTAACTTTTGTGAAATTACGTTTTTGGCAGTATTCAAAGAATAATATTAGTACTAAATACTAATAAATTGTTTTGAAAAATTAATCACAGTTAAAAAGGGTTATTTTGAAATATTTTTAGTAGTTTTCTAGTCATTATTATCAAAATTGGAATTTTGCAGTTGGTTTTTGTCTTATGGAAAAAATTTTAAAAATTGAAATTATTTAAATTCTAATGCAGTTAAATTTTTTTTAGTATTTTTCCCATAATGTGTGAGTATTAAAGATACATATATATTTTTTTGGGATGAAAATAAAAATTCATGCATTAGAGGGTTAAAGAACAGAAAATGGCAATTATACTCAGTGCCAACCTAACTTGGGTAAAAACAAAGAGTAAAAAAGACAAGGGGAAAGCATGGTTGGTCCGTTAGTTGGAAACTCTTGTAAGGTAATATGCACATATAAATAATCTGAATACAATTCAACCAAAATACACTTTTCATTCCGATAAAATTTCCAAATTTTCTCAAATAACATTCAAATCTGTTAGACCTTAAATGAAGTTAATGTTTTAAACATGTTTTTTGGATGGATTCACAAATAATTTATGAAACTTTACATGCGAGGAAGGATCTTCTCCATAGCATATTTCTATTTACCCAACTTAGGTTGGCAAGGAGTGAAGAGGCTGATTAATAGAACTGATACAGTTTGATAGCTAAGTGTTAAATTTCTTTAAAGATTTGACATTGGAGACATATCACGCAAAATTTAGATTTTTTGACCAATCCTTTATGTCATGCTTGATAGAACCCCTAAAAAAAAAAAAGATCACGTCATACTACCGACTCCCACCAACCTTTTTCAATGAATAAGTTAATTTCAATTGTGACAGCTTCTGAAATTTGAAAAAAATTCTCATTTATGTAATTTTTTTTAAATAAACCCATTATCTAGAATTTTTTTCATTTAATTTTAAGCAATATCGGGTTTACACTAACATATAGATTTGTACCAATCAGATCCATTGGGCGAAATAATTTTGTCAGAACAAAGTGCATATTTGCACACGATATCACCCGCAAAAAACACGGGTCGGATCCGTCTTAGTTCTGTGTATTTGGGCGTTGTCCAGATGGAAGGAGAATGTTAAAAAAAAAAGAGGTCTGTAAGTAATGGGAGACAAATAATGCCAATGTTGCGGCATGTAAAAATCTCCCTAACCTCCTTCTGAAATAAAGTGTTTCTTAAAATATTAAAAGATTGCAAATTATTTCTGAAAAACTTCATTTTATTTTAAAAAGTGCTTTTTCCTGCAGAAGTGAATTTTGCCGCAACGTTACACCACACAAGCGCAGACCCCTTCCATGTTACGATCCTTCAAGTTGATACATACCCCTCTCTCTGTGCGTGACAATTTATATATGTCCCAGTTTATTTGAAATAGATTTAAAGAATTTAATAGATTGTTGCAATAAATTTCAAAACATTTCTACAATTGACAAAGGCATGACCAGAGAAGCAATAAAGAAAAACTCGTTTAAGAATGTCGAGCTTTTAATGGGTAATTTTAAACAAGCCTTTTTAATAGGATATAATTAAAAAAATACTTATTTTATTGGCTTAAAGTCTAAGCATATAGTTTTAAATAAACTTTTAAAATTAAGAATTTAGCAAACAATATTTTAGGAAACATAACTGATATTTAAGAAGGTAAATTTTATTAACAATAGATCTAAAACATGGTATAAAAAGCCAAGTGTAGTTATTTAAAAAAAAATTAAACTTTTCATAATAAGGTACATTTAAAAGATTCCCCTATTACCTGGATTCTGCATTTCACTAAATCTAGAGGGACGACAGCAGTATGAGTGATGCCACAACTTAGAACACCTCCAAATCCACAGAGACCATAGTACTTCAATGTACCGAATTCACAGCTGTTGCCAGTGTCTGGAAGAATAAAATATGTATTTAAACAAAAGAAGTACGTTATTAACTATCTTAATTTGTACCACAGTAAATTTCAAGAATTCGGTGCAGCTTGGCGCTTGTCGAAAAACAACAAATTCTTGGCGAAGTTCGCGAGCTTTATCATTGCCAGATTCCTTTACGCCGATGCAACCCTAGTTTCTTTCACTGATCTCTAAGGTTAATGGATCGCGGAAAGCTACGGGAGAGTTGGAAGTCATTTTTTTTTCTCCCAGGTCAAACCCAAACATCCAGTCTAGTTGGAAATAACGTCGCAACAGAGCTGCACGATTGGCAATCCATTTTGGTTTGAATTAACGCCGTACTAAAGCTACACAAATGGCTATCCCGTACGCAGTTTAGTTTCGTTTGAATTTTCGTCGCTTTAGAGCTACACGAGTGGCAATCCTGTACGCACCCTTTTGGGGTCCCGGGCAATTTTTTTTTCTCTAAAAAAACATCAGTATCCTACATCGGGCAGTATTGTAGGGCCCATTGAAAGCCTAAACACTCGTTTGGGGCCCCGGGCAATTTTTTTTTCTCTAAAAAAACATCAGTATCCTACACCGGGCAGTATAGGGTATTTAACTAAATCGGGAAACTGCCCAAAAAAGTTATATAAACATAGCATAGGACCTAGAAAACGCATATTCATTGGTTTTTCTTCAAAAAAATCGCTCCAATATTATTTAAATTAAGTTTTAAAATCGCGATTTTCCAAAGCTCGGTCACGTGATTGCAAACGCTACGCTGATTGGTCTGACGTCACCCGGCATTAAACCGCCCCTCATGCTATTCGAATTTAGTCATCCGAAACTTTTTAGCGCTCTTTTAAGTCTAAAATAATGTTTTTTTTGTAAGTATTTCTTTCATTGCGATTTTAGTGCCTAAAAAATATTTAAATAAATAAAATTAAAGGATTCACAAAAACGGCTAGCTCAAATTTGCCGACAATCGATGCTTATGAATATGATTGTAGGGCATTTGTTTTTTAAATCTTGTTCGGATTTCTGTTCTGATAAGTTCCAAAATATTACAACTTCCAGCAAAATAATAACCAATTTTAAACGGAATATAAGGAAGCTATTAATATTTTTAATGAAAAGGTCCTAAAAGTGTAAATAATATTATACTTAACAAGGGAAAGTGTTATAATGCTAATGTTAATGTTGTAATGGTAACTAGTTTCATATCTTTATCCTTGCCCATAGATGGCGCCCCGAACTTTTTTTCTTGTACTAATCTAGAAAATTAGAAATTTACCTAAGCAATTTTGTTTACAAAAAGTTGTTTCTGCGTTCTAGTTAAAAGAAAAACATATTTATTTTTTGAAAGCTACATCAGTTTTCCCCTAATTTTGATTTCATTGAACTTCCAGCATCTTTTTTTCTATCTACATTAAAATATATTGTAAATATATAGTAAAACTTCGTATTAAACGCAATTGAATAAATTATCTCAAAACTCAACTTGAATAAATTATCTATTAAAAAATTATGAATTAATTAAAAAAGTTACACAAATCCGCAAATGAACGACTTTTATAAAAAGTTACTGACGTTTAAAATTATAATAACAAAAATTACATATGCGTGCCACAAAGTAATCATTTTTAAATTGGTTTTATTTAATTTTAAGGCTAGATATTTTGGCAAATAGAGAAATTGTTTAAATAAAATTACATGAAAAAAACCCTTAAGTATAAAATTAGGTCACTTCATATGAACTAAAAAAAAAAACTATTTAACTGTGGCCCTATAATTTTTTTATATACACTTTTCTTAGGATGTGTATTAGTTCAGATTGCGTTTTTTTATGTATATATCTCTTATTTTATAAGCTATTATTTTTTATTTTTTGGTTTACAAGCGCTCTGGTGCCACTTTTCTTGAAAGTCAACCGAATTCTTTAAGGGCAGGCGCATTAATTAACTAGAGGGGGGGCCCGGAGGATTTTGGAATACATCTGTAAATAAAAAGGTTGACCCCCCCTTGGGACCGGAAATATAAAATATGACCCCCCCCCCCAAAAAAAAAAAAAAAAAAAATAAACAAAAAAAAAAAAATTCTATATATATATCTTAAAAATAAAACATCAAAAATATTATTTTTTTTATTGAACAGTTTTCAAGCATCCATCATAAATTTTGATTTTTTAAGTAAACTTACACCGTCAGACTCCGATAAATTGCTGGTTCTTCTAGAAAGCAATGTTTTTGATCACGAGGCTAAATGCTGCATTCTAGATCTTATGCCACAAGAGGCAGAAACAACTTATTGGAACGCATAATGTATGCAAGCTCTGTGCAGACAGCTTTTCAGATTGTCATGATTGATAATATTTAACACAAAATGTTTAGTAATTAGTAACATACATCATAATTGCATTGTGTCCTGAATGTTATTTTTTTCGTGGTTGGGTCTACATTTGTCAGAAGCGTAGCGTGCCTTGGCGGGGCCCTGTATAAAAATTTGTTTGGGGGCCCTTAGGAAGGGTAAAGATTTCGCTCAGAGGAAAAAAATGCATAAAATTAAAAGAAATATTTGGGCAGTTTTACCATAATTTTTTATTTCAGGTATACAATTTTTTTTAAATTTATTTTTTCAAAATCACTTTAAATGTTTGTCAAAAGGTTTATAAGGGTTCTATAAAAACGAAAAAAAAGAAGTTCAGCAAAGCTCATTTGTAAAAAACAAAAAATAATAACAAGGGATGGCTATTATTTAAAAACACCGATGCCAAAGAAACTGGTTTAAACTGGCCTTACGAAAATAACTGTTTTTCAATGAAACCGAAAACACCGATGCTAAAGAAACCGGTCAAAACCGGTCTTACGAAAGTAACTGTTTTTCAATGAAACTGAAATCACAAAAAAAAACGGTTAGTCTTAAAACTGGTTTCGGTTTTCCATCCCTAGATCATTACGACGGTAAGGACCGGGAAGTCAGGAACGGAAGGTAAGGACATTCACGCTTTTTTTTTATGTTGAAACTAACTCCAGTTTAATAAAAATGGATTTTTTTACTTCTTGTACTCCACTTAAGGTAGGCGAATGCCCAAAATTTCCCAAAATTCTAACTATTGCTTTAATCTTTTCCAAATTTGGCATAGTGATTTCAAATATAATGAATAATACTATTTAGGCTTTTGTTTTTATTTAAATATTATTTATTTTAAACGGTGTTTTTCTACTAAAAAAAAGAGGTTTACGCCAACAAGTCTACCACATTGAATTTTCATCCTATGAACGTTTATCATGTGTTAAATTCTTCGTTTTGAACTGATACGTGCAATGACCCTCTAGAGTTACATACAATTTACAAGGAAAAAGTTATTAAGAAAAATGTTATAAATTAACCACAAAAAAAAGGATTTTTTTTTCGATTAACTTACACTTGGACATTTAAAAAAAAAACTTGTATTCTTACACCAGATGTTAGAGGTTCATGGCACAGATATATATTAAAATAGCATCTGTGAAAAATTTCAGGTAAATTAATGTAAAACTTTTTATGCTGGAAGTGTTAGCGTAACCTCCTTTTTTTAGTTGAAAAACACCGTTTAAAATAAATCAATTATATTTAAATAACAAAAATTGCCCAAAAAGCATTGTTCATTATATTTGAAATCACTGTGCCAAATTTGGAAAAGATTAAAGAAATAGTAAAAAATTTTAATTTTGGTTATTCGCCTATCTTAAACATATTTATAGTAAAAAAATCAATTATCAAGGAAAAATTAGCCTTACCTGGGAGACTGTAAGGAAAGCAATAAAGCCTCACAGCCAATTTCACTGAGTTTTTTTTTTTTTAATGTTGTGCTGATTGGTGAATTTTAGCAAAAATATGTGGCTACTAACCGAAATGTGAATTTTCTGCAATACAGTTTTCATGGTTGAAGAATCACTGTAGCTCAATCCAGTGCCTCTCTTCACCACTTTAGGAATGAGGTCAGAGAATGTTGTACCAAAACCCAGGGACATAGTTAGGAGACCAGAAAAACACATTATAAATATTAAAAGCCAAAATTTAAATGGAATTAATTTGTTAAGCTACAGTATTAGTTCAATTTAAAATATAAATGAATGTAATTTTTAGCTCAAAAATATGTTGGCTTGAGCCCTAAACTAAAAAAAAATGGACATTTGGGACACACTACGGTAAGGATTTTTCTGCATTGTTCTGTGTTCTCAAATTTTTTTGGAGTTTCTTTGCTTTAAAATTCCGTTTTGCAATTATATAAGGACCAGTCTTTTAGTATAATAAGAATTTTTTTAAAGAAATATTAATTTTTTTAAGGTTATTCCCAAGGGAAATAAAATTAAAAATTATTTTGGAATTGCCCAGTTATTCATCATAATTATGTATCTGTCACTTTTTCTAAAATTAAATTCACACTCTCCTCGCCTTTTTTTCGGCAAATTGATTTATTAAATCATTTATAGATGATGATGACTTTAGTTTTTCGAAAGTTTCTAGCTCTATGGACAACACATAGTGACAGATCTGACAGGCGTTCCTGTCCCATCGAAATTCTTAGGTAATTTTTTTTATCAGTTTCAATTCTGAAAAACTTCTTCAAGCAGTTGTGGTTGTAACTGGAAGCGTCAAGAATAAAAAGCATGCTGTTATTATCTCGGGAAAACTGCATGCAAGACTATTGAATTTTATCAGCAATAATTCAAAGAGTTCCTTAATGGAATGAATTTTTTGAATTTCAGATTTTATGCATGTTTTTAGAGCCTTTTATTGATCATAAGTTTAACTGAGATGTCTTTACTGTAAAAAGCCGACAGTTTTGTGCTCCTGAAGCGTTTAATATCTCTTCGTTTGAAGGAGATAGGAGTTTATCCGGTTTAGTTGTAATATTTTGAACATACTACTCAGGTCGCAAAGGTTCTGAAATCTTTGTTCCCGCGTATATCTATGTTCCCGCAGCCCGCAATAGCCGATGTAGGGTGTTGACAACTTTTGAACGCACGCTTTACGCGGGAAAAAAATAAATTGCTTTTTTTTTACTTTTGGCATTTGTGAAAAAAAATTGGGAAGTTTTTATTAATTTTTGATTACGCACGTAGGGGGCCCCCGTGGCCCGGGGGCCCCGTATAATTGATACGGCTGATACGGCGGTAGCTACGCCCCTGACATTTGTTAAGGTGTGAAAAATTAAAGATAATATTACTTTATTATACTGAAAACAGTACAGTTTTGTTTATGGTGAGATTTTATTCGTAATGATTTTTTTAAACATAAACATATTAATTTTCATTTGAAATGTTTTAAGATGATGTAAAAGTAAACTTGTTTAAGTTATTTTTTTGCGGAAATTGTTTATGTTCTCAAAAGTTGGGGAAAATTGTCGTTGGAAATAAGCAGATTTTTTATAACTGGGTTGACTGTCTTGCTGTAGGTTGAAAAAGAGAATCTTCAAATGAACTATTTGTCTACTTGATAAGTAAATCAATATTATGCAGCTTACAGCAATTACTATGATATATAATTTAGAAAAGTTTTACTTTATGCATTTGTTGTATAACTAACTAAAAAACAGTTAAATTTGAAAAGCATCAATTTTACACATTAAGTGTGATATGAATTTTATATGCTTCCGGTAATATATATTTTTTTCTGAAGAGATTAAAACTTAATCAAAATAAATTCAGGGATTGGAAAGGTACTTTTAAAAAGAAACACTGTTACAGTAACTTGAGTAAAAAAGTAACTCTGTTATTGTTACAGTTACTTTATATGAAAATTGAAAAGTAACGTGTTACAGTTATTTTTACAAAAAGTAATACGAATCACCGTTACTTTTTTGAAATTTCAAGTTATAAGAAAAGTTTAAATTTAGCCACAACTTACCATTTTTCAAAGGAAACCACGATAACGAAACACTGAAATTATAATTTACATTTTTTTTATATTTAATTTTAATCCTTTGCCATGATAATCATCCGATACAAGTCCACCAAGTTCGGGTTTATGACAGAAATAAGGGTAGCTCAATAATGAACGTCCACTCTGTCCCTTCCCTCCCCAGTTCTTCCAGGGAATGGACTTTGTTGTTGGTCATTGTTGTCTGCCCCATTCAGGCAACACAAAGGGGTTTACACATAGGCAAGGCATCCAACCTGTTTGACAGTCAGCATGATTTATTTCTAAACCCTTCTTTTCCCTAGATGGTCTGTAATTACGGGGCTATAATGTGACACTTGGAAAGGTAAACAGACAAGGAGAAACATTCGTACTTTAACAATTCTGGCTGGCCTAAAAGGCGCCGTAACAGCTGCCAAAGTGGACAATTCGATTATGCTTTATTTTTCCCTTCCAAGAAAAGCTTGTATTTCGGGAAAGCGAAATGTTCCCTTCTTAGAAGTGGAATTTTAAAATTGGCATCAGACAGCTTTCAGAAAGTAATGGAAAAGTAACGAAAGTTACTCCAATCCCTGATAACAATTCTAACCCCCCCCCCTCCTTGGTAAAATATTGGAATATTAACACCAGACCCCCCCCCCTTTCAAGGATAGAATTTAATCATGACCCCCCCCCCCCTTATAATCCTCCGGCCCCCCCTCTAACTAAATAATGCACTTGCCCTAAGGGAATTAACAGATGTAAAAGTAGCGGATTATGAAATTAAAAAGTCGCGAACCAACTATTAGTAGCTAAGTGCTAAATGTTAAAAACAAAAAAAAAAGCCCATTAAAGCACCTCTACTCACTCTTTTAATAATAAATCGAAGGAAAATGGTGTTTACAAATACAGCAACAGTGTTCACTACGGATTCTCCCGCATGTCGAAAACGTTTCACGCCAGGTGACGTCACGCCCTTCAAATTCTGCCGGGGATCGTTTTGGGGGCGTGGCTTATAATCAAATTTCAATTGCGTTTTTCTCCGTTTCTAGGCGGTATTTGGAAAAAAGAAAAAATACGGGTCTAATATTTTTTGCCTAGGAATATTTTAAACCAATAAATTTTTTTTAGTCAAATACCCTATTGTAGGGCCCATTGAAAGCCTAAACACCCTTTTGGGGCCCCGGGCAATTTTTTTTCTCTAAAAAAACCATCAGTATCCTACATCGGGCAGTATTGTAGGGCCCATTGAAAGCCTAAATACCCGTTTGGGGCCCCGGGCAATTTTTTTTCTCTAAAAAAACATCAGTATCGAACATCGGGCAGTACTGTAGGGCCCATTGAAAGCCTAAATATCCGTTTGGGGCCCCGGGCAATTTTTTTCTCTAAAAAACATCAGTATCCAACATCGGGCAGTACTGTAGGGCCCATTGAAAGCATAAAATTTTGTTTGGGGCCCCCGGCAGCAAGCAGACCGGCCCTCTTTGAATCGACAAAATATTCAGAATAAAAAATAACCGAAATATAATAACCAGAACCAGATATTCAGAGTTAACCGTAACCGCGGTTACGATGTGCGCGCAACTTTACCCACAATTCATCGCTCGCAAGTATCAACAGCGTCGCCAGTTGGACGAAAAAAAAAATTAAGAACAAAATAATTCCATTGTGCGCGCACATCATCCGGGCTTCTTACCCACAATTCCGCGCAAGTATTACCAGCGCCGACAATTGGATGAAAAGATCTTTCGCCGTATCACCAAATGAAATTGTTTATCGCTTGCTACAAAAAACGCCAAATCCCTTGGTGACAAAGGCACCGGATGGTGGAAATTAACCTGTACCACTGCATTTGGCAGCATTAAATGTGCAATAAACTATTTAAAGTAAAATGTGTAATCAATAAATCTTCAGGCCAAATAATTATTTTGGTGTCGATTAATTTTAGCATGCCTGTATTAATAGTTTTTGCTATAATGGATTATCTGCTTCAGAAAATTGTCTGAAAAAAACTTCTTTAAAGTACCAGAGTATACAAGTTGAAGCTTGCCTAAGTTCTGAAGAATGAATAATTTTAACTAGAAACTTTCCGACTAGATTCACACCATACCTTGAACCTTTCTGGCAGATTGTTTAATAAAATTATAGCCAAGTGTGGTTGTGCAAATTTCAGACATTTGTGTGACAGTATTTATGTGTCTTAAGATACAATCCTGCACAAACTGTGGCCATAGATAGGCTTGTAATAAAACATCAAACACACCTATGTAAAAGCATGACCTAACTACTTGTAAATCAATACGACTGAATTAAACTTTATAGAATTAGATAACCAAGGTTACGTAATCTAGAAAATACTGTCCGGATTCATGGGTGCTATCCATTCAGTTTATTATTGCTCATTGATATTAATATGAAAATGCCGCTTTTAGAGGAAATTAATTGAGATTCTAAAATTTAATAATCATTTTTACAGATTATAATTACAAACGTGAGTAAAAGTAATATGATTATAGATCAAACGTAGTACATGTCAAATTGTCAACCACCTCTACAGCTACACGAAGAAATTAATGAAGTATGTACATTTAAAACGAAACCAACATACATTTTATTTATCTCAAATTATTTGTAGAAACTATATAAATCATACCGGCAGCTGCTGCCGCTGATATTGTTCTCCCCGGTACAATATTATCAATTGACCGCATTTCACCTTGACTTGCCTCGCAGCGGGCATAGATGGGCGAACAGAGCATACTGTTTTTCGCACTTTCCAGGAGAGACGAAAACATCATGAGGTATTGTTTGTCTGAAAAAGTGGCCAAGAAACTGTTAATTAAAGAATTCAATGAGTATATATGTCTGAAAAATTTACAAAAATTAAAATTTACCTCACTCAGCAGAGCCGCCAGGTGGTCCCGATCGTCGGAGTTGTTAAAAAGAAATTTTGCGGACACAGTTACAAAGATATCTTTTGACTCAAAAGTAATTTTATGTTGCAGAAGTGCTATTTAAAATTACTTAAAAAAAACTAAGTATCAACTCAAGACGAATCTTATGGAAAAATTGTCATTTTTTTTGCTTAAAGTGCATTTCTGTTTCAATACTTTCACTCCGAAACTAAATACCTTTTCAATTTTGATTGGTGAATCAATGTCACGTGAAATCAGGACACCAATGGGGATAGCCCAAGAGAAGATCCGTCATTTCATTTAAAACAAGCTTTTTCCAAACATTTCTTATGTTTGGCAACAATCATTAAATAAAAATCGGATATTCGGATCGGCGTTTCGAAAGAACAGAATTTGTCAATCCGTCAACTTTTTGTAGAAAATATATTTGTTATATTTAGCAAGGTTTATATTTTAATAATTCTGAATTTTTTTATAAAATGACAATGACTGAAGCAGATGATGTTGGGTAAGTTTCTACTTTCAATCTATCGAGCTTAAAAATTTCGTTGGTTCTGCCGTATTGCCCGTTTAAGAAGAACAATTCTTGGGCCTACTTTTATAATATCAAAATTTTCAAGTAAAATGTATTTATTGAACGAGGTCCATGATCAACATGAATGTCATAATTTATCTGACATCTTATTTAGATTATGTTAATGAGCTTAAAAATTTCGTTGGTTCTGCCGTATTGCCCGTTTAAAAAGAACAATTCTTGGGCCTACTTTTATATCAAAATTTTCAAGTAAAATGTATTTACTGAACGATTTCCATGATCAACATGAATGTCATAATTTATCTGACATCTTATTTAGATTAATGTTTATGCAACATTTTTTTTTTTTTGTAATTGCTAGTGCTGTTCTGATTCACCGTAGAATTTCCGATATGTCAAACATATTTGAAAGTAACTATTCGTTTTAAGGCTAAATGCTGCTGAAATATTCGGCAAATTATATCTTGAATTATTTTTATAAACAACTAAACCATCGTGTACCCCCATGAAGTTTGTTTCTTTCGCTTCTTATTATATTCACTAATGTCAAAGTTGACATTTTGGTATTGCAGTATGGGTGATAGGCACTGGGCAGTTTTAGTTAGTTTAACTTAAAGCCATTAAAATTGACTAACAAGTAAATCTGTTTGGTCTAGTCTGTTCAAGGGTGGTCAAATACAGTGCGGCATATCCAAATGGGATGGAATCTATCACCTTTTCCATTGTTATTAAATGGTTTAAATTAAATTTATTATTCATTTTAGTGCAATTATTGTGAAAAATGAAATAGAAATGCAGAAGATTTACATGTTTAAATCAACTTAACTTGACATCCGAGCAGCATCTGAAAAAACATGGGGTGGGTAGAAATTTACTGTACGGTAATCATTGGCGAACTTTCCGAAACCACTTCAAAAATCCGTATTCTGGTGACTTTCTAGAACGGAAACCCAACCGAAATGAGCAAATAACAGTCAGATAGGGTTGCCTTTCAAGTCGAATCGTTGTGAATTCAAGGAATTCGAATCATCAGTCGAAGTCAGCCATGTTGCCACCATAAAATGAATTAGGTTAATTGCTAGTTAGTTTCGGTATACGACGACTTTTTATTTCTCGCCAAACTTGTTGGCGAGAAAACACCTCGCAGTGATGTGTGATTGGACGTTGCTACTCGAAAACACAAAGTCAAACAACGGCGGATCAGGCGACGTGACGCTGTTCTGGTAGCATTGTTTGGAAAAAATGGCCGCCATTTTCAAATTCCCTTGCACTACAAATTACAACAATATCAAATGTAATTTCAGCCACGTTGACAATTAACCAACGATAAAAGTATGCAAAATACAGCAATTTTTTTTTAAAGTAAGAATAAATACCGATAATTACGCAGTGAATTTTCAAATTTGAACAACAAACGTTGACTGCGCAGCATAAATCCGTTATCTTCTCCTTTGTTATTAAAGGGTTTAAATTAAAAGTAATTTTACATTTCGCATTTAGGAACAATAAGCGAGAAAATTTTAATTAAAATGCAGTGGATTTACACTTTAAAACAAAAACTAATTATCAGATTAGCAACATCCAAAAATACGCAGCCACGGAAATCAGACGCTTCGCGGCAAGGTTGGGTTTTTACCGGTAAAAACCAATTTACTTTGTATGCTCAAAAACAAATATTTCACAATCTCCAGGTATATAATTTACGCTTATTATATGTAGACACATGTGTGTATAATTGGACATGTTTCCTAGTAAATAGAAATGATATTCTATATTGTTATCAAAAGATTGCACTTCTGGCCAAGACTTGGGGGACATTACACATTTTAGAATTCAGCATTCTGTAACTATTAATCATTTGGATGTCTATGCTCTGAAATCAAAACTAAGTCATTCAAATAATTAGAGAAGAACACATGCAGAATGTAAAAAATAGTAAGGTGTTGTTCTTGATGTTTATATATTTTCTTCTTGTGGTATGAATATTTTTGAAAAATAGAATAATATATAGTAATTTGTATAGAATATTTGTTCTTCAAACACATCCATGCGATAATAAAAAGAAAAATAGAATTCATCATCATCAAGAACATAAATTATTGATTTATCTGCTGTTTTTCATTTGTTAATGAATATGTTATTTCAGAAGGTGGGAAAAACATGTTTTTTTTTACCAAGAGTGGGAAAAACATGCTTTTTACCAAGAGTGGTAAAAACCATGGGAAAAACATGTTTTTACCAAGGCGGTAAAAACCGTATATGGTAAATACCATGCCAACCCTGCTTCGCGGCGTTCACAACTGAACGAATCCGAATCCAAACAAAAATAAGCTAAATGACTCATCATTTTCAAACCCCTTCTTCTCCCAGTTTAGGGTTATCACAAGCATCGCAGGAGGAAATTCAATATTCAGGTTGCCATATCGGAATTATTTATCGCTTTTTTTGTCGCCAACATTCCGAAAAAGTCACTGTGTACTGAAACTAGGATTTTAACCATAAATTATTTATCGCCAGATCCGAAAAAATAGCGCCAATGGTTACCGTACAGTAAATCTGATTCCATGACATGCATCTATGAATGCAAAAGTAACTCATCACTCTGCCCCCTGCGTAAACATTGTCAGAGGATATTAGTGCATGGTTGCGGGAAAGAATTACATATTGCTTAGTTTTTGCAGCCAAATTTCCGAAAAAGTTACTATACTGAAACTTAACTTTAAACTAACTTTTTTTTAAAGATAACCTCAGTTTCACTATTTTATTCTTTCTGCAAAATCAGATTAATTTTCAATTATTTTTTATCTAAGACTAATTGTTCAAAAAATGAAAGCATACAATATTGTATATCTTGCCCATAGATACAGTTGGTAAGCTTTTTAATGGCCGGTCTACTCATTGCTGATTTTGAGTTCTTAATTACAGGTTATTATTTACCTGTCAAATTCTCAAATTGTATGAAAATACCTATGTAGTGCAATGTTTATCACACATTTGACCCTTTTTCTTGCTTGGCTTGTAGCTTTGTGGGTCTCTTTGCACTGATTTGTGTTATTCTTGCAGTTTTTTTAATTTTGTACAGGATGAAAATTAAAACTCAATAAAGTATATTCTAATAAAAGCTAACTTTCTTACAGAAAATTATTTGTCGGTGGTTTGAGTTGGGAAACTACTCAAGGTTAGTACTAAACATTATTATTTTTCAATATTGTTCCTGACCGAACCCTTCCCTTAAGTTATTTTATTTACTATAATAATTACTTAAATAAATTTTTTAAGTTCTAATTTTTTGTTTTCAGAAACACTGCAGTCATATTTTAGCCGCTTTGGTGAAGTTGTTGATTGTGTTGTCATGAAAAACAATGAAACTGGACGATCTCGTGGTTTTGGCTTTGTTACTTTTAAGGATCCTCAATGTGTGGGAACTGTGCTACAAACAAAACCCCACGAATTGAATGGAAGAACTGTAAGTAGTATACAAGTTAATACACTCCTTTTTGAAACTATTTCAAATATATATTTTTTTATTATTATAAAGATATAAGTAAATAATTTTAAGCAATGCTAATTATTTTTCAGTGTAATTTTCTTCCTCTTATTCAAGTTTTAGTTACAAATAGGAATAACTTAATAAATAAAATTTTTGGTGTTCTTTTCTTATTACAAATGGTCCTACAAATCTACTCTGAAATTAACTTTTTCTTTGAATTTAACTTTTTATTATCTTGAAATTTAATTTTACTGAACTGTATTAAAAAAACTTTTTTTTACCCAAAGATTAAATAAACATTAATTTTTAAATTCATTTCTAAAATAGACAATTCTTTTAAACCCTAGGTTGATGCTAAAGAATGTACACCAAGGAGTCAGCAAAAAGTGAGCATTATTTATTGCATTGTTGGTAACGTTTATTACGTTGTTGTAGATCTTTAAAGAAGATTGGCGAAGGCTCCTGTGTTCTGTCCTTCCTTTTATGCGTTGTTTTTGAAATTGGCAAAAACCTGATGATTTAAAATTTTCAAGAAATTGTCATGGACACTTTGTTGAAGGTTGCAATTAACAATACCTGAAACCAATAAACAGAAAAACTTACTATGATAATTTATAAGCCTTAATACACCAAATTTGTGAAACTTAGTTATTAATATTCAGTTTTTAGAAACCATTTTTTAACCATCTTAAATTAATGCTTTGTTATATTATGCTTATTTTAGGGCAAAAGAGGTTCAGCAGTTCAGGGTAAAATATTTTTGGGTGGACTTCCACCAGATGTGACTGAAAATGATATCAGAGGTGTCATGTCTCAGTTTGGAAAGGTGGGTTTCTCAGTTTTCTTAAACTTTTTATTAAGATCTTATTTCAGATATGGTTGATTCCATGAAAATGCGCCATCGACATCATTTTTTAAATTTCAACTTTTTTATTTTAAACAAAATCTACTCGGCAAAAATTCTTGAACTTTATTTTCTCTTTTTATACCTCAAAATATACAGTTTGTAAAAAAATCAAACATTGAATTTAAAATTTGTGTTAAATATAGAACATCAAAACTTTGTCATGTCAGTCACGCTAATAAATATTTATAATATTTTACTATTTATAAATTTCTTAATTTTTTTCTTTCTGGTTGGCATATCAGAATCTTATATTGATTCCAAAAAAAAATTCTAGACTTGAAATGCATACCAGTTAAGAGCAAATGGTAATAATATAAGGTCACTCAAAATCTGTGTCTCAATTTTGTCATGTCAGTCACAGCATGTTTTAATTAACCCAATTAATTTTAAGTAGTTTCTCTTGAATGAAAATTTCGGCGTTTTTTATAATCAGGACCTTTATTTGCATCACCCCATGGTAATTTTTCAACAGTCAATTAACATTTAGTACTTTTTAAGAGCCAAGAAAGTTGTCTTATGTCATGTCTGTCACAAATGGAATTAGCCATATAATAATTAAAATATATTTATTAACATTTAATATCATTTCATTATTAGGTAAATCAAGTTACCATTATGTCTGATCAAGAAACAAAGAAGTGCAGAGGTAATTGCATTTTTTTAAAAGTTACATTAAAGTATTAAATTATAATTTGTTTGCTAATAACTGTTATATGTTTATTGTTTAATGATTTTAAAAAATTATAATTTAACAATATATATTTAATTTAATAGTTGTATATTATTGCTAAATGTTTTAAGTTAAGTACTTTTATATAAATTTTTGCCCAGATGTATTTTGTAATTTTTTTAAAAAAATTATTTGTTTGAACTAATGAATTAAAATGTTTATTTTTTTATTAGTTATTTTGGATTTAGCATAAATTCTGTGTTTCAAGTCTTATTTGTGACTTTAACCGAAAATTGTATCTTATCATTTAAATTAATATAAAAGTGTCGATACATTTTCTAAGTACACATATAGGTAAGAATAAACTGTTTAAAATAAATTTAGATAAACATTGATGTTTTATTAGCTACATTTCACACAACCTCTCGGGCAAATTAAAGATATTTTCTTTTATTAAAATTATGGACTAGCAGCTTTATATGTGTGGTTGTGCACTAGTGTACTTTAATAAAAAAATTAACTTTTAATAATGCAGCAAAGTGCTATGAAATAGGAGGAGAATTTCATTAGATGATTTACCCCAACTTAAAGTTTGTTTTAATTTAAATTATTAGCAAAAGTCACCAATAATAGATCCGATTCACACCACTCATTATATCCTAGCAGTATCCAAAAAGGGAAATAATTGCCAACTAGTTTCCAACTCTCATAAAAGGAAAATAAGAATTGAAAATTATACTTATTAAAAAAATTCGGTAACGTTTTCAGATTTAGAAAAAATATGGCGGTTGTATGGTTTTTGTTTTGCTATTGCTGGGTAATATTAAAGTGAAATATGTTGTTTCGAAACCCTATATCTATATCTGAGAGTAAGAATGCTTGTTTCCCAGAATAAATCTGTTTTTAAACCTTCAGCAAATTCTTATTTTCCCTTGTGTTACAAAAGCGTTGCTACAATTCAAACTCTTAAAATATTTATGTACACACATGCAAAATTCATTATTAAACACTAAAGTATGTGTATATTCAAATTATAGAAATTATAAATCTACTTGCTTACACTTAATTTTGATTTGTTATTTTGCACGACCAAAAAGACTTAGATAATATTTGATTCTTCCTACGGTAGCTTAGCCTACAAGACCAACTATAAAAAATTCACAACTTTTGAAAGAAAGATCGTAGAAACTTTTAAAGTAGCAAATTTCCAAATTCAATTCTGCATGCATATTTTACCACCTTTTCTATACCTCTATATATTTTGTGGTACAGATGATTTCAAACAGACAAATAGATACAGTCACACATTAGGTAGTGTAGATGAAACATTTTCTATATTTAGATTTTTTTTTAAACTGTCTTTTCATACTTGCTTTTCTTAAAATATTTGCATTTTAACAACTTTTTATACAATAAAAATCTTAAGTGTTGTTAAAATTATGATTAGATATTCTAAATTGGAAAAATTACTTTCGATTTCCATGTATGTGTTTTAAATCTCACTTGGATTGTTCACAATTTTTGTGGTTTAAGGTAGTCTTGATAAGTTATTTAATTTTGGTAATTAAGTAAGATACTAAGTTTCTATACTATTGATAAAAAATGACAGTGGTAATTAAGGTTGAATTTAGTATTTTATTGTACTGATACGTTTGGAAATTTCTGACCTGTGTTGTAGTTTTGTTTGAAAGCATTGTTTTGCAATACAAACGATATATGATAAATTCTTTGTCATAGTGTAGCTTACATTTTTAACATTAATTTGTTGTACTAGGTAGAAATGAAAATGTTATTGATCTTAGTTAAGTCTGCATTTATCATTTGTTGTACTATGTTTAGCTAAGACATTTGAAAAAAAAAATCATGTTTAGTCATAGTTAAGTTTGAATTTAACATTTGTTTGTTATACTATTGTATTAAGAATATGCACCATTTGTGTATGCTTTGATAAGATTTTAGTTAAGTTGTTGCCTTTTACTTAAGCTTTTAAGTTGTATTCAAATGAGAGTTTATTCCTACCAACCCACCATACGTTAGTGTTTAAGAATCGATTTTAATCAAAATGTATATTGGAATCAAAAGTGTGTATGTTTCTGATACATTTGAAGTTTAAATTCTATTTACAGTCAATATTTCATTTGGTATCTTAGTTCACCTTCTGATTGTCATCACTTGCCTCTTGTTCCATCCAGTTCTTACACAAGTATTCTATCTTAGTTCTTACACATTATTCCATCAGTTCTTTTACAAGTTTTGCATTTAAGAAAAAACCCGAAGACTCTTGGACACTTGACCATGGCATTAAACGAGGTTCATTGAGGTAGCCCTAGTGCATGGTTATTTCGAACAAACTAAATCTAATGTTCAGATATTATAATTGCAATAATCTACTAATTCTTTTCTTCCCTTTCTTATTTCCAATCCAGAACTTTCCGACATTGCTGCTTTTTATAAAAAGTGTTTGGTTTGGGAACCAATGACATATTTACATAAGGATTGAAAACAGCTAAACTTTTTATTGCATTAGTTCATTCAGGTTGTTAAGCAAAGCTTGAGCCAGAGACAAATGCAATTTAAATTTTAAAATATTTTTATTCTCATTCAACTATACAGATAAGGACCAATAATAATCTTAATAACATTTTGGAGACCCTGACATTTGAAGAGTTCTTTCAATGTTCTTTTGCTCGCTTTTTTTTTAAAAAAAAAAAAATTGTTTCTCTATCACATGACAACAACATGTTTGAATCTGCAAGTACTCTTCATTCATGAAACAGTGATACCACTGGCCTTAAGTTCTTAAATTATCAGGGAAAACATTAGGAATCGGTCTTAACCTTTAGATTTATTATAAAAAAAAATTGATTCAAGGGAGGTCGGTTCGAGGATTTTAAGTTGCGTACTTCTTGAGGTATACTTATAAAATGTATGTTCATTTTTGTAATCCAACTTTCACGTTGAAAGTCTATCATGCCCATGTAGTGTAGAGTTGTAAAGATTGTGCTTCCATTTAACATTAGGCTTTGGATTTTTATCTTTCGAATCAGAAGACAGCATTGAACAAGCATGTTCTCAGCGTTTTGTCAACCTCAACGGCAAGCAGGTGTAGTGACTATTTAATACTTATTTATTAAGTTTATATTGTGACTTATTTCCACAGGTACATTGTGTGGTGCGAAGGCATGGTGCTAAGAAATCGAACAAGTTAATTTACAAATATTTTATAATGGTCTGATGAAACTTAAGTTAAAAAATGTGTATTTTGTAGTTTAATTAGTAAGTGTTGATCATCCTTTTTGTCTGGATATCCAAGTTCATTTTAAAATGCTACTTAAGTTTACCAAAGTTGATTAATAATTTTAAAAAGACATATCTTTTTTTTATTCCAATAAATTGATGGATAAGTTTCATCCCATTAGAATAGTTTGTTTTTGTTTTATCAAGTAAATGTTTAGAATTTTAGAAATTAATTCTTTTTAATATATTTTTCAAGTATTTACATGTTTAGACTCAGTGATGTCACCTGGAATTGCTACTTTAAAGCTATCAAAAGTTAAACATTTCGAAATAATAAAGTGTATTTTGAATATTTAAATAAATTGAAATCGAAAAAACACTTGTAAATGTAAAATTTGGTTTTTGATAAAAAAAAATAAAAACTGACATCACTGGGTGGTTCGACAGGATAACAGCTAATTAAGTTGTATTGTTTGTTAATTTTTGAAGTTTTCTGATTGTGAGAGCAGTCTGGTTATTTATTGTTTGCCTGAGCGGTCTAAAGCATTAAAAATCATTTGTGTTTTAAAAAATATTTTTAAGTTTAATATGTATTTTTATTAGATTTTTTAGGTTCCTTATATTTGCATGAGTATTAAATATGGCTTAGGAATATGAATATCTACTCATAAACTTCAAATGAACCTAGTTTAGAAGTGAATAAAAAAAGTGTAGTTAAATAATATTTCTCTAGCACCTGATCTCGTATATTATACATGGTGGAACATCCTAATCTGTATATCATATTTAACTTAATTTGTGAACAGGGAGTGAACTTTGGAGCCTCCTAGTTACAATTGATGGCTTGTGTTTTCTTTTTTAATTATTCAGCACCTATGATTTTTATAATTAATGAATATTTTTTTCAGCAAAATAAATTATATATAATGTGTAACTTTATCTTTACCATAAAGTTTTACAATTAACATTTTGAGAGACTAATTTTTCTAGTCTTTTTTTAGTCTTTGCCATTGTTATTGAAATTTTTTAAAAAAGGGATTGACCAAAAGTCTTTGGCCAAAGTTAACCTCAAGGTTGACAGCATTTAACAAATTTTGAAGTTAGCCAAATATTTTTTTAAAGGGCTGCATACTATATTGTTTCATCAGTCTTTATTTTAAAACTAAGTTAAAGATTGATTAACATAAACTCTTTATTTTTAATATTAATTATCACAGTTAAGTATAATATCAGCATATATTTGTTGGATTTTTTAATAATATAGATAACAAAGGCTAATTTTATACCTAATATAATATATTGCTATTTATATCCAAATATTGATTTATTTTAAAAAGACCTTACCTGCTAGGATAATGGGTAAAGTTATATTGTGTCATATGCCTTTAATTTTCTTACATATCAAAGTTTTAGATGATTTACAAGGCCGGAAAATTAAAATAAGAAAATATATAAGTATTGACTCTTCCATTATGCCCTATCTCGTTTCAACCGTAAATAACTCATTGATTACTCACTCCTCAAACTCTTATTTTTCAAGATTGAATGCAAGCGAGCTGAACCAAGAGAGAATAACCAGCGTCGCAATGGGGGCCAGCAATACCAAAATGGCGGTGGTAGACAGGACTATGGCGGTGGAGATGGTGGATATCAGGGTGGATGGAACCAGCCGGCCCAACAGTATGGCATGCAACAAGGTACGGCTGGCTTGTATTTTAGAGTGATATGTTAAAGGCAGGGTGGCTACAGGATCAGGGAATCATGGAAAAGTTAGGGAATTTAATCAATCTGGAAAAATCAGGGAAATGTCATGGAAATTGATGATTTTTTTAAAAAATCAGGGAAAATTTCCGAAAGTGAAATTTTAACCGGTAAAAGAAATTATAAAAAAGTTTAATCCGGAAAAGGCTTTCACTTGAGTGGTTGAGTTACTGCTTATCCTTATCGATCTTTTGTTTTAACTGCCTTGCCCTTCCCCAACTTCTAGTGCAACGATATTCAACTTCACCATTCTCTGCCCATAGCAATAAAAGCTAAACTTAAATTTCAGTAAAAAACAAGTTTAAATGATAATTAAGATAATTTAAGATATGAGAAATCTAATTAAAATTTGAAGATTAGTTAAGATTTTAATTGCATTAAGATCTCTTCAAATATTGGCCAACTAACTTCTAGTGCAATCCAACAATGCTTCCTCATTGAACTTATTTTGCTGCCTAGTATTTTTTTAAATCCACCGATGACATTGGACACCTAATAATACTTAATTTTTATATCATAACTTGATAATCTTAATAAGTCTTTATCATAACTAAAAAAACTATTATATGGGCTTTAACGCTTTTTTTTTTATAGATTTGTTTTAAAAAGCTCATTGTATATTAATCAATTAAATTTCTTTTTAAAAAATCAAAAATGTTAAATATACTAGAAAGTGGTTTTACTAATTCCAGGAGGAAACCAGCATGCTAATAATATAGTTCATTGCCGCTAATCAGGGAAATTTTTTACATTTAGCCTGGAAAATCAGGGAAAAGTCAGGGAATTTGTTTTTACTGATTCTGTAGCCACCCAAACAGCTTTTAAAGTTAAAACATTACCCAGGGTTGCCACGGTCCTTGAAAAGTGTTTGGAAAAAACATTGATTTTCCAGTTTCTGAAAAACATTATCAACCTCGAAAAGTAATTTTTAAAATTTTGTTGTCAAATATAAACAGAGGTCTTCATTAAAAACACTTTTTCAATGCGAATCGGTTCTTATTTTACTTTTTGATTTATTGTTCATGTATAATCCAATGGTTTTCTAAATGAATTTTTAAAAACTAACTTGAAATTTAGGTGTTGCATATTCGGACATACAGTTCTTGATTGAAATATATCCTTGAAAAGTCCTTAAGGGGGAGAACAGAGTTAACAAAAACTAAAAAATCAAATTTTTGAAAACATTATTTTCTGATAGTGTGAAAGCCTGATCTATCGAATGAGACCAATTTTGTATCAATCGGTTAATTATTTCTTATAAAAATTAATATTATAAAAATAAACAAATGCGCCACGCCTCCTTTGAATTACTAATTGTATGCTTGTATTATAAGTGTTATATTATAAAATAAGGATTTTTTAAAGTTTATTTTTTTAAACTATTCACTTGCTCAATGTAAGAAAAAATTGCTACGATTAACATGAAATGTTGCGGTAGCCCCTTCGAGTTCGTGCTAACGTGATCGATTGAATTTGTTTTTCGCGTATTTCTCAAAACTATAATTTTCAACACATCTGTACACTTTCTCTATATCTATTAAAAAAAATTTTAATAGTTTTTTTTTGTGTTATAAAACCATTTTAGATCTATTTAGGTCGCCTAATTTTGTCTTACAAATTTTAAGAAAATGTTTTATTATTTTACACTCTTCTGCATTGAAAATCAGATTTGCTATGAATTAAACTATGTTTTTAAAATCAAATTTAAAAATTATTTTAGGCCTAAAAGGCAGGTGACCCAATATAAATCTAACTGTTTTCTTGCATTTGAAACAAGTTTTACGTACATTCATTGTATATTTTTTGTACAAATAGTACCGAAAAAATACTTGTATTTTTTAAAAATTCGTAATTGTATGTTTCAAAAGATGTTTTTTATTCTAAAAAAATAATTTTTTTGAATAAGATTCTTAGGTACAAATATAATAATAAAAGTACAATTTATAACTTGTGGTACAATCTGTTTTTTGTAACATAATATTTTAATTATTTAGAGCCTTTTGAAATCAATACTAAGAATTGCTCATTTTTGCTGTCGCTAACTATGTTCTCCCCTTAAACTATTTTCATTAATTCTCTTTCACAAATAAAATTAATATTGTTTTCTTGATTGATTTGTAATCAATCAATAATCTAAAAAGTAGATAAGTGGGATACATTAGCCAACTGGAACCCTCATACTGTAACAAACATTGGCAATCATATAAAAGGGCCCCCAAAATGTGTTGTGCTCTGTGTTTTCTGTTTCTTGTGTGCCAATCTATAACATCCTTGGAATCTAGAATTTGTTATTCAAAACATAGAAGAAACTTTATAGCATATATATTGACAATACTATTGTTCAAATTTGAAATCAATGATGGCTTTAATAATGTGCGCCAAAACTGCTCTGATAAGTTAAATGTTCCACAACTACCATTTGTGTTTGTTCTAAAGATAGTATAATTTCTTAAAACCTTTTTTAATACAATAGTAAGACTTCAATCTTCATTGGTGGTGATTTTTGTTTATATTTAAAACATATGCTGCCCTTAACTCCAGTGTAAGAAAAAATTTTATGTTTTTTATTCTTGTAAAGTAATGTAAATGAGAAAACATTAGAAAATTTTATTTATAAATTTTTAAATTTTGCCATACAAATTAAATGTAAGTCGTGTTATTCTAATAGGACAGGCATATGGTGGCGGTGGTTACCAAAACTACAATGCCATGGCTTCCAGTCAGTATGGAGCAAGTGCCGCAGGCTACAGTGCCATGCAACCTGCTGCACAATATGGCCAACCAGCCTATCCCGGCTATGGTAAGTATTTGTTGCCTTTTTTCTAATGTGATTGAAAGTTGAAGTCTGATAAGAGGTTAATAAATTATACATCTTATTTAGGTTTTTAAATTTAATCTAAATTTGTTAGGCTACAAAGAGCAAATAAAACATTTTGTTGTTTAAGTGTAACTAACAAGTTAATAACGAAATAGTTTTTTTCTTTTGTTTCTTTTTTATCCTTTACATTTTGTATTAAGTATTCATAGAGCATAAAACGTTGATCTATCCAGTTACTCATTTTTTAAAAGAAATTTTGCATAGTTTTTTGTTTTTTTGGTCTAGAAATTGTAAAATAGCATTTTTTTTTAAGTCAAAGGATTAAATCAAGGATTTAATCAAAGGATTTTAAATTTTACACACAATTCCTTTAATAGAGAATGTCTATTTCTTTTTGCAGAGTCTTTAACTTAATCCAAGGGTGGTACCGATTTCATTAAAACCTATGTAATTTGGATAAAACAAATTAGATAATTAATTAAATAAAAAAAACTACTTTCAAATGTTAAAAAAACATGTTAAATTCAATCACTAACGCATCCAAAGTTAAATATCATCCTCTAACAATCCTTCAACATATCTTAAAAATGAAAACCCTGCCTGTTCTTGACTATTTATCCTATCCCTTGCAGGAGGCTATGCCTATGCCCAGCCCACAGCTGCGACCGGCTATACCCAGCCAGCCCAAGCTGCTTATGGCCAAGCCCAAGGTGCCGGCTACTCTTCAGCTGCCCCTGTTGCCGATGCGACCAAGTCACCAACTTCATACGGTAATTTATCCCTAGTTTAAGCAGGCCATTTGACTTTCAAAATTATGTACGTCAAGCTGTATAAAGTCAAGAAAGTCCCAAAGAAGTCATGAAATTAGAGCAAAGGTCACGAAAATTTAAAAAGACGGTATTTTCCCCAAATGACCCCAAATATTTTATGAACAAAAAAAGTTAATTTTCTCAAATCCTTAAATTTGTATTTAACAGGCATGAGAATTTCCCGCTTTTTGGCGGATTTCCGCTTTTTCCCGATTTCTGGTCATTTTCCGATTTTTGACGTTATCCGTTTTTTTTCTTCAAGTTTTTGTACTAAAAATGGAAACTGAATAGTAAAATTATTTTGATCACCTCAACTAGTGAGAAAATACGTCTTGAATGACATTTATTGTCACGGTAAATCTTCTCTACGCTTAAATTTTCGGTCTGAAGTAAAGAAGTTGCGAGATCAGATCCAATGCGCGGATTATGTCTTCAATCTAAAGTCAAATCTGTAAGTTTTTTCAGTACGCTTTCTAGTAAACTATCCACACCACATCGGTAAATGCTTCCGATGTAAGCCGACGTTTTTTATAGGAAAAAAATAACCGAACCCATTATTTTTATAATGTATTTATAATTCAAGAAGCATCGTTCAACCAAACTTCAACACATCATAATATTTGCTAGCTGGCGGCGAAATCGCCGTACATGGTAATCTCCTTAAAAAGTGCTTGAACTAAAAAAGTTCATTTACAAGTCCTTAAAAACGCATGGGGAAAAATCCGCATTTATTGCAAAATCGGATCGGATGAAAAAAAACTTTCTAAACGTAATTTCCAAAGCATGTGATAACTACGCGTCATCTTAAACTTGTGTTACTTTCTAATCTAACTCGTATTTCTAAACTCAGTCTTTAATAATTACTGCATAATAGGTCGATGATGCCGCTGATGATTGACTCTGCGTGATCAGAAGTGTCTCGCTACTTCTGTAGTTCTGGTTCAGGCCAAGTAGGATCAACAAGATTTTCCTAATCGAGTGTCCATGACCTTGGGTCGACAAGAACAGCTTGAATGTGAAAAGATTTTTTTTGTTTGAAACTTTTTTTGTAGTGATTCATACGTCAACTTATACTCAGTTTTCTAATTTTAGTTTTTTTTTGTTTATAAAAATGGAGTCGGTTTTTATAAGAATATAGACGGTTGCTTATATATTCAGGTTTTATGGTATTAGTTATTTCCAGTCCTTGAATTTTTCTGGAATACCCAAGAACAGAATTGTAAAAGTAATTAATTTTTTCTAACTAGTGCATGAACCACGTAACTGTTTTAAAGAGAGGAGAGCAAAATATAGTTTTTTATTTTGTATGTGAACTACAGATATTATAGTGCTTGTTTGTTTTGTGTTTTTGTAGAAAAGCATGTTTCAAAAACAATGTGTAAGATTGATTTTAATATAAACCCCATTTTTCAAAGTTTTTTTTTAATGACCTAACTTCAGTGTACGATGACTTATGACTCATGACATTTGTAGGGGGGCAATGAAAGCCGAGCACTGCGACCAGAGGTCTATTGTACTGTCCCCTGGAAATAAGAATAAATCCCTGCCACTTTATGAAAAGAGGCTTCAGTGTACGATAGTTGTTGATATTTTTTTTATCCGAGTGAGTTGTATAAGAGAAGGTTTAAGGCAGAATTTGTAGCATATTCTTCTTACCATCATTTATTCAGTAGAAATATGGCAGTTTTATGGCTGATACCCATAGAGAATTATCTCTTGCTATTATAAGTTTTTATATGTACCCCTTATATAGCCGTGCAAATCAACATTTTCGCAGATATTTAAAAAAAACATTACTGTCCCTTAAAGTAGTAATTACTGCCCCCCCCCCCCCCATACTTAATATCTAAAAGACTTCTGTCCCATCGCGTTTCAGCTTTTTCATATTTTTGTGTTCTCATGCCTGATTTAAACTTGCGCTCTATTTATTGCAAAATTGGATCACGTGTATAAAAAAATTCTCAATTATTTAAACAGTTGTAAAAGTCTCTGAAAAAGTCAAGAAATTTTCTAAAAAGGTCCTGAAAAGTCAAGAAATTAGATTTGACAAATCTGGGAGCCACCCTGTACGTGAAACTCTCTTCTAACTGTTATTAAATTTTATTGAAAACGAAACGCAAATTAAAAAGGTGGTTGCCAACGTCCCAACGGACAACAATACTAAAATATCAATAAGCTAAAACGTTTCTTATCAATAAATAATAGTGTCAGATAATATACTGGTATTTAATTAATGAAACTCATTAGAAGAAGTAGTAAAATAGGTTACTATAGTTGTCATAAAATTAGGTTTTAAAAATAATTTTTTAACTGTTTTGTTTCATTTTCAGTTCAGGTTAAGAGGAATTTCGCTTAAAGCGATTTCACTTTAAGAGATTTTTAATCATTAGCTCACCGCTTTTTTGGCAAGGGAACTGCTTTCAGTTCATCGTAAGCAAAATTCCGTGCTAAGTGAGTTAGTGTTAACAAGTTTCGACAGTAGATTATTTTCTAGTGTAAAAACTTTTTTTCTGTATTTTGTTGTTGTAGATGTTTCCAATGGTGATTTTAAACTCTTAAAAACTCATTTATCTGTGTTAATTAACAATAAATGTTTAATCTATATACATAAAAGGCGACTTCTGTTTGTCTGTTTGTATAGGATGCAAAAACTTAAGAACCACGCAACAGATCGTCACGAAATTTGGCACAAAATATCATCTCATCTCCAGAACAAACATAGGCTAAGAATTTTTCGAATCAGACCATTCCTTCTATCATTTTCGAACGTTTTAAGGGGGAAAATACAACACTTTCGCTCAAATTCGATCATTTTTTCTGTTTCGTGATGCCATCAGGCAATAAAATTTAAATAAACTTTTTAGAAAACAATTGAAAATGTTTAATTTATTTAATATTTGTTCATTGCCTTCAGAAACAAAATTAATAATTTGAAAAAATAATTGACATGTTTCAAGTGGCGTAATCCTACCAGTCTCCATTCTATTATTTTACTAGCTGTTATACCCGACATTTCCCGGGTAGAGGTGAAAAAATAATTTAATAGTCAATTTAACTATTTTTTTCTTTCATTTGAGTTACATAAGATATGAAGATTACAGTAATTTTCCATTTAATTACCCATCTTTGATATAGTAATGATTAATACAGGCCTCGCAGCGCTCCTATATTTCCTATAATTCCTATAAATTTGAAAAAGTTCCTATTTTTCCTATAATTCCTATTTTTTCCTATATTTTAGACCCTTAATTTCGCTTTTTCCCCCCCTTTCATCAGTACGATCTTTACATTCAAACTGTTACTGTGATCACGACTCACGGACTAGATCAGCAGAAAAATATTCTTATTGGTTTGACTTGGTCTGAACCGGAGCTACAAAAGTAAAAGGAGACACCCTTCCGAACACCTGGAGGCAAAAATCTGCCAATCATTATACGGCGATGGGGCGTCATTGGTGGATTTCGTAGAAATTACTAAGCAGCTAAATAAGTAAATCAAAAAGCATTATTGGTCTGCATATTTTTGGTCAGGTGAAGATAATCCTCTTCTCATGGGGATTGCCGACTTGGTCTGAACCGGAACTACAAAAGTAAAAGGAGACACCCTTCCGAACACCTGGAGGCAAAAATCTGCCAATCATTATACGGCGATGGGGCGTCATTGGTGGATTTCGTAGAAATTACTAAGCAGCTAAATAAGTAAATCAAAAAGCATTATTGGTCTGCATATTTTTGGTCAGGTGAAGATAATCCTCTTCTCATGGGGATTGCCGATATTTGAAGATATTATCTTAGTGTAATCCAATCTTAATTCATCTTCAAATTTTAATTGTATTTTTTATTTTTACTATTAAAATTTATTATTTAAGCTTGTTCTACATTGAAATTTAAGTTTAGTTTTCATTGATGTAGATCGAGAATGGAGAAAGCTATTGTCCCTGTGGCTTTGATGTTTTGGAGATTTTGAGGCCTCGTGTAAAAGTCAAATTTTTCAGCCGTTATTTATGTGCTAAATTTCTCGACCAAAAATCGAGATATACGAAAATGAGAATTGCGGTATTTATGGACGATATAAAACAAGCGGCTGGTAAAGTAATTTTGTAGTTTTCAGTTAAAATCGAAATCAATTGAAAATTCCTTTCAAAATTTTCCTTAATGGATAAAATTTCCATAGAATTGCTGGATCAGAGGTATTCTGCACTCGTGTGATTTTCTAATTTTTCTTTTATATGATTCTTGGAGGTTTTCCGATTATGTGATCTCCGGAGTTTTTCGATATTTGGATTGTCAGATATTAGGATCATCGGAGTTTCCGGAAGCAGACAGAACCTTTAATCCAGGCATCGCGGGACTTGAGCTTTTCTGGATTATGGGTTAACTAGCAAATATTTCCGGAATTCGGAAAATTTGAATAAGTTTAGGGAAGCTACGTGTCTGCAAATCGGGTTAAAAGCACCCTAGCTCATAAATATCTAGGCAGAGAAATATAGTGCAAAGGTAGAGAAATTTCGGAAAAAAAATAACGCCAGATAAAGGGGAGCCATCTCTTACACAGAGACCTCAAATGTTTCAGAACATTGACAGCCCTGAAAATACTGTTTTCTATCCATTCTTAGTTTATATCACCGAAAACTAAGTTTAAATTTCAATAAAAAACTAGCTAAAATGATGAATTATAATTAGATTATACTAAGATGTTTTTGAAAATCGCTATCCTGCCAGTGCAATCCAATAATGTTTCCTGATTTACTTATTTTCCGCCTAATAATTATCACCCAATCTACCGATTGGGTCGCAATGCCTCATAATGATTGACAGTTTTTCCCTCTGCAAAATAGAAAGAACGTCTCCTTACTGTAGCTCCGGTTCAAGCCAATTGGACCAACCAGCAAATTTCTTTTGATCAAGTGTGTGACCTTGTGATCACAAGAACAGCTTGATTGTTAAGATTTTTTTTTACGTTTTGAAACTTTTTTCTCATTATTTTTACTTAGGTCTATTTTGGGGTTTCTAATTTTAGACAGGATTAAGTAAAAAAAAAACGGTTTCGGATTATCGCCGAAACTCAAGTGTCTGGATTATGGGTGTCCAGATTAGCAGTTCTGTAGTTGTTTGGATCGCCGGAGTTTTCTTAAATAAAAGATAGCTATAGTTTTTTTTAATGCTGTAGGATCACTTTAGTCGCCAATTAAAACCTAGCTAAATTTATTGGAAAAAAATTAAGGATATTTAAGGTCCTCTGGTAGGGCTGTACACTCCTATCGGATCGCTTTAGTTATATCGAATTTTAGATCCAATCCCTATCGGATATCGGTAAAGCTAAGCTAAAAAAAAAGTCATTTTTATGTATAATTTTTAATCATGGTTAAAATAATTGGCTTATTGCCATTATTTGCTCCACGAATATTTATATGTCGACTACTAATTATTCCTATAAATCCCTATATTTTCTTTATGAATTCTTATAAAATTCCTATATTTTCTTTAAAAATTCCTATATTTCCTATTATATTTTTGATAAAAGTCACTGCGAGGCCTGTTAATAATAATTTCTCTCTTTCTCTCAAAAATACCTTTGAAAAGAAGCTCAAATTAAAAAGAATGCATATGTAAGTAAAAAATATTCAGTAAGAATTAAAAATAAGCTGCTCCAGCAAACAGCAAATGATTTGCATTTTTTATATAGGTCAGTTCAATTCATCTATCGTTTAATCCGTTATGGAATAATAAGCTTATGTTGCTTGCTCGTTATTAAAGTACAGAATCCTCCTACGTATATTACATTAAAAAATCAAAATTTTAAAAACGCTATAAAATTCACCGATAAAGTCGTCATAATTTCCCAAATAATTTTTTTAGCTCATTTGGTGCTTTTTGCGAATTTGGCGAGGAAAGGATATGGCTAACAACACACCCATTCAGCTCTCGTGCGATAAACTTCGCACAACCAGCTAATTAAAACAAATTGCTCATTTGGTATGTTTTTTGTAATAACTTGGAGAGTTTGGCAAAGTATTTGGCGAAAAAAAGAAGACATAAAACCCTAATATGCACGTGTAGTGTGATGGCCTTCAAAAAACAACATAGTTCAGTATAAGCTTACTATGCTTTTAAAAAATTCATAATTAAAATCATATAGGCACAATAAAATAATAGAATGGAGACTGGTAGGATTACATCACTTTTGAAACATATCAATTATTTTTTCAAGTTATTAATTTAGTTTCTGAAGGCAATGAACAAATATTAAACAATTAAACATTTTCAATTTCAGTTGTTTTCTAAAAAGTTTTATTTAAATTTTTCTGCCCAATGGCATCATGAAAAGGAAAAAAATGATCGGATTTGGCAAAAGTGGTGTATTTTTCCCCTTAAAACGTTCGAAAGCGATAGAAGGAATGGTCCGATTCGAAAAATTCTTAGCCTTTGTTTGTTCTGGAGATGAGATGAATTTTTTTGCCAAATTTCGTGATGATCTGTTGCGTGGTTCTTAAGTTTTTGCGTCCTATACAAACAGAAGTCGCCATTTATTGTATATAGATTGTGCCAAAATGATTTTAATTATGAATTTTTTTAAAGCATAGTTAAGCTTATACTGGACTATGTTTTTTTTTAAGGCCGTCGCACTACAGATGCAAAGTAGGGTTTTATGTCTTCCTTTTTTCGCCAATTACTTTGCCAAACTCGCCAAGTTATTACAAAAAACGTGCAAAAGAGCATTTTTTTAATAGCCGGTTGGCTGTGCGACGGTCTTTGCGGCAGAGCTGAAAGGGTGTAATGGTAGCTATATATATATTCCTCGCCAAATTTTTCAAACGCGCCAAATGAGCTAAAATGTTTTTATTCGGGAAATTACTATGACATTATCTGTTAATTTTATAGCATTTTCTAAATTTTGAATTTTTAAGGTAATATAAGTTACAGGATTCTGTACTTTAAAACGAACGGTAACAGCAACCTAAGCTTATTATTCTATAACGGATTAAATGATAGATGAATTGAACTGACCTATATAAAAATGCAAATCGATTTTTGTTTGCTGGAGTAGCTTATTTTTAATTATTACTGATTATTTTTTACTTAAATATGTATTCTTTTTAATTTGAGCTTCTTATCAAAGATATTTTTTTGAGAAATTAATATTAATCATTACTATATCCAGGATGGTTAATTAAATGGAAAATTACTGGGTAATCTTCATATCGTATGTAACTCAAATGAAAGAAAAAATGGTTAAATTGAGTATTAACTTATTTTTTTACCTCTACCCGTGCAACGTCGGGTATAACAGCTAGTTTCAAAATAAACGGATACTAATACTTTAACCTAGTGCTTACCTCAATTGTTTTAACTGCATTTAAAACTTCGTTTTATTCTCCTTGATTTAAAAGCTTTTGTTTCCTTTTTCATTACAAAAATATTCTCCTTAAGTCAAAGTATTTAAGTAATGCAACTTTAAGTCAAAGTATAAAATTAATACTTTTCGCAGGGTGGTAACAGAACCTAGAAAACCTGGAAATCGGGGAATTCTCAGGGAACTTTTTAATTCTGGAAATATCAGGGAATTCTCATGGAATTTTTCACATTTTGCAAAATATCAGGGAATTTTTCTTATTTTCGATTACTTAAACAGCAGGTTTAGGTTCTTGTGATCACTACTAATGGCAAGGTTCGTACGCCTCCTGAATTTTCCTGAAAACTCCTGAATTTTACTTTTTTTTGTATAAGGGCCCTTAAAACTCCTGAAATTAAGTTAATTTTCCTGAATTTTTGCATAGTTCTATCTTTTACTCCTGAAATTTGTATCTGACTTTCTGTAATTTGCTGCGTAACGAATGAATTTTCCTAATTGCTTTCAACAGCTGTTTACAGTAACATCACGGGAACTATTCACGAGAAAACAAGTTTTAGTGGGCATGTTTTTAGTCAAGTACTTTTTTTTTACTAGCTGAAAGTCGTAAGAGTTTTCGTGTTGGATATTTAGATGGTGATTATACCTGAAATCTACATTAAACTGCAGTGTTTTTAACTATATAATTTTTTTGTTAAAATCTGCCGTAAACATTTTCCCGCGTTAGATAAATTTAGCCTCCTGAATTTTTGGAAGACTCCTCCTGAAAAAACTCCTGAATTTCTTTTTCTCAAATAGAGTATGAACCCTGTAATGGACACTTGATCACAAAATATATGTATTCTGGTTGATCCGATTTGCCTGAAAGACAAATCTTGGAGGAAGGATCAATCTCCCTCACGAATCATGATATAAAATGATTTTCTGATCACATGATTCCTCTACACTTATTAAGATTTTTGAAAATGTTACGTAGATAAGTTAGGTAGGCTAACCCATAATCCGGAAAGTCTTAATTTCCTGCGATGTCTGGATTAAATTTTTCGTACTGCATTGATATGGTATGGTATGATACATTTAAATTCCATCTTGTGTGCTTGTTCAGAGAACTGCCTATAACATGGTTCGCACACTCCTTAAAAACCTTGAAAAGTGCTTGAATGAAAAAAGTTCATTTTCAAGTCCTTAAAAGTGCTTGAAAATGAATCTAAAGTGCTTGAATAAAAAAATTACATTTTCAAGTCCTTAAAAGTGCTTAAAAATGAATCTAGAGTGCTTGAAAAAAATCCATACTATTTATTGCAAAATCGGATACAAAAATTTTCTCTCTGAGATTGCCAAAAATGTGATGGCTGAAACACATGACCTCTCACCGGATTACGCTACTGCTATGACGTCACTAAAATCTTTCCCCCGTTATTAAGCGACCGGTATCTTTCAAGAACTGTAACCATATTTCTGGCCCAAAAGTTTTTGTTTTGATTGTGTTAGAGCATTTTTGTTCTTTTTGCGGCAAATTAGCATATAAATAATTTCTTGAATGTGAATAAAATATTTTGCTTACCAAAGTATCTGATTGAAATGCGAAAAAAGCATTTTCTTCATAGTGCGTGCCTAGCAGAGCCGCATTTTATAAATTCTTTTTTGAAACTTTTCAAGTATTATGGTGATTGTCTTGACTGAATACTTCACAAAATGAGTGGAAAATTTATTTCCAACGATCTTTGGTTGAAATATTCCGATTATCGTGACTGGTTGCAAATTTTACTTACGGAAAGGTTTTGGAGTGGTCTAGGTGGTGATATTGATTACCTGTAACCTTAATTGGTTTTCAACATTTTTAACCATACAAAAATTATAGTTAAAATCTGGCACCAACATCTAGTCCTTGAATTTTTCTAGAAAAGTCCTTGAAAAGTGCTTGAATTTTTTTTCCTAACAAGTGTATGAACCATGTATAAGCTTTCGTCAAATGGGACAGACACAGAAAGAATTTTTACAGTCACAAAGAAATGAATAACACATAGACGAATAACAACATTTATTGACTGTCTCAAACATCCATGCCTGATCGGGATTCGAACCCGACCCCAGCAGCTCCAAAGGCTAGTACACTAACCATTCAGCCACCGGGGCGGCTACTGCATTGAATTGTGTGTATTGTATGTTCTCTAGGTAATAGTAAAATCAGGGAAATTTTTGTAAAAATATCATGGCAATATCAGGGAACTTTTTTTCTATGATTTTGTTACCACCCTGTTTCAATTCTAGAATCACCCTGGCTTTCATTTCCTCTTTATTCGAGTTGCTTTGTGCTATTTCCTAATTTTTCCCCCTAGAAATTAAGTGACCAATATATTTATCTATTAGAGTCAAAGGACAGGAATTTTGTTTTTAAGAACAAGTAACCAAATGTATGTTTTTTATTTGCTTTTTTTAATGGATAGTTAATTTGATTGTTTTTCAATGAAAATGATGCTAAGAAAAAGAAATTCTGGCAATTTAATGTTAAAAATCTATGTGGATCTTAACTTTAACAATGTTGAAATTTTGTTCTTAAATTTTTTCCCTGATGGTAAATCAGCCTTCAAATTTTCTTATTACTTTGAAATTTTTAAAAGTAACTTTAACAGTTACTTTTCACATTTATGAAATGTGTTAATGCAGGGGTTCCCAACCTTTTTGCACCTGCGTACCACTTGGCTTTATCAGAAATGTTGGCGTACCACTGGACCTAAATATTTTAATAAACGTATAATATTTACTCTTGAAACTCTTCAAAGGCTTTTTGAATTAAATTCCAGAGAAAACTTAATATTTAAGGGCTAGATATTTGTTTATTTATAACATGCTTATAATAAAGGAGAAATAAAAAGATGAAAATGGTATTATTTTAAACTTTCATTTATTACACATAGATAAAAAACATTTAATAAAAATAGTACAAATTCAGCAAAAACATTAATAATCGTACAAAATATACTTTTATAGTCTCTAAGAGCGAAACTCTTTCTTGTTTGCCTGTGATTAAAATATTAACTTAAGAGTCATTTAACTAATCAGCTCTCTTTAGTCCCCTTCAAAACTTATTCTACTTTTTATTTTTTTTTATGTGCAAGAGTTCAGAAAATCAACTCTCACACAAGTCACTAGAAACAACTGGCATCAAAAATAGCAGAACTTGCCGGAACACCAAAGAGAAATAGGATGTAAAACCTATCTAAAAGTTAGAGATTTCTCTTTAAAATAATGTTAACATTTAAAATAATGAGTATATTCTCACTGCTCATGCTTACAAAGGCTACTAATAGCATCATGTTAATCACATCACTTACCCGTACCACCTGTAAATTTCCCACGTACCACCAGTGGTACGCGTACCACCGGTTGGGAACCCCTGTGTTAATGTATATAGAATTGGATTGTAGTTTATAAGGACATTTCTTTTAGGAGGCTATGGTGCTGCAGGTGGAGCTGGTGCTGCCGCTAGAGGTCAAGGCTATCATCCCTACAGACGTTGATGTTTTTATTGTCTAATTTCTGTTGTATTTTCATATTATTTCATTAAAGCTTTTTCTCCCTTTTATATGTGGATTTTTAGCACACGTTTGGAGCGAAATATGGCCAGGGAGTGAAGTTAGATAATTGTTTTTTAAAATTTAATTTATACGTTGGTCTTTTCAAATGCCGACAGTTTATAATAGGGCGCATTTTATTGTGTATATACCGATTTAAGCTGCTTATGTAGCCAAACTTCTAATGAAAAGAAAGTAAATTTTCTATGCAACTACGTTGCCCTTTTGGATAAGTTGGCTATGTACAAAACATCACTTATTCATTTCAACTAACTTAAACCAGTTTATAAGAATCTTCTGCGTATTGAGTTTTAATGAATCTTTAAGGCAGAAATATTAATTTTATTTTCTGTGCTGATATAGAAAAACAATTTGCCATTAGTTGATATGCAGTTTGCATGTCATATAAAAAGTCGACTCCCCTCAGGGGGCCCACTTCGGTGGGTACGGGTGTGGCAATCCCGAGGTCCCTAGCCTCTCAGGGAGCTCGCTTCTTGTGAGCGCGGGAGTGGCGACCCCGAGGTTCCCTAGCTGGGCCTTTGCATTCTTCTTTCTTTCCTCCCTGCAAAGGTCTGGTTTTGTGTTGATTCTGGTTTTCTTTACAGACTTTCTTACTTAAATTCTGAGAAATATTCGTGAATATGAATGCTGGCATAGTACCTTTTTATAATGGTACCACTTAAAACCCGTTAGAAAAGCTGTTTTTTAATGTTCCTTGAGTTGTAAAAAATGTGTGCATTGATACATAGTTAGATTCAAGAACGTTTGAATTTGAAGCAAATAGGCTATTCATATTAGTAACAGGCTTATGTTGTAAAATAAATGTCTATAATGCAATTATATTATGTAACTATGTATTTGTGCTTGTATATTAAACTATATAATTTAAATGTAGATTAAAATTAAATTTAATTGATTGAAATACCAGTATTGAAGATTGGGAAATATTATTCATTATTACAGGGATTCGACAAAACAATGTGCGCACATTGCAATTTTTAAACTAAAAAACATATTTCATAAGTAACTAAGATCTAAGTAAAATTTTTTAACGACTTGTAACACGTGTTACGACAAACATGTTCGAGAAAATATATAGTATCTTATGTAATTATATATGTGGTACGCAGAATTCACGTTTTGTACTATATTCCCGTAACAAGTTCATCCAATGCCTGTAACTATGAAAAATATTTCCCATTCTTAAATGCAGTTATTTCCATCAATTAATTCAGTTTTAATTTGTATATGAATTTCATTGAAGCATTTTAGTTTATAACATAAGAATGTTACAATTAAGAACAAAAATATCTGCTCCCTTTTCGAACGTTGTTGAACCCAACTATCAACACATATTTTTTTTTACATCTCTAGGAAAATTACGACAAGTTGGTCTGTAACAGTAACTATCACCTGACACTGCCTTCACACACGAGCTATAAATTTTTTTGACAAATTTAATCGAATTAAAAATGGCCAGATAATTTATCCAACTCCCACTGTCTTTAAAACTTTTTTTAATACAGTATACATAATAAATTCTAGCCTCCGTGGACCTTTAACAGTGCCAGTTAACCTGGAATTATCTCTTCTTTTTTAAAAATCTGCATTAGTTTTCTTTTATTTGGGGGGGGGGGGGGGTGCAAATTTTTAATATAATTTTAACTCGAATTTTTTTAATGATATTTGGTTTAATTTCATTATTGATTTAATTCATTTAGTATCCGAGAAACAAAATTAAGTTATTTAAATTATCTAATGAGTTGAATGTTCAATAAAAACATAATTGATTTTTTCCCTATTTATTGAAGTTAATTTTTATTTTAAAAATAAAACATTGTCTATTAAATAAAGCAAACATTAGTAATGTAAAACAAAAACTAATTAATGTTCATAATTTGTAATAATGAATTAGCAGCAAAAAATGATTTTAGTTAAAATAATATTAATTAAAAATATATGAATATAATTTACGACAACAGCTTTTTTAGTCGTGCCCCGGGTGGCGGTCAGCATTTTTAAAAGCTTCCACTTTTAACGTTATTAACATACTGTGAGAGCTGAAATAAATTTTTTGGTATAATTTTTTCATGGTACATACTATTAAAACAAGGTATTATGCAACATTTGTATGCACTAATATTTTCCAGAATTTACATAACTTAAATGTGTTCGACGCGATAAAAAAACATTATGAAGAGTGACATTTGCAAAACACAGCGGCCGCCTATCTCTGGCTTTCCCAGTTGCGTCGTGTGTCGTCACGCGGGGAGGGAAGGCCAGGGGCAGCGTTTTTGAGGGGCGGGGTTTAGCGCAAACTTTGAAAATTAATTAAAAATAAACTGATGGTTGGATTGAGCTAAAATTTATGTCGATGTTCTTAGAATCTCATGAAGTTTCATTCACAAGTGGTATTTTACTGTTTCCCGACCCATGCAAGTTCCCCATTGCTTAGCCAGGAAAAGACCCTTAGGATGCTGGTCGCCCTATTGCCCTGACCAGTTGCCTGTGCAAACTGATGGAGCGAATGGTCAATGCCTGCCTGGTCTATTGCTTGGAGGAGAAAGGGGCCTTCTCTCTGTTTCAGAGTGGTTTCAGACACCATAGAAGCACGGTAGATAACATTTTGCTTCTGGAAACCTCCATTGGTGAAGCCTTTGTTCGAAACCAGTACCTTGTCTCCATATTTTTTGACATGGAGAAGGCTTATTATCGAACATGGAGGTACGGAATTCTGAAAGACCTGCACAATCTTGGTTTTCGTGGCAATTTACCAGTCTTTATTCAGAACTTCCTTAACACTTTAAAGACGGGCGTCGCCTGACCCATAGACTAAGAAACTTTTAGACCAGCAACTTTTTCTAATGCCTAGCTCTCCTAACGTGTCGAAAGGAACTATTACACTATTAAAGATTGATTTGTTGATTGGCATAATTGTACTTTCCGATTGAAGTGCTACTGTTTCTTCGAAATGTACAGCTGTGGGAAAAAAAATACCCACTAGTGATTATTTCGACTGTTAGTCATCCTATAAAATTGGACCTTTTTGACTATGTGAACAAATAACATTCTGAGTTCATTGCATGAGATAACCGGTCTCAAAACCTGTTCGAGAACACTCGTTCACGACTGACCACATTTTTAGGGTTTCGAATGCATCCGAACTAGTTTCTCAATCTCTTCGGCACTCGGAATAGTGACGTCAAAAATTCCGTCTAGCTCATGTTTGGGAAAGCTTCTCCGGCCTTGTTATTGAAGTTGGCCGTGGTCGGATCCACACTGTCTGAAGAGGAAGGTGTCCCTCAAGGCAGCGTCCTCAGCGTGGTTTTGTTTATATTGAAGATCAATGACATAGTGAAACAGCTACCACCAACTGTCAAAGGCACTTTGTTCGTAGACGACTTCCAAATATCTTGTGCCTCAAGTAAGATGAGTGCAATTGAGAGGCAGCTGCAGATTGCAATCCGCAAGATCACGGATTGGACAAATCATAATGGTTTTGTATTATCCAACCAGAAAACAATCTGCATGCATTTCTGTTGGAAGCGTGGGCTTCATCCAGACCCAGATATTACTTTAAATGGTGTGGCTCTGCCTGTGAGATCAGAAGCAAAGTTTCTGATCCGAAGCTCACCTTCTTGCCGCACATTCAACACCTACGGCAGAAATGCAATAAGTCGATTAACATATTAAAAGTGCTTTCTAACACAAAATATGGTGCTGATACAACATCCATGCTGAGAATTTACCGTGCTTTGATAAAATCCAAGCTTGATTACAGTGTTGCTGCCTATGGTTCTGCCAGAAAATCGGCTCTCTAGTATTTAGACACCATCCATCACCAGGGTCTGAGGTTGGCTTCTGGGGCTTTTCGTACGTCTATAGCCAATACGTTCTGTGCCAGTAGCCATCCTTACAACATCGCCGAGAAAAACTTTCATTAGCTACCTACTTCAGTATCAAAAGTAGTCATAAACACCCATTATATCACCAGATTCTTATTCCGCCTTTCCAGCAGTTCTTTATTAACAACAAGTCATTTATTCCGACCTTCTCGATTCGCATGAAAGAGCTTTTTAATTACCTCGATCTCGGAGATTTTGGAGTTTTTCATTATAACGACAACTTTTCACTTTGGGAAGAATCACCTGTACATATTCATAGCATTCACTTGTAGGAAGAATCACTTGTACATATTCATAGCCCAAACATCGATCCAATCCAAAAAGTCAACTAGGGGACTTAAAGATGAGCTGTAAGAAATTAGATTCGAGAAAATGGTAAGTCGTAAGACAAGCAGCTGTAATATACTCATTTTAAACATCACATGGTCTTTTGTGATAAGAAAATTATTACTTTTTAAGTTTGTGTAAAAAAAGTTTCAGGATATTCAGTTTAATTATTTCTCATATTAGGCTTTGGGACTACTTTAGATAGAACTAAGTCATTGGGTAATTTCAAAATAATTTGAATTGCATTAGATATATACAAAAAAATATTCCAACTAAATAAATTACTTTTATTTCTTCAGTCACAATGCAAAAAGAAAAGTCTTTAACAACAATAAAATAAATAAATTGTACTTTAAGCAAAATATATTATCTAAAAGTAAAGACTTGCACAGTAATTTGTATTGATGATAAAGAGTTTGGGATTGCAAAAAAAAAAAGAATTGAGAGTGTAACTAATTATAATACATAAATGAGATCACATTATAAACCCATTTCTATTCTTATAGCGATTCATGACAAGCAAGAATGCTTATTTACAATGCTTGTACCCTTTTTAAGTAAGTAGTTTTATGAATTATGAAATGTCCATGGAAAACATTTCTGTCCGATATTTAAAAACAGAGATTGAGTGTTATTTTTATGTGAGCACTAATAATTTGAGTAAAAGAAAGAATACATCTAATTAAATGCACTTGTACACATTAAAAGAATTAACTTTCTATTCATTTTGAAAACTGAAGCTTCCATGACATAGTACATAAAATATTTTGAAAAAAGAAACAGAGACCATGGATGGCGCCAAGTTGAATGGGATGCCCCCGGCATCAGAAGGGACATTCTGGAAATGGGTAAAATAGGAGAGAAACGCAGAACATTCATTAGAAAAGTTAAAAATTATGTTAATTTTAACAATAAGAAATAAAGCATACATAAAATAATGAATTCTGTAGCGAAATTATTTCATTATTTTGTGCGGAATTATTTCACGAGAGTATTTGTTTAATTTTTCTCTCGGCAACTTGTCTATCATCTCGCGCAATTCTATCTTTTTGAAATTCAGTTTGTCTTTGGCGTTTAAAAAGTTAGTTAGGTTTTTGGCTCTTAAGAATTTAATAAAAGTTTCTATCTTTTGAATTCTGTCATTTATGTCCACAGTATTATAAAGTAACAGGAATATAAGATCTCCCCAGCGACCTATCTGGTAGCGCCAGTGTCTGCACAGACTCGAGCATTCACCCCTGATATATTGGTGTCAATCAAAGCCAGTGGTGAGTTCGTTGTGTGGTAGGCGTGCATGGTCAAGAAGTTGACAGCAAACTTTTCATCTCTTCCTGGTGAACAGGTGGGACATTTAGTTTTAATCACTCCTATTCTGCCACATCCATAACAACTGACAGTTGGTCTTTCCACATTTAAAGTTTCATTTCTAGGGTTAGAGGGGAACGTTTTCGTTTTTTGTGGACCAGGTTTGGAATTTCGGTTAAACTCGTTACCTTGACGACACTTCGGAAATTCATTCCTCTTAGGCTCTTGAGATGTAGCCTTTTGCCTTACGCTTCTAACTTTCTATTAAAAATTCTGCAAATCAAAGTAGAAATCACGCCACGTAGTGTCAGGGCTTCTGCGATGTTGTGTGAACAACTGGCGAAACTTCTCGGCACTCATCTTAAAGCGCTTTAAAAGTATTTGCTTCACATAGTCGTAATCTTGAACATTTTCTTCACTTTCTTGAGCAATAAGTTTAGCAATGTCTTTGATGAAAAAAAACCCTTCTTAAATTAAAATTCTTTTTTTAAAGTGTGTTTTTAGTTCAATTCATTTTTATTTTGCAATCATAGTTTCCTTGTCTGAATGTTGTCTTTTTAAATAAAACTTCTGGTTAAATTTTCTACCAGTAATATTAAAAAAAAAGTAATATAAATTTTCCTACCTAGAGCTAATTTAGTTTTATATTTCTTTTTCATCCCTTTTGCCATTTTTATTATTCAAGTAAATTTTAGAGCAAATTATGCTGGTTTTTTTTTAGTCTTGGTAATATCTTTTGATGGAACCAAGAGTTAATGGATCGTGTAATTACTTTCCTGCCACCCGAAGCCTCCTCTACCCCCATCGACAGTGTGCAATCCCCTCAATTTCAGCAGGTATTTAACAATATTTTAATCAATTTAGATTATGAAAATATCAGCGATTTCAAATATAATTAAATTTTATTTAGCTCAATTTCAGCAGTTATTTAATATTTAAATCCATTTAGATAAAAAATATTAGCAATATGAATTGATGAGTGCCCTTATAATTCTACTTATTTTATGTACTGACTATTACTAAGTTGAAGTTAAAATATATTGCATTTTTTGTGGGATTATAAATTCAGCAACAAGACCTTGTTTTTTGAAAATTTGTTTTGGTAAAAAGTAATTTTTATTTTCATGAATGTTTTTAAGAATTGAAGTTGACGCCTTAATACTGTTTAGGTATATCTTCGTAATTATGGATATAAAGGAATAGACAAATTTCTTAAGAATATCAGATCTATGTATTTTTTAATTATTAAAAATCTTGTTACTAATGAAATGTCCAATTTTATCTGCAGAATCAACGACATTGATACCTTTTAATTTTATTTTTTTACGGAGCGATAGTAATACTCTTAGCCTATGTTTGTCGGATGTATTTTGTTTTTATCTTTTCCTATTTACTTTAGTATTTATATATAATTTTTTAACTTTATTACCAATCTTCTGCTATGGCCTGTACGGGTTTTGTTTCCGCTTGGCCATCAATGTGTGTTTTGCCTTTTTTGTATATGTAACAGGGTTCCCACGGGTCCTTGAAAGTCCTTAAGAAGTCCTTGATTTTTATTTTGAAAGAAGAGTGGGAACCCTGTCAGTAGTTATTGTGAAAAGGTACATTGCAATTGGTCAATTTAACATTACCGATATATACAACATACTAAACCCCCTTAACAGGAGCCCAAGACGGACCGCGACAATGAGTATTTTATAAATTTTGTTTTATTTGTTAAAATGGCGTCATATTATTAAGGGTCCTTGAAATTTTTCAAGGTGAACCAGTATCTCAACAATCCACCTGATGCTGGATCTTCAAGGGGTGGAGCAAGTGGATCTTTGGGTGGTTCTTCCACCCCTTCTGGGGGTGCAGCTGGCTTGCAGTCCGAGTTAAGCAACCCTATGGATGAAGATCTACAAGAATTGCCCAACAACATGAGTCAAGAGCAGCTCATTCAACGTGTTCATGAACTGAGAAGTGTTAAGACCATTCAGCGGAAGCACGAGGAGCTTGAGCGCGATTTGGCTGCCCTCATTATGCTCATCGATGACCTGCTACAGATGAGGCATGAGGGGCCGGATCGCGCTTTGGCTTTACTCGAAGAAAGAGTAAAGATATATTTTAATACTTGCTAGTAAAGTTAATTTTGTATTTAACGCAATTTTTAAGTAATTTTGTATTTCCTAACAAAATGTACTTTTATTTTTTCCACCGCGAAGGTGTTCCCACTTTGTCGTAGTGCGGTGGCTTGCGTGTGTTGTTGATCCCGAGAGCTACGCCGGCGGTAGCTTAGCTACTGGCAGGGTGCAGGGTCACCCATGCCGGACAGGTCGGAGGGGAGACACCAGACCAAGAGGAACACCCTGGTAAAATATATCCTTGAAAAGTCCTTGTTTTTTTTTGTCAAAAAACGTGGCCATCCTGATAACCAATGACTTTGTGAATGCCATTAGCACTTTGTCCAACCCTTTATCTTTAGTTCTATTTACGACATGTAGATGGCTGTATTGTAGTTCTGATTATCTTATTGCGCATGTGCGTATTATGTGATGACCTACTTAAATCCTTTACTTTAATAAAAGTAAGTTCGTGCAATCTACTCGAATAGTTTTGTTGTGCTTCGATCATAGTCTGCTCTGCTACGCAGTTCCCCAAGTCGGAACACACTTTTTATTTTTGAATAATAACTTCAAATTTAGGTTTTTTTTATTTGGTTGTCGTTAACTTAATTTATCCTCCATAAATTGTTCAGGACTACTATATACATCATTTGTTTATATTTTGCTTATTTAGATGAACTTGAACAGAAATCTAATTTTCGTGCGACCACTTTTTTTGCCAATTGTTGTTGACGGGTTTATAATGCTCTTTACTAATTAATAACATGATGGATGTGCTTGTAATAGGAAATTAGTTGTGGTAATTCTATACACGGTCTGATCTTCCATATATTTAAAAGCCTCACTTTGTTTTAATCTTGACTTTTGACCTGCTAAATGATTATTCAGATTGATGTTAATGATAAGGAACCTGTAAAAAAAGTTGATAAGGGGGATACATTAGCTAAGTGGAACCCTCGTACTGTAACATTGACAATCATATCATAAAGGGGAACCCAAAATTTGTTGTGCCCTGTGTTTTCTGTTTCTTGTGGGCCTGTTTCTATAACAACCTTGGAATAAAAAATTCATCATTCAAAACGTAGAGGTAACTATATCATATATTGACAATACTATTTTTCAAATTTGAAATCAATGATAGCTTTAATAATATACGCTTAAACTGCTCTGATAAGTTGAATGTTCCTCAACTACCATTTGTGTTTTGTTCGAAATATGGTATAGTTTTTAAAATCTTTTTTTTAAATACAATAACAAGCCTTAAATCTTCATTTGTGGTGATTTTTGTTTATATTTAAAACATATGCTGCCCTTAACTCCTGTATAAAAAAATTGTTAGTGTGTCTTTTTTTTCTTGTAAAGTATTAGTAATGTATAGTGAAAGAAAATATTAATTGATAAATTCAACATAGCCATACAAATTAAATGTACCGTCAAAGCGGGTATCTTTGGCCACGGAGGGTAACTTTGGCCACGTGTCGGAAAAAGATTTGTTGCTTAATTTCTCTTCATAAAATGATCTCATCTTAAATTGTTTTACATTTTTGGAAAGGTGGAAATATCGCCTTTCATTTCATGTAAAAAAAAATCTCATTCTAAATCTGGCAATACTACAAATGCTGTTTTCATTCTTACGAGCATAAAATGACAAAAATCTATCTCTTCCAACTTTTGTCTGGAACATTAAAAAAAATATTGAAAATATTTCAATAAAACACTCTATTCGATTCTTTTATTAATGAGGAAGAATATTACACCATTTGTTTTATTCTAAGTTGACTACTTTTTATGCTGTATTTAAATATTTGTAATTGGGAAGCTTTTGCCGATGAATGCGGGTAACTTTGGCCATAGATGTAAATATTTCTTTATGGAACTTTGCACTTTAAAAAATGTATGTAAAAGTGTATTAAGTTTAACTATTTTTGAAAAAATTCTTACTTTTATGATTACTCATTTTTTAGATATTTTTTTTTAAATCTCATGATTTTAAACATTAAAAAGATAAAGATAGAATGCAAGATACGTATTCCACTCAAAATCGCAAATGTCGAAAGGTAAAAATTTTCAAATTCCTAATTATAAATAGATTATTTTTCACCTTTTATAATAAAATCGTTTGCTTTTTACAAATATATTTGTTATTAAAACTTGCTTCAAAAAAGTTCTTTTTTCCTTATTAAAATAGAAGTTTATTTTTCTTCCTTTTAAGCGACAAACAATACTAGTATTCAACGTGTAATGCCATTCCACGATGCACTGCAATGTAAATGTTAAGTTATATACCATTTTAAATAACTATATGTCTTATAACTTTGTTATTTTTGGGTTTAAAGTTTTAATATTGCTATTTAAATCGCTAACACAGCTTTTAAGGATGTTAAAAAGTATGTTTCTTATGTATTTCTTGGGTGGCCAAAGTTACCCGCCCGGCTCCTAACAGTGTCTTATTTTTTAAAATTGATACCAATTTTTTATTAATTTATAAAATGAAACAAAAATGCCTGAAAATTATTCCTAAATGTACATTACTTAGAATGCATAAGGATTTTTAAGTGTTTAAATCGTTAAATTTTTCTTCTTTTGTGAAAAAAACTATGATTTTGGCCAAAGTTACCCGCACTGACGGTAAGTCATGACATTTTAAGGCTGCTCATCACCCCCATACCCATTCCTCCTTCGGTCGGGTTTGCTAATGGTAAGTCTATGGGTTTTTGTTGATTTTTGTTCCGAAAAAAGCAATGAAATTATTGGAATATTTTGATGCGGTTTTTTTAAAATTCATAAAACTCTAATAAGGTTGTGCTTTTAGAGGTTATTTTTTTAAACGTTATTTTCCTTTTTTAAATAGAAAAAAATTTAGATTAAAAAAAATTGAATAACTTTTTTTAAAAAATAACCTCTGTAAGCACAACCTTATTGGAGTTTTAAGAATTAAAAAAAACCACATCAAAATATTCCTATAATTTCATCGCTTTTTTTCGGAACAAAAACCATTTTCCCCCCATAGACTTACCATTAGCAAGCCCGACCGAAGGAGGAATGGGTATGGGGGTGATGAGCAGCCTTAATAGGACAAGCTTATGGTGGTGGTGGTTACCAAAACTACAATGCCATGGCTTCCAGTCAGTATGGAGCAAGTGCTGCAGGCTACAGTGCCATGCAACCTGCCTATCCCGGTTATGGTAAGTTTTTGTTGCCTTTTTTACAATGTAATTGAAAGTTGAAGTCTGATAAGAGGTTATTAAACTTATTTAAGTTGTTAAATTTAATCTAAATTTGTTAGACTACTAAGTAAATAAATAAAACATTTTGTTAAGTTTAAGTGTAACTAACAAGTTAATCAAGAAATAGTATTTTTCCTCTTGTTTCTCTTTGATCCTTAGCATTTTGCATAAGTACTCATATAGCATAAAAGTTGATCTATCCACTGTAATTTTTTTAATAAAAAATCTGCATAATTTTTTTTGTCTAAGAATCGTAAAATAGCATTCTTTTTTAGTTTAAGGCAAAAAAAAGTTAAATTTTGCACACAAGTACTTTAATAGAGAATGTCCATTTTTTTATGCTAAGTCTTTAACTTGGTCCAAGGTTGGTACCGATTTAATTAATGCAAGTTTTGATAAAACAAATTTAAAAAAATTGATTAAATAAAAAAACTACTTTTATGTGTTAAAAAAACAGTTAAATTCAATCACTAATGCATCCCAAGTTAAATATCATCCTCTAACAATCCCTTAACATATCTTAAAAATGAAAACCCTTCTTGTTCTTGACTATTTATCCTATCCCTTGCATTAGGCTATGCCTATGCCCAGCCCTCAGCTGCAGCCGGCTATACCCAGCCAGCCCAAGCTGCTTATGGTCAAGCCCAAGGTGCCGGCTACTCTTCAGCTGCCCCTGTTGCCGATGCGACCAAGTCACCAACCTCATACGGTAATTTATTGCAATTATCTTAAACTGGCCCTTTGACAATTGAAATTCCCGCTAACTGTTATTAAATTTTATTTAAACCAAAGCACATATTAAAAAGGTGGTCAACACAACGCCCCAACCGACAACAATGCGAAAATATCAACAAGTTAAAACATTTCTTATTCAGGGTGGTAACAGAACCTGGAAATCAGGGAATTCTCAAGGAACTTTTTAATTCTGGAAATATCAGTGAATTCTCATGGAATTTTGCAAATATCAGGGAATTTTTAAATTTTGTATACTTAAATAGCAAGTTTAGGTTCCTGTGATCATTACTAAGAGACACTTGATAAAAAAAATATTATGGTTGATCTTATTTGCCTGAAGGACCAATCTTAGAGGAAGGTTCAACCTCTGTAGAATCATGTTATAACATGATTCTCTGATCACATTATTCCTTTAAACTTATTCATTCTTATTTTCTGAAATGTAGAAAAGTTATAGGTAGGTTAACCCATAGTCCGGAATGTCTTAATTCCCTTGATGTCTGGATTAAATTTGCTGTACTGCATTTGAATTGTGTGTATTGCATGTTTTCTAGGTAATTGTAAAATCAGAGAATTTTTTGTGGAAATATCAGGGATTTTTTTCTAGGATTTTGTAACCACCCTGTTATTAAATAATATTGTCAGATAATGTATCCAATTAGTAATTCAATTAATAAAACTCATTAGGAGAAGTTGTAAAATAGGTTATTATAGCAGGCCTCGCAAATGGTCCCTTTTTTCCCTAAAAGTCCTTTTTTCAAAAAAAGTCCCTAAAAGTCCGTTTTTGAAGTAAAATGTCCCTTTTTTCCCTATTTTTAGAAAATGTTTACAATTGTGACGAGTGAGAGCGCTAACGGATCTCAGAAAAACGAAAAATATTTGTCCAATTTCCAAGGTTTCTCGATTTCCGTATTTACTTATGTGGTTCTAAAATATGACACCCGCCGTCAATAGCCCTCGTGTAGCTCTAGTGCGACGATAGTTCAAAACCTAACCTAATTTACTTGTTTTGTTGCCAGTATTTTTCACGAAATTCACTGCTTTATCGGAATACCTCTTTGTTACTTTTGTAGCTCCGGTTCAGGCAAATCGGTCCAACCAGAATATTTTCCTTCGATCAAGTTTTCGGGGTTGACCTTGTTATCGAAAGAACAGCTTGATTTTTTGTTTATATTTTCAAACTTTTTTCAGCTTTCTTTTACTTCGGATTATACTGGGGTTTTTGATTTTAGACTGGTTGTTCATTTTTTTTTAACATCGAAATATCGCCGAAATTTTAAAGTGTCCAGGGATTATTGGTGCCTAAATTAGGAGTTCTGTACTGTGTTAGCTAATTTCTGAAAATTCGCTAGTTCACTGATTTTTTAGTTTTAAGTATTTTAAGTTCTTAATTTATGGGATTTCAATAAGGAGTCATTTATTTCAATTTTTAATAACAGATCTTCAGGGTTTTCAGATTCTTTTTGTGCGAAAATGGTTCGTGAAACGCTGATTTTCAAGTTCATGACTTGAAAACTTTTAGGAGATTCACTATTTAGGAGATTCACTGATTTCGAAAGCATCGCAATTCAACGACTTCCGAGAATTTGAAATTTTCCAGACTCTTGAAACTCGGGGTTTACCGATCTTTGAGATTTTGTGAATCATTATTTTTCAAAAAAAAAAAATCCATTTGCCTATTTTGAAAGGCTTATAATTCACCTGTTTTTGAGGGTTTTCCATCAATCAAAATGTTCATTTCTGTCTTTTCAGGTTAAAACTTAAGGAAATAATTCATTAAGCTAACAGATGTCAAATATAAACTTAAAGTTAGAATTATGAATACTATAATAAATGAAATATTAAAAAATTAACATTCTAAAAAGTATCACATAACGATATGTTACGTGGTTTTGCTTCATTAAAATTGAAGATTGTAACTTTAAATATTAGATAACTTTTAGCCTACAAAAAACCCACCGAGTTTTTATTTTAATGCCAATAATTTAGATGGTAAGCCTATTTTAAGTATAAAATATAGGTTGATTTAATTAAGCTATTGTTTAGTAACTTTTGTTAATTAACCAATAATTTTCAAGTACAAATTTGAAAATGTAGTGGTATAATTGGTTATGCGAGAACCCTTGAAAAAATTGAAAATATGCCTTGAAGTTCTCGAAATATGCTTGAATTTTTACTAGCAATTTTGATGGACACCTTGTCACAATTTTTTTTTCTAAAAAAATATCCCTCGATCCTTTACATTCAGATTTAGCAAGCAATAAAAGTATGATAACCTCCATGCTTTTTTTCCTTCATTTTCCTTTGTTTATTCCTTTTTTTTTATATTGGAATATTTGTTACTTAATTGGCAAAAATATTTTACATTTAGGAGTTAGTTTTAGCTACTTAAAAAAGTAGCATAATGTATTGTGCATGAAAAGTTGGAGAATAAAATTTTTAAATTAATATACTATAACATTACTAATGCATAATTTCTATAATAAGAAATATTATACTTGTATCTTTGTTTTAAAATATACGTAAAATTGATGGTCCTTAAAACTCCCTTTTTTGAAGAAAAAGGTCCCTTTTTTCCCTAGGGACAAAGTAAAATTTTGTTGCAAGGCCTGTTATAGTTGTTACAAAATTCTGTTTAATTTTTAAAAATTATATTTTAACTTTTTGTTTCATTTGCTCTTTGAAATACTAAGAAAGAAAAGAGACAAATTCTGAATTTTCTGAACAGGTTTAAAAGGGATTTCGCTTAAAGCGATTTTGCTTTAAGAGTTTTTAATCATTAGTTCACAGCTTTTTTGGCCAGGGAAATGCTTTCAGTTCATCTTAAGCAAAATTTCCTGTTAAGTGAGTTAGCTTTAACAAAGTTCGACTGGATATTATTTTCAAGTGTAATAACTTTTATACTTGTTATACCTTTAACCTAGTGAGTGCTTACCTCAAAATACGGTTTAACTGCATTTAAAACATCTTGTTGCTCTTTATTCTCCTTGATTTAAAATCTTTTGTTTCTCCTTTTCACTCCAAAAATACACTGACACATTTTTAAATCAAAGTATAAAATTATTACTTTTTAATTCTAGAATCACCCTTGCTTTCATTTCCTCTTTATTAGAAGTGTTTTGTGCTATTTCCTAATTTCCCCCCTAAAAATTAAGTAACCAATATATTTATCTATTAGACTAGAAGGGGAATTTTGTATTTAAGACAAGCAACCAAATTTTTTAAAATTTGTTTTTTTTTACATGGTTATACCAAAACCGACCTTAAGTTTGCAGCAGAGAAATGTACTAGGCGGAGGAATTTGCGTAAACAACGCTGCTGGCGCCGAAATTTCGAATCCTCCTATTGGCTGCCCCTCTGACCCTGATATTCGTGCGCCCGGTTACGTCAAAATCGAAGGGAAAAAAATAATTAAAATAACACTCTAACTGAAGCTAAACCAGGGTGTCTACAGGTCCCGAAAGTCACGGAAGTCCCGAAAAAGTAGCGAAATCAGAAATCGGTCACGAAAGTACCGAAAAAGTAACGAAATTGATACTAGGGTCGCGATTTTTTTTTTTTAAAAAATCGTTTGAAAATCCCCCAATCATAAAAAAAAGTCTGGAAAGTCCTTGGATTTCCAATTTGTGAAAAAAAAAACGATTTTTGTGCGGCGCAATTCTGCCTTGTCGGATCCTCGCCATAAATAATAAAAAAAAACGATTCTAAAACGTAGCGATGATAAACCGAAACTGGTTGTTTGCCTTAGGTTAACAGGTATTTCGTTCGGTTAAGGGGTCTAAGGAGTCTTAAAAATGTGCAAAGAAGATACTACAAAGCAAAGTTTGATCTTTCATGTCATTTTTGAACTACTCAATGTATAAGTATAATTTTTTTATATGTAATTCTACAAGATTTATTTATTATAAAACAAGTTTTAAAATTTATGAAACTTTAGCCAAAACTAAAATAAATGATATTAAACATGAAGGTAAGCTGTGGAAATAAAAAAGTACCCACTTGAGGTTATTTCATCCGTTAGTCACCCTATAGAATCGGACCTTTTTGAGATTGTGTAAAATTAACATTCTGAGTTAATTGCACGATACAAAATTTGCATAAGGGTCCGTCTTCATATTAAAAATATTACGATCTTTGAAATTTCCAATAGCAACACCCAATTTTAATATATCAGAAACGTTAAGCACTCTTGAAAACCCTTAAATCTAAGTTTTTGTTACATTTGGATGAATATTTGACGAGTTATTCAATCGAATCACTTGTGGACCTTTTGGGGACCATCTCTAAAATGACAAACAAGCATACATGCAAGGCCGTCTTTATTTATCAATCACACATGCAATCTTATACACAGTCCCCTAAAGGGTAATTAAAAAGTATTTTGTGATTTACACAGCAAATTATGAATAAAAAAATTTAAAAATTTGGATTTCGCTTAAGCTTCTCGTCTTAAATTTATTTCTTTAAAAATATTAAGGGGCCTCCATTCATATTTTTTTTTAAAAATTAATATAATAATTATTTAAAAATATAAAAATTGTTTTAAATATCCCAATATTGAATGCATTTTGTTTGGGTCATTATAATTTCCTTCCAGTAAAAAATTCGTTTCATTATCTTAATTATTTATGGATCGGGATAGTTTTTTATGTGCAACTCATTTAACATTAAGGGACCTAAACTTTGCACGTCTCTAACTCCTCTAATAATGCTTAAAAACTAACAAAATTTGGCATTTCGTATTAACATAGGTCAGAGATTTGAAATATGAATTCAAAAAGGGGTGTTGCTATTGGAAATTTTAAAGTTAGTAACATTTTTAATATGAAAATGGCCCCTTATGCAAATTTTGTGTCATGCAATTAACTCAGAATGTTAATTGTTCACAATGTCAAAAAGGTCCGATTCCATAGGATGACTAACGGCCAAAATAACCTCAAGTGGGTACTTTTTTATTTCCACAGCTGTACTTGAACACACTGTGATTAGGCTTGCGCGGCAAATTGTGAGGTCAAAATTGAAAAAATGAATAAGAAAAGGACTTTATATTGTACAAATATGTACAGACTAGGACTTATACCTAAATTCTCAGCTCAATTTTAATTAGAAATTATTTTAAGAACTTTTTTCTAAAAAAAATAAAAAATTAAAAATTTTGAATTTAAATTTTTTAAAAAATAATTTTTAATTGAAATTGAGCTGAGAATTTAGGTATAAGTCCTAGTCTGTACATATTTGTACAATATAAAGTCATTTTCTTGGTCATTTTTTCAATTTTGACCTCACAATTTGCCGCGCAAGCCTAATCACAGTGTGTTCAAGTACCTTCATGTTTAATATCATTTATTTTAGTTTTGGCTTAAGTTTCATGAATTTTAAAACTTGTTTTATAATAAATAAATCTTGTAGAATTACATATAAAAAAATTACACTCATTTATTGAGTAGTTAAAAAATTACAAGAGAGATCAAACTATGCTATGTAGTATCTTCTTTGCACATTTTTAAGACTCCTGTGACCCCTTAACACATTCGCTGCCACTATATCATCGATAGAAGCTTCATCGATAGAGGCTGGTGAAGTAGAAGAACATCCTGTTTTTTAAAACCTGTTGGTTACAATGGAAATGAACTAACTATTCTTCATTTTCGAACAAGTACAAATCTTAGTTCGATGTCGTAAAATTGCAAGGTTAGGTTGAATTAACGTCGCTAACTAAAGCTACAAGGCAGCTAGTCCTAAAAATACGAGGAAGTGTTCCTGGCGAAAGTTTACACTTCGCAATAACACAAAAACTGCAAGAGCATTAAAATATATGTACGGAAATTCATCAGTCACATCTGGGATTACTAGGCGGTTGGTTGGTAGGACATAAATATGTTCAGGCTTGTGTTCTTGGTCAGAGACCCGCATTACTAGGTGTCAATTAAATATGACACAAAAGGATAGATGAAAGAGCTAGAACGTGTAGTTTGTGTAAAGACTAGACCATCATGCTTATAACGTTTACAAACTAACTTGGACTCATAAGAACTGTTGGCAAAATTGCACTATGAATTTCATTAGAATGTGCTGTTATCGATGAATCGGAACCACGCGACTCCCTAAGGAGTCAGTGGCACGTAACGTGTTAAAAACCGGTTAAACTGCAATCGGTCTAAAAGGCTTTTAGCATGGAAACCAAAGTTAGAAAAACGCTTTTGCCTAGCGTGCATCACGTGACTTCGGTGCAATTAATCACTTCATTGTTCTAAATGAAGAGCTAATCACAGCACAGTTGAGAATTATAAAAAAAATAGGACTGTGAAGTTTAGAAATTTATTTAATATTTTAACTGTTGTATAAATTCCTTCTCCGAAAAACGAATGACTGTTTTATGAGTATCTTTATTTTCTAAATAACATTTTTTCAGCATTTAATGTTCCTTCAAGTAGGATAAACAGCTTAACAGCCAATTTGTTATTATATTAAGAACCGGTTTTTGTTTACCGTCGCAAGAAACCGGTTACACCGTTTTTTGTGTGGCGGTTTAACCGGTTTAAAACCGGTTATACCGTTTCCGATTTTCCATCCTTTGTAAAATCACAAATGTTTCGAAAGTGTTGCTTAAACTTTTTTCGCAAAGGCCTTTTGCAAAAACAAATTGAGGTTTCAGAGAAAAGGATTTAAACAGCAATTCTCTAATAAATCGAAGAATCTTATTTTTTATTTAGAGAATACGTACTGTAATTGATTTTTTTTAACTTTATATTATTTTTCCACAATGCTCTAAGTACTGATGTAACTTTTTTGAAACAAAATTTCAATATATTTTTTTCAAATTGAAGTTGTTGATTTTGTGAGTGTAAGAAAAAAAAATTATGCCATATAAATAAATGGATGTATACGGAGTGGTGGTATTAGCTTTATATTTTTGATTGATAACTTAGTAGAGGAAAATTTATTTAAAAAAAGATACGAAGTATTATAAAAAGGTGAGATTATTTATATTCTTTTAAACATAAACAGTGTTAGAAGGTCACTTAGTGGTTGGACCTGAATATAAACTTAGTTTTCATCAAAAAGTTGTGAAATTTCCCGTTCATGAATTAACGATTTCATAAACTTGGTATTCTTTCGTGGTCATGGATTTTTTCTATGGAATCCCAAAAAGTCATGGAAAAGTAATGGAATTTGGTTTTGGGAATCCAGTAGACACCCTGTAAACTAATAAAAATAATAAATTTATGTCTTGAAATAACAAATAAATTTGTTTATTGAATGTGAAATACCTTTTTGTATTCGATTCTCGCACTCAAAAATGAGAACTATTTACCCTTTTTCTCGTAGAACATTTGTATACTGCAAACTTAAGGTCGGTTTAGGTATAGTTGATTTGATTGTTTTTTCAATGAAGAAGATGCAATAGAAAACTATGAAAATTTAATCTTAAAAAAATCTATTTGGATCCTATCTTTTACAATGTTGAAATTTTGTTCTTAAATTTTTTTCCTGATGGTAAATCAACCTTCCAATTTTATTATTGCTTTGAAATTTCTAAAAGCAACTTTTCATGTTTATGAAATGTGTTAATGTATATAGATTGTTGTTTATAAGGGCGTTTCTTTTAGGAGGCTATGGTGCTGCAGGTGGAGCTGGTGCAGCTGCTAGAGGTCAGGGCTATCATCCCTACAGACGTTGATGTTTTTATTGTCTAATTTCTGTTGTATTTTCATATTATTTCATTAAAGCTTTTTCTCCCTTTTATATGTGTATTTTTAACAACACGCGTTTGGAGCGAAACATGGCCAGAGGGGAAGTAAGATAATTCATTTTTTAAAAAATTTATTTGTAGGTTGGTCTTTTCAAATGCAGACAATTTATAATAGGGCACATTTTATTGTGTATTTACCGATTTAAACTGCTTATATAGCCAAACTTCTATTGAACAGAAAATAAATGTTCAACGTAACAACATTGTTTATTTGAATAAGTTGGATAAATGTACAAAACATCTATTTATTTCAGCTTACTTAAACCAGTTTATAAGAATCTTCTGTGTATTGAGTCTTAATGAACCTTTAATGCAGAAATATTAATTTTATTTTTTGTGCTGATATAGAAAAAGCAATTTGCTTTTAGATCTATTAGTTGATATGCAGTTTGCATGCCATACAAAAACTCAACTAGGGGACTTAAAGATGAGCTGTAATAAATTGGATTCGAGACAAAGGTAAGTCTTATGAAAAGCAGCTCAAATATACTAATTTTCATTTTAGACATCACATGGTCTTGTGATAAGAAAATGATTATTAAAGTTATTTGTGTAAAAAAAGTTTCAGGATATTCAGTGTAATTATTTCTCGTATTAGGCTTTGGGACTACTTTAGATAGAACTAAGTTTTTGGGTAATTTCAAAATAATTTGAGTGGCATTAGATATATACAAAGAATTATTCCAACTAAATAAATTACTTTTATTTCTTCAGTCACAATGCAAAAAGAAAAGTCTTTAACAACAATAAAATAAATAAATTGTACTTTAAACAAAACAAATTTCACTCTTCAAATCGAAACTATATTCCAGATATTCACAAACGAGCTAAAGAGTTAAGGCAAAACATCCAGTCCACATTGAAGTCCTGCTTTTCTGCGGCACAGATGTACATGTGTATTACGAGTTAGCCAAAACCAGTCGAAAATATATATTGCGGCAGTCCCAATTAAGTCGAACTGTATGCAGAAAAGAGACCCATCGTAAAAATACTAAGTTTTTCAGAAAAATCTTTGAAGGCGTTTTTTTTTTCATTGCATTGTATTATAAAAAAACATCGACTTGTTCACTGTCTTCCTTCCAATTTTTCTACCAATTGATTTAATTTTAGCTGTAATCGCTAGATCTTTAAGTTTTGAATATTATAGCATTTACAACTTGAAGTCATAGAAATAGGTCACTTTTCCACCTACGATGCGATATGTCAATTTTTAAATATGCCCCATTGAAATAATACATTTAGATCTATATCTTTATTCATAAAATTACATTGCACTAGAGCTACACAAGGGATATTGGCCTCGTAGTTTAGAACCATCAGATGAGGCTGTCATCCGGCATAGCCCCTCAGTGTTTAAGCTACTACAAAAACACTAAACAAGTAAAGATGTTCAGCATTTTAAAGATTTTTTTTTGTGTGTTCAAAATCATGTTGATTATTTTAACTAAAATTCCCCGTTAAAACATTTTCGACTAGCTTTGCAAACATTTCAAGTCTTATGCTGCCTTGGCGACATTCAATCAAGTCTATGTACATAAGAAAAGGCTTTTCTGATTGCTCCCTTCCTTTTGAAAGACATTCCAGCATCCTTCATATTATAAGCCATGGACGTTGCAGGCCTCGATTTGGCTAAGAAAATAGTTTTTTGTGTGTGTGTCGTAGAAAATAAGTGTTCACGTTATGTGTTGGCTAATAGCTGTTCTAGGCACTTGCTGGGCACTGTTGGCCATCACAATGAGCTTCTCCAGGGTAGATCGGACCTGAAAACAGAATTAAAAACTTTTAAAGGTTACCAATGAACGAGCTAACCTTGTATCTTATTAGGGGTATACCTATGAAATGACCTTTTTTTTTTTTTAAGAAAACTTACCAGTGAATTTTGCATCGCTGGATCAGGGTAATAAATCGATCAAGTATGTACCATTAAAATCGGTAGCTTTTGCTCATCTTTTTGGTAAATTATGGATTTCTTCGGGATAGAACTTTGCGTCCTGGGAGGTAAAAAACGAAGATGCCCATTTTTCAACTTCATCAAAATTAGTGAAGTGCTGCTCAGCCAGACCATGTTCCATGGATCTGAACAAGTGATAGTCTGAAAGATAAATGTCTGGAGAATATAGCGGGGTGCAATAAAACATCTCATTCCAGGTTTTTTAAGGTGTTTTTAATATTATTTGTGGTGCAAGGCTATGCATTGTCATGGATCAAAATAACTTTTCAGTGTCTGCTCAACTTTAATAACTTTTCCGTCCGAGCTCATTCTTTCCGTTTGTTGAGAAATCCACGGTTTAAATTGGTTAATTATTGTTGATATTGGTCAGAAGTAACTATTTCACCAGGTTAAAGCAGCTCATACAAAAGAATGCCCTTTTGGTCCCATCAGACGCAGAGCACTGTCTTCTTTTCAAAGTGATTCCTCTTTGGAGTCGATGTTGAGGGTTGGCCTGGATCAACCCATAATTTTTTTTAGTTTAGGATTGTCAAAATATATCCACTTTTCATCACCTGCGACATTTCGATTGAGAAAACTCTTTCTTTGACGACGATTCAAAAGTTGTTCGCAAGTGACTTTTTGGTTCTCTATCAGTCTTTCTGTTAAAGCATGTAGTACCTAATTTCCTTCCTTGCAAATTTTTCCCAAGGCATGCAAACGTTTACTTATACATTTCTGGGTTACATTTAATATTTCTGAAATATGTACCCCCAAGTCATAATTGGGTTTTCATCCAAATTTGTTTGCAATACTTCATCTTCACAATTTTTTTGGTAGTTTTCCCTTATCTTTGTCTGTCACATCAAAATATCCATTTTTAAGTCCACAAAATCCTCATTTTCAAATTAATTCAGATGGACCCCTGTTTCCATAAGCTTTCTTTACCAATTGAAAAGCTTCAGCAGCATTTTTTTTCAAAATAAAGTAATGGATTCAAATTTCCCGCAAATGACCCTTTGTTGGCATCAAACACGACATCTTCAAAACCCAGAATGACTATGAAAAAAAAAAACACCAGTAACTAATGACCCCTACCAGGTGAAAGGTTAAAAGTAGTCTGACAAAATGCTAGTAGGGCGATTCCACACTTTTATTACCCCGGGTGCAGTGCCATCTGTTCATAAAATGTCATTTCATATAGGTATACCCCTAATAGATATACAATTTAAAATGCGAGTTGACTCTTTTTGCTCTTAACCCTCTAATGCATGAATTTTTATTTTCATCCCAAATATATATATATGTATCTTTAATACTCACACTATGGGGAAAATACTAGAAAAAATATAACTGAATTAGAATTTAAATAATTTAAATTTTTAAAAAAAATTTCCATATGACAAAAACCAACTGCAAAATTCCAATTTTGATAATAATGACTAGAAAACTACTAAAAATATTTCAAAATAACCCTTTTTAACTATGATTAATTTTTCAAAACAATTTATTAGTATTTAGTACTAATATTATTATTCTTCGAATACTGCCAAAAACGTAATTTCACAAAAGTTAACAAAGTTACCCTCTAATAAGTTCTTTAATTTTGAATACACTTTTACTACTGTCATCTATGAGGATTATTAGTAGCTAAAACTTTAAAATGAAATGTAATAGATGAAAAAAACACAGATTTGTCTAGGAGGATTTACTGTTTTTATAGTTAGCCTAGAAATAAAATAGAAATAGAGCCAATAGAGTCTATATAATCTAATCTATAAAGTGTTACAGCAAAAACTCTGGATATGAATTGAATCTTGAAGAAACTAAAGCAAATGCTTGAAGTATTCTTGTATCTCACAAACATCAATTGAGTAAGTTAGGTTTTTGTATAAGACCATTTTTTTTTAAATCTATAGATCTCGCTATTGACTAACCCAGGTCTGAATACTCTTTCTATGCAAGATTGTAACTTTTAATAGCAATGTTAACTAAAAAGGTTATAAATAAAAATCATTACCTCGACTAAACTTTCTATTCTCTCTTCTAAGCTTCTAACTACAGTACTAAAATCGGATGGAAGAATATCAGGAATTTTTTCAAAGCTATAATAAAAGATATATATATTAGTTAGGAAATAAAAATAAAACCATTTAAATCATGATTAATTTTAAAGGAATACATAACGGCATTTTTATTTTCATCCCCATAAGGTAAGGTCATCCAATAAATCTAATGCTAGAATTTTAAATTATTCTGCACTTTTTTACCAATTATATAAGTAGGAAAAAACCTCTAATTTTGGGTTATTAATTTACATTAAATGCCAATTACCTTGGAATGCTCAGTGATAAGTCATCCTGATCTAAAAGCTTTTGGTGTAGAAGGTGTATTCGATATAAAAGAACAGTCGTTGAAATAAAAAGAACGATAAGCCTGCAAAACAGAAAGCAAATAATTTAGTTTATTCAAGTTATTAATTCAAAGTTAGGAATTTGTGAACGAAATGTAATCAATCTAATACTTACAAAAGTGTAGAGATTACAAAAAGAAGAGATGTCCTAGACAGTCTGAAAAATAAAATATGTATCTTAAAATTTATTTTAAACAGAATTTTCATAATTTTTTTAAAAAATATTTTTTGTAGAAATGAAATTGTTCAGTGATTTAAATTTTAGGGTCAAGAAATGTGTTTCAATGAAATATTAACTTGAAGTAAATTAAAATATTATTAATCTATACTTACTGCGATAAATTTTTTACAAGCTCTTCTATTTTGATCAAGTAACCTAAAATAAAAAATATATATATATATATATATATATATATATATATATATATATATATATATATATATATATATATATATATATATATATTATATATATATATATATATAATATATATATATATATATATATATATATATATATATATATTATATACTACACATTAAAAACGCAAAAAAAGAAAATAAACATGGTGTTTGAAGTTCAAATTTAGAGGACATATTTTTTTTTATCTGACGTTGAAACAACTATTAATGTAGGACAGAATTAGAAAGGACAATATTTTAACTGACATAATTAAAACAACCCCATTATTTTTTCGTCAGTAAGACTTTCGTAATACTTCAACTGCAAAATTATACTCCATTGCTCTTGGCCCCTTAGGGGGGAATGGGCGCGCAGGACCAGGGGTCTCCAAACTCAAGTGCCTCAATGTTATTCCAATGGGGAAAAAACTTTTCTTTGCCACATTTCTCCGGCTGTATTGAATATTTTTACTAGCGGATTTTTTATGTGATAAATGTAGCTGACTTACAGGTCTCTATCTTCCCATTTTTTGAAATTAGTACGAATATTTTTTTTAGTATTCAATAAATTATTTTACACAAAATATTCGAAGCAATTTCAAAAAGTGGGAAGATAGAGACCTGTAAGTCAGCTACATTTATCACATAAAAAAATCCGCTTGTAAAAATATTCAATACAGCCGGAGAAATGTGGCAAAGAAAATAATTTTTTCCCATTGGATTAACATTGAGGCACTTGAGTTTGGAGACCCCCGGTCCTGCACGCCCATTCCCCCTTAAGGGTTCAAGTAGACCTGCTGTGCTTATTTCAGCTGATGAGATGGGAGATGAAACAAGTTGCATGTAAAATTAACGAATAAAATAGTCACAATATCGACTTGTAATATGTACAACTAATTCCAGAAAATTATGTATAATTGGCGAACGCTTTTTTTTTTCCCTGCTCTTGAGGCAATTTAGTGCCATCTAGATACTTCTTTGCTGTACTTAACTCCTTGTTTACACAAAGTTATTTTTTGTTAACATTAGTATTCTCAAGGAAGCGGTTGCGATCGTTTCTCACGCTTGCATATAATGTCACAGAGACATTAACGTATCGCATTTAAAAAAAAAAAAAGGAGTGTCAATCATAACGAACGCCAAGATTATGGAGTTTAGGAAACCCATTCTCCGTTTGCAGCGACTGTAATCACAAGATATTGCAATTAACTATCAGACTGATGCCATCCCCACTCTTTAGTTCCCCAGCTAGCTTGTTCCCCACTCCTATGCGACTGTATTAGCATTACCTTTCGCAAAGTTGAGGCCGCCGCCGCTCCTGGCCGCCTGCTGCTTCTGGTGCCTTTGTGGGGGCGGATGGTGCCTGGTGGTGTCATCCACCGTGGTGGCGTAACAGTTCGTCTTTTTGGTGTCCTCCACTTCAGGGGTGGTGGCCATGTCAGAGCTGGTCACGACGATTTGGTCGTCAGACACCAGGTTGCCAGAGATGCCGCTGCTCACGGAAGAATCCTCGTCCTGTAGCTGAGGAATGCGAGGAGGGTGGTTAGTATTTCGTCTCTTAAGTTCCCACATGTGCTATCTAACTTTGCAAAAAGGTAGAATAAATGTACTGAACGGTAACCCTGGGCGAACTTTCCAAAATCGCGCCAGAAGTCGGCCGAAAACCCAACTGAAATGATAGGATAGGTTTGAATTATCGTCGCATTAGAGCTAGCTACTCGAGGGAGAGCCGAAAAACGTGTTTATTTAAGGGGTCACAGGAGTCTTAAAAATGTGCAAAGAAGATACTACAAAGCATAGTTTGATCTTTCATGTCACTTTTTAACTACTCAATAAATGAGTATAATTTTTTAAAAAGTAATTCTACAGGATTTATTTATTATAAAACAAGTTTTAAAATTATGAAACTTTAGCCAAAACTAAAATAAATGATATTAAACATGAAGCTATTTGAACACATTTTTGATTAGGCTTGCGCGGCAAATTGTGAAGTCAAAATTGAAAAAATGACCAAGAAAATGACTTTATATTGTACAAGTATGTACAAACTAGGACTTTTACCTAAATTCTCAGCTCAATTTTAATTAGAAATTATTTTAAGAACTTTTTTCTAAAAAAATTAATAAAAATTTTTAAATTTTGATTTTAAATTTATTTTTAAATAATTTCTAATTAAAATTGAGCTGAGAATTCAGGTATAAGTCCAAGTTTGTACATATTTGTACAATATAAAGTCATTTTCTTGGTAATTTTTTTTAATTTTGACCTCAAAATTTGCCGCGCAAGCCTAATCACAATGTGTTAAAATAGCTTTATGTTTAATATCATTTATTTTAGTTTTGGCTAAAGTTTCATAAATTTTAAAATTTGTTTTATAATAAATAAATCTTGTAGAATTACATATAAAAAATTATACTTGTATATTGAGTAGTTAAAAAATTACATGACAGATCAAACTATACCTTGTAGTTCCTTCTTTGCACATTTTTAAGACTCCTTAGACCCCTTAAGTTCCCACATGTGCTATCTAACTTTGCAAAAAGGTAGAATAAATGTACTGAACGGTAACCCTTGGCGAACTTTCCAAAATAGCGCCAGAAGTCGACCGAAAACCCAACTGAAATGATAGGATAGGTTTGAATTATCGTCGCATTAGAGCTAGCTACACGATTGAGAGCCGAAAAACGTGTTTATTTAACACCTGCTGTTCGGACTTTCTTGTTACATATATCTCAGCATTACATTATGTAGACCGATATTATGTAACAAGACAAGAAAGTCCGAACAGCCGGTGTTAAATAAACAAATACGTTTTTCGGTTCTCCCTCGTGTAGCTAGAATGCGACGATAATTCAAACCTATCCTATCATTTCGGTTGGGTTTATCGGCCGACTTTTGGCGCGATTTTGAAAAGTTCACCAATGGTTACCTTTCAGTAAATTTCTACTGTTTTGCAAAGTTAGAAATGGGAACTTAAGTGACGATTTAACCCTTTGCAACCGAAGATTTTTATCAACCTCGTTTTATGAAATATGATATCAATCCCCGCCTTCTCGCTCCCGTGAAAATTACGGGGGGTGAGGGGGGATTCCCCCCCACTATTTCTCACTCTCGTGATATTTCCGGCCTGGGGGATTCAGAAGTAACAAGTCAATAAGATAACTATCTTGGAGCCACCAATGAAAACGCCAATAAAACTAGCTATTTTTTTTAAAATTCAAACTAAAAACTTATAAAAATTCAAGTGCTCAGTGCAAAAACGTGCAAAGTGGTAAAAAAGTGAAAATGAGCTTGAAAGTTTTTCGTTTTCACTTCGTACGTTAAAAACGGTACTTACTAAAGATTAAAAAAATAACTTAAGATTTGCGAAAATTGGGAAGCTTGTTTTTAAAGGAGGGCACTGCATGATCAATGACACAAAAATCTCATTTTTGTTTTCAATATTGTCTTTACCAATATTGTCATTAAACACGTTCGTCCACTAAGCTCTACATTTCATGAATTGAGATGGACATCTTCGATGGGCAAACCACTTTTGTCAATTTCAGAGGGTAAAAATGGCGTCAAAAAATAAAGAAACTTACCAGCATGTTAGCAGGTGACACCTCGCTATCACTGTCATCTGGTAATCCTAATCCCTAAAAAGAAAAAGATTTAGTTCAAAAACGCACTTTAAACAATTAAAAGTCAGAATTCATACTATGTGTTCAGAAATAATTACGAACTACATAAAACTAAAAAAATTTCCACAGAGTGTGTTATATGTGTTCAGACTAGATAGACCAGATTTGTTTAAGTTTAGTTACCAAATTTGTTTAATTTTATTTGTGATAGAAAATAAATGAAAATCGTTGATTTTGGCTTTAAGAAGTTTATAGATTATAGCTGGATGCTGTGAGTTACTAATGTGTATAAATTTTATGTAGAAACGGTTGTATATGACACTTACTGTTACGAACCTAGTTGTTTCCCGATAAGAATTTAATCAGGCCCGGACTGGCCCGCCGGGCCATCGGCCCTCGGACCGGTGCGCCTTTCTCAAAAAAAAAAAAAAAAAAATCTGACTAAAATTTTTTGAAGCCTAGATTCATCTTCTCGTAAGTATTCCGCACTTTAATGATGTGCACGGATACTTATTTTTTAAAGTGGATCTGCATATCTTTAGGGAAGGCACGGGAGAATTAAACATTGCAGCACCGATATCTAGAAAGGCGCCTTCACTCGGAGCCTCTGCTTCACTTCCATACAGGGCGCTGATGAGCCGGTTAAATAACGATTACATTTTCATATGCATGTAATTACTTTAAGGTGGTATATGTTCGGTCTTACGTGATCCATTAATTAGATGGTTATACGAAACAGAACTTTCAAAGGTAATCACCATGGCTTGACGCTTTAACACACTCGACAGAATCAATTGTAACTATAAATTTTAAAAGGGACATTTTGTTAAATATTAAAAAACGATCTTATTAAGGCGCCTTCCTTTACATACAAGCGCCAAACGGCCTCCTATATATATATAAAGCGTGCATTTCCCAATATATTATTAATCTTGGGTGCTGGATGTAAAAAAATCCAAACACCCAAGAAGTAGTTCTAGTGCAGCATTATCAATAAAACTAAATGTTAGTAAAAAAAGTCATTTTTTAAAACCTTTTAAATGTGGGTCTTGTTTATCAATCTTGAAAACCTGGTGCTGAATATTATTTGAATTGTTTCATTTTAACGATACGATATCACATAAAGCGCCCTTGGACTTCGCTGTTAAAAATATCAATTCTTGGTGCCGAATATTATTTAATTATTTAATAATCTTTATCGTGGTGAGCGTTCGTTTTTTTCTGTTGTTCTCTTTATTAGTTTCAACTCAGACGTAAGGCTTCATGTCAAATGTCAGAACTATTTTCACACTCCACAAAGAAAATTTAGACAAAATATATGCATCGTTTGCGATTTTGAAGTATACTTTCTCACTATATCATGCGATTCAGCTGCTGTTTTGACCAAGTTTGTGCTGGTTGGACCTCGATTTGTTTGGTGTTTTAAAGTTTCCCGGGTATCAAACGTCCAAATAAAAAGTGTAGGTTGCACATTTGACATCAGAAACCTTTTACTTTTTTTTTGCTTGATTGTATCATTCCGATTAGATTTTTTTTATTTGAAAGGTATGATATCCGAGACATCTTTGTACTTTTTGTCCATTTATGCGTTTAATAGTTGCAGAGGGTCGCGTCAATGTAGTTGAATTTGTTGTTTTGAGCTCTAAAAATAAATTTTTTGCTATGAATGATCAAGTTCTGACAGTTTTTTGTGATTTAAAATCTAGATATCAGAGACATATCTTTTTGCTTTTTGTAGATCCGAATATTTTTTAATATTAAAGTAACAATTGCCAAGGCCATCGGCTATTTTATAGTTAATTCATTACTTCTTGTTTTATTTTGTCGCATGAATTCTTCCTAAAATAGGTATAATTGTATTTACTTTTGAACAATGATAAACACTTTATATGTGAGCCAAGATTAATTTAAGTTTGGCTAAGAATATGCGGGAAGAGGGGGCGGGGCGCCCTTTGAAGCCGGGAAGGGCCGGTAAAACTGCGCCCTTGTTAGGGAGCCAGTCCGGCCCTGATTTAAGTAACAGGAAAGTAGGCTATTTTAGTTCTTTTAGAACTTCTTGCTTTAAATTAAATAAAAGGGTAATAAAATGATGACTCACTGGATCTGTAGAGTGAATCCAGATCTGTTGTATGACACGGTAAGCTGTATCCCTGGACAACATGGATCCGAACACATACTACAAATAGAAAGAATATTATTCATATTTATATATTAATTAGGGTCAAGTGGGGTAGTGTGATTGGGGGTAAGTGTGATAAACAGCTCTTGTAACTTTGGAAATCTTTCTAAAAATCTGAAAGTTTGTAATATATAACATTATACCACTTATAATTAAACTAAAAAGAAATATTGACCTTATTTTTTGTTTAAAGAAAGTTTTGAGCTTTTGAATTTAAGCGCAACTGTCTTCTTTTTATGTGGGTCTTTCTATGTGGGGTAAGTGTGATAAAACAGCAATGAATTTTGAAATGCAAATTTTGTACACTTAAAATTGGAATTCAAACATATATTTTTTTCTACATATGTATGTTTCTTATAATAATTCACTACCAATTTTATGATTTGGAATTTACTTGAAGCAGAGAATGAATTTTCTTAATGAAAAATGCAGAAACCCTATCACACTTACCCCACTTGACCCTACATTGAATGTTTCGAATGTTGATATTAATTTGGTTGGTAATATTTTACGAAAAGCAAAATCAATATTATTCGTTCAACATATTTAAACATATCTACAATTTATATGCTGGCCACTTAAATATCTTTGAAGGGGCAAATTCATTACATGATGTAATTTTGACAATTTAACCCCTCTCCCACCTCGAATTGAACTATCTTTTTTTTCTCTAGTTCAAGTTGATTTTCGCAGAGGAAATTAATTTGAAATTTGACGAAAGCCCCCCCACCCCCAACTTCAACGTCAGATTTAGTGATATTATCGACTCGACCCCTTCCTCCCCCCTAAAAGCATCGGTGCTGGTGAGCCCAGTCAGTTAAGCTTTCGCCTAGCATGCAATACACTCTTAAAACAAAAGAGTGAAATCCACTCCAGTAGGAGAAGTGCATTTTCGACACTGGAAAGGAGTGAATATTATCTCAGACTGAGTTAAAATCACTAGTTTGGAGTGATCCTGTCGGAGGTTTAACACACAAAGGATCCACTCCAAAAGCAGAAGTGCATTTTCCAGACTGGAGGAGTGAAAATCGTTTTAAGAGTGTAGGTCCCAGGTTCGGGTCCGGGAATCGCCAAAATAACTGCCGACCTTAAACGGCCCGTGCAGCCAAAAATGTCCGACGATAATAACCCATGTGGTGGGAGTGCAAGTTATTATTTTATTTTTTTAAAAGTCTCTACGATGCGTAGGATGTCGCTTACTCAGGTGTCGGCTCATGAATTGACTGTGGTTCTAAAATACAACCCGTCGCCAATTGCCCTCGTGTAGCTCTAGTGCGACGATGATTCAAACCAAACCTAACCCCCTAAAAGCATCACGTAAATTATGAACACTCTTAAAACAAAGGAGTGAAATTCACTCCAGTAGGAGAAGTGCATATTCGACACTGGAAAGGAGTGAATATTTACTCAGACTGAGTTAAAATCACTCGTTTTGAGTGATCTTGTAGCATTTTTAACATACAAAGGATCCACTCATGTAGGAGAAGTGCATTTTCGAAACTGGAGAAGTGAAAATTAACTCAGACTGAGTTAAAATCCCTCGTTTGTTTTAAGAGTGAATGCTTCCAAACTCCAAAGGGCCGCAGATTGCCGATGAAGGCCCTAGTGCATCATCCGCAGCGAATGTGTTATGCTAACAGGACAGAAAGAATTTTCCTCTCGTGCGACAGGATGCTTGTTTAAGGTTTATGCAGGAAGTGCCTTGACGTGACGCCTTCGGCGATCGCACGTCTCTCATTAGAACCGCTAACGAGAGCTACAACACGTGGGACGCTTTGATGCTTGGCAAGATGACACTCCGATTTTTTTTTCCATGATGGATATGGTTCAATTTTTTTGTGAAAGTTTATTTGTGCAATAAATAAATGTAAAACAAATTTGAAAAACTTAAGTTTTTATTCGGAAACGTAGGCTTTAATGATATTCGTTAATTTTAGGTAAGGTTCTACAAACAAATCCGTCTCGTTCGGATTGTCCATTGAATCCGTAGAAACACACCACCCAAAAATCGTCTACGATATGGGCAATTCTACCAAAATTTTTAATTTTATGTCCCTTGGGCATAACTTTAAAAAAACATTAAGATTTCTTTACCATTTTTTCTTATAATACTAATAGACTGGTCCTTCTTAAATCAAAAGAGTGAAATCCACTCCAGTTGGAGAAGTGAATTTTTGACACTGGAAAGGAGTGAATATTAACTCAGACTGAGTTAAAATAACTCGTTTGGAGTGATCCTGTTGGAGGTTTAACACACAAAGGATCCACTGATCCACTCCTTTCGGAGAAGTGCATTTTCAAGACTGGAGAAGTGAAAATTACTCAGATTGAGTTAAATTCGCTCGTTTGTTTTAAGAGTGTATATAATTTCAAAACAGAATTTTAAATTGCCCCTTATTATTATTTTTTGTTTTTTACAAATGAGCTTTGCTGAACTTTTTTTCGTTTTTCTCGAAGCCTTATAAACCTTTTAACAAACATTTAAAGTGATTTTGAAAATATAAATTTTACAAGTTTTTTATACCTGAAATTAAAAATTATGGTAGAACTGCAAATATACAGACGATTATTGAGTAGAACGAAAATTAACTGCGCTTATAGTAATACAGATTCTTATTCGACTTTACCACTAACTTTTCTAACTATTGATATATTAAACAAATCAGCAGAAAATAATGTGAAACATAGCAATTCCCTAGCGTTTTTTAGTTAACCCTCTAATGCATGAATTTTTATTTTCATCCCCCCCCCCAAAAAAAAAAATATGTATCTTTAATACTCACACATTATGGGAAAAATACTAAACAAAAATTTAACTGCATTAGAATTTAAATAATTTCTATTTTTTTTAAAAAAATTTTCCATATGACAAAAACCAACTGCAAAATTCCAATTTTGATAATAATGACTAGAAAACTACTAAAAATATTTCAAAATAACCATTTTTAATTATAATTAATTTTTCAAAACAATTTATTAGCATTTAGTACTAATATTATTATTCTTTGAATACTGCCAAAAACGTAATTTCACAAAAGTTAATAACCTCACTCTTTAATTTCGAATACACTTTTACTACTGTCATCTATAATGCTCTAGACTGGGAATTTTTAATAGTAGCCAGTGGCTACCAGAGTGAAAAAAAATGGTAGCCACATTTGAATTTTTAGTAGCCAGTTTTAAATTTAAGTATATACGACAAAAAGAAAGTGCGATTTTCCACAAAAGAAAATTTTATTAATGACATTTTTGATATGAAAAGATTGAGAGTAAGAAAAGTATCATACAAAATATGTGGTATTATGTGATTGGCCATTGTTGTTAGGAGAAAATTATTTTATGTACAATCAGTTCAACTACTATTAGTTTCGGAGAATTCTTGACGTCGCCCACGATCCACGTTTGTTCATAAAATTTTCTCATATTAAAATTGTTTAAATGAATTGTTGAGATCTTAATCAGATGTAAATCAATCACCTGTAGATTGCCGAGATCGTAAAGCAAGATTTAAAAATCAAATTTGCATTTAAGATTTTCATCGCCCAGCTCCATTTACTTCACACGAAGGACTCAGTGACGTCACACAAAAAATGATGATGGAAAATTTCACCGATGAGCAACAACTGTCATCAAGTCTTTCTTCCCGACAGAATCGAATCGGAGCGTTTTATTATTTTAGAAATGCAGCTTCAGTATTAATTATTTGTTGAACAAAAAGGAAAAATTATGATCGCCACATTTGGCGACTGGGGTTCAATTTTTAGGTAGCCACTTTCGATGTAATAGTCTCCATTTGGCGACAGGCGACCGCTAATCTGGAGCTTTAGTCATCTATGAGGATTATTAGTAACTAAAACTTTAAATTGAAATATAATAGATGAAAACACACAGATTTGTCTAGGAGGAGCTCTAATTTAATAGAATAAAGTGGATTATGTTACTTGTTACCAAACGGTAACAGTATGCATTAGAGGGCTAAAGGAAATCAATCAGTTTGATTTACATTCACAAATCGATCTTTTTAGCTAAAGTGTTTTTGAAAATGAGGCAGTATAAATTGACTCATTCGTCTATATCGTTTTTCATTATAAGTGATCTCTATTTCATTATTGATGCTTTACTCGGCTGCAGTAATTACTTTGTAATGAAGGTTGTTTCATAAGTTTTTAATTTCCTAGCAACGTCATTTGGAGGACGTAGTTGCAAAATTCACATTATCCCTAGTGTGACTAATATACGAGTCCGGACCGTTCATTGGAGAGTTTAGATAAAGGTAAAAAATTAAATTAATTAAATTAATAATTAATTTTAATTGGATGAAATCGCCAATGAACCATGTTTATATCCTAGTCATATTTCGGAGAATACGATCGTTTATAGTACACATCAATCAATTCATCAGAACAAGGTTTGCAATTTTCAAAATAAAAATAAATTTTTCAAACTGAATATCAATATTTCATGTTTATGCAATGTATATCCGAATTAAAATTTGATTTTCAATACGGCTTTATTACGCTTTGTCATGACAAAAACTCAAAATTATAGCTAAAATTTTCTGTTTTTATTGACTTTTAAATCGAAAATGCATCTGACATTTTTTTTTTTGTTCAGTCAATTTATCGAATTTAGATATTTTTTAAAGTATGTGGAAGTTGTAATGCAAGAATTGTTAGCAATAATTGGAAGCTTAAAAAATCAACCATTAACCTATGACATTTCACTATAATATAGCCAATCAACACAATTTAAAACAAAGCAGAATAACCCTGTACTTTTTAATTATATTGGTATCGAAGGAAAATTCTTTTTTAATGTAATTATTTCCGCATTACATATTTTAGGATTATATTTCGAAGATTTATATTAAGCGTTTACACAAAATTACACGTGACTTAAATATAGTTCAAAACACAAAACATTGTGATTTAATGCACATATTTATGCAAAGATCTGAATATGTAATTGCGCTTTAAATTTACATTTCATGTGAATAAACGTTAATAGTACGATTTACCAGTATCAGAAAATGATTGTCTACGGAAATGACGGACCCAAAAATCTTTTGTGTCTGTATTAAAGTTACAGAAAAGTTAGCCATTCTATTTTTTAGAACTTTTTTTGCCTACCTTTTCAGATTCGGTGTACACTCCAACAGCATTGGGAATAAATTTGGCGATCTTTTCTTTGGTTATTTTCACCACGTCCGTCACTGGTATCAGAATCTTAAAAAAAAAGTATAACTTTAGAATCCCTTAAGAAGTGCAAACAATTTAATTAATAAAAAACGTTCAAGGCTTTTAAGATACTGAATTATAAGAGCGTTTTAGAACAAGCATAGTCACGTACTTGTTTTTTGTGTCCGAATATGTTAGAGTAGAAGGCGAAGTAGTTTTTAGTGATGAACAGGTGACCTTGAAGTAGAATGTCCGATACAAGGGCACAGGAGAAATCTGAAAATCAAAAAAGTTCAATTTTCTACGAAAACAAAAATTTAAACAAAAAATAATTAGTCAATTTATGAAAATGCGTCATTGTTTTCAAATAATTTTTTCCCAACTGGTGAAACTGTGCTTCTAGTCATTCTTTAAGTGAAATTTTTTCTCTGATAATGTTTACTGATTTTAAATAAATATAGCTTTTTAATTAAGGACTTTTAGACTTTAGTACAAATTACTATTTTCTAATTAATAAAAATTCATACTTAACGTGGCATTTATTTTTAAGATAAGTAATTTTTAAATCCACTCAACAGTGTATTAATTTATTCGATATATAATTATCCGACAGATGGCAGCACCACAAATTAAATGTATTACCTATTTCCAACCTCTCTTTGGAGTTTTAACACAGCCAATAAGCATTATAAAAACTTTGTTGTTAAGAGGTTAGGAAAAGGGTGAAATTCTGAACTAGCACTAAACATAACTTTGAAAAACCAAGGACAAAGAGCCAAGAATTCATTAAGTAGAAGTGTCAGAATATTGATCAAGTTTGATCGTAATTCCGGAACTTACAAACGGACTATTTTAGACCATACAAATGAACAATTCGAACTCTGCAGAGAGTGGTTTATTCGTGGAAAAGAAGATTTGAATTATCTGAAATTATTACAGTTCACGAAAAAAAAACATGAATTAATCTTTGGGATTTGTAGTCGACCTCAAGAACACGAAACATCCTCAAGTCTTTAGCAACGTCTTGGCGTAGAAGTAAGTAGTGATGTTTTTCGATAGTTCACAAGTCCATTCCATCCGTGTGTAGGCAACTTTAAAACACTATAAAATTTCCAAAATAGGGTAGACTGAGCAGTGAATGAACAGTTAAGGCGCTGCGTTCGCCAGTGAATGAACACCAGGATATAATGATCAAGGCAACCAACCATGTGTCAGATAGCTTCCTACTACATGGGAGGAGTCAGTGTGGCAAATCCATCTAGAGGAATGATTTTCAATCCTCATTTTTTAATTATATTTACCAACTGTTCATTCACTGGGGCCTGTTCACTCATTGGTCAGTCAACCCCAGCGGTTCTCAACCTTTTGAAGGTGGCGACCCCCTAAATCCACAAAATAATTTCGCGACCCTCCCCTCCGTCCTATACATACTGTATTCTCTATTAACTATATTTTGGTAATTGTTTTTTTTTATTTGAAGACATTACCCCCCCCCCAATTAAATTAACAATAGTATAATTTTCAATACCATTAGTAACTAATGATGACAGATGACACCACTATGGCATATCCATTGCTACTCCATGATAAATTGATGGAACTTTCATCAGATAGCATTTTAAAACTGGAGGTCGCAAGTGAAGAAATTCATAAAATTTGGTTGTCGAGAAGGCGCGAATACCATGGTTTGTAACCCCCCCCCCCCCGTACTAGAATTTAAATTATGTATTAATCTATAATAATAAAAGAAAGAGTCTGTCTGTGTGTCTGTCTGTCTGTCTGTATGTCTGTGGATCGCAAAAAACCTACTTAGACTGCTCTAAAAAATTCGAAATTTTTAATATAGGTTCCTTTTAATACCTACGTGTGCACCTGAGGCTTAGTTTTTTCATATTTGATTGTGATTTTTAAAAAAACGTCATCCACGTGGAATTGCGGGACCATAACAGGGCTTGAAAATACATGGACCGGGCCGAAACGGGGACTTGAACCCATCCTCTATTAGTTCGATTGATTGAGTTTGGTTGAGATATGCGCTCGCCCTAAGGCTGCTTCATCCTCTATTAGTGTTTGCTTTTTTAAGTCTGCATGCGCCAACACGAATTTAATTTTGTTTTGATTTTGAGCGCATTTTCACAAGTAAGCATGCCTCTAAAATTAAGCAATACGAAGTTAACGGGTTCCCAGTAAAGCGGGTCCATACTGCTAGTAACATATAAAAGTTGAAATGTAAATTAAAAGGCCCAGGGGGTCGCGACCCACCGGTTGGGAACCGCTGGTCTACCCTAATACAGTAGAGCAACACAGTAGAGAATACCAACTCACAGTTGAGCAGCCTCTCGTCCTCGGGCAGCTGCGAGGCGAACCGGTGCCGGAACCGCCGGTCCTGCATCCGCAGCATGCGGGACCGGTGCTCTCTCGGGGTGCCGGTGGACGAGCCAGTCGAGAGCGAGACGACGCTCGGCATGCTCATGCATCGCTTCTCCTGGAGGCACCTGCGAGCAGAAAGGAAGGACCGTTAGCAGGGTTCGGACTAGGGTTCAGGTTATGTACACCTTTAAGGGGGTTCAGTATGTTGTATATCGGTAATGTTAAATTGGCCAATTGCAACGTACCTTTTCACAATAACTACTGATCAGATCATCTTAAAATTTTATGTGTGTGTTATACCAACCTTATATATTAATCTGAGGTTAAAAGTTTTTTCTAAATAACTTTTAGATTTTTTTAAATAAAATAAGTGTTAAGTACCCAAAAAATCATGAAATTGTTCACTTTTTTGCCCCATAAAATTTTTTTCACTTTAGTTTTATTAAAATTTATAACCTCGGATTAATCTATACTATGTATTACATCATATGAAAAAAGTTTACGAGAAAACATAGCATAGTTTTTGAGAAAAGGTACATCGAAGTTCAAAAAATCAAGTTCTGAGAAAAACGCGTTTAAAGTTTTTATTGTTAACCCATTTCCTTACGAAGCCATGACATTAAAATGGCTTTTAATGTCAAAAATATTTTTCCAATCGTCTTGATACTTTGTGACATTATTAATAAAGGTTGTAATAGTATTTTAAGCCAATAATTTTTGTTTTGATTTTTTCCACGATTTTTGGGTATTGAACCCCCTTGTATCCGATCACCCTTTTTCAGCAAAAATCGACTACATGTAAAACATTTTTTTTTTGCCTTTTAATATGAAATAACCTATAGCTTTCTAAATCTGTTTCGTTTTAGTCTCTAGTTTTTAATAGAACCGATAATAGAATAGAGATTTTAATAGAATATATTTTTTCAAAACGCTTTACGTATTACGCAAAAAATAATAACTGAAAGCGTGATTTTTGAAGCATATTTTTCTATAATTTTCCACAAATACTGAAAAAAAAATCATTTTTTTATGATTTACTTTCTTAAAACTATTTTTTTTTATTTATAACTAATAATAAAATCCCTCAACGTCATCGTTGGAATAGAATTTTCAGAAACTTGCTTTCAAAGGTGATCGGCCACCTTAAAACAAACGAGTGATTTTAAATTCAGTCTGAGTTAAGTTCACTCTTTTCGGTGTCGGAAATGCACTTGTCCTACAGGAATGGATCTCACTCTTTTATTTTTACCTTTTGTCAAACCTCCAACAATCTTAACAATAAACGAGCGATTTTAAGTCAATTAGGAGCCATTTATGGCGATTACGAGCGATTTAGGAATTAATTTTCACTTATTTTCAGTGTCGAAAATGCACTTCTCCTATAGGAGTGGAAGTCACTCTTGTTTTAAGAGTGCAGTCAGGTAGCGCAAAAGTTCAGTTTAGTTTAGTTTGAATTATCGTCTCGCTAGAGCTACACGAGGACTCTATTGACGTCATAATTTTAAAGGACAGTCAAGTGACGAGCCGATACCTGAGTAGGCACCGTTAAGGGCGACGTTTAAAGATTAAATTAGAGCAAGATTGCGTTTGGTGATTTTCTTTCTATAGTCGGATGCCCAGCCCAGTCGGTAAAGGCGTTCGCCTTACATGCGGGCGCCCCAGGTTCGGGCATCGACAAAATCCTGAATTCCATCAAGCCTCCTGAATTTACAGTACCAGAATCAACAAAATGTATTTTTAAATGTCTGGAATAATTTAAATTTAATACTTAACTTTAAATAAATTACTATATCAATTATAATAATTATTAAAATTGCATACCCGATATACACGCCATTACGGATCACACACATTCTCTGGCTTAACAATCGCAAACCAATAATTATACATATAACTAATATAAACCATTTTATGATTTATATGTAATTTGCGTGTAAGCTAGTAAGCTATACACTAACATACCCCCTCTCATCTCGAAAACCGGATCCCCAATATTTTCGCTGATACACACATACTACGGCTTCTAGAACACGCATATTAATCTTAACAAACCAATAATTACATACATAATAAAATTATTATATGTTTTTTTATATAATTTACACCCAAACTCTCCCTACAGCGCACTACATCGACATACCCCCTCTCAAACTTTTCATCTCAAAAACCGGATCCTCAGTATTTTTGCGGATTACTCATATATTGGCTTCTAGAACAAGCATATTAATCTTAAAAAATCAATAATTACATACATAATAAAACTATTTCATTGTTTTCGTATAATTTACAACCCAAACTCCACAGCGGACTACATCTACATACCCCCTAACAACCCCTTCGTCTCAAAAACCGGATCCCCAGTATTTTTGCTGTTTACACACAAACTACAGCTTCTAGAACAAGCATATTAATCTTAATAAACCAATAATTATATACATAATAAATATATTTACTAGTCATGTATAATTTACAACCCAAACTCCACAGCGGACTACATCTACACACCCCCAAACAACCCTTTCGTCTCAAAAACCGGATCCCCATGTGTGAAAACTTCCCCGAGATTGATCCGTATAAGGCAGCCCTTGAGGCACCGCGAGGGGTCAACGCACTGTGGACACGTCTCTCGCTTCGGACACCCAAACACAACAGGTGCCACCAACATACATAGAAAAAGTGGTGTAAGTTTGAAAGTGGTGTAGGTTTGAAAGTGGTGTAAGTTTAGAAGTGGTGAAAGTGTTAAAGTGGTTAGCACACGTATGCATGAAAAGTGGCTTAATTAAAAAAATAGTCTGGAATTTGAATGGAAAAGTGACGAAACACAAAAACGAAAAATAAAAGTGACAAAATATAATAAATTGCTTCATTCTTTCATTGTGAATTGGATTTAGGACATTTATTGCCAATATTTACCCCCCCCCCCCCGTAAATACGTGTTTTAAATGAAGCATTCGTATTTATTCCGCAAAAAAAAATTAAGTATATTTATTACACAAAAAGTAAATAAATACACATATACCAGTAATCATCTCGAAAAATATATAAAATCAATCGTTATACTAGTTTTTAATTATCTATATTTAATATGTTTTATTTTGGATAAACTTTAAATTTGTTTCATTAAATCAATTACAATTTATTTGACAATAATAAGCAAATATACTTCAATCCTTTCCAGTTATTGTGACAAATAAATTGTAATTGAATTACATATCACTGTAATTTTTTTATTAAGGAAAATCGTGTTTTTTTTACTTGTGCCTCTTTTCCTAGCAAGGTAATATTCCCTCTTTGTTGTTTTATTTTCTGTAATGGTCACGTTATCCCGCTTTATTTGGGTGCTTTTCAGGGGTTTTGCATGAAAGAGCAGTTTGTTACATAACGATTAAGGGGGCGTCCATATGGTTTTGATATCGATTTCGTTCTACACGCGTCTGCTTTGAGTGAGATTGTTTGCTGTGGGATATGAAATTAAAGTCAGTAACCGGGAAGTTGAGATTTAAAATAGTTACGGCCAAGCCTAATGTATCGGCAAGCCGCCCCGGTGGCACACTCGTTAGGATTCTAGCCTTTGGAGCCAGGCGCGCAACCACGGGGGGGGTTTCTAGGGTCAGAACCCCCCCCCCCCAGAACCCATATTATAGTCAAATTTTATTTTATTAACAATAAAAATATCGAAAGTGATGAAAAAAATTCCATAGAGAAACACCATCTCACTATTTCGCTCGCCGCCAACAAAATAAGAAACTGTAGGGATGGCGATTTTTCAGAAAAAAAACCGATGTTTCAAAAACCGGTTTTTCGGTTTTACTGAACCTTAAGACTGGCCTTATGAAAAACCGGTTTTTTGGTCGAGACCGATGGCAAAAAAAAACCGGTTTCAGTTTTCCATTCCTAAAGTGTTTCAAATATGGGTGGCGGGAAGTTTAAATCTGTGTAAAACAAAATATTTCTAACGAAACTCTTTTCAAATGTGCGGGGCGGGGGGGGGGGGGGGGGTTGAAAAAAGCGCCAGCTCTGATAAAGTGACATGTCTTGCCAAATTTATTCATTTTTTGTCGTTTTTAATGAGTTGCTCTAATATTGTGCATTCAAAAAATCAGTAAAGGTCACGGTACTACGCAATGATTAAGATACAGAAACTGCACCCCCCCCCCCCCTTCCTCGGATACTATTTTAAACCAATAATACGCGTTGTCTTTGGATTACTGTACTTTTTTCACCGTTTTATTTTTAAGGTTTTTATTTCGCGTCTTTTCTATGTAATTCCTACTGTAAAGTACCTGAAGATATGAGTATGTTGTACGGAAAGGCACATTTTTTTCTCTCTTTTTACTGTTTTGTCTGAATGCTTAATATAAATCTAAGGATATCTGTTAAGTTCTGTTTTCATTGCATTTTAATTGCTTTTTTACATTTAAAACATGTTTTATATCATTTTATTGATATTGTTATATAACGACATAAAAACATAAAATTTTTTAATTATTCCACATCGCCGATTCGTCTTCACGACGTAGTATAGATATAAGTAACATCGATGTAGTTATAGATATAAGTAACATCGTTGAAGTTTGGAACATTGCCCGAAAATATAATATATGTTTTGACCAAAAAGGTATAAAAACGGTTAACCGAAATCTTAGTTATAGTTAGTATACTTAATAAAGCAATCCTTTGTAGAGGAAGTGTACGTTAAATATGCTAAAAAGTCCTAACGCTGCGTACGATGTCGCCCTTAACGGTTGCGTTGGGTGCCTACTCAGAGGTACGACGGCTCGTCACCTGACTATGATTCTAAATTACGACGCCCGTCGCCAATTGCTATCGTTGTTTTGCTCTAGTGCGACGATCATTCAAATCTGAACTAAAATTATATTTACAACTTTTATTATCACAAAAACAATATCAAGAAAATAAAGCAAACGAACGCTAAGGGAAAACATGAAATTCAAAAATCAAGTCATCTACTATTGACGACTGAGCTTGGTGCCTCAGTTTGGTGCCAATGAGACTGGTATTATGAATTGCATTACCCATAAACAATTCTAAACTTTCTTAAAAAGTCTAAACATTTGCAACTGGCGTAATAAATTTCTCTATTTTTTTTCGAATATAGTCGAAGGAAGTATAAAAAAAAAGCCCATAAAAATAAAATATTGACTGATTCATTTGAAATGGGCTTTTTTTTCCATCGTGTATTTTTAGCTTGCTTATTATACATACAAGTAAAATCAGTGTACTACACGTAAGGAGATTTTGCGCGTCTTTTTATCGTATTCTATTCTAAAATCTGGATTGGATAAATGTCATGAGCAACATATCGGTAAGTTTAATTTCTTCTATAAAGTATCTGAATATGAGTATGTTTGTAATTAACTTGGGCGCGTTTTTTATATCTTTCCATTGTTTTTATCTGAATGCTTTTAACATAAATCTAGAAATGGCTGCTCAGTCAGTTCTGTTTTCATTACATTTAAATGAATGTTTCATATTTAAAGCACGTTTTTTAATAATTAATTGTTATTTTTACGGCATAAATGCATACAATTTTTTTAAATTATTTTACATCGGAGATTCACCTGTCCTGTATGACGCCAAAAGTACACTTAACAATATGAATTGCTTTGCTTCGTTGAAGTTTGAAATATTAAATCATTAAATTGTTTTTTTTTTCTCTTTAAATATGTCCGATTTCTATCAAATTTATTAGTTAGTTATCGGCCAAAACGCGACGTGCTTATAAAGATTGTCCGATTGTTTTATTAAAAGCCAATTCATTGCGTCCTTAGATACTTCGCGATTTGGCCGGCCAATTCGCGAAGTGGCCGAATTCGGCTGTGACCGTAACATTTACACTAATTTCTTTAAACAAAATTGTCCAATTAGTTTTGTAATTATAGAATATTTTTATCATTTAATTTGTTTAAATTTAAATAAATGTTCAATTTATCTTTACTTTTACCTCATTTTAAAATAAAAATAGTAATTTAAAAAAAATAATAATTTAACTAATTAGATAATACAAATCCGGTGATTTAAATTATCTAATTGGTTAAATTATAAATAAAGACATACAATAATTTGTTATTTTTTACACCTTATTTTTATTAAAAAAAATAAAGTATTAATTAACTATTAAATACAAATATGAGTTTCGTTCAATAAAAACTAATGTTCATAAATTGTAACTAGTAATACTAAATTAATACCACAAAAATTACTTTAAAGCAAAAGTAACTTAAATTAAAAATCAATTTTAATTCAAATAGTTTGGATTGAAAAAATAATAATTTTTAGAAAAAGTAATTTTAATTGAGAATAATTTTAATTAAAACTAACTTTAATTACAATTAATTTTAATTACAATTAATTTTTTTAACAATAAATTTTAATTACAATAAATTTTAATTACAATTAATTTTAATTACACTTAAATTTAATTAAAAATAATTATAATTGAAAAGTAATATTAAAAAAAATTGAAACCCCCCCCAGGATTTTTTTCTAGTTGCGCCCCAGTTTGGAGCTGCTGGGGTCGGGTTCGAATCCCGGTAAGGCATGGATGTTTGTGACCGTCAATAAACGTTGTTATTTGTCTATGTGTTTGTGTCGTCTCTTTCTTTGTGTGTCTCTTGTGCTTGTGTCATTTCTGGGGCTTAGTACAATAGACTTAAAGTCGCAGTGCTTGGCGATCTTGCCCCCCACCAAGAAAGTCCTAAAGTCATAATGTATCGGCAAGCACGATATATCAGGTTCATTTATGATCATTTTAATATTAAACAATATTTAACGTAGAAACACCCATAAAAACGAAAAAACGCTTAATAATTAGATAAAAGTTCATATGAATAAAAATATATCCTAAATTATATTAACGATGTATTTTCTAAAAATTATTTTTTTATCATAGAAGAATTAGCACCAAAGGGAATGTGGGCAGGTCGACGAAATAATACGTAAAGACCCTTCGTTTTGAATTGCTTTAATTCTTCTCCATGGTCAAAATAAATTGGAAAATGTACTAAACAATCAGACTTATTATTTATAAAATAAATTTCGAATATAATATTTTTTTTACAAAAAAAAAAGATTATTTTGCTCCTGGAAAAAAACATGTTTTATTTTTTAAAAATTATAAATATTTAAATGCATGAAAAACTTTGACTATTGATGTTGTGGCAATTTTGTATTTTTTTTATGCTTTCTCATATAGTCTCATGAACTTTGAAAATCATTTAAAGAAATTGTTAAAAAATACCCATCAATTCGAAGAGTTACCATAATTTATTTATCAATCCTTTCAAAATATATTTTGTCCTCATTTCCGAAAAACAAAACGGGTCCAATATACAAAACCAAATTACATCCAAATGCGAAATTGGCATTGATCAAGCAATCAAAACCCAATCCAAAACCAGACGAAAAAATACGGAAACGAACCATTTCCTAAGTCAATGTCGTTAATTTTACTTCCTCGTGATGCGAAATCTAAGAACCACATCGATAGTTGGCTTGTAAAAATTGCAAGTTACAAATAATTTCAAGTAAAAAAAAGGAGTTAAAATTGGACTAGTAGAACTGAAAAGTAAAGTATAAGTTCCGTAAATTCACGAAGAAATGCAGCGTATTTTTTTATTAATAGGGGTAAGATAAATTTTTTAGTAATGTTAAAAAATTTAAAGATAAGTGTCGCTGTCGGATAAAAATCCTGTTATTAAACTTAATAAAAATGCTGATATTAAACTAAAAAATTTAACAGTTGTGCCATCCAACTTCAATCAAAGCGGGTTTTTTGTTGCTTTTTTTAATTGTCGAATTTTAAATTGAATCATTCATTTATCCATCGAATGACGAATGTAAAACTTCACTTATCGTCAAAATGCGAGTTCTTTTTAATTTAAAGTAACGCGATTTTTAGCCTCGTCATTTAATGATCGACAAAATTAAATATTTCTCTCATATAGGTTCCAAGTTACTCAATTTTAAAATGACTTTTTTCTTAGCAAATTTCGGTATGTTTCTCGAAAACCAAGCATGTTTAATACTGTTTTCTATACAAATACAAAACACAATTACATACTGTCGATTACATTCAGCAGGTAAACAGCAGACACATTTACAATAAATTGGGTAATTTTTTTTCTCTGAAATAATGATTCTTTCAGCATACTTTCCAATAGAAACAGTTATTGAAAGTTTCCAACAATGGTCCAAGCATAGATATCATAGTTAAAGTATTAGATTGGCAGATCACGTGATTTCCAATGCAAACGACGGACGCGCATGGAGACCAAAATTGGAGGACCATGGGGCCAGTGTTGCCACCACATTAAGGGGGAAAATACTGCGAAAAAATGCAATTTAGTTCTTAAATTACAAAAAAAATTATATAAATACTAGAAAAGCGTTTCACGATTTTTTAAAGTCACTAAAAATATTCCAAAATGCAGTTAGTATTTTTATGATATTTTTTTAAATTTTAGAATTAAATTTTATTTTTTTGAGCACTTTTCTCCTTAAAGTGGGGGCAACACTGGCCCCATGGCCCTCCAATTTTTGTCTCCCTACGCGTCCTGTCGTTAGCATTGGAGGTCACGTGATCTGCCAATATAATACTTTAACTTTGATGATATATCTATGGGTCCAAGTCATTTACTGCTGTTTACCAGCACACGGCAGTACAGTGATGTCAAACCGCTGCATAGAGATGTAGATCATTTGGTTATTCTTTTTAAGAGTGAGGCCAGACAGAAGCTAGTAGCACAAAGGTCAGAACACCGCTAAGAATCGACGTCTTACATAAAAACAGAATGGCGTGTTAAAGGACATTGCAAAGTTGGTTATTTTTATTTTTTAGAGTTGAAGTACCATTGATTTAATCATAAGAAGTTTGTCAAGGGGGTTTGTGTCAAGGTCACGTTAGAAAAACGCGTTAATATGGAAAAAACCTGCAAAACAGGAATTTTTGACATAATTAAGTATCTAAGTTTTAGTATAAATAGGGCCCGTTTGGCTTGGGTTCTCTCAGCATAATTAAACATCCACAGAAAGCTCAGATTCATTGTAATCTGTGCTTCAAAATTGGTAGCGAGAGTTGCCCAGAAGGTGCCACAAAGAAATGGTTCTCAGTTCTGGGAAATATGCCGAGTCTTCAAAAAGGATAAACCCCCAAAATTGCAACCCAATAGGAGAAAAAATGTTCTAATGTTAAATTTAAAAAGTTCAATTAGGCGAAGTTGCATTTTGACAAACTTTATTTTTCGACAATTGGCAAAGAAATTTCAAGAAGGTCAGAACACCGCTAAGAATCGACGTCTTACATAAAAACAGAATGGCGTGTTAAAGGACATTGCAAAGTTGGTTATTTTTATTTTTTAGAGTTGAAGTACCATTGATTTAATCATAAGAAGTTTGTCAAGGGGGTTTGTGTCAAGGTCACGTTAGAAAAACGCGTTAATATGGAAAAAACCTGCAAAACAGGAATTTTTGACATAATTAAGTATCTAAGTTTTAGTATAAATAGGGCCCATTTGGCTTGGGTTCTCTCAGCATAATTAAACATCCACAGAAAGCTCAGATTCATTGTAATCTGTGCTTCAAAATTGGTAGCGAGAGTTGCCCAGAAGGTGCCACAAAGAAATGGTTCTCAGTTCTGGGAAATATGCCGAGTCTTCAAAAAGGATAAACCCCCAAAATTGCAACCCAATAGGAGAAAAAATATTCTAATGTTAAATTTAAAAAGTTCAATTAGGCGAAGTTGCATTTTGACAAACTTTATTTTTCGACAATTGGCAAAGAAATTTGCCATGCAAAAATAATCTCTCTAAACTGACAGGACTTCTTTTGCAAAAATAAAAGTTGAATAAAATATAAAAAATCGAAGTCATTATGTTGGGTACAGGGCAAAAAACGTAGGGTTATAATTATATAAATCACTCTAGTGTTTGTTAATAAGATGTTTGTCAAACCAAAAAGCAAGATGCCTGCTGCGTAACTCCTATTTTTTATGTGGCAAGTATGACATACGAGTGGAATAGATACTGAACATTATAAGAATTTATTAGAAATGGTAATCAGTAGGGAAAGAGTTACATAAGAGGACTCTTACGTAACTCCTGATCTTGAAATCTGTAACTCAATACCAGGGTTTATGGTATGCCTTTATATAGAGGTTCCTCAAATGTGCTTCGCGACTCCCTGGGGAGCCATCTGACTTCCTCTCAGGGGTGCCTTGAAATACTGCAAGATTATGCTTGTTTACCTCGCTGAACTAAAATTTTGCGACTGTTTTGGAAAATTTATTGCAAGTTTAAATGGTATGCCTAAGTTATTTGCATATTTTTTTAAAATGTTCAAGCTAACTTAATATTCTTAAACTTATTAACAATTATTGGCAAAAAAATTTGATAATTATAGTTACAATTTATGAACAAACATTTCGAACATTTTACTGAACAAAAATGAATCAAAATTAAATTTAATCTTTGTAGTAAGGAAGGAAGTTGTCAATAATATTCACAAATGGGTTAAAAAATGTCGTTCATTTGCATCGATATTTCATGAGTTTTCATTTAAATGTGGTAAAGTGATTAAGAAAACGAATCAAAATATTAAGGAATCACACATTGTACTTGAGAAATAAAATAAATAAAATCTCATCACCAATTACTGTATCTCAGCAAGGTCAGGGCACTAGTGACAATATTATTATTTAGTGTCTCAATTAGTTAATTGATATACGTATCAATGAAGGACAATCGAAAGCTTGATCACACTTATTGCTAAACCATTTTTGTTCCTATTTTCTCTACGACAAAATACGTTTTTTTAATATAAACTGAAGGACGTCCTCAATTAGTCATCCTTGTGTTGTTATTCAGTCATCTGTCCACCTACATGTATACCATAACAAAAGAGGACAAACCGCTTCGGCCTAATGCAATATCGCAAATTGCATTTAATATCCTGATGAGAGGGTTTTTTTTCTAGTCAGGGGATGTGGAAATCGTGAAGCATCCGTTGTTTTTTTTTAACTTGTTCTGAATATTAGCTCTATAATTATGTCTGATATTTAAGGATCTCTGAATTGGGTTTCAAATACATTTGTTTTTATCATTAAATATTTATGAATTTTATTCAATTTATTCAGTAAAATGTAAATTAAGCGTGTTTAATGTAATTAGTCGCAACTCAATTTTTAATGCACACTTTAAATAGGAAAATAACTCATTTTTTATCCCCTCGATCGTTAGACCTTTTCCAAATTTTTTGCATCAGTCTTTCTTACAATAACCTTAAATTTTTAAAATTTAAGGTTAAGGTAATAGATAAATTTTCATTCACGTTGTACTTTTTTCAGTTTGGAAAAAAATACGTTATTTGAATTTAAACTTAATTTAAAATTAAATCAGTGTCAATAACCATTCATAATTTGCCTATTTCTAAGCTGTTTGGAAGGTTAAATACGCTTCTCACCAGTCATTATTTAATTAGGTCATTATACAATAGGTTGCCCATGGACATGTCAATTCTAAAGAGTGTGAACATGAACTGAAATGTTAAATGCACTTTTTTTTAGACTAAACAGTCAGCGAATGAAAAAACGAAGGAAACTTTCTCTAGGAAAAACATTGAAACAATAAATTAGTCCTTGACCACAAGAAACCGTTACAAATTAGCGACAACCATTGCTAATAAGAATGAATGCCAGAAGAGGCATCAGTAATTTCAAACCAAAATAGCTATAATTCGTTAGGACTAGAATTTTTTTCACAAGAAAGGTTCGTTAAGGGGTCTAAGGAGTCTTAAAAATGTGCAAAGAAGGAACTACAAAGCATAGTTTGATCTTTCATGTAATTTTTTAACTACTCAATATACAAGTATAATTTTTTTATATGTAGTTCTACAAGATTTATTTAATATGAAACAAATTTTAAAATTTATGAAACTTTAACCAAAACTAAAATAAGTGATATTAAACATAAAGCTATTTGAACACATTGTGATTAGGCTTGCGCGGCAAATTGTGAGGTCAAAATTGAAGACATGACCAAGAAAATGACTTTATATTGTACAAATATGTACAAACAAAGACTTATACCTAAATTCTCAGCTCAATTTTAATTAGAATTTATTTTAAGAACTTTTTTCTAAAAAAATTTATAAAAATTTTTGAATTTTGATTTAAAAAAATTTTTAAAATTATTTCTAATTAAAATTGAGCTGAGAATTTAGGTATAAGTTCTAGTTTGTACATATTTGTACAATATAAAGTCATTTTCTTGGTCATGTCTTCAATTTTGACCTCACAATTTGCCGCGCAAGCCTAATCACAATGTGTTCAAATAGCTTTATGTTTAATATCACTTATTTTAGTTTTGGTTAAAGTTTCATAAATTTTAAAATTTGTTTCATATTAAATAAATCTTGTAGAATTACATATAAAAAAATTATACTTGTATATTGAGTAGTTAAAAAATTACATGAAAGATCAAACTATGCTTTGTAGTTCCTTCTTTGCACATTTTTAAGACTCCTTAGACCCCTTAAGGCATTTTAATGCACACTTCAGACTTTAAATTAGAAAATTTAGAAAATTAATTTTGAAAAGAGCACATTTTAAAATACGCTGCTCGCTAGTCATTATTTAATTAGGTCATTATTCAATAGGTTGCCTGTGGACATGTCAATGGGAATATTTCTTATGATGTCACGTTCTCCACACTGCGATTTCATTGGCTGTTTTGTTTTCGTTGACAAATTTTTGAAACAAGTCTATTTTAAAGAAGGGTGAACGTATTAAATGAACGATGCAATTTTTTTTCGGACTAAACAGTCAGTGATAGAAATATCGGTGAATTAAAAAAAAAACAGAAGGAAACTTTTCTCTAGGAAAAACATTGAAACAATAAACGATAAATTAGGCCTTGACTACACAAAAACCGTTACAAATTAACGACAACCATTGCGAAATAAGAATGAATACCAGCAGAGCCCGTCATTTCCAACCAAAATAGCAATCGTTCGTTAGGACCAGAAGTTTAATTCTACGTGCCTTATTTTTGTAACATGCAGTTCTGCCGTAAAAATCACCGGCTGTTTTAAGTAGGTTAGAAGTGTTTTATAACTTCCTGTTTTTACAAAAGCACGCGATTGTGTTTTCGGAAGTTTTTGAGGTAATTGTGGTAAAGGTAGATGATTAATATCATATTTACGGTAAACTTCCTGAAAGATAGGGTGTAGCATGATATGATGCCTATACATATCTACACTGCTTAAAACAATTAGGGGAGCACTTTGCGTACTTTTAATAACCCTTCAGTTCCAAACTTTTTATTTTTTTATTCTAAAAATCTAAAATTTGCTAAATAGATTCACTATGCATCCAGAATGCAATGGTAAAAAACACGGAGAAATTTTTTGTAATTTTTTTTAAACTAGAATTTAAGGGGGAAAATTGAAATCACAACTTTTGAATAAATTATAACAATAATTTTTTCGAAACTTTATTTGCTTTAAAAAGATAAAATCAATTTTTTAACATCTAAAAATGCAAGTGTGAAGAATTTTTTAGGGTCAATTTTTTTCATAAAATTGTTTCAGAATGAATTTTTGTCATGTTTTTCATATACCCATTTATTTAAAACAAACATTTGGTTTTACAACAATTTTACAAACATTATTTTTTCAAAAGACATGATTCTTCCATGTAACTATAAATAAGTGCAAGAAAGAAACCGCAAGCTGTAGATTAGCAAAGAACTATTGAAATTTTAATGTTTTTTATGCATTTTTAAATACTTTTTCTCATTAAAAATTCAAAACGGGATAGCATTTACTCCTATATTTATTTCAATTGCTAACGGACAGAATCACACGCTTAGAAATGGGTAGGGCCTTTGAATGTCAAATGTGAATGGGTCACGAGTATATGGTCACGAGTTAGTAGGCAAATCTGATATCGTGTTTTTGTGTGTGTGGACGTCTCAATTCATTAAGTTAAAAAAAATAAAGAGGTATGGCGGCTGCATCGTTGATTAAGCTCAAGTTTCAGCAGCTAGTTGATATTTACAGACGATTTTTTTCTTCATTGTCTCAGATATTTTTTGATTCTAGGAATTTTAAATCTCCTATTTAAGCTGCTAAAGAATTTATTATTTGAAAAAAATTTAAATGGTGAAAGTATACTCTAGATATTTCGAATTGAATATTTGATTAAAAAAAACACTAACCGACCATTTTTTTAAAAAGTGTAATCGAATATTTTTTTATAATGGTCCAAGACGTTTACTCATTGGTAATGCTCTTTAGAGCTGACAATTTTAAAAGTAAGCCTCTTAATTTGCATTTTATTTATAAATTTTTTAAAATACAATTTTCAATGATTTTTCACCAACCTGCACAATAATTATTTTGTAACAAAAATAAGCACAAAAAAAATCATTTTAAATGGGACTATCAAAATTATGGTAACCACACCTAAAAATTGAGTGTAACCCAGAAACTAAGCGCTTTGATAAAAACTAGGTTATGGCTTTCTCGAAAGGGTAGTTTAACTTTATTTTTAAAGTTGAAGTCAATGTAATGCTCAGTGTGCATTTTACAGAACTATTTCCGTATTTCAACGTAAACTTGACCTCGTTACATTTATAAAATGCAGAAAAACTTCAGCTTTATAACTAACCGATTAAGGTGAAGTAAATAATTAAACAAATTTACAGCATTTTAACACCAGTTTAAAAGATATTAATAAATAATTTTTCAAAAAAATCTGGTAATACCTACCAAAATACCTTTATCTTACTTTATGATTGTAGTAAATATGTTTTGGAAATTATACAATTGTCAAAAGTTAATGTTTGATCATAATTTGATATCTCATTAATGATTAGTAGAGTATCCTTTTAAAATATAAAAACCAGAATTCTCTAAGTATCGTACGAGACAAAATATTTTTACTAACTATTTAATGTACTGTTTGGCTACAAGCTATTTGATCCCGTATCTTTTTTCAAAACTATTTCCTCCCTCCTAAAGCAATATTAACAAAAAAATTATAATAACGACAATTTTAATATCTCTTTCAATACCGGTAACCAGACACTGAAAATATAATTTTAGTTGCAACACAAATGTAACAAAACCCATTACTTAAACAAACACAACGCAATTAATAATTCAAAGTTAAACTTCAGAAAAATACAGCATCACGCAAACCAAAACCATTATACGACAATATGAGATCCGCTTTTCAATTCCAAATAAAACAGAACTACCACAGTTATATACTTGGTAAAAAAATATTCTGTATTGTTGTCATAGCGACGAATACGCAGTTGAATTTGTTTAAAATGTAGAAACCCGTTCAGGTGTAAAGTGTCACATGAAGGTTACTATCTCTTACACTATGTGGAAATCTGTAGATTTTTTTAAAGAGGAAATCCACCGATTAAAGCACGATTAATTGTGGGATTTAAAGAGTATAAGTGGAATTTATGGTAGTAGTAACTGTTTCTTACATTCTTAAAACAAAAGAGTGAAATTCACTCCAGTAGGAGAAGTGAATTTTCGACTCTGAAAAGGAGTGAATATTAACTCAGACTAAGTTAAAATCACTCGTTTGGAGTGATCCTGCCGGAGGTTTAACACACAAAGGATCCACTCCAGTAGGAGAAGTGCATTTTCTAGACTGTAGGAGTGAAAATTAACTCAGACTGAGTTCAAATCGCTCGTTCGTTTTAAGAGTGTACTATTTATTTACCGTCCAGTATTTTTAATATTTTAGAAATGCTAATATTTTTCTTACACTGTGATAATATGCAGATCTTTTTTCTAGAGGAAATCCAGTATTTTTAATATTTTAGAAATGCTAATATTTTTCTTACACTGTGATAATATGCAGATCTTTTTTCTAGAGGAAATCCACCGATTAAAGCACGATTAATTGTGGGATTTAAAAAATATAAGTGGACTTCATGGTTGTAGTTACTGCTTCTTACTATTTATTTACCCCGTCCAGTATTTTTAATACTTTAGAAATGCCTATTTTAATAGTTTTCAAACAAGCAAGGATTTTGATTTGATAAAGTATGCCGAAAACTATTCATTTGAGCAGCCAGGAAATGACAAATTGTAAAACAGGATATTAATTTCATTTACCTAAAAGGGATTATAGGGTAACGAAAGAATTGCGATGTGGTTGAATATCTGAAATTTCGATAATTTTCTACATGTTTGGAAGGTGCAAAGAGTTCCGAAAAAATCTTAGTTAACTTCATTAATAAATTGAAGAGCTTAGTGGAAGAACGTGCTAAGTGACATAAAGGTGAAAACGAGAAAATGAGCTTCGAAGTGTTTCGTTTGCTCTCAGATACGTTAAAAACGGATCTCACTAAAGGTAAAAAATATACTTAACTTAAAGTTTGTGAAAATGGTGAGTATTATTATCTTTAAAGGATGAAATAACATGTTCATTGACATCAAAATATCAACTTTTTCAAAAATGTCACTTAGCTCGTTCTTCCACAAACCTCTTCAATTGTCAATTATTTGGTTAAAATATATAAAGCTGAAAAAAATTATTCAGAAGAAATTGGACAATTTTAAAAGCATTTGAAATACGAATTTTAAAATTTGATTGATTTTATTGATTAGATTTCTAACCACAATGCACTCTTAAAAAGTCTCAAATCAACCATCGGAAATTTTACTGTGATTTTGCGTCCGGATTAGGGCTGGGGAGCCCAGTCGGTTAAGCACTCGCTTAGCATGCGGAAGGTCCCAGGTTCGGGTCCGGGCATCGCCAAAATAGCACTGACCTACAAACGGTCCGTGCTGCCAAAAATGTCCGACGAATAATACCCCGTGTAAGGGAGTGCACGTTAAATATCCTTCAAAGTCCTAACGCTGCGTACGATGTCGCCCTTAACGGTTGCGTTGGGTGCCTATTCAGGTGTGGCTCGTCACCTGACTGTGGTTCTAAAAATACGACGCCCGTTGCCAATAGCCCTCGTGTAGCTGTAGTGCGACGATAATTCAAACCAAACCAAAGCGTCCGGATTATTTCTTGCAAATGCACATGCGACGTCCTTTCAAAACCGCAAGCGTTTCGTCAAATAATAGAAATATATTTAACCGAAGCAAAAATTTGTGAAAATGACACGAAATTTAGTGGGGAAAGAAAGTTTTTCTGCTGTGTGCGCAATAAAACGCAACATAGAGGAAGGAGAGAAACCTGTCGCCAATTTCATAAACACTTTTTTTTTTTTTTGCAAAGGACACAGAGCCAACACATACACGCAGCTGAAACATCCGCAATAAAAATTCTTTCGGAGAAACTTCGCAGAAAAAGAATTTTCGACATGCCCATGTGGCTTTGCACAATTTCTTCTCACTCGCGCGAAGCATGATATTTAACTCCAAAGTGTATTATTAAGAAGCACTTCTCAATATATTGAATAAATTATTAAACATACACTCTTAAAACAAAAGAGTGAAATCCACTCCAGTTGGAGAAGTGCATTTTCGACACTGGAAAGGAGTGAATATTTACTCAGACTGAGTTAAAATCACTCGTTTCGAGTGATCCTGTTGGAGGTTTAACACACAAAGGATCCACTCCTTTCGGAGAAGTGCATTTTCAAGACTGGAGGAGTGAAAATTACTCAGATTGAGTTAAATTCGCTCGTTTGTTAAGAGTGTACTTGTTTATATTTGCTGCATTTTGTTTTATATAGATTTTAAATTAGTTTTAAGAGTATAGTTTAGTTTGAAAAATCATCGCACTCGAGCAACACGATGGCTATTGGCGACGTGCGTCGTAATTCAGAACCACAGACAAATGACGCGTCGACACCTGAGTAGGCACCCAACACAATAGTTCAGGGCGACATCGTGCGCAGCATTGGGAAACTAGGAGCATGTTTAAAGTGCTCTCCTTTTCACGGGTTATTATTACGGCACAGGATGTTTATAGGTCGGCAGTTATTTTGGAGATGCATGGATCCGAACCTGGGGCCTTCACTTCCTTCGACCTTCTTCAAACGCCTTAACCTACTGGGCTCCCCAACCCCCAAAATTAGCTTCAAGAAACATTTCTTCTAAAAACTCTTAAGTTATCCATACAGATTTTCTCTCGAAATTGCAATTACTGATTAGAAATTTTATGCTATGATTTTAGATATCATTTCAAGAAGCTATTGAAAAGCTATAAACTGGAAGGTCGTCAATTTTCTCCCCTAAAAGCACCAAATTGCAGCTATCAAAGACTGATTCCTTTTTTACCCTCGCAAATATCTGGAATCTTCTCGTAGGGATGTGAAATAGATGTTAATTTTTTTAACTTCTTTCACAGTTGATAAAGCAAAAACACTTCAAAGACATTAAAAACTGTCATTGATAGTTCCACTTTAAAAATGCGAACTCTCCATTAAAATCAAAATAATAAAAAACGATAGGTTAGTTTGAGATAAAACACACAACTAAATAGAACCAAGTGTTCATTTCTCCCACAAAACAGCATTATCTTATTTATAAATAGTTCTTGACCTCACGACATTCGCGCCTCACACGAAGAAGTCAAAAAAATATTTTATAAATAGGCACTTCTACTTCGACTTGCAGAATCGAGTTCTTAGCTCGACTAATTTGAAGAACTTAGTGGAAGAACGTGCTAAGTTTTAACGTGCTCTACTTTTTTAAAAAAAACTTAGACATTTGTGTCAATGAACATATTAATAACTTCTTTTAGATAACAAATTTCCACTTTTTCATAAATTTCAAGTTCAGAAAATTTTTTACGGTTTGTTTTTATAACGCATCCGAGTGCAAATTAAAAACTTTAAAATTCAATTTATCAATTCCACCTTCTTGTTACTTAGCACGTTCTTCTACTAACCTCTTATAAAGTCAGTGGACTCAGTGGGTTGCTGGTATTAAATTGGTGTTTAAGCTCTAATCAAGAACTAAATCAGGACAGATAGAACAAGAACAATGTACGTTTACAACTCAGAGTTTTTCTGCTGCCACACAGAACTGCGCATTGTCGATTGTAACTGTTTTTTTTCTTCTTTACCGTTCTACCTTTTCCATTGTTGTATTATCACAATAACTTTTAGGGTGGAGCAATTTGTTCGAGATGAACTGAATTCTTTCGAATTGGAACTTTCGCCACTGTGTTCGAGCTTTTGTTCTTTTGATGGAAGCCATTAGTGAATTACAATGTATTTATTTGGAGGTTATTATAAAAACGGAACATTTTCTGAATTGAAATATTATTCTATTATTCTTCATGCAGTAAGAAATTTTAGAAAGTTTCTTCCGGGTGCTAATTATGTGTACTAACAATAATCCGTATTACTTTCTAAATAGTTTATGAAGAATTATGGATGTTCGTAAAAACTTTTTCAAACAATATGAAAATAATTTATAAAACATTAAATATGAAATTTCGAACCCGAATAGTCTTCCATAATACATTATGCTACTATAAAAGTCATATCAATAGTTCCTTCATATCATTACTACTTTTAAAGTTTTCAATTATTTAAGTATTTAACGCTATTGTTTTAAGTTACATTAAATTTTACAAGTAGTAGTATAATTTGATTTGAAAACGCCCCTAATTTTGCTAATAGATAAAATAAAATTGTTTCCTTTTTACGACAGCTTCAAGGATGTGACGTTTAATTATGACTTGCGATATTGCAACATTCGTCATTTCATACCATTCATACCAAAAAAATCTTTATAATTGTTTTAAAAGTTTTGTAATGGGTATTATTTCAAATGAAAATGGTATTGGTTACAAAGTCATCCTAATTGACCTAAAATGTTTCTTATTCAAAGTCAAAGATGAGAATGTGGTTTCTGCACCACATCTATGGTATTCCCGTTTACGTAGACTGTGCTTTTTGCCCTTTGCACAATAAGATTTTGAAAGGTAAAAAATGCAGACTTTTGTCACAATTGCTAATTCATTGAACTTCTTTTGAAAAAAAATCGTGACTTTTCAAACACGTGTGAACTTTAAAGGCCATTATAAGATGAGATATGCAGTTTTCAACGGAAGCAACTATCTGTAATCTGCGTTATTATTTCGGTTTCAATGTATTTTTAATTACAAAACGTGAAATACTTTTATATTATCTTATTATTTCGCTCCTACTGAAATATGAACAAGCACTGATCATACATTTTAAAAGCGTCCATTGTGACATGGAAATGTATTTAAAAACAATTTTATTCATAAACGCATGCACAACCTTTGATTTATTTTACGTAGTTAAAATTATGTGCTTGGTTTCACCATAGAAATGATTAAAAGGGCTGCGGGGTGAAATGTGTCACCATATTTTTTGTATACAGTTGAAAAATTTTAGTTTAAGAAACAAAAACACGAGATTGATTGTTGTATGGATACATGAATTATAAGTTATTAAAACATAAAAAGTTTGTTTGCTAGCAAACATTAATTCTTCATAAGATAAAATACTTTTGGAACACGAAGTTGAGCGAAAAATGAGTTTAAATTTTAACTTTCCTAACAAGCTAAATCGCAACTTAATTTCTTTTATTTGAGCTACACAAAAATAGCAATGTCTTGAAACATATTTATTATAAATACACCCTTTCTGTTGTTAAACAGAAAAAAGCTTCAAGGATCTGAACTCCAATGAAGCAAACGCTTCAATTATCAGAATAAGTTGTCCATGAAACCTTCTATACAATACGATATAGAATTCAAGGGTATTTTTTTACAACAAATCAGAAAGTGAATGCGGAAGGTTTTTTTTTAGGATTCAAACTTTACGTTGTCAAGGGGGAAAATAAATTTTGTTTCTCTTATATTTTGTCTTTTCTTTAGCTATCGTTACTTTTTTCGGAAACGTTACAAATGGACAAAAAACTAATGCTTATTTGAATTTCTTGAATAGTACGAGCTGATATCGGAAAAAATATTTTCAAGACAGTTAAAATATTTTTTTTAAAAGATAGACAATTACCGCACTGTAAATAATTTTGGTGTATCTTCACACCAAAAATGGTGGCAACAAAGTAGCCACCAAAAGTTGTGTAAAGGAAACACCACCAGTAAATCGGTGTAATGAAACACCGATAATTGACTGGTGTGTAGAAACACCACATTTGGTGGCCACTCTGTTGCCAACATTTTTGGTGTAATTAAACGCCCCCAGTGATTTGGTGTACTTAAACACCTAACGACCTAACAGGGTTTTCTGGTACTAATTTCAGAATCAAAAGGATAAAATGCTGATTTTTTAAAAACACTTTTTGGTGTTAACTGCTTTCTTACAAATCCTGAACAACAGACATATTTGCAATGTTAAAAATAGCTAATTTTGTAACTTGAGTTGACTTGCGACATGAGTTGAACTCAACGAGGATACCTTTATCCATACTACAGAATATAAAATGAAAATGTACACATAATATACAAAAACGTAACTTAAACAAAGTAAGTGTTTAGGAATATTTAACGTGAATTAAAGATATCAATAGGGTGGCCAGACATTGTTTAATTTGTTACTCAACTATCTATAAAACTGCAAAATTTTGCAATTAGCCTCTGTTTAACTATTTTACAATTTTTTTTCAAACAAATCGTTAATAAAATATCATTTATGAAAGTGTAATGATGATTTCATAATCGAAAAGTTAATCACTGAAACAATTCATATATCAATGAGCTAAATAAGTTATAGGAAAATACTGTAATTATACTTATCATTTCAATATCTTTTAATCATATATACTCGCACAAAAATATAAACACAACCATAATTTTCTAGTTACAACCAGAATTGCAAATATTGAAGTTTTAACTAAATTATTCAGTAGTAATTCAGTTATCTATATAAAGAATAAATATAATCGTTCCGCTTACTTTGCATTTTCAGCAAATACAGACACGATTTATCATCATCAAAATGAAGCTCATGCTGTTATTTAGGGCTAACTGAGTGCAAACACACAGACAATCATTTAAAAGTAATAACTGCACGCTGAAATAAGTTTTCTATCCAGCAATTTTAAAACTAATACTCAAACCATGCATATCACGAATAAATTATCAAAACACAGCTCTAATTTTCCCTTTACAACCATGGAATTGCTAGATTGGACCGATCTGTAACACCGAATTTGGTGCTTAGTTTTCAAAATGTCGTCAAAAGGCTACATTCTTGGTGTATGTTAACACCATTTTTTCTTAAAGTTTAAATAAAAACCATTTTGAGTGAATGATAACACCTATTTTGGTGCTGACACCACAAGTCGTGTATATTTACACCTTATATAGCATTTCATAAACCCAAAACAAGTGTAATAATACTCCCTTGTTTTTACAGTGCGGTACAAGACAGGTAAAATGACAATAAATTAAATTTCAATTATTTAGTATTGGTTACCCACATTGATCTGTTGAAAGGAATAAAGAATTAGCCAGGAAACGGTTAGATAACGTCCGTAAAGGGACGTTTTAAGATAGACAATTAAACGTACAAGACCGGTAACAATACAATATTAAATTTTAATTATTTATTGTTGGTTACCCAAATTCTATCTGTTGAAAGCAATGAACACTCTTAAAACAAAAGAGTGAAATCCACTCCAGTTGGAGAAGTGCATTTTCGACACCGTAAAGGCATGCATATTTACTCAGACTAAAGCTCTAGATTAGCGGTCGCCAGTCGCCAACTGGAGACTATTACATCGAAAGTGGCTACCTAACAATCGAACCCCAGTCGCCAAATGTGGCGATCATAATTTTTCCTTTTTGTTCAACAAATAATTAATACTGAAGCTGCATTTCAAAAATAATAAAACGCTCCGATTCGATTCTGACGGGAAGAAAGACTTGATGACAGTTGTTGCTCATCGGTGAAATTTTCCATCCTCCTCCGTGTGACGTAAATGGAGCTGGGCGATGAAAATCTTAAATGCAAATTTGATTTTTAAATTTTGCTTTACGATTTCGGCAATCTACAGGTGATTGATTTACAGCTGATTAAGATCTCAACTATTCATTTAAACAATTTTGATATGAGAAAATTTCATGAACAATCGTGGGTCGTGGCCGACGTCAAGAATTCCCAGAAACTAATAGTAGTTGAACTGATTGTACATAAAATAATTTTCTCCTAACAATAATGGCCAATCACATAATGCTACATATTTTGCATGATACATTTTTTACTGTCAATCTTATCATATCAAAAATGTCATTAATAAAATTTTCTTTTGGGGAAAATCGCACTTTCTTTTTGTCGTATATACTGAAATTTAAAACTGGCTACTAAAAATAGAAATGTGGCTACCATTTTTTTTCACTCTGGTAGCCACTGGCTACAATTAAAAATTCCCAGTCTAGAGCATTAACTCAGACTGAGTTAAAATCACTCGTTTGGAGTGATCCTGTTGGAGGTTTAACACACAAAGGATCCACTCCAAAAGGAGAAGTGCATTTTCCAGTCAGGAGGAGTGAAATCCACTCAGACTGAGTTAAATTAGGAGTGTTTGTTTTAAGAGTGAAGGAATAGTCCAGAAACGGTTAAATAACGTCATTTAAACTTAATATATTTCGCATTATAACTTAGTTAATATGTTTATGACGTCAAAACAACATTATCTGAATGTCTTTTTTTCTGTCAAAGTTTACGACTTTTTGACGTTATCTAGCTATAAATAATATTTTTCAGAGGAATTTTCGGCTACTGCGATGTTGAAGCCATCTGAAGAATACGGACTTTTAAACTCGTCAGCTATAAGTTTATCCTAATATACACTTAAAAAATCATGAATTTTTAAAAAATTAAGCTTTATTTTACAAATTTAAATGTACCAATTTTCAAAATAGTTACATCTCAGAGGCATATAGGGGAGACTAAATATTAAAGTAGAATAGTACTTAGTAGTACTATTCTACTTTAATATTTAGGTTTAATTTTATTTACGCGAAATATATTAAGTTTAAATGACGTTATTTAACCGTTTCTGGGCTATTCCTTCATTGCTTTCAACAGATAGCATTTGGGTAACCAACAATAAATAATTAAAATTTAATATTGTATTACTAGTACTTAGTAGAAATCAAAGACACCCTAGAAGAAATATTAGGCACCCTAGAAGAAATATTAGGCACCCTAGATTAAATATTTTGCACCCTATAAGATATATTGGGCACCTTAGAAAGAAATATTAGGCACTATAGAAGAAATATTAGGCACCCTAGATAGAATATGCAACAGAGCTGCTGGATCAAAAATACGTTATCCAATCTCCGGCTTCCTGTTAAATATTCTGCCGGAGTCCGACCTTGGCCGGCCAGATTAGTATCAGGCTATGGGGAGGTCACACCACCGAGACACAGAACGATGAATGGCGAATTCGATAAGTTTAATGCATTGAAAGAAAAAAGTTTCTTAACTAAACCAGTCTTGAATCGAAGTTTGACACTGTGAGATTCTGTTTTTTTCTCTTGGTCATGTTGGAGAATATTCCACACTTTATTTTACCTTTTAGATAAAGTATTGTTTTGTTTATGACAATCTGGTCGCTTGTTTTTTGACTCGGGGCCTCCAGTTTGGCACTGACATATTTTGTTTATTTCGGTCAGTTGTGGAGAATACTCTTTAGGGCTTATTTTTGTGTTTTTACCTTTAAGATATTATTTTGCTTGTGAAAATGACGATGACATATTTTTTTGGATCTACTGTAGAAAATTCTAGATTTAATTAGTGTCTTTTACCTTTTCAGATTATAGTATTTACTTGTGATTGTGTCTTGCTTGTTTTTAAGCTTTCGAGACAGCGAACTGACTTTTCACACTAAAAAGAGTATTTTTCACTATGTTATCACATTTTTTGACAACTTTTTTACCCATTGACATTGTGAATACTAATAACACCTTTATTTCCGATAACAACGTTCTTTAAGTTTGGATTTCATAAAACTTATTATGTCCTATATATTTTGTTCATTTAGATAAACTTAAAAGCATAAAGCTTATTTTTGCGTGGCAAATTTTCTTGAAAATATTCTTTTATGGGTTAACAATGGAGAACATAATTTTTTAAACTAAGATTTGCAAAACAAACGTTTAAATATATTTCTGTAAACAAATTTTAAAAAAAATCATAATAAGCGTATTATCAGCAATCTAAAAGATCTAAACAGTTTGGTTTTAACAACTAAAACGACTGTCATGAAGTAAGGCATGCATTTGGCAAATAAAAATTCAAGTAAAGTGAAGGTTAGACAAGCCCAGTTCTATAATAAAATAATACGAAACAAACACGTTTCGGCTCAAGCATTTCTAATTTCCCCATTGTATTCAGGCGTGGTACCTGTCACGGTACCATAAAATGCAAGGCATGCTATTCCATTGCGAAATCTACATCATAAATATGCACATGAAAAGTCGATTTGCCTTTATTTACGTGAAAAACGAATTTTTCAAATGTTTTGTACTTGAATGCGTTGTTTAGTAAATTGCAGTTTAAAGTTTTGCAGTTCTGTCTGTAAACATCGAAAACCAACTGATTTTATATTTATGATCAAATAAATCAAGCTAAAAGAATGAATATTAGCAACAATTCCAAAATTTTATACCATAAGTTATGATATAAACACAGTAATTTAAAAAAAAAAAAATTCAAATTCTCTTCTTCCTTAAACTAATAATAATTGTAACAAATACATTTTACTCTATCTATTTATTACGATAATAGAATGATTTTACTACGATAAAAGAATATCTTTAATATTTCTAAAATAAGATACTAATTACAGTACAGTCCCGCTTATCTGAAAGGTAAGGGACCAAAATTGAGCAAAAATAAAACATTACTCCTTATTTTGAGAAATAATTCCAACTTTGTAAGTAGGGGAGAGTGTTGTACCTTGGGACAATTTTTACATTTTAATTTTTTTCGTCGATAATTATTGTCAAAATAAAAATTTCAAAGCAGCATTTCAACACACCAATATATTCCTCTATAATATATTTTTTTAAATTCTGGCAGCTTGAAATTAAAAAATTGTCACTCATTTAAAGTAGAGAGGATAAACTGTCCCAAGGTACAACATGATGTTGTACCTTGGGACATGCTTTATAATTCGGTCAATAGTCATACACTTGAACTAATTTGTGTCAGGAAAAAAACTTTATTTCAAAATACATCAGAAATGTGCTCTTTAGAACATTTCATCACACGGAAGGAAAAAGATTTATCAGGTGTTGCCAGAATTATATTTTCAAACTTCAATCATTATAAAATATATCCAAAACAAAGCTGAGTTGTATTTTACATGTTTTGTGGAATTGCTCTTAAAATCAATAATAAAGATATTTTTAATTATCCAAATTATTAAGAATTTAATCAAAATATTAATACTGTCCCAAGGTACAACACACTATATATTTTAAATAAAAGCAAGATAGTGGCCAATCCAAATGCATTATCATTATTTTCTCATAACCAAAATATTTTAAAATCTTCTCTTTTCTGAAGAAAATAAAATGCAGTTGACTTTTTGTAAGAGTACTAAGGTAAAAAATTATATTAGAATGAGAAAAATATTTACTTTGGGGTAATGAAATATTATTTTTTGTCACCATTTCATCAATTCAATGATGCTACTGTTAAATTTTATTATGATGATGTCTGTTGGTTAAGGCTACTATTAGAAATAAACAATGTATGAATATTGCCAATAGATTCTTAGAAATTGTCAGTGTCCCAAGGTACAAACGTCCCAAGGTACAACACTCTCCCCTACGTATTTATTTTTTTTGTGTATTTATTTATGCGTATACATTTCATATTTTAACCGAAAGGCTCGGAATTCTTTTTGATAAACCAAATTTCGGAAAAACCGAGATTTCGATAAACGGGGCTCTACTGTATAACACATTGGTTTTTGAATTTGCTTTTGAGGGCATATTTTTAGGTTTAAAATAATAATCCTTTGAATATTATCTCTTGAATAAGGGAATAAGAAAAACTGGTTTCACAAGCGTACAATTTTCATTATTTCCTAATTACGATTATTCGATTTTTTTCTTCTCCAATGGGGCTGCAATATTGGAGAGCAAGCCTTTGCAGACTCGTCACATTCCCCATCACTGAGAGCCATTTTTATTGTGGCACCATCAAGGTGACTCTCGCTACCAATTTTGACTCTCAGATTACGATGAATCTGAGCTCTTTGTGGATGTTAAAGTATACCGAGAGAATCCAAGCCAAATGAATACCTCAGGAATTTTTTATATATGGCATGCACGCCCAAGATTTTCCCATCCAGAAAATCCGATGACTAATCCGGGGCACGAACCCGCGATCTTGGGCTCATGAAGCGGACGGGTTAGACCTCTCAGTCACTAAATTATTCGCGATTATTCGAAAAAGAAAATCAGTAGAATCATACCTAATATTCTTCAGCACAAATTTCACGATCTGTTTCACATTTTTTTCAACCTCAGCAACCATCTTGCTCATATTATCTCTGGACACCGACTTCAAATGAATGTATGTATGAATGAAAGTATGAGTGAGAACTTTCGCGTATGAAAGTTCAAGATGAAAAGGACATACTTTAGTTCAATTCAAAGTTATAAAGGCTTTTTTTGCCACAGTAATGCAAACGTAATATTTGCTGTTGAAATGTGACTTCCCTTCACACATACGTAAAAATGACTTTTCACTAATTTGCACCCAACGCGAAAAACTGGCACATCTCCCATAGGGTTAACATTGCAGAAGAGTCACTTTACCGCTGATATATATAGATATTGATCAGTTCCGGTAATTTAAAAACAATAAATTTTGGAGCAGGATGATCCAATATGTCTATTGAGGTGATTGGAAGTGACGAAGCGTTATGAGTAAATTGATGCATTCCTTAGAGTTATGAATGAAATCTTATTGTACTACAATAGTTAGGTAACGAAGTTATAAACCTTACAAAATGCATATTGTTAGATTGAGGACAGGCCACTTCAAATGGATGGAAATCCAAAAAGATGGAACTAGGAAATAATCCAGCTGCAGAAACTGAACCGACTCGGAACTAGATCCAAATCATCTTTTCTCTTGTCCAGACATCCTGGCAAATTTGCAGTAAATTACCAACTCGCCGTACGAAGACCTTTATGAGGACCACTGTTTGCAGATCGCCGAAGCAGTCTATGAGACCTTTGGTCCCGTATAATCTTTATCCACGGACACGACTTCATCATCATCATCAATAATTAGTGGCCAATGGGTAACAAATTATTTTTCGAGTAATTAAACAATATGTTTAATGTTAATAACGAATTAATTAAAAAGTTTTTGATACACCATAGGGCTTGGAAAAATAGTCCGATTAACTTCTAACCCGCTGAGGAATTAGCAATTGGCGAATTGACTAAAGTGTAAACTTGTTTTCATTGCACGAGTTCAAAATTTAAATTTTTAACTGAAAACTGATTCTCTTTACCTGTATAAAACTCTATATTCATCATGCAGATGATAATAAATGACTCTCCCCGTACTTTTAATTTAATAATTACACTGTAAAAAATTTGGCTTGAATTTACTAACGATTACTTAGTAACCCTACAGATTTTCACCATTTACTAGAAAATCATCTGTAACCTAAAGAAACTACTGTAGTAATACTAAGCAATACTAAGTAAATTGATGTAACGCTTACATCGCCCCCTGGCTATCTTTTCTAGAGATTATGACGAATCGATATCGCAACAATAAAAAAA